>CAWUFW010000233.1:4312500-5040000 GCA_963921515.1 Calotriton arnoldi | reverse complement strand
GCATGGTGCCGGTTCGCTGATTGGTTTAAGTCCTAAAACCAGTTCTCATTGGTGAATACCAGGCCAATGGGAAGGCTTCTTTTACTAATTTGTCCCAGCTGAATTGCCTTCCGGCAACGTTACAGTCACTGCGATCATATTTGTCAATTTTAGGGCCCAGATGCAAAAATAAAACCATAATTCCCGATGTGCTGATTCAGTTGCTGATAGCGCTGTCTTGAATACAAGTCGATCCTCCTTATCATCCCTCTTTGGCCCCTTGATTAGGACAGTTTATCACGCACCATTTACCTCCTCGCCAGCCGCTGGATGAAACACATACGATGGCACCGCAGGCGTTGGTCAAATGGCTCGGCGTCCTTAAGCTTACATAGCTTACGACCTTCAGTAGTCGGCGGGACAATCATGACATCGGCGGTTCAAGCAGTCTTTTAATAATAGCAGCTCCAAAATCCCACCTTTGCTGTTGAACTCCTAGGGCGGGTGCTACCGTTAGCGAGGGCAGGAACTCGCTTTAAATAAAACAGCTACGACCACACAGGTGGTGAGCAATCACGGGGTAAAAATGTATTAAAAAGCAATTCTCCCAGACGCGTTTCGGCGTGATACCTTTATCAATGTTAGAAATGCTATTGCATGGTGCCGGTTCGCTGATTGGTTTAAGTCCTAAAACCATTGTTCTCATTGGTGAATACCAGGCCAATGGGAAGGCTGCTTTTACTAATCTGTCCCAGCTGAATTGCCTTCCGGCAACGTTACAGTCACTGCGATCATATTTGTAAATTTTTGTGCCCAGATATATATATGTGTATAACATGTAGGTACTTATATGTGGAGTTAGATTTAGAAAATCTGACCTTACCTGTCGAAATTTTATTTTCAATAGTCTGTCCTCGATATTGTATTCCACCTACATTCTGATGTTGATATTCAGGGTGCACACAATATAACATACATCCTGTTACAACAAAAAATATGGGAAACAATAAAAGGGGACTATTTTTCCCTAGCACTGCACTGTAACGCTCCACAAAATGGAGCGCAACAGCCAATGGCTAAATATCAATGCTGAAAGGCAAATGCTGCACATTGCATGTTCTATTGTATGTTGTGTAGTGTATGTCATGTGTTGTGTGTTGTCCAAAGTCATGTTAACCATTCTGCAGAACATAATCCTGGCATGCCTTGCCTGGGGAATGAAGTTCAATTAAGCAATTACATGCATCCTAAAATAAAACCCAACTTGCAGAGACTACCCACATAAAAATGCCTACACTCAGTGTCTCCTTTAATACTCCTTAGGATCTGTCCAGGGCTGGCTTTAGCGCTGGTTGCGTCTGGTGCAACAATACTTTTTGGGGCCCCCAAACCTCATGACCGCCTCCTCGGATTCAGTCACTACCACCGGGCAATATTGCCCCTCATCTCTCCAATCATAAGTTATTGCTAAACACAGCACCCCCACTGAAGTCAGTACCCCCTTCACAGGTCAGCGCCCAGGGCGGCCGCACCGGTCGCACTGCCCTAAAGCCGGCCCTGGATCTGTCAATTAGTCTTAACAAATTTTGTTTGAATAATTGTTGCAGCGAGTTAATCACATTCAGTAAAGTATGTGGATGTGCTGTTAAGAAATCTTAAAAAATTCTGCCATCCAGGATTAGTGCCTACATAAAGTGAGGTAAGGCAGCATAGGGTTCGCCTACTCACCATAACTGTGTTCTCCAACTTTAAATAATTATAAGAAAGCGTAGTGATATTTTAACACTAGATTGAGTTATTATTATGGCGCTCTAGCTCGCTCAGATTCGTCTTAGTATGGTTCACACTTCAAAAACTGAAACAAAATAAATATATTACTAGGCCTATATGTAAGAGATTTAGGGAACTTCAGCATTTCAATATTTCTTCTGTTGTGCCAGCTTGATGTGTAGCCAAACAGAGGTCTCATTTCCACATAGCTATGGAGTACCTGGCCTATTACTCCACATCTCGGTGCTGGGAATTCCTGCATTCCTGCATTTATTGTCACTTAAGTTAATAAGGCTATAGTCTGGCCAGGAAAGCTGTTATAAACAACTAAGATGTAGATCAGGAATCGTGGAGAAAAGCAAACCAAGACAATGTCCCATAACGTTATTTGGGATGTTGACTAATTGGGGGAGTAAAGGGTGTCCTATTGCACTGTGATGCTTCGACTGCATGAATTGGGTGAAACTCCATTTCACACATAAAGGCACGGCCACTGGAGTTATGCAGCAGGGGAAGACCAAATTATGTGACAGGGTTGACTAAATTATGCAGAAAAAAGGCAAATTATGCAGCGTAATATAGCACATTTTTTATAGTATTACTTCATATTTTTGTCATTTTTAGGTTTGGTTGCGTGAGCGCATGTACACTAGCACATGCGCTCTCGCAAGAGACATTGTCTTGAATAAGGGGCTTGGAGCCCGTCCATCACTTACCATTCATGAGCTTCATTATCACTCTCATTTGCTGCCTTCTAATTGGGAAACGCGAGCTGTCTTCACTTCCTCTTCTTTCAGCAGAATCACTGAATAAGTACTGATTGCTTCAAATTTATTATGGTTCTTTGTTTTTTTCTTCTCCCCCCTCCTACTTGCCCCCTGTCTATGCAGCATCTTTCCCTCCCACCCACCCATGCTGCTTCTTTTCCCTTCCAACCACACTCACCCATATAGCTTCTTTTTCCTAACACCAGAGCACCACTCCTGTTGCTTCTTTTACCATCCATGTTGCGTCTTTACCTCCCACCCGCCCGTCCATTTTGCGTCTTTTTTCCCTCTCACCCGCAGTCCATGTTGCTTCTTTTACCTGACACCCATGTTGCTTCTTCTCCCACACCCATTCCCTGTCTCTTCTCCTCCAACATGCCCGTCTCTAGTTCCTCTCCCTTCCACCCCGTCCCTGTTCCTCCACCCCACCCTCCCACACTGTCCCTGTTTCTCCCCTCCCAACAGCCAGAAGAAAAAAAAGCGCTATGAGGGGGCCAGCACTGGCAGTTTCATATCACTTATTTTAACCATCCTGCTCTCCACCCCCATACACCCTCATGTTTATCACCCCCACCGATTGCCAAAGCCAAGAGCTCAAGAATGATTTACAAAGGTAAACTTAGACCAAAAGTCTAAGTTTAGACCTGAATTCTGAGTTTAGACCTAAAGTCTAACTTTACTAGTAGTAACCAACACTGACCACCACCACATGGATACACAACAGAAGGAAGGTGGCCAGCCATTCATCTGGCTCTCTCAGAAGTAGAACACACCCACCTCCCCACTCCAGCTGACAATGAAACCAGTGCACACCAAGATTGGGATCAGCAGCAACCAGCAGACTTGGCTATTCAAGATGGACACAAGGGTGCGAGAACGCAGGCTTCGGCTAGCAACCACAAACCAGCAGACAGGAAGTACTGAGTGAGGGCATCATGCCAAAAATCCAGTAGCATTTGTCAGAACCGGTAGCCAGGCCAGGGGCCAGCAGGGGAGGACACACGTTATGTCTAAGTTCTGGAGGGATTGGTGGAGGAGGAAGAATATGTAAATTGCTCCTCAACTTTCCACCATCTTAGACTATATCTATGTGCATCATGCTGTGCCATCATTTCATCCCACTATGAGCTGAATACCAACGTTCTAAAATGTTTCCTCTAGCATGTTTAGGAACTTTTATGACATGGGACACAGATCCACTTTCACATCACCAGACATCACGTGGAAGGTCATGAATGGACGGGAAGTTTTGCCACATAATTCATTTGATACACCATATTACTGAAGCATTGCTATAAGAACGGTATGTGTCCTTCCGATGGCAGAATCACGACAGTTCACAAGCCTACATTTCTCTCAATTTGCTTAAAAGAGTGACAGTGTTTGTACGGGCTGGTTTTGATGTGCATTCAAACTGACAGCTACGTTTTTTCTTCATTTTTTGTGTTTTTCCGGCTCAAAAGAACACGTTGTCATTGAAGTGAACTGATGTCTGTGTGTGAAGGCTTTCACGACAGGTTTATGCTTCACCTTCTAGTAAAAAACAACACAGACAAGAATGACTCATCAGCTGAACAGCAGGGGTAGGAGGCAAGCATGTAAGGGAAAAATTCCCAGACAAAGAAAAAACCTGGTAAGTGTTTAAAGCTTAAGTCACTGCGATGTACTGTGAATACAGTTGCATACCAACATGTATCAGAGCAGCATACTGAAGCAATGCTAGCAACTGAGTAGTAAGTGGCTTAGAAAATAGATCTATCCCAAGCCAAAGCATATATAGTTTAAAAAAAATATTTTATGAGACTGCATAACTAATTCTTAACTTTTAAGCATTAACACAGTTTCACAAAAAAAAACCAGTTAAAGCAGAAATGACATCTGGTGCCCTTTGACTCTCCCAGTGACATTATTGGAAATGTCAACATATATCAATGAAAATGACATTACTGTAGTACTGTATTTTAAAAAAAAACTCAAATAAGCTCAGCATTAATAAAAAAATAAAAAAGTTACTAAGGATGAAAGTCTGGCTTCGTTATCACTTGAAGGAGCCGGGTTCCACGGTCTAGATTTACTCTGGAACCCCAGGCCGATGTCTCTTTTTTCTCAGCATGGAAGAGTGGAGGGGAGGAAAATCATTAGCCAACCAGTCATTACAGTTCCAATAAACTATGACTCTGAAGAATCACAGACTCCCAAATTGATTTTGTTAGTTTATTACAAAGCCAAGAACAGTTGGACATACAAGCACCCCAAGATGAGGGTGTAGAAGTGTATTGGAACTAATACAAAGCTGAACCTATGGGTGAAATTAAGACGGTGCAGCATGCCCCAAATAACCAGTTCCAGAATCAGGATACAGAAAATAATGGCACCAACATCAAAATTCCCCTTCATTGATGGTTCGTCGGTATAAAGCATTAGTCTGTCCCTACTCTACCACTAACGTGACATCCCTACTGTACATTCCCCAAGGCAAGATCCATAAAGGTATCAGCGCATGAAGTATTCCTAAGAAGTCTCTTCATGTGGGATGGGTCAAGTGGCATAAAGCTACAGAGCTCATTCTAAGATGCTCTCTTTCTTAAGGCAAGGCAGAAGTCTCCCGGGCTCTGTCTCTAACTTCAATACTTGAGCTTTTAGGTAGTATCCCTAGATGCATTGCGACATCACCCCATCCAGGCAAGCCACCTCCTGGTAGGTAACTTTCCAAGCTGCAGCGAAGCTCGCAGGCCCTTGATTACCAGGCTCACTCCGATGAGAAAGTACAACAGTCCTTTACTATCAGTATCGCTGTTCAATGTATCCTCTCCTCCCTAAGCCTAACTCCTAAAACAAAGACATTATTCTAGCTAACAAAGATGAATTCTCTACCTGCAACAGAAACATGAGAAAGGACAAATCCGACATGTACATGAAATTCACTAATAAGTCTAATGCAAGAACTTCCAGGGGAAAAATACAATTCAGGCCTACAGAAATCGGTCAACATAAGGAGTGGCACACACCCTCATGAAGTCACAGATATAAAATGAACATTATTACTGAGCACATCTAAGTTAACACATTACATAAGCACTACAATTGTGTGACTACTTGTCAGCGACATGTACGAATTCTGCATGTTAATGGTTTCATCTAACCACATGTAGTTGCAACGTTAATTTCTGAACGTTTACATTGAAATTATCTCTAACGCATCACCCTTCACATTATTACAATACACGTTCTAATGACCTAATGTTAACACAATAAAGGATTATAGGCCCCATGCATCAAGCGAAAAACCGGTCGCAAATGGGCAGATTCGCAGAATCTGCCCCTTTGCGACCGGTATTTCTGCATTTGGGAGTCATCATCCCAAATGCAGAAATCGCAAATTGAGATTGCAATTAAGGAATCGCAAACTGCGATTGCATTTAAGGAATCGCAAATTGCGATGCCTTGAATGCAATGCAAGATGCCATTTAAAATAGCGATTTAGCTATTAGGGGCTGCTAATTACCGAAAAATCAAACCTAATGGTAATTAGCGGAAACTTTAAAAATGCACTAAAGTGCATTTTTCAAAGTTCCAGGTTACACACACACATGCCCTTGGGGCATGTGTGTGCGCAACATGTGTACACATTGCTATTTCAGGGGTGCAACAGGGTGACCATTTGGCACCCTTGCACCCTTGAAATTGCATGCGCAATTTGAGAGTACCTATTGGGTACTCGCAAATTGCGCATGCAATTCCCATTCATCCCTATGGGCCTGTAGGTCCATAGGAATGAATGGGAAGCCATTCCTTAATTGTGAGTCGCAAATTGCGAGTTGCAATTAAGGAATGTTTTGGTATCGCTATTTTTTTTGCGATTCCTACTTGCATAGGCTTTTGAGATTCCTTAATTGCGACTCCTTAATAATCGCAATTAAGGAATCGCAAAAGCCTACCTTGATGCATGTGCCCCCATATGTGGGCGCAAACTACCCATGAGTATAATGCACCCCTAAAAATGAAGGAGCAAAATCTGCGCTCTAACAGTCCCCCCCTCTGATGACTAGTGTCATCACACCCACATTACAACTCCCTGTAGAAAGAACCAACCTAAACAGATATTGTAGCCAGCCTCCCTTGCCGGAATCTTTCTAAGTTCTTGAGATTCTCATAGTGACTGTCCTGCAGTCTCTCCAGTCTCCTCTCTCACTGTTTAAGAGAATTCTCAACTTGTCTGGACCAATGCCACTTGAAAACTTCCACTGTTCCCATCAACAAGATGACACAAACCACAACTATCACTATTGGTTTCAGGATATAACCAAGGATTCCTTTTCCAAGTCTTGCAAACAAACTTCCAACCTTTCCAAACCCTTTTCCAACATTGCTCCAAACACCCTCAGTTGCCAAATCATGGACCTCATAATGGATCTCAGTGATGTTACTTATATACTTCTTCAGATCCTTACTATGGTCTGGTATATCAATACACCACTGTTGAACCCTCAGCATTTTACAGACTCCGCCCTCTTTTGCCAATAGCACGTCTAAAGCAAGACGGTTTTACATCACCATAGCTCTTATCGAGACCATCTCTCCATCTACCAGTAACAATGACTGAGCTGTATTGACCAACAACTTATCTACTATAGTTGACAACCTTCTGATCTTGACATCATTTAAGACCACTCCCAAACTGGGTATCATCGCTCCAAAGACATCCCCTACAATCTCTCCTGCACTGGTACCACGTCTCTCTCTATGCGGTGACTTCCCTGCCAAACTCTTCAAATCCTTTACATGGTATATCTTAGGAAACACAACAGTCACACAACATGTGCCATATCAATTGTTCAGCAATCGGACATACGCATTTCTCCCACAGGCGAAATACACATTCGGCACCACTTATACTGCATCTTGTAAGAACTGCTTTGCCGAAGCATCAATAGTGGAGATGTGATCACACACACTCAGTCCCACAAATATTTTGTCATAATATGTCTGTACTTGTCAGATGCAAAGCTTTCCTCGCTGTTCCCAATCTAAAGCTATTGGACCATAACTTCCCTCAGCCTTGTGAGCTAACTCTTGTTCCATTCAAAATTTCCTTTTCTATTGTTAAGCTTAACTACTAATGACCTATGTCTATCTTCTACTTTATCTACAAATGTCTTTTCTATGTCAGTTAGCATGCATGTCAAATTATGTCTATGTGCATGAGCTGTGTCTAATCTAACAGTAGGTATGAAGTACTTTCCCATTCGCTCTTCTGGCTTATAATAGTCGTATTTGTTCAGATGCTTGTACGCTGGAACCTCGGAAAGCACCACGTAGTAGTTCGAGAAATAGTACTCATAATGATCTTTTCCATAAAACATGATAAGCAGCAGACTAGAAGTAATACCATACATCAAAGGCAGGTGATGATACCTAATACCCTCCTCAACAGACGCAGGTAACTGCATACACACATAGCAATCCCTAACATCCATAGTATTCACACAAAAGATTTGCATAAGCATTCAACGTATAATCACCCTTCGACAAATCTGCGTGCAAAAAGCGACTAGTCTGTTCTATCAAAGTACTGTCAGCTCCTAATGTACCCTCTTTTGTACTAGAAGTGGTAGGTGTTGATGTCCCATGTACTCCCACTCCCTGAACTTCAGCTCCATGTGAACTTATAGTCGATGTAATAATGACTACAGCTATCACTAGAATCACTCCTACAATAAGTGTACCTAATATACATTTGTGCTGACGGTTTGGGTTTCCAGACTCTAATTTAGACCGAGTTCGGATTGTTACTGTAAGAGGATCAATGCAAAGTCTCTTTCTCTGCCTCTTACTGTTGCACAACAAAGTTCACACGCAGTTTCTTAAAGTCTTGGAAACAGTTCTCGTTCAGTTTGTGACACAATTATTCACACAGCTGGAAGACTTCCCTAGCCCTCTTTCTTCTTTTACGGAAAGGTCCCTAATTTTATTCTTCTTCCACTCGGGCCTAGGTTATCTTCTTTGGGGAAAAGATTTTTATTTACAGTTCACAGTTCAATTTACATCCCTTATGAGATCAGAGCCAATCTCTTCAATGACACGCTGCAAAAGGTCAATACGAAATGCTGCAATCTCCTGAGCTGGTGGCAGATACCCAAAGGTTGGAAACATGAGATCTTCCAAAATCAAGCTCCGTAAGCCACTCAGTCTCGTTGGATCAAGTACAGTCAATGTCAGAACTCCATTGGCTTCTACTCCAGGAACTAACAGTTCAATTTCAATTATCAGCACTGACGTTGCGCGCCTCACTCTCCCGGACCTCAGGGTTCCCGGCATTTGTAACAAGATAGGTCCACTCTGGAGAAGCGTATTTCTGGCATGGTACTCTCACTCGCCTCGATCTCCTCAAACTACCCTGCGCTTGTTCATTTACACTTTGAGCCGATTCTGACGACTCAGATTTGGGAGCAAGGTCTCTTTCCCATGCAAGTCTCAGGGTCTGCCTTTTCTGTGTCACAGGCCACGATTCTCTTACGACCTCAGTCTTCTCCCGCAACTGCCGACCACTCTCTACACCAGTCTCTTCAGCTGAGTCAGACTCTACACCACTCGCAACGTTACTGTCTCCCTCTGAGTCTGTACCTGGGTCTTGTGTAACATGACCCCCCTCAGCTCAACTGGTAGGTGTTAGAAATGGGGGTCTCTAGTTGGCAAGGGCTTGCACCTTTGTCCAAGTAGGGACCCTTCTTCCTAGTCAGGATAAGGGAGTTACACGCCTAAAATAACCCCTGCTCACCCCCTTGGTAGCTTGGCACGAGCAGTCAGGCTTATCTTAGAGGCAGTGTGTAAAGCATTTGCACATAACCGACAGTAATACAGTGTAAGCACTACAAAAGGACACCACACCAGTTTAGAAAAATAGCCAATATTTTTATATACAAGACCAAAAACGAGAAGAATCCACAATACAGTACTTAAAAATCTACAGTTATCAAAATAAGCTTAGAAACAGTTCCTTGATGTCGATAGCTCCATCTGGGGCTATCACGGCGTCGTGAGCAAACAAATCCAAACAGTTCAGGCTGGTCGCGGACCAGCTACGGTGTCGGGAAGACCCGCAAACAGTACCTGTTTGAGATGCAGGGCGCCGAGGCCCTTGAAGTCACTCGTGTTGCAGGTCGAGCTCCTTTCTGTTGGGATCAGGAGCGCTGGCGTCGGCAGGCGTCGGGTGCTGTGGTGCGAAGTGCAGCAGTGCGGCGTGCGGTGCCCTCAGGTCGCGGTGCGAGCAGCGGCTCAGTGGCAGCGTCAGATGGCGTCGTCGGTGAGACCAGGGTCGCGGTGCGAGGTGAAGGCGGTGCTCGTCACGGTGCTGGCAGGTCACAGTGCAAGCAGCGGCGTCGTCGTTGATGAAGCGCTGTCGTCGGCTGACGAACGGGAGTCGATGGTGCCGGCGTCGGTAGGCCAAGGCTGCGGTGCGGGATGAGGGCATGGAGCGGCGGCGTCGGGGAGGCCAAGGCGTCGTCGTGAAGCGAGGTGGTGCGGTGCCCACAGGTCGCGGTGCAAGCAACGGCTCGGTGGCGGCATCAGCAGGCGGCGTCGGTGAGACAAGGGTCGCGGTGCGGCGTTGCGCCGGTGCTCTCTGCGGTGTCCAGGCTTCGGCGTGAAGCGAGTCGGTGCGGAGTGCAGTGCCCACAGGTCGCGGTGCGAGCAGCGGCTCAGTGGCGGCATCAGCAGGCGTCGTCGGTGAGACCAGGGTCGCGGTGCAGCGTTGCGGCGGTGCCCTCTGCGGTGCCTTCAGGACACAGAGTCGGCAGCAGCATCGTAGACGTCGTCGAGTTGCTTTTCTTCTGTCGCAGCACAAAACACACAGTCCCCAGTGCTGAGGGCAGAAGAGCTTGAAGTCTTTGCTGTTCCTGAGACTTCTTGAACAGGGGGCAAGCTCTACCTCAAGCCCTTGGAGAAACTCACAAAAGTAGATTGCAGAAAGTTCAGTCCAGTCCTTTCACTGCCCAAGACAGAAGCAGCCACTGTAGGCCAACACAGCAAAGCACACAGCAAAGTGGTAGTCCCTCCTCACAGCTTCTCCAGCTCTTCTTCTTGGCAGTCTTCTTGATCCAAAAGAGTTCTAAAGTTCAGGGGTCTGGGCCCCAGTATTTGTATCCAAAATCCTTTGATCCTCTAGGCAGAGGGTGTCTGTGCCCAGCCAGAACCAGTTCTGCCTTCTCTGATGTGATTTCCCGGCAGGGAGTGGAGACGGCATTGTCAGAGGCAGACCAGGCCCTTTGAGGTGCAAGGAAATCTCCTCCCTCTTCCCCCATCGCAGCCCAGGTCTATTCAGCCCTTTCCTGACCTACCTAGACTATCGGGAGCCACCCTTGCTTCCTAGCCATCTGTCGTCCAAAACCCAGACAGGTAATCCACATTCCAGCAGAGGCACACGGGATGACTGAGCAAGAAAATACCTACTTCCTAAAAGTGGTATTTTCAAACACAGAATGTAAAAATCACCTTTACTAAAAGATGCATCGTTAGATTCTGAGTTCAGGCATACTAAATTTTATTTTCCCACCTAGTTCCCAGGGCCAGTTATATTTATAAGATGTTATAAACAATCTTCCCATTCTGTCCTATGAGGAACAGGTAGCCTTGCGATAGTGAAAAACGAAATGGGCTGTAATTCACTATCAGGACATGCCACACACACCAGGGCATGTCCTACCTTTCACATACACTGCACCCTGCCCACAGGGGTACTTTGGGCCTACCTTAGGGGTGTCTGACATGTAAGAAAAGGGAAGGTTAGGGACTGGCCAGTGTGTGCATGGGCCAAGTCGACATGACAGTTACAAACTGCACACAGACTCTGCAATGGCAGGTCTGAAGTACCTTTTCCAGGCTACTCACGTGGGTGGCACAATCCGTGCTGCAGGCCCACGCGTAGAATTTGGTTCCCAGGCCCTGGCACACTCAGTGCACTTTACTAGGGGCTGACAAGAAAACCAAACAGCCAATCATGGAAACACCAATCCATAACATACTTTACCACAGGAGCACTTGCACTGTACCACTGATCAGCAGTGCGAAAAGTGCGCAGAAACACTAAGCCAGCAAAAACAGAGTTAAAACCGGGAGGGTAGAAAGCAAAAACTCAGGGGAAACACGCCAAAAGATGCCAAGTCTAACAGTAGGTATCCAGCCTCTTCACGAATCCCCACAGCTTGGCTTGCCCTCTCCGGTGATCTTGCAACCATGGCTGGAGTCACTCAGGGAGAGCAGCTGTTTCTTCTGAGGGTCCTTAAACTCTATGCGTGTGGGAGGCGTTAATCCAGTTCGGCAAACCTCCACACTTCACAGCAGTGTTCGTTACAAAAATCACCTGGTATGGACCTCGCCAACGTGAATCAAAACAGTTCTTCCTAACATGCTTCCAGACTAGGACCCAGTCCCCCAGACCCAGGTCATGGCAGACGTCTTCTGAGGTCAGTGCAGTCGCAGCTTAAACATGGTGAGACACAGAACAAACCACATCAGCCAATCCCTTTCAATAGTCAAGTACCAAATCATCTGTGATGTTTATCAATGCTGTGGATGGCACAGTAGGCAAGCGCATCACCGTGCACATGAGAATCTCATGAGAGGATAATCCGGTTCTCCTTTCTGGAATACTGCGCAAACTCATCAGCACCAAGGGCAACGCATCAGGCCAGTTCAGAGAGGTCGAAGAGCACACCTTTGCCATTCTCATCTTAGAGTCCCATTGATTTGCTCCACCATCCCTGATTCCTCCAGCCTGTAGCTACAATACATTCACTGATCAACATTCAAGGCAGTGCACAACAGTTTCATGATCTCACTGTGAAAGTGAGTTCCTCTATCCGACTCCAATGAAGTAGGAAATCTGAACCTTGGGATGAACTCTCTTAGCAATAACTTGGCCACTGTGTGGCTATCTCACCTTCGGGTTGGTCTGGTGGCTTAGTGGACTAATGCATCCACTGTAGGGGCCTGTGTTCGACCTCATGGTCACAGGTTCAAATCCTGGTGGGTCCACTCAGCCTTTCGTCCACCTGAGGTCAATAAAATGAGTACCATTGAGTTGGGTAACAATAAACATCTGTTTTTCAGCGCCTTGAGACCCTAGCTTGGGTGATACGTGTGCTCTACAAATACTTATGTTATGTTATACGCTTCCACCCACCGTGAAAAGATGCCCAATACCACCAGAAAGTACCTCAAGCCATTGCACCTAGGCATTTCTATGAAATCTACTTGTATTTGGTTAAAAGGACCTCCCAACCTTCCAATGTGACTCAAGGCAACCACAGTTTTCTTTCCAGCATTCATCTGTTGACACGTCACACATCGGTGGCACACTGCATCAGCAGCCACACAAAACCTGGGGTGAAACCGCGTTTGTCTGTTACCTCGCACCATTGCATCTCTCCCAATATGGACTGCTCCTTGAATCTGTCTCGCCATAGGATTCAGTAAACAATCTGGTAATACTGCTCTGTCATCAGTTGAAATCCAAATGCCATCGTCCCTCTTTTTACTACCTGCTTTGATCCAACCAGCCTGTTCTTGAACTGACACTTCTCCCTGCAGACTCCTGACTTTAGCCCAGGTGTCTGCTATCGCTAGCATCCTGCTGAGCTCGGTTTCTTCTGTGCTCTCGCCTGAATATTTCCCATTAAAAATGCATGCGTGAACTGCCCAAAAGCGGGCGACTTCATCAGCGTACCGGTTCCCAACAGTCACAAAATCCTTCCCTTTCCCATGGGCAGCGCACTTCACATCCGCTACTTCCTTTGGTCGCTGCAAGGCTTCCAAAAGTTGCCTAACATACTCTCCATTTCTGATGGGAGATCCTGATGACGTGAAGAGCCCCCTCTGTGACCATAGCTGTCGGAAGTCATTAACCACACCGAAACCGTACTGGCTATCGGTATAGATGGTGACTCGGATTTGATCGGAATCAAAACATGCACGGGTCAAAGCAATGATTTCAGCTATTTGTGCGGAGTATAGAAGCAGTTTCCACAACTCCAGAAATGGTGCAAACAGCAAAAGCTGCTCTCAAGTAACCCTCATTGTCTCTTAATCATGAACCATCAACAAAAAGAACTACGTCAGATTCAGGTAGAGGCTCATCGACAATGTCGGGTCTTGGTTTGATACAAAGTTCAGTCACATCCAGACAGTCATGGTTCTCACAATATTCCCTCTCAACATTGGGATAGGCATCAAAGTAGCAGGATTTAACACAGAACACCTCTTCAAGGTGACATTCTCGGCGGCCAATAAGATTTGCTAATATCTAGTGAGCCTATTGTTCGTCAAGTGCTGTGTTTTGGTTCTCGTCATCAGGAGCTCAACTGAGTGTGGAACATAAACAGTAAGAGGATGACCCATCACGATACTTTCACACCTCTCAATGCTGACACCTATTGCAGCAACGGATCTGAGACATCCAGGCAACGCTGAAGCTACAGGATCTAGTGTAGCTGAGAAATAGGCCACTGTTCTACGGACACCCCCAAGTGTCTGGGTGAGTACAGATAGAGTGCATCCTTCTCTCTCGCAGCAAAATAACGAAAACGCTTTGTTGTAATCAGGCATTCCTAGAGCTGGAGCACAACACAGGCTTTTTCTCAGCTTCAAGAAGGCGACCAAGCAATCGTTATTCCAGGGTACCAGATCACTCACACCTTTATGTGTCAGCCTCTGTAAGGGCTTTGCCTTCAACGAGAAATTTGGAATCCTTTGTCGGCAGTAGCCAACCATCCCTAGAAACATTCTGACGTCCTTTTGTGTTGCAGGCACATTCATTTTCATAATTGCCTCAATACGGTCGGGTAACACCTTTCTCTTGCCTTTCTCAATGTGGTGACCCAAATACTGAACCTCAGGCAAGCAGTACTGAAGCTTGCACGGCGACACCTTGTGTCCATTCTCTGCCAAATGGTTCAATAGAGCAATGGTATCATCCCTACAAGCCTATTCTGTCTCTGAAGCAATCAGGAGGTTGTCAATATATTGTACAAGCACTGAATTATGTGGCAGCTCTCAAGGTTCCGTTTCAGAATCTGGTTAAAGATGGATGGACTTTCACTATACCCTTGTGGGATACGACACCATGTTAACACACAGTTCTCCAACCGGAAAGCAAATAAAAACTGTCTTTCCTCATGTAATGGGATGGAGAAGAATGCTTGGCACAAGTCAATCACAGTAAACCATTCAGCCTCACAAGGAATTTGGAACAAGATCACAGATGGATTCGGTACCACGGGACAACATGGAATCACAATCAAACTAATTTTCCTCAAATCTTGAACAATGCATTATTTACAGCTCAGTTTCTGTATCCCCATTATAGGTGAATTGCATGGACTTCCTATTATCTCTTTCAAAATACCCTGCGAGGGGCTTGGCCAACAACATGGCCGGCTAGCCGCTTTTCGTTGGAGCTCCGACTGCCCGACAGTAATCCTAGTTTAAATCCTACCTCATTCGCCACCAGGACCGATTGATCCCCGGTGATTCCTACCCCCGGCATAGCAGGAGAGTGCCCGGAGTGGTTTTCGTCGGTGCTGGCTGCCATAGGGTACTGCAACGAGGCTGTGGCCCAGTGAGGTGAGCGGCGGCTGCGTAGTCCAGCGGAGGAGATGTGCTGCGCTCCCGGAACATCTCCCGGAGTTGCACTGGTGTTGCGCCATTGAGAGGCTTTGGGACAAGGAGGACGGGCAGGAGCGGCGTTTTATGCGGCTGGAGCCCGCCCCTCAGTGCAGAAGAGCTGCGATCCGTGAGCCTTGAGTGGCGGCCTCTCCCGAGTGTGCTGGCGGCGTTGGAGCTACATAAGCGCAGGCCCGTGGCTCCTCACCCCGTGAGGACGGATCGGCCCGTGGTGACGCTGGGGCCAAGATACACTGCAGGCACGATAACGACGCCTCCCTCGAGGCTGATTGGTGCCTTCACGGGGGAAGACGCCAGGGGTGACTGTGTGGATCTCGAGTCCTGGGGAAAATAGACGCCCACAACCAGTTTGACAGTGACAAGGGCTCTAGTCTCCTCAACGTTTAGGAGACTGAACCAAAGGAGGGTGAGAGAGCAAGCTACTGGGCTGAAGTGCAAGGGAGGAATACCCCAGAGTAAAGGAGCATGTGGTAACCAGCCTGTAATCAGAGTTTGGCTGCCTCCTGTGATGAGAGTCATCTGCAACACAGGCTCCACCTGCATAATCAGTGCACATTGAGGAGGCAAGGGCGAACAGGCCTATACTTCACCTGCTGAACAGTGGGAGGCACCAAGCGATGGGGGACGACCTGGTTTCCACAGCAGAAGGGGACCCGACAGAGGAAAAGAGGTGACTACTCGATACATAGGAGTCCAGAAGACGGGCAGTCCCTTCGCCCCTTTGCACCAGAGAGTGTTGAGGAGGCTGTCCCCACGCAGACAGTGGCCAAAAGATAAGAACTAGCCAACAAGGTTGAGAGAGAAGGGGCGGACAGTCGATACCCTGAGGCAGAGGCCTGCAGTGTCAACGCAGTGGGGTAAGAAGGCGGAAAGGGGATAACACCAACAGACGTATCACTCCCAAGGAAGCTGGGACGACACCGGCCACAGACGTCATACAGAGCAGCCCCTTTGTGAACTCTCCCATGGAAACTGTGAAACCAACTACTAACTTGTCGACAGTACTAATCCACCTCCCAAGGAAATGGCAAGAGATAAGGAAACCAAAACCCAGAAGCAGGGCAAAATGGATAAGTATACGAAAGTGCTCCCGCCACCCATGGAAACAGAGGGGGAACCCACGGGACCACCAGATAACTCAGCCCTCCTCCAGGCGATCCACACCTCTAGAGATGCCATCGAAGGTAAAATGGCTGAAATCAGATCGGAGGTCTCCCTCTTACGCCAGGACATGCGAAACATCGCGGAACGGGTGACGCATGCTGAAACCCGCATTTCGGAGGTGGAGGACATGACGAATAAACTACACTCAGATGTTAAAGATCTGAAGGCAACCATGGGAGAGATCGCCTGGAGAGTTGACGATGCGGAAAATAGGGCACGCAGAAACAATCTTCGTTTTATTGGATTTCCGGAAGGAATCGAGGGACCTGACTCAGTGGCGTTCCTGATGTCGTGGCTGCGTGATTCTCTCCCACTGGCCAAGTTCTCAACCTGCTTCATCATTGAACGGGCACACAGGATGCCAAATGTGCGACCGCCGCCTGGTGCCCCTCCGCGGCCCCTGATTGCACGTTTCCTTAATTATCAGGACCGTGACACAATCCTCAGAGAATCGCGACGGCTGGGAGAGATCAAGCTAGCTAATACTAAGATTATGATCTTACCTGACTACTCTAGGGAAGTGCAGAAAATGAGGAGGTCTTTCGATTCGGTGAATATAAAATTGAGGGCTATGCAGATCCAATATATGCTACTCTTCCCTGCTAAACTCAAAGTCGTTTTTCAGGGTAACTCGCAATTCTTCCAGTCTCCAGAAGAGGCGTGGGCCTGGATAGAGGAACGGCCTATGCTGCGGCAACGCGATGGACCAACCAGGGTAACACAACTCAAAGGTACGACATCACAATGGGAACCCAGGCCACAAAGAGTTAAAAGACGACGTCTGCTTAGGGGACGACACGACAAATGGACCGAGACACCACGAAAAGGCACACACCGCAGAACGGAGACTCAGCAACGCTCAGAATCGGATGAAGACTCGCCTCAAGACCAAGCCCGGAAGAAATATTCCAATCAAAAAGATAGCACCCACACAGATCTGTTAGATAAGGAATCCCATGCGGACACGGACAGTGACCATCCACTTCTTAGGAACATTAATCGCCTCGAAGAACAGGATGCAGAGGAACAAAGCAGAGATGATATCGGTCAGCACCAAGATAAAGGTGGCGTAGAGGACTGAGATAAGGGCCGCGCTACTGGCTGACAGAGGGCAGAACTGCCACACCCCCTCCAGACACTATTACGCTCTACGTTCCTGAGCGGACTTTCCTTTAAAGTTCATATCCTTTACTGTGTTGACTAGAACGTAGGGGGTTTGGGGAAAGGGCGGGACGACAGGCCTCTCAAACGAATCTTACGCCAAAGTTTTCATGTTGATGGTTTTGGGATTGGGCGTAGGGTGTGGGAGAGAGTGGGGTGGGGAGGGTTGGGTTCAAATGAAAAAGTTTTCTTGTTTGGATATTATACAGGTTTCTAATATGGCCAGAATCAGAAACATTCCACCTGACAGGCAGAAACAGAGGTCAAATGTTCAACAGACAGATCCCTCATGTGACAATGGCAATAGGGTACCATGCATACAGACAACAGGACATATACGGCACTGACATGGAATGTCAATGGGTTGGGCAGCAAAATCAAAAGGGGTCTGGTCACACGATATCTTAAGCGCCTCAAACCTGACATTGTCCTACTGCAGGAAACCCACCTACGGGGCACACAATGTGCCTTCATTGGAAGAGGGACCTATGTGTCACGATTTGCTCCCTGTGCTCTCGTACCCACCACCAGGGGGCCGCATAGTGGGACTTTCCAGTCTTCTAATAAGCTTCCAGATCCTCCCCTGCATGCATATCCTGACTTCCAGCCATTTGGACACTTATTGGGAATTGACATCCATTCCCAATCCATGCCGGGTTTTGTGAAAGCCAGCCTGCTTATATTTGAAGCCAGCCTACTCATGCCTGAAACTCAATTACCCAGATTTCCCTGCTCACTGCTTTGTCTCCACCCCTGCAGGCCAAGGATGGGTGGAGGAATTCAGCTCACCTGTGGCTGGCTGCTGCTAGCCTGCTCACACCTGATGCATGTGATTAATGTGACCTCTTTTAAGCCCCAGCTCCCTTCAGCCCAGGGTTGGTCATTGTAGCTGTTTACCGGTGAGACCGATCCTTGTTTCCAGTGCTCCCTGAGCTTTTGATATTGTTTCCAGTGTTTCCTGAGCTTTACTTATGCCTTGTTCCTGACATGCTGCTGTTTTCCTTGTTCCTGAATTAGCACTGCTTGCAGTGCTACCTTGTTTCCTGAGTTATAGCTATTCCTTGTACCTGAATTAGCACTGCCTGCAGTGCTACCTTGTTTCCTGAGTTATAGCTATTCCTTGTACCTGAATTAGCACTGCCTGCAGTGCTACCTTGTTTCCTGAGTTCCTGAGCTATAGCTATTCCTTGTACCTGAATTAGCACTGCCTGCAGTGCTACCTTGTTTCCTGAGCTGTAGCTATTTCCTGTTCCCTTGAACTAGCACTGCCTGCAGTGCTACCCTGACTCCTGAGCCTTAGCATTCCTTGTTCCTGACCTGCAGCAGTTTCCCTTCTCCTGACCTAGCACTGCCTGCAGTGCTACCCTGACTCCTGAGCCTTAGCATTCCTTGTTCCTGACCTGCAGCAGTTTCCCTCTCCTGACCTAGCACTGCCTGCAGTGCTACCCTGACTCCTGAGCCTTAGCATTCCTTGTTCCTGACCTGCAGCAGTTTCCCTTCTCCTGACCTAGCACAGCCTGCAGTGCTACCCTGACTCCTGAGCCTTAGCATTCCTTGTTCCTGACCTGCAGCAGTTTCCCTTCTCCTGACCTAGCACAGCCTGCAGTGCTATCCTGACTCCTGAGCCTTGGTATTCCTTGTTCCTGACCTGCAGCAGTTTCCCTTCTCCTGTACTAGCCCTATCTGCAGTGCTACTTTGACTCCTGAGCTTTTGCTCAATTCTTGTTCCTGCCCCAGCACTGCCTTCTATGCTACTTTGTTTTCTTGATTCCTGAACATGCACTATTCTAGTATACCCTTGTAGCCTCCCCTTCTGTATATCCTTTTCCAGTCCCTGCCTTTCTTCCCATTTCCTTGGTTCCAGTTCTAGTTTGCTGTCTTTCTATTCTAATGTCTTGCTTCTGTTACCTCGTATGTTTGTTACCTGCTTTCTGCCAAGTGTGCCCTGTGTTTTCCTTCCTTTCCTGTTAAGCACTCCTCCTTGCTATCTCCTTGTCTATTGTGCTTGTGTTTAGTTCTACCCCTTTGCTGTTACTGCCTTGCGTGTTCCTGTTTGATCGCCAGGATCCGTGGGCACAGCTGACTACCTAGGTGGTGTCTCTTGTTCACTGTGAGTATTGTCTTTGAGTTACTGTTATAACATCACCATAGGTATAAGCTCCACAGACCCTGCCTTTGCATACATATCCTATATGTGGGTATTTTCAGTCAGTATCTGTAACAGCAATTGTAGGTGAGGAACTTACTGAGCTTCAGTCTTACCGTGTGGAGCTCCTGAGTGCTTTACCCCACACCCCCCTTTATTGTTAATGTTGTTTCATATATATGTCTTGCACATTCATCCTGGGTGTAGTTATTCTGAATGCTAAATTGCCTCGTGAGTGCCCTTCCTTTCTGAGTCTTACCCATCTTGTTCACTTGTACAGGCTTCCCCTTTGGATCCCTTTTTCTCCTCTGACTCCCTGTATGATCCTGGGCAGCGCTGTACTCCTCTTTCTATATACGTTTTCTACCCAGTTCCCAGTCCTTGCCAAAATCCCTGACTGTGTTCCCCACATAGTCCCGGACAGTCCCTGACAGAATGACCAACCCACATTTCCAGGGTCACTTGTGAGGTTTCTTTGTGTTCAGTTAGCTACCTTTTTATTAAAACCCACCCTGTCAGTTCTTGCCAAGATGTTTAGCAACAGATCCATAAAGTCTGTGTATGCTGACAGGAATCCATTGTCAAGGCAGCGCAGTTCTGTACACCCTATTAGGAAGTCCTTAAACTCTAGAGATCGATTCATGGAACAAAACAGACTTTTACGTGCTGAATATTATTCCCTGTGGTTGGCTGATCCTTCTATGTTAGATTTTCATTCCATCTGTGACCCTGATCTTCACCTGATGTCAGCCAGTGATCTACAGGATGAAAGCGAATTTCTGCAAACCTTGTTAGCAGCAGAAAGACACACCAGTGCATCATGTAAGTTTGTGCAGGGCAGTTCACCAGTGCCCACCAATGAGAGACATTTAGTGTCTACTTTACAGTTTGAGAATGTTCACCCTAGTCCTGAAACAATTAATCCTCTTATGAAAAATTGACATTTACGTTCTGAATATTTTACTCATTGGCTCTTAAACACCTCTTTGCCAGATCCTGACTTGCTCTTCTGTTCTGATCCAGATTCAATGTCTGTGGGAGCATTGCGAAAGGAGAATGATACCTTACTCGGTTTGCTGAACAAGAATTCTGGTTCTAACATGTCTGCTGTTAGTGGTTGTAAAATACAATATTCAACCACACAACCAAAGAAAGAGCAGGTGTATTTCATAACCTCTGCTCTCCATTCACATAGTGTTACCCAGTCTTGTAGTCCAGTAAATATCACAGTCCCGGATACTACAAGGACCTGTGAAGATGTCACTACTGACAACAGCAAATCTACTTTTCACAAGCTACTACCATTCCCAGAGCTTAAAGTCTATGAACCATGTGTCACTCTGCCTTCAGCTTGTCTTCTTGCAGAGTCTTCAGAGACCTCAGCCGGCCCGCTGCCTTCAGAACCCGAGTCCTCAGCCGGCCCGCTGCCTTCAGAACCCGAGTCCTCAGCCGGCCCGCTGCCTTCAGAGCCCGAGTCCTCAGCCGGCCCGCTGCCTTCAGAGCCCGAGTCCTCAGCCGGCCCGCTGCCTTCAGAGCCCCAGTCCTCAGCCGGCCCGCTGCCTTCAGAGCCCCAGTCCTCAGCCGGCCCGCTGCCTTCAGAGCCTGGGTCCTCAGCCGGCCTACCTACGGAACTTCAGCCTGCAGTCTGCCTGCCTCCTGAGCCCAAGCCTGCAGCTTTCCTGCCTCCTGAGCTCAAGCCTGCAGCCTTCCTGCCATCTAAGCCCAAGCCTGCAGCCTTCCTGCCTTCAGCACCAGAGCTTCCAGGCCGCCTGCCTTCAGCACCAGAGCTTCCAGGCCGCCTGCCTTCAGCACCAGAGCTTCCAGGCCGCCTGCCTTCAGCACCAGAGCTTCCAGGCCGCCTGCTTCCAGCACCAGAGCTTCCAGGCCGCCTGCTTCCAGCACCAGAGCTTCCAGGCCGCCTGCTTCCAGCACCAGAGCTTCCAGGCCGCCTGCTTCCAGCACCAGAACCTCCAGGCTCCCTGCCTCCAGCACCAGAGCTTCCAGGCTCCCTGCCTCCAGCACCAGAGCTTCCAGGCTCCCTGCCTCCAGCACCAGAGCTTCCAGGCTCCCTGCCTCCAGCACCAGAGCTTCCAGGCTCCCTGCCTCCAGCACCAGAGCTTCCAGGCTCCCTGCCTCCAGCACCAGAGCTTCCAGGCTCCCTGCCTCCAGCACCAGAGCTTCCAGGCTCCCTGCCTCCAGCACCAGAGCTTCCAGGCTCCCTGCCTTCTTGCCTTGAGCCTTTATTTTGCCAACTTTTTGACCCTGTGCTTCCAGTTTCCCAGCCTTCAGAGGTCTCAATACATATACATTCAGAGACTGAACCTCCAGCACCAGAGACAAAACTCTCAACATGTAAGCCTCCAGGGCCTGGGTCTCCTGCATACCTGCTTCCTAAGTCTCCTGCATGTGTATCTTTTGTATGTTTTCTTCCGGGGCCAGAACTTCAGGTCTGCTTCCTATCACCTCCTTCATTTTCAGCCAGTTTGCCTTTGACCTCTGTGCCTCCTGCCAATCCGTTATCTGCTTTTGACCCTACAGTCAATCTGCCTTTGTTTTCAGAGTGCTACTCTAGCCTGTCATCATCAGGACTTCAAACACCTTTAATGCAGGCTTCTAAGCCCCTGTCACTGGATTTGGACTCTTCAAGTTCTACCTTCAATACTGCTGTTAATTTACAGACTATTATCCAACCCTCCAGAACATCACAATTTACCTTCAGTCCTCTGATAGCGTGCACTGAATCTATATTGGAATTTGACTTAATTCTTAGTAGCAAAGGTTTTGGATCCAGTTCCAGACTCCGGGAGACGGTCTTTGGAGGGGGAGTACTGTCACGATTTGCTCCCTGTGCTCTCGTACCCACCACCAGGGGGCCGCATAGTGGGACTTTCCAGTCTTCTAATAAGCTTCCAAACCCTCCCCTGCATGCATATCCTGACTTCCAGCCATTTGGACACTTATTGGGAATTGACATCCATTCCCAATCCATGCCGGGTTTTGTGAAAGCCAGCCTGCTTATATTTGAAGCCAGCCTACTCATGCCTGAAACTCCATTACCCAGAATTCCCTGCTCACTGCTTTGTCTTCACCCCTGCAGGCCAAGA
Organism: Calotriton arnoldi; assembly: GCA_963921515.1. Lineage (NCBI taxonomy): Eukaryota > Metazoa > Chordata > Amphibia > Caudata > Salamandridae > Calotriton > Calotriton arnoldi. The sequence continues at coordinate 5,017,231 of CAWUFW010000233.1, read as the reverse complement.
ATGGGTGGAGGAATTCAGCTCACCTGTGGCTGGCTGCTGCTAGCCTGCTCACACCTGATGCATGTGATTAATGTGAGCTCTTTTAAGCCCCAGCTCCCTTCAGCCCAGGGTTGGTCATTGTAGCTGTTTACCGGTGAGACCGATCCTTGTTTCCAGTGCTCCCTGAGCTTTTGCTATTGTTTCCAGTGTTTCCTGAGCTTTAGTTATGCCTTGTTCCTGACCTGCTGCTGTTTTCCTTGTTCCTGAATTAGCACTGCTTGCAGTGCTACCTTGTTTCCTGAGTTATAGCTATTCCTTGTACCTGAATTAGCACTGCCTGCAGTGCTACCTTGTTTCCTGAGTTCCTGAGCTATAGCTATTCCTTGTACCAGAATTAGCACTGCCTGCAGTGCTACCTTGTTTCCTGAGTTCCTGAGCTATAGCTATTCCTTGTACCTGAATTAGCACTGCCTGCAGTGCTACCTTGTTTCCTGAGCTGTAGCTATTTCCTGTTCCCTTGAACTAGCACTGCCTGCAGTGCTACCCTGACTCCTGAGCCTTAGCATTCCTCGTTCCTGACCTGCAGCAGTTTCCCTTCTCCTGACCTAGCACTGCCTACAGTGCTACCCTGACTCCTGAGCCTTAGCATTCCTTGTTCCTGACCTGCAGCAGTTTCCCTTCTCCTGACCTAGCACAGCCTGCAGTGCTATCCTGACTCCTGAGCCTTGGCATTCCTTGTTCCTGACCTGCAGCAGTTTCCCTTCTCCTGTACTAGCCCTATCTGCAGTGCTACTTTGACTCCTGAGCTTTTGCTCAATTCTTGTTCCTGCCCCAGCACTGCCTTCTATGCTACTTTGTTTTCTTGATTCCTGAACCTGCACTATTCTAGTATACCCTTGTAGCCTCCCCTTCTGTATATCCTTTTCCAGTCCCTGCCTTTCTTCCCATTTCCTTGGTTCCAGTTCTAGTTTGCTGTCTTTCTATTCTGCTGTCTTGCTTCTGTTACCTCGTATGTTTGTTACCTGCTTTCTGCCAAGTGTGCCCTGTGTTTTCCTTCCTTTCCTGTTAAGCACTCCTCCTTGCTAGCTCCTTGTCTATTGTGCTTGTGTTTAGTTCTACCCCTTTGCTGTTACTGCCTTGCGTGTTCCTGTTTGATCGCCAGGATCCGTAGGCACAGCTGACTACCTAGGTGGTGTTTCTTGTTCACTGTGAGTATTGTCTTTGAGTTACTGTTATAACATCACCATAGGTATAAGCTCCACAGACCCTGCCTTTGCAAACATATCCTATATGTGGGTATTTTCAGTCAGTATCTGTAACAGCAATTGTGGGTGAGGAACTTACTGAGCTTCAGTCTTACCGTGTGGAGCTCCTGAGTGCTTTATCCCACACCCCCCTTTATTGTTAATGTTTCATATATATGTCTTGCACATTCATCCTGGGTGTAGTTATTCTGAATGCTAAATTGCCTCGTGAGTGCCCTTCCTTTCTGAGTCTTACCCATCTTGTTCACTTGTACAGGCTTCCCCTTTGGCTTCCCCTTTGGATCCCTTTTTCTCCTCTGACTCCCTGTATGATCCTGGGCAGCGCTGTACTCCTCTTTCTATAAACGTTTTCTACCCAGTTCCCAGTCCTTGCCCAAATCCCTGACTGTGTTCCCCACATAGTCCCGGACAGTCCCTGACACTATGTAACTCTTGCACATGCGGGATTCTCCCCGGGAGCACGTGGTGTCGCTATTCTAATAAAAAAAAAACCACCTTTCCGCACGACCAAAACCTGGGTAGACCCCAACGGGACTTTTGCCGCAGTCCAGGGATCCTGGGGAAGACGCGAAATCACACTCGTTAGCGTCTATGCCCCGCCACGACTGCAAACTCAAACTCTAGAGGCGCTCGCCAAGATATTATTGGAATCAGACGCACCCACCCACCTTATAGGAGGCAATTTTAATGATGTAATCGACCCGCCCAAAGATCGAACACATATAGCCGCAGGAACTCGTGTTCCTACCCCACTTGCGGACTTCGTGAATTCGCTGGGGTTGGTTGAACTTTGGCGGCAAAAACATCCACAAGATCGTACATATTCTTATTTCTCTGGGGCACACAAAGTCTTCTCTAGACTAGATTATTTTCTTGCCCTGGCGGGTGAGATACGAACAGTGACCAAGGTAGTGTACATGGCGAGAGGTATATCTGACCACTCACCCCTTTGTTTGACGGTGGGAGGCACTGGTAATAGACAGAGACCAGATTGGAGACTGAATGCTTGGGAGCTCCGGGTCAAGTCCGTTAGGGGACAAATAAGAACGGAAACAGAGATATATTTCCAGGAAAACGAGGGCTCGGTTACCTGTCATATTACTGTCTGGGAAACCTACAAGGCGGTTCTCAGAGGTAAAATTGAAGACGTTATAGCGCACAAGCGTAGAAAAGAAACTCAACAAATAGAATCCCTAGAGAATAAACTCCTGGAACTTGAAAAGCACATAACCCCTGACACTGAAGCCGCCCACCTGAGGCAGCTGGCAATCACACGTAAAGAATTACGGGACTTGACTGAACGTGAGGTGCAAACCCAAATACAAGCCACTCACCATAGACTCTATGAAACGGGGGACAGGGTGGGGAGACTCCTAGCCTGGCTGGGCAGAAGAGAGAGAGAGACGAACTGGGTATCCCAAATACATGAGCAGGGAGGGCACTATACTACCGCACACGCGATAGCAGACGCCTTTGCACATTTTTATACAGAGCGCAACCCCTAGCAGATCCTACACAGATAATGGCATACTTGGGCACCATAGTGACTCTTGTCCTAGAACAAGATGAAAGGGATGACCTGGAGGCAGAAATCACTCTAACTAAAGTGCAGGAAGCCATAAACAGACAAAAGTCCGGGAAAACCCCAGGGCTGAACGGACTTCCAGCAGAATTTTTCAAACAAAATGCGGGACTATTGGCTCCGCACCTCCTACAGATGTTTCAAGCTGCAAGGAAAGAGGGGATGCTACCGCTGGACCTCCGTCAAGCCACAGTGGTGGTTGTACCTAAACCAGGCAAGCCCCCAAAGTGCTGCGGATCCTACCGTCCAATCTCTCTCCTGAATATTGAAATAAAGATCCTGGCCCCTATTCTAGCAACGCGACTTATACCCGTAATTACGTCTCTGATACATCGTGACCAACCGGCGCTTTATGCCCGGCCGCGCCACACGTTTTAATCTATGCCGATTGGCCAATTGGCTAGACACAGTAAAAGACAGAGCCACCCCACACATGCTGCTTTCCCTGGATGTAGAAAAAGCTTTCGATACATTGGCCTTTCATGAAATGCGTCCTTGCGAGCTATGGGTTTGGGCAAACTTTTATCTCATGGGTAGACCTCCTAGACACTCAACCTAGAGCCCGGGTCCGAGTCAATGGAGTAAAATCGGTTGACTTTCCCATCCAACGAGGAACTCGCCAAGGCTGCCCCCTATCTCCCCTGCTCTTCTCTCTGGTCCTGGAGCCACTGGCCTGCCAAATCAGGACGCATCCAGGACTCAGCGGATTCCAAGACACTAGCGGACAGTTGGTAGATGAACGAATCTCCCTGTACGCAGATGACACTCTACTTTATATTACTAAACCTGACACAACACTCCCCTTGATACTCCAGCTAGCTGGGGAATATGGTAAATATTCCGGATACAATATTAATTGGGGGAAATCGAGTTTATATTTCATAGGAGACCCCAGAGACATGTATTCAATACCAGAACATCTAAACATTACTCTAGAGGGTTTTAAATACCTGGGATTGTTTATCTCGACAAATACGACCGACTGCCTCAACCGCAACATTAAAAGAGTCCTGGCAGAATTCAGAGAGGACGTGACTAGATGGATAAGACTCCCCTTGACACTACTAGGGAGAGCAGCCATGTACAAAATGGTAACACTCCCCAAACCACTGTATGTACTCCAAAATACGTATCATAAGATCCCGGACACTATCTTCAAGATGATCAACAGCGAATTGCGCACACTTGCGATGGGGGACATCCCAGAGTGGCGTTGCAAACGCTACAATGCAGCCAATACAACGGGGGTATTGCTCTACCCGACATTCAAGCATACTATCGAGCGGCACACTTAATAGTTATTAATGAATGGTGCCATGCTCAAGGGGACCATTCCACTTATGCCCTTGAGAGACTCCAATTCCGGAGGTCCTCCTACCTACATTGCATATACGGAGGGGCTGGGACACGGAACCTCCTACCCGCCACTCAGAGGGCGATTGAGGCGTGGAAAGGATCAGAAAAACTGATGCTCTGGGACAAGAGACTAACTAAAGCAACACCATTGTGGGGGGGAAGGAGATTACCAGAGCTGGCGAAGCTACAGGGCTTCAAGGGCTGGGATACTGTAGGGATCACGTCACTAGGAGACATTATCAAGAAGGGGGAATTAATCACATTTGCAGAGCTCCAAACAGAATATCAATTGACACGTAAACAATATTACAAATATACACAATTACAACATGCGCGGAGAGCCCAAAAACCCGTCATAACAGATATCCCGGAATACGCACCGCTAGAAGGGAGATTACTACAAGAAGAGATATCATCTAAGGCAGTCTCTTGGACATATAGAACTTTAATAAACAACATCCCGATAGACTACTAGCCCTTAGAGGCAAATGGGAGGAAACTACAGGTGCACTTGAAGACATAGATTGGGAAGTGGCACTGATGCATCCCAGAGAAGTGGCAATTAAGCTCTGCCTCAGGCTAATACAGTTTAAAATATTACACAGGGTGTACTATGATAGAGCGCGTCTCCACACAATGGGTAGGGCAGAGACACCCACCTGCCTGCGGTGCAGGACAGAGCAAGGAACTTATATACATACCCTGTGGGAATGCCAGCAAATACAAAGGTATTGGGCAAGAATAGTTAAGGAGCTAAGTGATATGCTGGAAGTACAAATCCCTAGGGATCCAAAATACCTCTTGCTGGGCATCCCCACAGTTGTGGATATCCCCAGATATAAACTCTTATTAAGCAATCTGGGGCTTACAGTGGCCAAGCGAGACATTGCCAGATATTGGGGTAAGCCAGAGTCGCCTACAATAGCAGAGTGGCGGGCCAGTATGGACTTATACATGGGGCAGAAAAAACAGTTTATGCTGCTAGGGGATGCCCAAAAATGTTCGGGAAGATTTGGAAGCCATGGTTAAAGTATTATAGCCTGGAGATGACTGGAGAGGAAACAGATAATACATGTCCCTCTACATTGGATCCATGACATGTAGACCGTTATCCCGGTCTGCCAAGAGGACACATTGGGGGCGAGCCATACTCAATTTACAGTGGGGGAGGTGGGAGGGGTACCTGTCAAGAAATTAATATAATGTAACCCCTGTAAATTCATATGTAGACACTACCAATGATACTGTTGAATTTGTTATATATATGACTCAACTGCTACTGTACTGGCTAAGGTTTAAAAATAAAATAAAAAAACAGTTTAAAAAAAAAAGATACCCTGCGAAATCATAGAATCAATCACAGGAGTAATGCCTGCCACCGTTTCCGTTTCCGGAGTCAGGTTGTACTGGGGTGTTCTTGGGAATTCTGCATTTGGCTTGATCTGTATGCGAACTGGCTCAACTCCTCGAATCAACCCTATCTCTTCTCCTGTGATTTCCCACACCACAGGAGAGACGGTGTCTCTCAAGTCACGTGGCATGTCATCCACGGTTAGTACTGGAAACGTCTACACAGTGGTTCTTGTTCGGCAATTTGAATGCAATGTCATCATCATTAGCTTGTAGCTCTACTCCCTTGGGTGTAGATTAGATGGCACAATTCAGTTTGCATAAAAGGTCACACCCTAGCAAACAGACTGGACTCAAATCGCACACCACAAATTGGTGTTGATCCTGGAAGGTTCCTATTTTCACTGGTATTTCTTCTGCTAATGGATTAGTCATTCTCCTATTGGCAACTCCTACAACTTGGATTGATTGTACCGAGAGGGGTAGGTTTGGTAATACTGCGGATCTCACAGTAGAACGGGTAGCACCAGTATCAATCAAGAATGTAATGGGATGACCGCATACATCTGCCTCCACATACGGTCCTTTCTGGTCTACCTGTAAGACTGCTCCAAGGGTACCGTCTTCCTCCCCCCTCAGGTACCGTCATTGTGACAGGTCCTGATCGAAACCATCTAGGATTTCCATAAAAGGCATTTGATGGTACGCTCGATTGCTCTGCGGAACTCTCGGAGATTGGGGTACCTGTACTAGCTGGTTCTGACCTCCCCCATTAAAGGATCTGGGTCTTGTCACCGTGTTTATAACATTAGGCACCTGTACAATCTCTCCCTCTTGCAACTGATTGGCTGGATTTAATCGATACTCGCGCTTCCAATGCCCGATTTTGTGACAATAATGACAAGCAGTAGTTGTCTTCAAGTGTGTTGATGTCTACACCTGTCTTGGGGTCTGTACCTTTACCTTTTCCCTGTCCGGCATTGTTCAGAACATTCTGAAACCCTCCTTGGTGGCTTCCCTGATTCCGAACTAAGGTTCCCCCACTTGTCTGCGCTTGATCCACTCTGTTCGCATTTCTCATCTGAACCAACATAAACTTGTCCTTTATTCTCCTGTGCTTGGAATCCACCTCATCGCTACAATATCTGGCGTACTGTAGGATCTCGTCCACTGACTTGTTCTGCCAGCAGATTAAATGCTGTTGAATCATAACACTAATCTCTGGTTTCAATCCTAGTACAAATTTGGAAACAAACTGTCTCATATCTTCCTATCTAACCTACTGTACTGCTTGAAGGCTTGTAAGAGCCGTTCATAGTAGGCATGTACTGATTCTTTGGGCTCCTGGGTTGTTCGATTTATCTTAACCCAATCGATATCTTGTGGATCTATCTTAGACTGCAGCCATGTAATTATTTGTTCGAACTTCTTCATGACCAAGGGTGAAGGACCATGAGTTATGGGATCCCAATCTGGTTCAATAGAGGGCTAATCAATAGCAATTTACAAGCAGACCATAAGTCGCTAGGAACCACAATGTCAAACAATGTGTTCAGGTCAATCCACAACACCTTCGAAACCTTTACAAAGCGATCGACTTGCTTATACCATTCAGCAGGTTTATCCCTCAGCTGAGGAAAATCATTTGTGAATGCTACTAAATCATCCCTGCTCCAAGGCACATGCACATACCCTCGGCTTGGTACCTCTCGCAATGGGTAAGCCTTGACTCCTGGTATCCCCCCTCCAGGAGGCGGTGTGTCTCCCATCACCTTCCTAACATTCTTTTTCTTTGACCATCTTTTCTCCCATTTGTCAAGCATCCTCCATGCACATATCCCTATGACCCGCTCCCAAATGTGTGTTTTCAAACCTGTGACTCTTTTCTCTTCTAATTCCTGATCACTGTAATTTAACCTGTGATTTCCTTCTAACATTTTCGTTTTAGACAAGTCCACATCATATTTTTGGGCCAATTCTGTCAATTTCTCATGTGCTCATCTCGCTTTACGATTGGCATCCTTCGCCACAAACAACAGTTCTTCCTGTTCATAAAGTTCTATCCTTTCCAAAGGCAAATTCTCATTGAATATTTCATCCACTTCCGCTTTCAATCTCACTATGTCTAGCAATTTTGCCTTTACTGTAGCTTTGATTGTGCTCTGACTCAACATGCTACTTTGTCCTTCTCTATCACCACTTCAGTTTCTCTGCCGATTCTCTGAAGCTGTGTTCTGCAAAACATGCTGATTTCCAGTTGCTGGCAACGGGGTACTAGCTTCTACAGGCACCAGAAATGGGTTGTTCCCATTCATTGTCACCCCTGACCTTGACTGGTAGGTCGCTCCCCCACCATACAGCTCCGTCTGTGTGCCCTGCTGCTGCCCTTGATTGTGCTCGTTTTTCCTTTCTGTGCCCCCTTGCTGCCCCTGATTGTGCTCGTTTTTTCCTTTCTGTGCCCCCTTGCTGCCTCTGATTGTGCTCGTTTTTTCATTTCTGTGCCCCCTTGCTGCCCCTGATTGTGCTCGTTTTTTCCTTTCTGTGCCCCCCTTGCTGCCCCTGATTGTGCTCGTTTTTCCTTTCTGTGCCCCCTTGCTGCCCCTGATTGTGCTCGTTTTTTCCTTTCTGTGCCCCCTTGCTGCCCCTGATTGTGCTCGCTTTTCCTTTCTGTGCCCCCTTGCTGCCCCTCATTGTGCTAGTTTTTTCCTTTCTGTGCCCCCTTGCTGCCCCTGATTGTGCTCGTTTTTTTTCCTTTCTGCGCCCCCTTGCTGCCCCTGATTGTGCTCGTTTTTTCCTTTCTGTGCCCCCTTGCTGCCCCTGATTGTGCTCGTTTTTCCTTTCTGTGCCCCCTTGCTGCCCCTGATTGTGCTCTGTTTTTTCCTTTCTGTGCCCCCCTTTCTGCCTCTGATTGTGCTCGTTTTTTCCTTTCTGTGCCCCCCTTGCTGCCCCTGATTGTGCTCGTTTTTTTCCTTTCTGTGCCCCCCTTGCTGCCCCTGATTGTGCTCGTTTTTTCCTTTCTGTGCCCCCTTGCTGCCCCTGATTGTGCTCGTTTTTCCTTTCTGTGCCCCCTTGCTGCCCCTGATTGTGCTCGTTTTTTCCTTTCTGTGCCCCCCTTGCTGCCCCTGATTGTGCTCGTTTTTCCTTTCTGTGCCCCCTTGCTGCCCCTCATTGTGCTAGTTTTTTCCTTTCTGTGCCCCCTTGCTGCCCCTGATTGTGCTCGTTTTTTTCCTTTCTGCGCCCCTTGCTGCCCCTGATTGTGCTCGTTTTTCCTTTCTGTGCCCCCCTTGCTGCCCCTGATTGTGCTCGTTTTTCCTTTCTGTGCCCCCTTGCTGCCCCTGATTGTGCTCGTTTTTTCCTTTCTGTGCCCCCCTTGCTGCCCCTGATTGTGCTCGTTTTTCCTTTCTGTGCCCCCTTGCTGCCCCTCATTGTGCTAGTTTTTTCCTTTCTGTGCCCCCTTGCTGCCCCTCATTGTGCTAGTTTTTTCCTTTCTGTGCCCCCTTGCTGCCCCTGATTGTGCTCGTTTTTTTTTCTTTTCTGTGCCCCCTTGATGCCCTGATTGTGCTCGTTTTCCCTTCTGTGCCTGTTTCCCGCTGCTGCGCCCCTGCGGCCCCGCCCCCTCACTGCCCATTCGCTGCCCCATTCCCTGCTCCTCCCTCCCACCTCCCCATTTATGGCGGCCGCGCCAAAGGCGCGCCTAAGGCAAGCCCGTCTGCGCCCGTCCGCGCCGTGACCGCGCCCAGCGCCAGACCCCCTGGTCCGGGCATGCCCCGCGCCCGCCACATCAACAGACGCCGATATGACGCCAGCACCCTCCACGCACTCAACCCCGGAAAAGATCACGCCTGCTACCAGGCCACCCCGAAGCGCACCCAAGGGCCCTTCACCTGCCGGAACTGCAGCTTCGCCAGCACCCGCCCCGCCAAACCACCGCCCAGGAAAGAACCCAACTACCTCAGATGCATCCTCCTCAACATCCGCTCCGCCCGCAAACACGCCATCGAACTCTGGGACCTTCTCGACTCAACCTCCCCAGACGTCGCATTCCTGACGGAGCCCTGGCTGAATCCCGCTTCAGCCCCCGACATCGCCATTGCCATCCCGGACGGATACAAGATCACCCGCAGGGACCGCACCAACGGAGTCGGAGGAGGCATCGCCATCGTCCACAGGAACACCTCAGAGTCTCAACCAACACCGACGACACCCTCAGCACCGCCGAACACATGCTCTTCCAGATCCACACCGATCCCAACACCACCCTCAGAGGAACCCTCATCTACAGACCCCCGGACCCCGACCACAGTTCAGCGATTCCATCGCTGGCTTCGTCAGCACACACGCCATCGCCTCCACGGACTACATCCTCCTCGGGGACCTGAACTTCCACCTCGAGAACAACAAGGACACCAACTCCACCACCCTGATCGACAACCTCGCCACCCTCGGACTCAGACAGCTCGTGACTACACCCACCCACGCCGCCGGCCACACGCTCGACTCCATCTTTTCCGCAAGCCCACACGTCTCCTTCAACCACACCTCCGAACCCCACTGGACTGACCACCACTGCATCCACTTCACCTACAGGAAGCCCACCACGCACCACCGCACCGAACAAATGCCTCGCCGCTGCTGGAGCAGAGTCACGGAAGACCAGCTAACCACAACCCTCGCCCTGAACCCACCCGCCGAACCCTCCGACCCCGACACCGCCGCCCGCAACCTCAGACAGTGGATCGACGGCTGCGCCAACACCCTCGCCCCGCTCAAGAATCCGCCCAACAGCCACACCAGCAAGAAAGCCACCTGGTTCACCGAAGACCTCCAGGCCTCCAAACGAACATGCCGAAAACTGGAGAAGATCTGGCTCCACGAACGGACAGCGGACAGCTACGCCGCCCACAAGAGCGCCACCCGCAGTCACCATCACCTCATCAGATCCGCCAAAAGGGCCTCACTCAAAGACCGCCTAGACAACAACGCACACAACAGCAAAGAGCTCTTCAACATCGTGAAGGAACTCTCCAACCCCAGCTCCAACACCAACGACATCCAGCCGTCGCGAGACCTATGCGACTCACTGGCCACCTTCTTCCACCGCAAAATCGCCGACATCCACGACAGCTTCAACACCACGACCGCCCCGGCAACCACCGAGACCACTGCCCCCACAACCACCAACCGCCTGCTCTCCTGGACCAACATCAACGACGAGGACACCAGCGAGATCATGAACACTCATCCACTCCGGTTCACCGCTAGACCCGTGCCCTCACCACATCTTCAACAAAGTCAGTACAACCATCGCGCCCCATCTCCGGAAAATAATCAACATCTCCTTCGAGACAGCAACCTTCCCGGAAAGCTGGAAGCACGCCAGAGATCACCGCCTTACTCAAGAAACCCAAGGCAGACCCCAAGGAACTCAAGAACTTCTGACCCATCTCTCTGCTCCCGTTCCCCGCGAAGGTCACCGAGAAAATCGTCAACAAACAACTGACCCGCTACCTCGAGGAGAACAACATCCTGGACCCTTCCCAGTCCGGCTTCCGCAGCAACCACAGCACCGAAACTGCCCTCATCGCCGCCACCGATGACATCAGGACCCTGCTAGACAACGGAGAAACAGCAGCCCTCATCCTCCTGGACCTATCAGCCGCCTTCGACACGGTCTGCCACCACACACTACGAACACGCCTTCACGACGCCGGGATCCAAGAGAAGGCCCTGGACTGGACCACATCCTTCCTTTCCGGCAGAACACAAAGCGTCCGCCTCGCCCCTTCCGATCCAAGGCCACCAAGATCATCTGCGGCGTACCCTAAGGCTCCTCCCTCAGCCCAACGCTGTTCAACATCTACATGGCACCCCTCGCCCACGTCGCCCGACAGCACAACCTCAACATCATCTCCTACGCCGACGACACCCAGCTGATCCTCTCCCTCACCAAAGACCCTCACACCGCCAAAGCCCACCTCCACGAAGGAATGAAGGCCGTCGCCGAATGGATGAGGACCAGCCGCCTGAAGCTGAACTCGGACAAGACGGAGGTCCTCATCCTTTGTTCCAACCCTTCAGCCTGGGACGACTCCTGGTGGCCAACATCACTGGGAACAGCCCCGCCACCCACCGACCACGTACGCAACCTAGGGGTCATCCTCGACCCCACCCTCTCCATGACTAAGCAGGTCAACGCCGTTTCCTCATCCTGCTTCAACATCCTCCGAATGCTCCGCAGGATCTTCAAGTGGATCCCCACCGAAACAAGAAAAACAGTCACCCAGGCCCTCGTCACCAGCAGGCTGGACTACGGAAACGCCCTCTACGCAGGAACGACGGCTAAGCTCCTGAGACGGCTGCAACGCATCCAGAACGCCTCTGCACGTCTTATCCTCGACATCCCCCGACGCAGCCACATCACACCCCACCTGAGAGGCCTGCACTGGCTCCCTGTCAACAAGAGGATAACCTTCAAGCTCCTCACCCACGCACACAAAGCACTCCACAACTCCGGACCAGCCTACCTCAACAGACGACTCAGCTTCTACACCCCCACCCGCCAGCTCCGCTCGACCAGCCTCGCCCTCGCCACAGTCCCCCGCATCCGGAAAACGACCGCCGGCGGCAGATCCTTCTCCCACCTCGCCGCCAAGACCTGGAACACCCTCCCCACCAACCTCCGACAGACCCAAGACCTACTGGCCTTCAGAAGACTCCTCAAGACCTGGCTCTTCGATCAGTAGCAGCACCACCCCCCTCTTCCCCCAGCGCCTTGAGACCCTCGCGGGTATGTAGTGCGCTTTATAAGTGACATGATTGATTGATTGATTTCCCCCTGAGCTGAGCTTCCAGCAACTGCAAACAGCGTTGACTCCACTTGACTCTGCACCTCCTAATACTGGTATCCCTGTCCCTTCTGCTCCTGTTGAAATCCTTCCAACTACCCCTGCACTAGGGCCTGTCTCTGTGTTACCAGTCTTTCCATACTTGCTGCGTTTGCCAGTTCTCGCCTTCCTTCCTCTGAATGTGGGTTATAAGGTGAAGGTTGCTCTACTAAGAGTCTGTCTAACAAGCTGTCATTAGTATCGCTCCCAACATTTCCATTTTCTCCTCCACTCCTATTCTGAGTATCTCCCTCTTTCACCAGTAATGGGTACAACCTCTCTCCCTCAATGGTGTCTACTCTCCACCTCTTTAATTGTGCATCCCATTGCGCATCCTGATATGCTCTCATTGCCTTTCTCATCTTCCCCTGACATCTTTCCCTATTCTTTGCCTGAGCTGCTTCCATCCACGCATCTAATGCCTCAAACTGTGTTGGTGTAGGTGTAGGCCGTAGTGAAGACATCACTCCCCTCAACTGATACAACACCTCCAATCAAAAACAAACCATAACGTGGAAAAGACAAATCTTCCTCTTTTTCAGTGATTTTGTGCCAATTTTGAAGCCAAATTATAGTATGGAGTCCCACATTTGTTGCCATGTAATGTGCTGGAGAATCCTCAGGCGGTGCTTCCTCACACACTCGAGTAACCACTCCCCAATCTCCCCTGCAGAGATCCTGTAACACCCTAAAGCATCGCATGATTAAGTCAAATTTTCCCTTCAACTGACAAGATTTCCTCACTTCAACTTCCTGATGACTACCAAACAATCCAAGCGAGGCTTTACACCAACTGACCTATCGCAGAGCGGCACACTCCGACGTCACTTTTTCTCCATTCACGTTCTCACACACAATCACAACTCCGTAATTGTCTGCCTTTCTAAAAGATCGATAGAATTAAATCACTCAAGAACATTCACACACAGTGACCCTCGACCTGCGCTGGTCACCTGAATCAATAAAGTACATCCCTGTACACAAGGTTTACCATACGATTTTAACATGTCCCACTCACACAAAGTTCCCTGCCTTGGGTGGATTGCAGATGATGTCTCACGACAACCCTTCAAACCAACGGTCAGACAATCACAACAAATCAGTGTCTTCTACACCACTAAATATATCCCGGGATCTTAGGCCACTTCAGGCCTGAAACTCAAAACAAAACTCTTGGAGCATGTCTGGCTGAAACCACATTCACTCGACTTTCACACAACTCCTCCAAACATCATACAATCAACACATTTCCACAATCTAACACTCAACACATCCCTTTTGATACTCACTCCTCCATTTGCTGCTGTTCTCGCCACACCATCAATCTCTGTCGGTCTCTGCCAAAGTCCGTCGTTCCCCGCTCTCGATCATTGGGATCTATTTTGGGACTCTATGGATATAGGTCTTTTTCTGGTGTTTTCTAGATTCTCCCCTAACTTCATGTGAGAACCATCCTACACTGCTACCAACTGAAGGAGCCGGGTTCTATCAATGAAAGTGAAATTACTGTAGTACTGTATTTAATAAAACAAAAAAAACTCCAATAAGTTCAACATTAATAAAAAAGTTACTAAGGATCAAAGTCTGGCTTCGTTATCACTTGAAGGTTCCACGTTCTAGATTTACTCTGGAACCACAGGCTGATGTCTCTTCTTCTCAGCATGGAAGTGTGGAGGGGAAACAAATCATTAGCCTACCAATCATTACAGTTCCAATAAACTATGACTCCGAAGAATCACAGACTCCCAAATTGATTTTGTTAGTTTATTACAAAGCCAAGAACAGTTGGACATATAGGCACCTCAAGATGAGGGTGTAGAAGTTCATTGGAACTAATACAAAGCCGAACCTACGGTGAAATTAAGGCGGTGCAGCATGCACAGAATAACCATTTTCAGCTTCAGGATACAGAAAATGATGGCACCAACATCAAGAGTACCCTTCATTGATGGTTCGTGGGTATAAAGCATTAGTCTGCCCTAACTCTACCACCAACGTGACATCCCTACTCTACATTCCCCAAGGCAAGATCCATAAAGGTGTCGGCGCTTGAAGTCTTCCTAAGAAGTCTCTTCACATGGGATGGGTCAAGTAGCATAAAGCTACAGAGGTCGCTCTAAGATGCTCTCTTTCTCAAGGCAAGGCAGAAGTCTTGCGGGCACTGTCTCTAACTTCAATACATGAGCTTGTAGATAGTATCCCAAGGTGCATTGCGACATCACCCCATCTCAAACCCGTTTGCGCATGCAAAAACGGGTTGTACATCTGGCCCTATATACCCAAGCATATTCATTGCATGCACAAGTAAAGCTTCACATGTACATCTACACAGTTACATGGCAATTTGAAGCCTCAAATGTCCAGAAAGATCCTCAAGTGTAGGGGCCCAGCTTCATATGCCTAGAACATAGCATAACACAGAGCATAATGTGTATTTGTAAAGCCCACGTTCACCCAGAAGGGTACCTTGATGCTGAATAACAGATGTTTATTTAAACAGCTATCATGTGCTCAAATGAGTTATGTAATTTTGTCTCCTCAAATTTAAGAAAAAGGCCATTTCAGTGTAACCGTTTTTATGTTGAGAGCAAGTCTACTTTAGCCACTGTAGAGGTCTCTTTATGATATCAGACGAGAACCATCCAATCAGAACATGAGTATCCATATAGAAGTAACAGCAAAAATGGGTCTGGGAACAAGGTCAAAAGCTGTATCTAAAGGCATGTTGTATGTGATTAGTCCTTTGGGTAGGGAGTTCTGGCAGTGTGGTACCTAAACCTAAAAGGATTGACAGTCAGATCTACAGTGTTATAGCAGAGAGAAGAATAGCATAGTGGACTTTGTGGTCTGCACAAGGAAGCCTGTTGTATGTAAAGAAGGCCAACAAGTTCAATTACTTGTCGCAGAACATATAGTGAAATAAATATGACTCTTTTTCTCCAGGCAGCTGATAGAGCGGAAATTCGTATCCTACACGGGGTACCTGTTAGGAGTGAAATATAACCTCTTGTAGGGTGCACTCACATATTATTCAGTGTTATTGGTGAATCTGGATGTTCGAGGAAATGTGAACCAAGTAACGCGTTCTTGTGAAATTAACACGATTCAATGTGGAGCTTAACAAATGATTCTTAGAATTGTGCTGAAAACGTATTCATGGTGTAATACACTTATATAGGGTTCATTAGTGATGTGACGCATTGACACGTTCAATGTTTCTTGAATGTTTACTAGGCCAATGATGTAGTTGAAATAGACATACTAACATATTATTCAGTGTTATTGGTGAATCTGGATGTTCGAGGAAATGTGAACCAAGTAACGCGTTCTTGTGAAATTAACACGATTCAATGTGGAGCTTAACAAATGATTCTTAGAATTGTGCTGAAAACGTATTCATGGTGTAATACACTTATATAGGGTTCATTAGTGATGTGACGCATTGACACGTTCAATGTATCTTGAATGTTTACTAGGCCAATGATGTAGTTGAAATAGACATACTAATATAGTTTAGTGAACATTTCTATTGAACATGCTAATGATTTTTTGGAAATGCTAACCGTAAATAACATGTCACATTCATTATTTTATCCTAAGTTTGTAGGCCTGAATCCCCAGCACATTTTGAATGTTCTTGTTTCTGAAATGAATGCTTAGATTCCCATGCGAGTCTTGTAGAATGTTATTCGTTCCCATGCTTTGCATTGCATGTGGACAAACACTTTCTTGGCGAAGAGTAAGGGTATTGTTTCCATTAGATAGTTGAGGAATGAAGGAGTTACAGTTAGCTTCGCCTGGCGAAGATAAGGTGAAGGGAGGTGCATTCATACAGGAGAAAGAGAAGAGACCAAGGACGAACTATTGCAGAGGGGCATACATGGAGAAGGCTGTGAAAGGAATCAACGTCATAGAACTTTTCATGGCTGAGCCTACTATAAACTCAAACACCAGACGTCCGACAACTCTGGTTTATTGATCCATGACCCCCAAGGTCCGAACCCAAATTCTCCTTCACTAAGAGGGCAGAGTAGAGACCTACTTTCAAATTAGACAAAATTGTTTCCGATAAAACCTTGACTTTGTGCAACATTTCACAAAAGCTGAAATCAACAGTGAAGAGATTAGAGGATATCTTCTCATTGAGGATAGTAAACACTTCTTTTGAGAAAGAGTTAGCCTTCTGAATCTTGTTGGCATATTACTCTTTCCTATGCTTCAACAGCTGTACTACAAGAGCATCTGGCTTTTCTGAACAAGGGTTTAGGCTCAGCGACATTGAATTAATTTGTCACTGTTTGGATAGGCAGTGGAAGTTTGCTTTTCCAGCTTAGTTCTTGGAGTAGTGTAATTTTTGGGGAGAGAATGTGGCCTAATGGCTAGGGCGTTCGACCTCGGAGCTGAGGAACCGCGTTCAAGTCTCGGCAGGGATGCTCAACATTCCTTGATTCTGGGCAAATCACTTAATTTCCCCGTGCCTAACAAAAAAATATGAATGTATCCGTCTGTAACGGAACTGGTGCTCATGTAAAGTGTTCTGATACCTTCAGGTCTAGTTCATGCTATATAAACTCCCCCCCAAAAAATATTTTCGATCCCATTCTGAGTTACTGTAAGAGTGCATCATAATCATACGTAGTCAGCACTCAAATATATTCTGTGTGATTAATGTTACTAAGGAAAACGAAGTATTTCATATTTAAAGTACACCACATGAAGATTAATGAGATTTATAATTGTGTGCATAGAACGTGACTAATAAAGGTCTATGTAACATCTACATATTAATGTGACAGGAGAAGTTAACGTTTAAAATGTGTCTCATTGTGAGGTTAAGAAATAGAATGAGTATGTGTAGAATACGTATGTGTAGAATAATGTTTAAACATTTATACGTGTAACAAGAATTATTTTCATGCGGGTGCAGTTGGAATGACATCTTCGCAATTCTTTACAATTTATTCATGTATTAGGAAGCTGCATTTATTATTTGTGTAGAAATGTGCACGTATTCTGTAACCCTGTGCACTGTTAAAGTGACATAAGAGTGAGCCTCGAGAAACCGTTCAGTTCAAGCTCACATTTAAAGTTTAACATGAAATTCGTATTTAACTTTCAACGTAGAATGTATTGGCTTGCATTTTTGTTTCCACTGCAAGTGTGGACAAAGCATCATTAGTTAGCATAGAAGAGTTTTGTTTTCATTAGATAGCAAGGTATGAGAAGATGACGTTTGGCAAGGAGAAACGCGGTAACGAGCAAGGAGTCGAGTTCCCTTGGAGGAGGAAAAGAATGACCAAGTGCAAATGAAGATGCAACTTATCGATGTGGGAAAGGTGTTGCAAGTATCCAGTTTTGCTGGAATCATGAAAAAGTACTAGCGAAAGTCACGTGGGATTGTCTACCTTGAATACAATTGATATTTTATGCTGTAAGTTAGTGAGGGACAGGAGAGGCATCTTAGGACTTCACAGGGAGCAGATCTATGCTTCTGCGGCTTTCTGCTACTTGACACATGGTTTGAGTGCCTTCTACTGAAGGCTCTGACAGCTGACACCTTTCTAATTTTACTTTTATTCAGTACTTCTTAGCTTAGGGTTGTCCCTTTAAAGCAGTGTAGGGAGAGATAGCTTGCTCATGCTAACCTTTGAGAATCATTTGGGGCCAGATGTACAAAAAACGCAGTTTGTGATTTCCTAATTGCCAATTTTTGTGATTCACAATTAGGAAATCACAAACACCCATGAACAAATGTGTCTTAGGCCCATTTTGCGATTCCCAGTCGGTCGCATATAGACCTACCTCATTAATAATCATAAGGTAGGTCTTGCTTTGCGACACATTGGGAATGGCCTGCATTCACAGGGATGGTGACCGCCATGTCTGTGATTGCTTTTTAAATAAAGCATTTTTTTTTTGTAATGCAGTCCATTTTCCATAAAGGAAAATGGGATGCGTTTCAAAAATGAAAATGAAAAACTACCTTTCCATTTTTTAAGAGTAGGCAGTGGACCGTGGGACAACTGCTTGCTCTTAAAAAATGTTGGTGAGCCCATTCACAAAGAGGAAGGGATCCCTTGGAGACCCCTTCCAGTTTGCGAATGGGTTACCACCAACTTGAAGTTGGTGGTAACTGCAAATGTTTTGCGACCGCATTCTCGGTCGCAAAACGTTCCTACATACCAGTGCGACTCGCTATGAGGAAGTGACGCTCTCAACGCTCCCCTTCCTGATAGCGACTCGCAAACCCTATTTTCGCAAAATAGGGTTGGTACAAGCTCTTGAGTAAACTGTTCAGTTTCCCAATTTTAAAAGGGGCCAACCCAAGTTAGTACTTTCTCCTCTCTTGTTGTAAAGATATCAGTCACTCTCAAACCTCACTGTTGCGGGGTTTTATTTAAGAGAGGGTTTAATTGAAGGGGTCTTACCTGACAGTTCGGTATGGTCCCATAAGGAGCAGGGTCAGTTCTAATTTACATAAGCAGGCCTCTGTTTAGAGTGACACAGATGGTGAAAACTGACGGCTTGAAATGCCACCCACAGAGATTGCCAGTGGTTTAGACTTTTTTTTAGCATTTCTTCCATCATCTTTTTGTGCGTATGTTTATTTTATTGTAGGTTAGTCAGTGATTTTCTCATGAGTTTGAATACTTAAATTCCAATATTCTACAAGATTTAGATATTTTTATTTAAATAACGGACTGGGAACATTAAAAAAATAGTATATAATCCAATCTTGAAATTCATAGATTGGAGTGGGTAACGAACCCTCAGTGACTATTACCTATTCCGTCATCTGACCTGCTTTTTGCAATGTCTGTCAATCAATCTAGATATGCCTCCATGTATTTCCAAAGACTGAGGTTGCATACTGTATTTGTCCCCTGGCCATAAATTAAAATTACCTGTAGATATATTATTACTGGATTTTGTGGATCCATAAATAAGAGGCACGCATATAGAAGTGGAAATGTTTGTTTGTTAGAGAAGCAGATATATGTTTGGCCTGAGGATTGGGGCCTGAGGATTGTGGCTATGAGCAGCACACCTGGAGAACCTCACAGTTCTGAAATTCTGAGATGAGATTTAGTGGCCAGATGTGCTATTATAGTGGCCGTAAAAACTGATTGCAATTTGTGACTAGTATTTTTGCAACCAGTGTGGATTTTTGCGAACCGACCTATTAGTTCATAGAATTAATTAGTTAATAATTTGCTCATTGACCTTTTAGCTCATAGAACCAATAGGTTGGCTCACAAATTTCTAAATTGGACTGAGTTTCAGTCCGACTTACCTCAAGTAATATTCATCAGGCAGACTTATCATACACAATCACAGCAATGGTGACCTGCAAGGGTAAGCAGACCACCATGCCTGTGAATGTTTCTAAAATCAAGTTTTTTTTAATGCAACCTTTAAAAAGCATTTTATTTAAAAAAAAAATAATAATAAATCAGAGAGAAATTGCAGTGGTCCCTTGGACCACTACCTACTCTCCCTGAAACCTTTATCAGCATTCGCACTGGGGAAGGGTTTTAAAGGAATTTCCCGAACTTAGGAGACTAACTTTTCATTGGTTTGTGACCAGAAATCTGGTTGCAAACCATTGATTGATATGGATAGTAATCACTATTTGGAAGGCCCACCTACAACATGCCCCTTCCAAATAGGGGTTCATTGTCCATTTTTAAATCCATTTTAGGAGTTGGAAACACGCTACCAAATCCTAAAATGGGTTACTACATAGCAAGAAACGTTTTTGCAGTCGCAAATTCCGACTAGGAATCTTTGAGAATGAAAAACGTTTATAACATCTGGCCCTAGATTCTGAAAGTTGAGGGGAGAACCAGATTTTTTAGCAGCAGGTTTGGTGTGTTTGAGGGTCAATGGCGCCAGGAAGTGAAGAATTGTTGAAAAAGGAAGTGAGATTGAAAGAGAGAGATGGGTGGGTAGAGGTTATTATGAAAGCCACTGGCATATATGCCTCTTTCAGTCTAGCAAAGCAAACACAAGGAGATGATGGACGGAGCACTGAAACTTTTCAGACACTCACCCCCAGTCACAGATCTGGGTTTAATCCATCATCGTTCTTTAGCTCACTTCGCCACCTCAGTTCAGACCCAGCTATATGCAAATCAGTCTTGACCCTGTTCCTCATGGGAACAGTCCAGCCCGAACTGCCAAGCCAGGTCTTCCCTGAACCGGAAACAAGCATCCTGGGACCGGTTTCGGGGTAACACCCCTCATCAGCCAGGCTAGCCTGAATCCAGTGGCAAAGTGAGGAAGGGACCCACGTCTGGGCATACCCTGCCAACTTAGGGCTAACAAAGCAAACACAAGGAGATGATGGACGGAGCGCTGAAACTTTTCAGACACTCACCCGCAGTCACAGATCTCGGTTTAATCCATCATCGTTCTTTAGCTCACTTCGCCACCTCAGTTCAGACCCAGCTATATGCAAATCAGTCTTGACCCTGTGCCTCATGGGAACAGTCCAGCCCAAACTGCCAAGCCAGGTTTTCCCTGAACCGGAAATAAGCTTCCTGGGACCGTTTTCGGGGTAACACCTCTCATCAGCCAGGCTAGCTTGAATCCAGTGGCAAAGTGAGCAAGGGACCCACGTCTGGGCATACCCTGCCAACTTAGGGCTAACAAAGCAAACACACGGAGATGATGGACGGAGCGCTGAAACTTTTCCGACACTCACCCCCAGTCACAGATCTGGGTTTAATCCATCATCGTTCTTTAGCTCACTTCGCCACCTCAGTTCAGACTCAGCTATATGCAAATCAGTCTTGACCCTGGGCCTCATGGGAACAGTCCAGCCCGAACTGCCAAGCCAAGTCTTCCCTGAACCGGAAACAAGCATCCTGGGACTGATTTGCATATGGCCAGGTCTAAACTGGGGTGGCATGGTGAGCAAAAGAATGATGGATGTAAACCAGATCTCTTGACGGGGGACGAATGTTTTGATTTGTTCTGCATTCCGTCCATCAATTGTGTGTCTTTTTCTTTCAGTCTAGCAGCAGTGTTTGACGTAAAACACACTACAATTGATTTGTCCTTAAATTTGGTGTTTTGTATATAAAATGCAGTTTTTTACTTATCAAATAGTACATTGCATGATGTTGAATTCCTTTTGATGACTTATTAAGTCAAATAAAATATGTGAAATACCATCCTTTATTCAGTAGATAGTTATAAGCATCTCATTAATTAAGAAATATGTCATTTGTTTCCTCTTTCAGTGCAAAACACATTCCAGTTTGCATTTGTTGGCCTAATTAAATGCACTTTTATGTGTAATATACTATTTCAAAAATACCTTGTCCTCACAATGAGAAGCTTCAGACTTTCATTTGCGGTTGGATGTGCTCATTTAGTCATTAGTATGACTAATCACTATTCTGTCCCTTATTCTGAAAGACAATATAATAAATGCTTAAAAGAACAAACAGTAAAAACAAGCATTTGCAATGCAATAGGCCTAGCATTTGTAAAAGTGAAAGCTATGGGCATTATAAATTATGTTTTTTATTTATATTTTTGGGTTTGCAGTGGGGTGAGTATTTAACAAAGAAAACGTCCCTGTGCATCAGGTAGTTTTCAGGTAGCAATACAAATATCAAGTAAACTCTGGTGATTAATGTTCCTACCAGTGAGAGTTCGGAATTTTGTCTGGTTGCAGTTTTGGCTCATCATAAACTATCACAGAGGCTTAATGTGCCTGCTGCAAAGAACATTTACCATGCAGATCAGAGAACTGAGTGTGAGTGAACTATGAGTAGCACTATAAAAAAATTAAATGTACATCAGAGAGAGGCTATGGAGAGATGAGGTGCTTTGTTAGAGAGTGGTAGTGAGGGAATTCATTGAAAAAGAGGATATGGGGGAGGAGGGCGCCCAAAACGACTGTTGTAACGTTTGCCACCAGCGCTCGAGCTGGCCTTGGCTGGGAGTGTTAGCTCCCCCACCTCAAAGTTCGGGTCTAGTTGCGCCCCTGAACCCCATCGATCGATCCAGGGCCTGGTGCGGTGCAGTAATGTGCAGCACCCGAAAAAAAAGAGAAAATCAGAACGATATGTGATGGGAGAAGGTAAGTTGCATGAGTGAAAAGAAGAAAAGAGATGTGGGAGGAAGAAAGGAGGGCTATAGTAGAAGAGGTGGGAGGGGGAGACAGATGGTGGGGTGAGAGGGGTGTTCGAGTGATGGTTGAACGGGACTAAGGTAAAATTGCAAGGTGAGAGGGGCAAATAGCCAGATCACGAGATGTGACAGAATGGAAAACAGCAGGAGAGAACACAAAAAGACGGTAAGAGAATGGAAAGGGGCAGGAGACCGCAAAAACTGAAGGAGGAGAGTTGGCAGAGAGAATGGAAGAGCAGGATGAGAGGCAAGAAGAAGGGAGAAGGGTGCACAGGGGATTGGGAAACAGACACTGAGGAGTAATTTAGTGACACAAGTCCAGACTGAAGTCTGAGGTGATTAGGCTGGAAGGAGAGGTGGGACGGAGGCATGGAGTAGCATGGGTTGTGTAGCTGTACCATGTGTCACTGAAATGTATTGAGAGCTTTTTCTGTTGGGGGTATTAGGTCAGATACTACAAGGGAGGTCCGGGGGATTAGATGTGTGGAGATGCCTGTATGTTATTCGTTTATGACCTGTTGGAGGTACAGGCACTGTCTATATGATAACTTGTACAGGAATGGCAAATCTATGTCACCCCACGTGGTGCGGGAAGTGTGGACTAGAGTTAAAGCCTTGTGGTGCTTTCCATCTCACTGTGAATAAGTCCTTCACACCTGGGAGCATATCTGAGCACCCTGATGAGAGAACGATTAATGCGCCAAGACGTATTTCACAAATTCTGAAACTGGCTCAGTATTTCTGTAAGTGGTCATTATCTAAAGAAGGTTGGGAGTGGCTAAAACATTGTTTTGCACAATATTAAACATCTAAATTAATAAATGCATAAAAACGGGGGTGGGGGATTTCACTACACCAGGCACAGAAACTGCCATCCCCTCATTCGACCCGTTACGATTATTTTTCACTGTGATGCAAAGGGAGGCTGTGTTTTTTCTTTGTCTATTACATGGTGCGATAACACCACAGCATGTCTGAAGATATCGAGCCAGCAGCTGGTTGTTGACTATGGATTGCTGACACACAGGGACTATAATATAATCATTGAAGTCATTGTTAAGTACATATGATCCAGCGCGATATTAGCAAACAGCATTCATACACCAGATACTCACTTGGGCCCATACATTCATACTACGCTAATACTTACGCTGGGTTTTATCAGTTGTTACTCTCTATCAAAATCCCTGCTACCAATTACCTTCTGATTGAAGAGTAATGACTTACCAATGAATCCTTTGCTAATTGGGAAATTTAAAATGAGTGACATTCATTATAGTACATAATCCTGAAATAACCACTGAGTCAGGAAGTTTTAAAATGTTTATCTAAAGATTTAGCAGAGTAAAATACAGAGCCACATGGTACTTAATCGCAATACCCAAGATTAAGCATAGAAATGATTATTGCTAATCAATGACGGTGTTTAAAGAAAAGGAGAGGATAGAGATAGCAGCGCAACTAAAGGTTGCATTATATTTACCTAAGTGCGAGAACCAAACCCCTTAGCCACGGAGTTGGAAAGAATAGGACCCAGGAAGGATGAAGAGCAAAGACTTCAGGATCAGGACAGGACCGGTGACCTCTCTACAACGACGCCTACGTCGTTCCCCTCTCTGATACTCGACTTCTCCTCGATTCTCCCGTGCCTTCCTTCTAATGGACTCCGCCACCCCCTCCTCAGGACCTCTTCAGGACAGGGATTCAGTCAGCAACCGATCAGCTTGGCAGTCTGGAGCTAAGAGCGCTCTGGCAACATGGACGCCTGTTCTTCGTGAACGCATGCTCTAACTAATTAACTAATGCTATTTTCTATTATACCCTTCTACGCCCATGTACCTCCCCTTAATGTTGCTAAAATATGGGGCCACTACCTCTGATTGGACAGGGACAGGGGTGGATTGTCGCACCATATCGATTTGGCCTAAATTGTAAAGCCTATTGTCTTTACATTCCCACCCCTTCAAATTAATACATTCGCTTTATTTCCCACCCGTCTCATGACAAATGTACACCAATTTTCATAGACAATGTATCAATATAAAACAGGAAAGGCAAGAGTACAGCATCTTCGGCCATCGGGTCGCGGCCTTGGACGACGTCCAGATTGACTTCATTTGGCAGGCACACAGGACACATGCGCAGAACCATTTGCCTCTCGAGTTTCAGGTCACCAACCCAGGCCCAAGTTTACGAACTAATAAAAGTGCAAGAAGAAAATATTAAAATCACAAAATAAAATGTTTCACTGTATGCCCACTTTTTCTATTCTATTCCCATTTAATTATATATTCTAACCCGCGTTAGTAGCGTTAAGAAACGACAATTTAGTAATGACATGAGAGCAAGCTGAAGCATGTGAAAACATCAAACAGCCATTTTAATGCACACTGCGCAGAAGCAGAAGTTTCCCACCAAGCAAAGAAAGACGTCACACCATGTGATATGGTTGCGACATGCGCATTGAGTTTTCCCGCGCATAGCGGCCATTTTGGATTACAGACAAGCGTTATTCATTAGTAAAACACATAGGCAAGCTTCCTTCTCTTTCGTGTCGTGAATGCAAAAGGTTAGTATTAACAATACAAGTTTTAATAAATTAATACTGTGAGGAGGATTGAATACAAGCAAGTTCTCATTTATGAAACCTTGCTCCATCAATCCCCTCTCTGATGGCGTTTCTGAGCCATCAAAACACTACCCTCAATCAGATGCCAACTTTTATGAAATTACTTCATTCTCATCTTTACACTTTCCATTTTTACAATCTCCTTTTAATTTCTTGTATAATTCACTTCTCCACTCTTCAAGTTTGATTTCATCTACCTTTCGTTTCTTTCCTCTTCCTGTCACCTTATATGTTCCATTCTTTTTACAGCATTTGCACCATATTGTTACTGCCAAGATTATTATTGCTATCCCTGCTAAGGGTACTAATATTTGACCTATAAGTCCTTTCCCTACATTAGCAAACCAGGTTCCAATTGACGAGATACTATTTGTCAATCTTTCCCATACACTATCAACTTCCAGTGGTTTAAGTTCTTTCTCAAGTTTAGTTATATTCTGTATGTATGTTCCAATTTCTGCACTCTTATCAGGAATATAAGTGCAACAATGTTTCGTCTTCAATAATTTACAGACTCCGCCCTCTTTTGCCAATATAATATCAAGAGCAAGTCGATTTTGCATAACCATAGATCTAATCGCAACCATTTCCGCATTAATCATTAGAAAACCTCCAGCAGTATCCGTTGATAAACGATCAACCACTGTAGACAATTTACATATTTTCCTTGAGTTCAGAATTATTCCCACTGAAGGTATCAATGCACCAAATATATCACCTACAATTTCTGA
Source organism: Calotriton arnoldi (assembly GCA_963921515.1). Taxonomy (NCBI): domain Eukaryota; kingdom Metazoa; phylum Chordata; class Amphibia; order Caudata; family Salamandridae; genus Calotriton; species Calotriton arnoldi. The sequence continues at coordinate 4,991,309 of CAWUFW010000233.1, read as the reverse complement.
AAAACTAGCTCTTTTACTACGTATTAATTCACTATTGTTTTCATTGCTCTCAGTGTTTCTTTTTACGTGGTATATCTTTGGAAATACTATTCCAAAATAACAACTTCCATACCACCGTGCAGGAAGCCTAAAGTAAGCCTTATTCCCACACACATAATAGATTCCAGGAAAAACTGAATCTGTTCCTCCTTTGAGTCCCCAACCTCCGAGAACTAAAAAATTGTGTTCACATTCACTGGTACCGATGAAAACATTGTTATATTCAGTCTTTAACCTATGAAGACAAATTTTCCCTGTCTTTACAAAATCCAGAGCCATAGCAGCTTGAGCCTTGCCAGGTGTGTAACTCCCTTCTTTCTCAGCCCAAGGTGGTAAATGAGCCTTATGCTCAGAAGCTTTCTTTTGAAAATCTTGTCTTCTATCTTCTACTAAATTCAAAAATATCTTTTCTTCTTCAAGTAAAGAACATGTTAGATTGTGTCTATGTGCATGTGTTATGTCTATTGATTTCATTGTTAAGAAAAATTCTCCCATAAACTGTGCGTCTTGACTACTAAGCACTGGGTTCATACTTTTGCGAATCGGAACCTCAGAAAATATCACATCTAAGTTTGAATAATAATACTGAAGTCTCCATGTTCTATAAAATAAACTAGACAAAACACTACATGATATGCCATATGTCAGTGGTAAGTGATGGTATGTTAATCCTTCTGCTACTGATTCAGGTAACTTCATACAGACATAACAATTACTAATTTCCATTGTGTCTACATATTGAAACAATAACTTTGTGAAAACGTTTAAACTAGTGTCGTTATCAGCTATTTCATGATGAATTTCTGGTTCATTCTCTGCCATTAGTTCTACTCTATTGCCCTTCATGTTTGCTGTCCTCACTTTAGTTTCATTATTAGTCTTTTTATCTATTATCATAAGGTAAGGAACTTCTACAATCAGGACTAACCATACTATAAGCACCATCACTAGACTACATATGCATAATGCACAGCATCTTCTACAACATCTCTGTTTTGGTCTCCCAGTAACTCTATTGTCAGGCATTTTTCGACAAGTAAGATTGCTCTTCTTATCTTTTCTTCTTTTCTTTAGCTTATTCTTTTGCTTAGTCAGGGTGGTCTTGTTTCTTCTTCGTACGTCAGTTCTGCACTTGTTCCTTCGCCACCACTGTCACTTGACTCTGAGCTTTCAAAATCTTCAAGGATGATATAAGTCCAATCAGGACCCTTGAATTTGTTATTCACAAGTTTCAGTCTTTTACTTCTTCTTTTCGCAGTTTTATGTTCTTGGTCAGTTTGACTTGACACTTCATTCACTTGATCTGGATCTTCACTTCTGGTTGTTATGTGGTACTTCACTCTTTTAATGACACTTGGCCAATGATCTCCTTTTCTTGTTTTCTTTGTTTGAACTGTCTCTTTATCTTCGTTTTCAGAAATCTTTTTAATTTCACTGCTTAGCACTGCTTCGTTTTCTTTTATTACTTTTTCTTCTGTTTGCTCTTTTTCAGGTCTGATTGGTTTCTCTGTAACAGCTCCACTGTGAATTTCCAATAATTGACTTTGTTCTTTGTTTATTTCTTCAAGTTCATGTTTTTCAACGTTTTCTTCTTCTGTGCACTCTTCTTGATCTAACTTGTTCTGATCAGGGCTTATTGCACTGTGAACTTCTGCAGCCTGACCGGATTCTTCTAGACCTGTCTGTCCCTGTTCAAAGTCTATTAGATCTTCACTGTTTTGAGTCCAGTTTCCTTTCCCTATCTGACCTTGTTCAGGATTTCTTAATGTCTTTTCTTCTTGTTCCTGAACTGCTTCTTCTTCACCTATCTGATCTTCTTCAATTTCTTCCAATTTCGCTTGACTTCTTGTTCTGTGGTATATTTCAGGAACCTCTACCACGGGTATCCAATCCTGACTTGTGCTCGGTTGTTCTTCTTCAGCTTCTCTGGAATCTCGAACCTGAGATCCTTCAGCTGGGCAACCTTCAACTTCTTCAGTGATTGGCGTTGTCTGAGGACTCTCTTCCTCAGGATCTGGTACTCTCTTGGTGTGACTTACATGAATCCAATTAGGAAATCCGGCACACTTCACTGCTGTATTCGTTGTCAGTATGATTTGACACGGTCTGCCCCATCTAGGTGATAGACACGTTTCTCTGGTGTGATTCTTCACTACCACCCAGTCACCAGGATTCAGATCATGTTCTTGTTCAGGCTGCCTGGAAACTGCGTCTTCTCCAACCTGATGAGAGACAGAACGCACTAGGTCAGCCAATCCTTTGCAATAGTCCAGAACCATATCATCAGATATATTCACCAGTTTGTTTGTGGGAACATGTGTTTGTCTCATTGCTCTTCCCATCATTATTTCGTGGGGGCTCAATCCTGTGTTTCTGTCAGGTATACTTCTGAGTCCCATTAGAACAAGTGGCAATGCATCTGGCCATTCTAATGATGTGGATGCACACAATTTTCCCAATCTTGACTTTATAGTGCCATTCAATTGTTCAACCACTCCAGAAGCTTCTGGACGATATGCACAGTGCAGTTTCTGTTGGATTTGGAATGCTTCACAGATTAGTTTGATCACTTCGCTGTTAAAATGTTTTCCTCTATCTGATTCCAAAGTTACTGGAAAACCAAACCTAGGAATGAGTTCTCGTAGCAACAGTTTCGCAACTGTAATGCTGTCATTTCTCCTAGTAGGGTAAGCCTCCACCCACTTTGAAAACAGGCACACTATGACTAGTACATATTTCAGCCCTTTACATGGTGGTAACTGTATGAAATCAAACTGAAGTCTCATAAATGGACCCTCTGCCTTTCCAATTTTCCCAAATCCAATTACTGTCTTCCTCCCCGGATTATGCATCTGGCAAGTTAGACATCTCTGGCAAAGACTCTCTGCAACAGCCCTGAATTTAGGATTATACCAATTTTGTCTGAACAGCCTAATCATTGCATCTCTCCCTATGTGTGTGTCTCCATGATACATCCTAGCCATTTGTGAGAGTAAACAGTCTGGCATGACTGGTCTGCCATCAGCACTGATCCACACTTCATCATCTCCTCTTTGGGAACAACCCACTTTGATCCACAAATTCTTCTCACTTTCATCAACCTCATCTTGCAATTTCTTGACGTCATTCCAAGTTTCAGGTGGCATATACAGCATAAGTTGGCAGCTGATTCCCATTCTTTCCACCCTCTTATTGACTGACATTCTGGTTTTGGCACAATGTTGAGCCACCAGATCTGCATATCTGTTGCCGACTACCACCCAGTCATCTCCTGACTGGTGTGCGGCACATTTCACCACAGCCAATTCTTTTGGTGATTGTATTGCTTCTAGCAATTCCTTTACAAATTGTCCATTTTTAATGGGGGATCCTGAAGAAGTCATGAAATCCCTCTGCATCCATAGTTGGCCAAAATCATGCACAACCCCGTAACCATATTGGCTATCTGTAAATATGGTTACTCTCTGATTCCTCCCAATTTTGCATGCTTTTATCAACGCAATCAATTCAGCTACTTGTGCAGATTTGACTCCTGGTAAATAAGATGCTTCAACTATTCCAGTTAATTCACATACCGCATAGGCAGCAGTTAGTTTACCGTCTTCATGTCTTTGACATGAACCATCAACAAATAGCTCCCTGTCTGGCTTTTTAAGAGGCTGTTCCTCTATATCTGGGCGTGGTTTTGTGCATAATTCTGTAATTTGTATACAATCATGTTCATCGTCTTCATCATCTTTAATTCTCTCATGATATGGGTCTGGTAGTAAGGTTGCTGGATTTATTATAGTACACCTTACCATGTTCACATTTTCAGCACCCATTATTATTCTTTCATATTTAGTCAGCCGACTAGGAGTAAGATGCTGAGTTCGGGTTCTTGTCAACAGAATGACAACTGCATGTGGAACATACACTTTTACAGGGTGTCCCATCACAATTGACTCACTTTGTTCAATGCTCAAACAAGTAGCCGCCACTGCTTTTAAGCATCCTGGCAACGCGGCTGCTACTGGGTCCAATGTAGCAGAAAAATATGCTATAGGACGTCTTTCTAATCCATGTCTCTGAGTTAAGACAGAAAGTGCACAATTTTCTCTCTCATGACAGAACAATGCAAATTCTCTTTTATAATCAGGCATGCCTAAGGCAGGTGCTGAACATAGGGCATTTCTCAATTTTACAAAGGCTTCTACACTTTCATCCTCCCATTCAACAGGGTCCTTTGCTTTCTTTTTGTCATGTTAATTAAGGGCTTAGCTAACATGGAAAATCCTGGTATCCATTGTCGACAGTAACCTACTATTCCTAGGAACATTCTCACTTGTCTTTGTGTTACAGGCATTTGCATTTTCTTTATTAAAGCTACTCTTTCAGCTGTTACTCTTCTTTTTCCTCTCTCAATTTGGTGTCCCAGATACTTAACAGCTGTTGTACAGAATTGCAATTTTTCAGGTGAGACTTTATGTCCTTCTTCTGCCAAAAGATTTAACACTGCTATGGAATCAACAACACAGTCCTCTCTAGTATTCGATGCCACCAATAAGTCGTCGATATATTGGACTAAGACTGAGCTTCCTGGCATCACTAATTTTTCAAGGCACTTTTTCAGTATCTGGTTGAAAATAGAAGGACTTTCTGTGTACCCCTGAGGAACACGATTCCACACATAGACCTTGTTCTCAAATTTAAATGAGAAAAGATACTGGCTGTCTGGATGTAATGGTATTGAAAAGAACGCTTGACACAAATCAATTACTGTGAACCATCCTGCACTCCAAGGGATCTGGTATAGAATTACTGCAGGATTTGGCACTATGGGACAACATGGTTCCACAATCTTATTTATTTTTCTCAGGTCCTGAACAATCCTATAATTTCCACTAGGTTTCTTTAACCCCATTATAGGTGAATTACATGGGCTACTCATTACTTCTTTTAGGATATTTTGTTCTATCATTCGATTTATTTCTTCAATGACTCCTGCTTTTACTTATGCACTCATTTCGTACTGTCTGGTATTTGGGAAAATTGCACCTTCCTTTACAGTAATTTTAACTGAATCTATTGTAGCCATAAGTCCTACTTCCTTTCCGGTGAAATCCCATACTATGGGGTTTACTGTACCTTTTAATTCTTCTGGCAACTCATCTTTTGTTATTAACGAAAACATCTCATCCACTTCTGTACCTTGTTTTGCAATCATAATTTTATATACATGGTCTTCATCTGGTGTCTGAACTGCCACACCATCCGGTGTGCAGAAAATGGTACAATTCATCTTGCACAATAAATCCCTACCTAATAAATTTACTTGGCTAGAATCACACACTACAAATTGATGCATTTCTCTGAAATTTCCGATTTTAACTTCCATGAGTTCGGTAAGAGGTGTTCTAATTCTTTGATTAGCTACCCCCACTACTTGGATATTTTCACCAGAGAGAGGAAGGTCTGGAATGTCTGCTGTTCTCACAGTAGACCGGGTAGCACCAGTGTCCAAAAGGAAAGTAATATTATTACCTTTCACATTCCCTTCAACATATGGACCTGACTGATCTACCTGTAAGGATGCGCCAAGTATGCACTCCTTCTTCCCCTCTCCTAGGCACCGTCATGGACTGAATTGACAGAAATCGTCCTGTAAAAGAAATTGTGATGTCATATAATCATTCTTACCACTTCCTCCTTGATATCCGATGTCTGTACCATGCTTTGCTCTGCTTACATTACCCTGAATAGGTGCAGGTGGCAACTGACTCTGAGGATTTACACCCTGCTGTGAGTCATTCTGCGTCTGTGGATTTAAATTTTGATTTGGACCATTATTATTCCGAATCTTTTTACATTCATCCTTCCAATGCCCCAATTTTCCGCATCCATGACAAGGAAATTTCTTTTTAGCTTCTTCTCTACTCATTCGTCCTCTAAATTTTCCACCATTCCCAGTTTCACCATTCGTTCCAGAATCTTTTCCTTGATTTTCACTCGGATTTTCCAAATTGATTCCCTGTTTCTCAGCCATTTTAATCTGAGCCCTCATCACTTTTTCCTGCAATTTCTTGTGTCTATCCTCAATATCGTCTCCACAATATTTTGCATACTTCAAAATCTCATCAATGGGCTTTCCCTGCCAACACAGCATGTGTTGTTTAATCATCTGACAAATCTCTGGCTTCAAACCGTAAACAAATCGATACACAGACTGACTCATGTTCTTGTCTCCAATGTCCTCAAATCCACTATACTGTTTAAATACCTGCAATAAACGCTCATAGTAGGAATGCACCGATTCATTAGCTTCTTGGGTAGTTCGATCTATTTTCACCCAATCTGTTTCTTTCGGTGGTATTTTCCCTTTCAGGTAAGTTATCACCTGCTGATACTTTTTCATCACATCATTTGACGGGGCACCTGTTTTCGGATCTCTAGGATATTCGTCACTTGGCCAATCCACTGTGATTTTGCAATCTGTCCATAAATCGGCAGGTACCACTATATCAAACAACCCATCCAAATCCTTCAACAATACCTTCGACACCTTCACAAACCTGTCAACCTGCTTGTACCATTCAATTGGTTTTTCTCTCAACTTTGGAAAATCATTCGTAAATGACAAAATATCCTGTCTGCTCCATGGGACATGTACATATCCTCCTCCCGCAACTTCTCGCATTGGATACATTTGATCTGCTTTCCCTGTTTCCTTCATCACATATTCTGATGCTGTTCTACTTGTTCGTGCTTCTTCCTTTTTCTTGGCCCACCTAGTTCTCCATTTATCTAGGTCTCCCCATTTTTGCAAAACTAACATTAATTCTCTTATTTGTAATCTTCTTCCAGAGGCATTCATATTTTCTAAATCTTTGTCTGAAAATTCTGCTCTATAGGGTTTCTGTAGTACCTTTGATCTCCCTATTTCTATTCCCATCTGTAGTGCTAAATTGGATAATTTTTCATGGAATATCCTTACATTTCTGGTGATACTCCTACACAGGAACAATAATTCTTCTTCATCATAGGTATTTAAGCGTTCTAGTCCTACATTTCCTGCTATTATTTCCTCTAATTCGACTTTCAGTTTATAAATGTCCATTATTTTCGGAGGTGTGCACTGTTTAACTGACCCTTGCACCCATCTTTCTAGATCTTCAGGTGTTACTATGGTGGCACTTTTTGCTCCCGATGGAGTTATTAAACTTACATCTTTTGAACATCCAGGTACATCTTTTCTGGGAGTGCTATTTACATTACTTCGAATAGGCAAGTCCATGAGTGATATTGTGGATTCACAGTCACTAAATTGATCCTCAATTATAACTGGAGCTTCAGGTTTGGGATTATTCACAGGAGTAGGTGCAAGTATCGGTGGAGGACAGCTTCCCGGAGTAGCATATAATGGAACTACTGGACCAATTGTTACAGGTATGGTCAACGAATCAGGGTGTACTTTTATCTGTGTTATTTTCTGTATTAATTCTGTTCTGGTCTTTTCTAGGGCTTAGTTTTAGCTTTAGTGGATAACCCCTATTACTCCTAGATCGGTCCCACTCAAATGCCTCAGTTTCCCATTCCTCTAGAGCTTCGTACTGAGTTAATCTAGGTCTGGGTTCTAAGTCATTCATACTCAATCTCAAGTTTTGTAGAATTCGCCCATTGAACGTGCCATTCTCGGGAAATGCTAGTATTCCATCATTTTTGGTATATTCTATCCAATTCTCCATCCATACACACGTATGATAACCTCTCTCCATCATCATGAATGAAATGGGCGTTTTAGCTGGTGGAATAATAATTCCTTCTCTAGTTTTGATTGGTTTGTCCTTTTTAAAATAATTCTTGATCTTTTGTAAAAATGACATTTTTCTCCTTTCTCCATACATCTTGGGTAAGTACCGATGTATAAAATTATATTCTGCAAAGCCTAAATATCTCCTATCCTGACGAATTCCTGTTAAAGTCGGATCGCGTTCTAACATGCAATCCTTATCCACTAAGAATTTCGCTTCTATAATTTTGACCAATCAAATGTCTGCTATCTTTTATTTCCGAGCCAATCCTTGCGCGGCCTTTTGGTGACGTTTATCTGTCAACCCCTCCTTTACAATCTGCTCTTTCCTATCCTTGCTGGTTCAACCAATCCCAGCGCGGCACCTGTGACGTCAGTACTACTCCTGACTACTGACCCCTCCTTTACAAGGGTCTTTCCACACCCGCTGATTCAACCAATCTCAGCGCAGCGTTTTTGTGACGTCAGCTCCCTCTCCGGCGACGAAAAATTTACGCAAACTTATTTTCTCTACAATTCTTAATTTCAGTAACAACATAAAACATTCGCTATCGTGCCAGTTTCTTCTAAATTTGAAAAAGATAGTTTCTTCCACACTTTAGTAAAACCTTTCCGTTTACTAACATATACTAGGAAGTAAAACACTTCCGTCTACTCTTCACACAAGCTCCAGAAGTACCTGTTACTTCTCCAATGTTACCCTTTCTAGGTGATATAACATCAAATTTTCACCAGCGTACTCTTTTGCTATCACTCACACGCATAGAGTCCCTAACAAGTACTGAAAGTCCTGCTTAACTTTTCAGTACTATTTCTGCCTGGCAGATAACCTCACTGCAGTATGGCTTCCACTTACCATCCGCTATTCTTTTTACCCCAGGGTTTCTGGACAACATAAAACAAAACTTTTGAATACACGGATGTTAGTTCATAAAAATAAAATTCTCATTACCCAATTAACAAAGAGTAACCATCCTCTGATTACCAGAAAACTGATCCAGCGCGATATTAGCAAACAGCATTCATACACCAGATACTCACTTGGGCCCATACATTCATACTACGCTAATACTTACGCTGGGTTTTATCAGTTGTTACTCTCTATCAAAATCCCTGCTACCAATTACCTTCTGATTGAAGAGTAATGACTTACCAATGAATCCTTTGCTAATTGGGAAATTTAAAATGAGTGACATTCATTATAGTACATAATCCTGAAATAACCACTGAGTCAGGAAGTTTTAAAATGTTTATCTAAAGATTTAGCAGAGTAAAATACAGAGCCACATGGTACTTAATCGCAATACCCAAGATTAAGCATAGAAATGATTATTGCTAATCAATGACGGTGTTTAAAGAAAAGGAGAGGATAGAGATAGCAGCGCAACTAAAGGTTGCATTATATTTACCTAAGTGTGAGAACCAAACCCCTTAGCCACGGAGTTGGAAAGAATAGGACCCAGGAAGGATGAAGAGCAAAGACTTCCTCCAGGATCAGGACAGGACCGGTGACCTCTCTACAACGACGCCTGCGTCGTTCCCCTCTCTGATACTCGACTTCTCCTCGATTCTCCCGTGCCTTCCTTCTAATGGACTCCGCCGCCCCCTCCTCAGGACCTCTTTAGGACAGGGATTCAGTCAGCAACCGATCAGCTTGGCAGTCTCGAGTGGAGCTAAGAGCGCTCTGGCAGCATGGACGCCTGTTCTTCGTGAACGCATGCTCTAACTAATTAACTAATGCTATTTTCTATTATACCCTTCTACGCCCATGTACCTCCCCTTGATGTTGCTAAAATATGGGGCCACTACCTCTGATTGGACAGGGACAGGGGGTGGATTGTCGCACCATATCGATTTGGCCTAAATTGTAAAGCCTATTGTCTTTACATTCCCACCCCTTCAAATTAATACATTCGCTTTATTTCCCACCCGTCTCATGACAAATGTACACCAATTTTCATAGACAATGTATCAATATAAAACAGGAAAGGCAAGAGTACAGCATCTTCGGCCATCAGGTCGCGGCCATTTGGCAGGCACACAGGACACATGCGCAGAACCATTTGCCTCTCGAGTTTCAGGTCACCAACCCAGGCCCAAGTTTACGAACTAATAAAAGTACAAGAAGAAAATATTAAAATCACAAAATAAAATGTTTCACTGTATGCCCACTTTTTCTATTCTATTCCCATTTAATTATATATTCTAACCCGCGTTAGTAGCGTTAAGAAACGACAATTTAGTAATGACATGAGAGCAAGCTGAAGCATGTGAAAACATCAAACAGCCATTTTAATGCACACTGCGCAGAAGCAGAAGTTTCCCACCAAGCAAAGAAAGACGTCAGACCATGTGATATGGTTGCGACATGCGCATTGAGTTTTCCCGCGCATAGCGGCCATTTTGGATTACAGACAAGCGTTATTCATTAGTAAAACACATAGGCAAGCTTCCTTCTCTTTCGTGTCGTGAATGCAAAAGGTTAGTATTAACAATACAAGTTTTAATAAATTAATACTGTGAGGAGGATTGAATACAAGCAAGTTTTCATTTATGAAACCTTGCTCCATCACATACATGTAGATTGTTAATGTGCAGGATGGCAGGAACAGCGTACAAACCTGGATGGGCGTGTACACATTCCTTACACAAGCAAAGAGATATGGACTCTAACAAAGTTCTTGGTTCATAAACATTATTTTATAAAGAAGTTCCCTGAAAGGTTGCTTTACGAAAGAGGGCTGAGCAGTACAGCACTGAAGCATTCTTTGTACGTGGGCTGGGTGAGTCATTAACCTATTGCCAACTACAGCCAATCACTGAAGTGAGAAAAGTAGAATTTAGTTAGTAGGTGTGGTTTTGTATCTGCATTATAGAAAAAAAGTAGCCCTTTTTGCTTTCTACCTCCTCTGCAGTAACGTCTTGCAAAGGCAATTGGTAAGTATTTATTGTCGTGCGCTACTTTAGTTTGTGATAGGTTTCTAAAAATAAATCCGAATTCAATTACCGTGACGGGTGGAAAGAAAGAGTCTGCAGCTGAAGTCGTGGGGTGCTGGAAATAGGAAAAAGAGTACTCCCGAAAAAGAGATTAAGAATGCAAGCAGAAGGTAACTGTAGTTGGCCGGTGCTCCTCTTCGAAAAACGGAAGTGAAGAATCACTGCGTGAACCATTTAGGAAGCAGCAAAGAAGAGCGACACTGCTTTAAAACAATGGGAAGGCAACAGGCAGGAGCTAAGTACTTTTCGACTACAGTAGGTCTTCCAGACAGCTCATGCGTGCTGCCTAGGCTCAACATGAAAAAGATGCAGGTGTTTCGAAATAACTATTCATGTAGGCAGCTCAATTGTCTCTTTCTTTGTTCTTATTTCTTTTTGATATGCTATTGAGATTTTTAGAGGTTGAAATATAAAAAAAATTATAATAATATCACCTCTGACTTAATAAATGAGCGGAGTCGGGCAAATTCTGTCTGACCTGGCAGAGCTGGGCGGGAGCCCTCCAGACAACAGAAACTGGCAACTAGGAGGAGGAGGCTGCTGGAAGACTAATGCAATCCACTTTTTAACTGCAAATAAGATTGCCTGGGAGGTGACCAAAAGTTGAGGTCCAAAGACCAAGCTTGCGATTGCAGCACCTCTGTGGCCCTCCCCCACATGCCCATGACACTGAGGAGGGCCTCCAATAAGATCAGCCTATAGAGTCCCTGTTGGCAGGCCAGGAGTGCTTGTGGCTCCCTCCCAGAGGGTGTGCGACCCTGCTCCACCTCCCACAACCGTTAAGAGCCCCTACGCTGTGGTGTGCTCCACTCGTACAAGCATCCAAGGTCTAGGGGCAGGCATGGATTGAAGAGTTTCCCCCTTGGGAGGAAGGCAGTACCATCTCCAAACCCCAGACCCTCAGAAGTTCGCTTTGTTGGCACAACAGCGCGGCTTGAGAACTTGCATACCAGCCTGCCTAGATCGGGTCCTCGCTCCAAATGCAATAAGTAAACACTAAAGGCAGTCCAGACTAACTACTGTTTGAACCACTATTGAGATCCAGGCACCCAAGGGGGGGATGAACCCACCCCAGTGTTATGCCATTGGATGATAAACACTGCCCAAGATAATCTACTTACTAAGGTGAGGTTACCACTCACCTGAGCTCCACTTTTGCGTGAGCCACCATAATGTGCTTGTATGTCCAGATACCACTCGGATGATATCTAAAAGTTAATTCCAATATCACAAGCATAAAATAATCCAAGGTTAAAAGCCAGTTGTAAGATAATGAGGACTCGCAGGTCCTTGCTACTGTAAATTCCACAACAAGACAAGAAATACAGGATCAGACAGCTGTCACGAGGAGCAGTCAGCTCCAAAAGATCCAAAGATGTAAACAACCAAAAAATTGTGGGTAAAACAAAGAGTGGGCCCATAACAGAGTATTGCAAGGCTTCAAGCACTGTCAGCAATGAACACAGTGCATACAAGGTTGACTACACAAAAGTAAAAGACAGATATATCTATAAAAGAAGCAGCTCTCAACAAAAGTTGTCTCAATAACCCACCAGTTTCAAGTGATATTTGAGAGAGTACTCCTATCTGAACTCACATATTATGCAAGAAGACTCAATTTGCCAAGGCCACAAACAAGAGGTGCCTCTATCCCCGGTGATACCAATACTCAGTAAAAACGAAAGGGTCAATCCGCCTGAAAAACTCAATCAACCCTTATCACCACAACCTGAGAAAAGTGGCCTAATACCCAAGAGCAACACCAGGATGACAAGCCACAAACCCTGACAGACAGCCCGAGGATGATGCCTGAGCTCGACCTGTCTCCAAACAATATCCACAGTCCCTGAAAGATGACAATGATGATGATATCAAAACACAACCACCTCCCAATCATGAACAGCGAGTGACACCAACAGATCAAAAAGAGGTCAATAGCGAAATTTAGTAAACAGCTCACTTCTTTTCCAGCCAACCACATAAAGTTGAACTAACGGCCTGGAGAACCCAAGACACAATCCACCATGGTGGGTGGTGATAGACAGTGCCCTAGTCTCAGTAGTACAAGCAGTGCTTAATTTGAGCTTGCAGTTGCCTGTGGGGGCCACAGCACTTATTTTTGAGGACCAGCACTTATTTTTCTACACTGAGAGGAAGAGAAGGAAAAACTGGAGAGAGAGAGATGAAAAAACCAACACAAAAAGAGAAAGCAGGGAACTGCCAGAGCGAGATAAAGGGGTAGGGAGAGTCTGGTATTGGATTAAAGAGGCACAAGGTGGATTTAAGCATACCAGCTTTGGAATTTGGCCTGCTGGCATTTAATTGCATCAGCCTCAGGCTTCTGAACAGAGCTCAGGGCACCAACACTCATTCTTTTATAAATTAAGCACTGATTACAAGCCATACAACATGCAAACAAAATAGAAATCCAAATCTCTGTTCTTAAACACTAGCGAAATTCACTATGGATCTATACTAAAAATTGGATAGGCTTAGTAACTTAATTCACTGGACCCAGAACGAAGATAAAAGATCAAATGTTTGTTGTCCTTGTGATCCTATAATTGACAAACAAACATACCTCCCTGATGTAATGCAATATCTTATGCACGATCTCAAAGGGGAAGTAGCAGCAATTGGTAGGTCAAAAAATAAAAGAATTGAGCCTAAAAGTAATTACCAAATCCATTCTGAATCAAACAACCTTCCCCATGCAAAACAAGAGTCACTTTCCCAAATAAGAAAACCATGCCTCACGTTGTTAGCCAAGCCCACTGATAGAGTGAAGACTCACGCTATATACCACCAAAGGACGCCAAAGTGAAATCCAGGGATGAATGCACTCTCACCTCCTAGCTTAACAAATTATAGAATAAAAACAAAAAAGGCATAAACAATTGAATAATAAACAAACTGACTACTATGGTGCCAGTGTGGACCGACTTTTCAAACTAAAGACTGTTCCCCATCTTTGAGAAAACTAAATCCAGTATTGATTCTCCTCAAGACCTAGTTATTTATTTGTAAAGTTTTATATAGTGTGAGTCTGACCCTAGAGGGTATCAGAGTACTTTACAAACGGTTAGGCAAGAAGAAAGAGGTAGAACAACCAACAAACATATATGCTGACAGTACACGGTGTAAATCAGGAAAAGGCCAATAAATTTAAAAACAAGGACATAGCAGGAGAGTTATAATCATGTGTATAGACACTGCATCATCTCAGTGCCCGGACATAAGAGTCAAAGGGTTCTAGGGTAGAAATTCGTTCTTCAAAAGCACTTTGACTTCTTTTTTGAATGATGTAGTTGAAGGGTTCAATCTGATTTCAGGGGGCAGGGAGTTCCAAATTCTTAGGGCCATTCCCGAGAAAACTCGGTTGTAGGTTATTTTTTCAGAAATTTCTGACAATAGGGTGCTGGAGCTTCTAGATAATCTGCAGCCCCAGACAACTCCAATTTTTATGGGTCATGCAAGCAATTTTCAGCTGCATCCATGCCTCATATGAGAGCCAGTTTAGCGACTTCAGATCGGGAGTGATGTGGTTATTTCTTTTGGATCCAGTGATGAGCCTTGCAGCAGAGTTAAGGGATGCCCTTAGTGGAGCCAACTTGGATCTAGGCAGACCACAGAGGGTTGCACTACCATAGTCCAACCTGGGGATCACTAGAGCTTGAACCGCTGACTTGAAGTCGTAAAGGGGGAGGAAGGTCTTTATTTTTCTTAGTATGTTCATTTGAAAGTTTGCTCCTTTGGTGGCTGAACTGATATGTTCTTGCATTTTAAGATTTTTGTTAAGGGTTATTCCCAGTGATCTTGTGGAATCTATAACATGTGGAAGGCAGTTAATGGTTGTTATATGTTTCATCCATTCTTTGATATTGAGGAATTGTTTGAGTGTGGCGAATTCAGAGAGAATTCAGTTTTGAGCGCATTAGTTTGAGATGGTTTTGAGTCAGCCAGTTCTGGGTTTGAAGAGTTATGTTGAGGGATCGGATATCTTTGTGGGAAGAGAATTTTTACGTATAGTTGGATATCATCTGCATACACATGGTATTGGATGTTAGATAATTTCAGAATTTCAGTTAAAGGCTCCATGAACAGTTTAAAGAGAGCAGGTGAAAGGGTGGACCCCTGTGGCACCCCTAATGTGACCGGAGTGGTACTGGACAGGGACTGGTTAACCTTGATTATTAGTTCTGTTGTGGAGAAACAAGGCTAACCAGTTTAGAATGGTCCCTTATAACCTCACCCTGAGTTCAAGTTAGTCTAGTAGACTGTCATGTTTGACCGTATCAAAAGCTGAGGAGAGGTCTAAGAGGATTAGAAGGCAAGATTTGTTCTGATTCAGCATTTTTAGTGTGTCATCATGTATGTAAGGGCTGTTTCTGTGCTGTGACCCTGACGGAAGCCGGGTTGAAATTGGTCTATCAGTCGGAATGACACATTTCTCAAGAAGTTTTGCCAGAGTCGGAATGGTGGAATTTAGACAGAAGTTATTTGGGTGCGCATGATCTACTGTGGGTTTTTTTCAGAATAGGGGTTACCTGCCCAGATTTTAGGCAGTTTGGTATAGCACCTTGAAGTAGTGAAGTATTCACTATCTTGGTCCAGAGTAGGAGTATAGATGTTTTGATCTCATTGAAGATGTTAGATGGCAAAGGGTCGTAGAAGTGGTTTGACGGTTTATGTGTTAGAATTTTAAGAATGCCGTTTTCATCAAAGGTTTTGAATGTGATCCACGAAGCGTTGTTTCTGAGGGCATGTCCTGGTAGATGTGGGGGCTGAGCGATCAGAGGCAGGAGGGGGGTGTTTAGCGGTATGACCAAAAGCTGTTCTATTGCTGTTTGAAGATCATTGTCAATCTTATTTGTCTTTTCCAGGAAGAAGGAGGCAAATTCCTCACAGTTTGGCTGCGGATTAGATCAAATAGTGGAAGGTTTGGGTTGTCCATTAGATTGTAGTGTGACAATTTCGAACAGACTTTTTGGGTGATCTCTGGCTTTGTCTAGTTGGTTTCTAAAGAAATTAGCTTTTACATTTCTGATGTGTTTGTTGTAGATGCTCCCCAGAGATCGCAAGTGCTTAAGGTGTTCGAGGGGTGGTGGGAATCTCCACGCTCATTCAGCTAGTCTCAAATTGCATCTTTCTTTGTTTAGGCTACCAGTGTACCATGCTGTGGAGTCTTTAGTGGACATTCTTTTTAGCTGTAAGGGCACAATTGTGTCAATAATGTTCATCATGAAGTGGTTGTAGTGGCCTGTAAGGTCATGAACATCAGACATGTCCATAGGAGGAGGCATGGTGTTATTGCTGAGGGATGTCAATTCGTTATGGTTTATGTTTCGAGTGTTCCTTTTCCAATCTCTGGGTTTCTTTAGTTGAGCTTTGTGTGTCCTCACTGATACAGTAATGGGGAAGATGATGCGGTGGTGGTATGTCCAGTCGCAGGGGATGATAAATTCAAGTTGAATTGAATTGGTAGTAGCAATGATTAGATCCAAGGTCGCACCCAGGTTGTGTGTTGGGCTGTCGCAGATTTGGATCAGGTTAAGGTCTTTAAGGCAGGTTTTTAGGCTGCCTGCTGAGGGATCATCCGGGTTGTTCCAATGATGGTTGAAATCTCAGAGGAAGATCTGGGTGCAGTGTAGCCCCACAATGGTAGTGATGATTTCCATAATTTGTTTACTGAATGATAGGTTGTCTCCTGGTGGGTGGTAGATCGCATGCAGTTTGCATATAGGTCTGTTGTTACTCGCAATGTTTATACATAGATATTCACAGGAGGATAGCACAACGGTTTGTAACTGTTTCACCACAAGGTTACTGCGGTGTATGCAGGCAATGCCTCCACCTGGTCTGCTAGGTCTGTCTGATCTTATGATGTCATAGCTAGGTGGGACTAATATGTCAAGAATTGGTGCGAAGGAGTCTTTTAGCCATGTTTCAGTCAAGATTAGTAGGTCAAGCTTGTATGCCAGGATGAGGTCAGCGATGTCTGCTGCCTGAGAATTGCCGTCGGGTCGTAGTCCATGCCACAGTGACTTCGCGGCTGGACTACGCAAACAGCCTTTACCTGGGCCTTCTGGCTTACCTTGTTAAGAAGCTTCAAATGGTTCAAAATGCGGCTGCGAGATTGCTTAGAGGTGTTCCATTCCGGCACCATATCTCTCCGCATATCAAGGAACTACATTGGTTGCCGGTAGCCAAAAGAATCAAATTTAAGGCCTTAACCCTAGCTTTTCGGACTATCCATGGAACTTGCCCCAGTTACTTGAAACAATGGCTAGGCGCTTATAAGCAGACGCGCTCACTGAGGTCTAATTCTTAGAATCTGCTCTGCACCCCACGAGTTAGGAAAACTCGGTTGGGTGGCAGATCTTTTATGCTCGGGGCGTCCATGCTGTGGAACTCTCTGCCTAATGCTCTGCGCCAGATCATCTCCGAACCACAATTTAGGAAAGCAGCTAAAACATGGCTTTTTAGCCTAGACTAACTCTCTTGGAGCCTCAGTTGCGTGCCACCTGTTGCCATAGCGCCGGGACACCTCCACTGGAGGTAGCTGTTCGAGCTCTACAAATGGCTGTATTATTATTATTATTATTATGTTTCATTGCCAATCTACAATTGAGTAGTATGCATTTCAGGTGTGGTTTGGTGTCCACTGAGGTAGTCTGTATGATGGGAACTCACTTAAGGTTGGCTATGTTCACATCTCTAGAGTTGGGCCTAGGTTCTCTATGTGGGTTAGAGGTAATTGTTTGGATAAGAGCCAGATTGTCTGGGTTATCGTGGTGTGCAGGCTTATATGTGAGGAGAAGGGAGTGAATGTCACTGTCTGATAGCGTGTCCTTCAGTCTGATGGGCTGCGTGGAGGCGCTGGGGTAGGGTATAGTTCGCCATCTCCGGTAAGGGGGTGGCAAGATTGTTGAGGACATATTGGCCGGGGTGTATGATGTCAGTCATGAGTGGTAGTTAGTAGGTTGGGAGTGGTTCTGTCCATTATTTTCGGGAGTCCTGTTGGGCCACATGTAAGCCAACCCTGAGGTAATTTTTATTAGGCTCTGTAAGACAGTTGTTGTTGGTCTTGTGTAATTTAGCCAAGTCTGGGTTCTAGTGAGGTGTGGGACAGGTGGTCGTGGATTGGTGCGCTGGACTGCGCTGTTAGAGTAGTGCTGGCCTAAGAGAGCTAGTGGGTCAGGATGGTGATGGCTTTAAGCTTGGGTTGTGGAGGTGTAGGGATCAGGAGCTTACTGGGTAGAGGCAATTGGGTCATATGGGTCAAGTTACTAGTCCGGTTTGGAAGTTCTGACTTGGAGAGGGTTATCGTTTGGGACATGGGGAGTGTCGTAGACATGCTTATAGTATCCAAGAATGTGTATTTGGAGATCAAAGGTAGAATCGGGGTGATAGAGTTACTTTTGTTGCAGTGTAATTCTGTGACCTCTGCTCTAGCAGTGAAGTGTGGGCGCAGTCTGGTTTGGTGATTCAAGGGTGGACTCAGCCCCACTGGGAGGTGTTGGAGAGTTGGTATAGTGTAGGCTGAATGCTATTGAGGAGCGAGTGGGGGAAAGAGGTGGAGCGCTTACTGTGTCTAGGCTATGTGAGGACACTACTTGGGGTTCCTGTGGGTAGCATGGAGAGCTAGGATGACTTTGGGAGGGGGCGGGATTCCTGCTAGACAGTGCATGTATGATGATAGGGAAAAATTAATGGAATACTTCTAGGTTGTGGTTTGATGATTGGACAAGGATAATCTCATTGTTTTAAATGAAGATGTTTACCTGTGAACTGAAAACTGGAGAGGGAGCTACAGATAGTCTCAGACCATGAGGCATTTTCTTGGATGTAGAGATCAAAAGTAGTGAGTAGAGTGCTTTCCACCATAGAGTTCTTCTTTTCGTGTAGAAAATAAGATCACTTATTAAGGCTCCTCTAGACGTGCAGAAGTAGAGGTTGGAGATTAGGGTTTCTGGGTGAGACTTGAGAAGTCTGTGTTTAAAGCTCTTGGAGGCATTTTTTGTTAGATTAGTAGGGTATTTAATTTTATAGGCATTGCAGCAGTCACGTTCCAGATTGGTGTCTGGTGCATATAGCAAATCAGGCTCCACGTCTGAGCGCAGAACTAGACCCGGAGAAACTAATGAGGAGTTATAGCATGTGAGTGGGGGGAGGGAGACAGACAGAGCTTTCTTCTAGGCTGACCACACTCCAAGCCGTAACAGGACGGCGGAAATCCAGCGAGATGTGAGTCCGCTTACTGTTTCTGGGTTCAATGCTTACTGTTTCCAGGGTTACAGGCAGGATAGAGACCCTTGGATCTATATACTCATGGACATCATCTTTCCTGGGGGGCAGGTGAGCCTCCTTCTAATGTAGGTAGGGTGGAAGAGTAGTATCAACTAACACTAGCCACATCGCATCATTGAATCAATAGTCAGCCAGGGATGTCCTCCGTCATGTTAGAGAAAAGAGATGTTGTGTGGGTCACTCAAGCTATGATGGACAAGTAGCAAAATCCCATGGCACAACCTTCAGAATTAATAGGAGGAAACACCATAATGTCATTAAAAAATGGCCGCTCCATTAAGATAAAGGGTTCCAATCAGGATAGAGGGCTAGTAGTCCTTCCTGTCAATGAGCCAGCTAGGAAATCAGTCCTCTTTCTCTAAAGCTGGTAGGACGGTCGCTATCTTGGGAAGAGACCAGCATACATGGAGGGGAGTGGAGCTCTCAAAATGGAGGGCTGGCTACAACCCAGTGAGACTCCTAATGGGACCAACACCCACCATAGACAGCAAGTGCTCAATGGAGCCCAACAGTATTTTTCCCCTACCAGTATCTGCACTAGGGGTCAGGCCGAGCAAATTCCCCATTGTGGGCGCCACTGGGACTCCCATTTCCAAGTACAGGGTCCTATGCTGTGGCGAAGCTGGGAGGAAGCCCGCAGTGTGTCCCAGTGGCTTGCGTGAGAGCTCTCAGCAAGACAAGCACGCAAAGCCAATGGGCAGAACCAGTGAGCACCCGGCTCAACAGCAGCCCCAGTAAGGGGGAGGTGGACCCGTGGGCCCACCACCAAACCCAGGAACTAGCTGACAGCACTCACCTAGCCTCCAACAGCCCATCGGAGCAAGTCGCCCATACACCGGGCAACCGTACTGATCGTACGCAGGCTGGGAAGGCAGGCTCTTCATCGGCCGGTTCAAGAACATATCGCCTGGAATCCTTTCATAGCTCCTTGTCTCCTGCCAGCATCAGTGAAGTAGGGACTTGCAGCTTCTCGACTGGGGAGTGGTCACCAGCCCCCAGGTGCAGGCAGGACGGGTCACTCGTCCTGGGTAGTGGCAGCTCACCCCACTCCCCCCCAGGGATCAGTCGATAGCATTGTCAATTCGTGACCATATGTAAAGTGTGTCTTGGCTCAAAAATAATCGTTCCGGTAATGTTGTTGCTGTGTTTTATGCTGAAATCCAAGGAAAGGGGTGGATGGCAGGGTATAAGTAGGGATAAACAGAGATAGAAGATATCAAGCCCAGGAGCTTCCTTATGGGGCTCTTACTTGACGGCCATCTTGATCATTGAATTATAATTCAATCTTACCATTGAGGAACCAAGGAAAGTTAACAAAAGATGTATGGGAGATCCAAATAAAGTGGCTCAGTCTCCGAGCTGCTTCACACTCCTAATTACAACACTGATTATAACAACCACTTAAAGATTAAGAATAACGAGGAGTGAAACTTGATGAATACCAATGCACCAGGACAAGACATACAAGACACCAAAGGAAACAAGACAGAAAGTTCCAGCCACCAGGATGGCACTAATGAGTTCCACATTCAAAGGTGGCACCCCAGTAGGTCAAGGATCAAAACATACAGAGGGCCATCATAAGGATGGACCAAGGGCATAACTGTGATGGCCTCGATAATAGGGCTGTCACTAGCCCGTTTCCAGCGCCAATGTAATCATCAAGGACTCAAACCCCCTTGGATACCGAATAGTGAAAACTCGCCACACCAACAGCAGCCAAAGCAGTTCTACAAATCGTAGCCAAGGACCACAATTTAGTAAGCTGTCCACCACCATACGCACCAGTGATAGCTCGAGTGACAGAATTGATAATTAATGAGACACCTCGATCAGTCAAAAAACCTATAAGCATATTCCTTGTTAATTTTGGGCAGATACACATTCTAATTAGTAAAGACAACTCCAAACAACACTTTGAAACAAATGAAATGTACGTGAGAGAAGGGCTATGGAGAGATGGGGGCACTGTTAGAGGGTGGTAGTTAGGGAATCAATGGAGGAGGTCACTGGTGGGGGCCGCAGGTGCCAAAAACTATTGTCGTACTCGACACCACTAACACTAGAGCCGGCCCTGTACTCAACTCTGTTGTATATAAAATATAAATATTACCAACTTTAATTTATATAATGACAACATTCCTAAGCAAACTTGGCAGATGGTTAGACATATTCAATCAATCACAGAATTTGTAAAGCACACTACTTACCCGCGAGGGTCTCAAGGCGCTGGGGGAGAAAAAAAAGGGGGGGGGGGTGCTGCTACTGGTCGAACAACCAGGTCTTGAGTAGCCTCCTGAAGGTCAGCAGGTCTTGGGTCTGTCGTAGGCTTAGTGGAAGGGTGTTCCAGGTCTTGGCGGCGAGGTGGGAGAAGGATCTGCCGCCGGTGGTGGTTCTTCGAATGCGAGGGACGGTGGCGAGGGAGAGGTCGGGCGGAGCGGAGTTGGCGGTTGGGGACGTAGAAGAGGAGTCGTCTGTTGAGGTAGGCTGGGCCAGTCTTGTGGAGTGCCTTGTGTGCGCGGATGAGGAGTTTGAAGGAGATTCTCCTGTCGACGGGGAGCCAGTGCAGGTTCCTCAGGTGGGGGGTGATGTGGCTGTGGCGTGGTACATCGAGGATCAGGCGTGCGGAGGCGTTTGTATGCGTTGCAGTCGCTTGATGAGTTTGGGCTGGGCTCCCGCAGAGGGCGTTTCCCATAGTCGAGTCTGCTGCTGACGAGAGCCTGGGTGACTGTTCTTCTCGTGTCTGTCGGGATCCACCTGTAGATCTTGCGAAGCATGCGGAGGGTGTTGAAGCAGGAGGATGAGACTGCGTTGACTTGCTTGGCCGCTGGAGAGCGTTGGAGTCGAGGATGACTCCCAGGCTGCGTGCGTGTGTCGGTGGGTGTCGGGGCTGCTCTCCAGCATCGTTGGCCACCAGGAGTCGTCCCAGGCTGAGGGGTTGGAGCCGAGGATGAGGACCTCTGTCTTCTTCCGTGTTCAGTTTTAGCTCGGCTGATCTTCATCCAATCGGCGACGGCCTTCATCCCTTCATGGAGGTTGGATTTGGCGGCGAGGGGTCCTGGTGAGGGAGAGGATCAGTTGAGTGTCGTCGCGCGTGAGGAGATTATGTTGAGGTCGTGCTGTCTGGCGATGCGTGCGGCGAGGCCATGCAGATGTTGAACAGTGTTGGGCTGAGGGACGATCCCTGGGAGTACGCCGCAGATGGTCCTCGGGAGGCTTCGGATCGGAATGGTGGGAGGCGGACTCTCTGGGTTCTGCCTGGCGAGGAGGAGGTGGCCCATTCCAGGGCCTTGTCTCGGATCCCTGCGTCGTGGAGGCGTGCGCGTAGAGTGCGGTGGCAGACAGTGTCAAGGCAGCGAGAGGTCCAGCAGGATGAGGGCTGCGGTCTCACCGTTGTCCAGCAGGATCCTGATGTCGTCGGGTGGCGGCGATGAGGGCAGTCTCAGTGCTGTGGTTGCTGCGGAACCCCGATTGGGATGGGTCCGAGATGCTGTTTTCTTTGAGGTATCGAGGTTAGCTGCTTGTTGACGATCTTCTCGATGACCTTGGCTGGGAAGCGGAAGCAGGGAGATGGGCCGGAAGTTCTTGAGGTCTCTCGGGTCCGCCTTGGGTTTTTTGAGTAGGGCGTTGATCTCTGCGTGTTTCAGCTCTCTGGGAAGGTCGTGGTCTCGAAGGAGATTGATGATGTTGCACAGGTGGGGTGCGATGGAGCTGCTGGCTTTGTTGAAGATGTCGATGCGGGTAAGGGTCTGACAGGGAGCCGGAGTGTATTGTGCTCTATGGTCTTGATGGTGTCCCCGATGTTCACGCTGGCCCAGGCTGGCAGGGGATCGTGGTCGATGTGTGTGCTGGCGTGGTCTGGTGCATCGATCTTAGTTGGGGCTGTCTGGGTGTTGAAGCTGTCGTGGATGCTCGGCGATCTTGCGGTGGAAGAAGGTGGCGAGGGAATCACACAGGGGTTGCGACGGTGGGATGTCGTTGGTGTTGGAGCTGGGGTTGGAGAGTTCCTTCCACGATGTTGAAAAAGCTCCTTGCTGTTGTGTGCGTTGTTGTCGAGGCGGTCCTTGAAGGAGAATTCTCTTGAGCGGACTTGATGAGGTGGTGGTGGATACGGATGGCGTCTTTGTGGGCTGCGCTGGCTGTCCGGTGTCTTATCACTCGTGCCATTCTTCTCAGTTTCCGGCAGGCACGCTGTGGAAGCTAGAGTTCCGGTGCTGAACCAGCTGGCTCTTTTGGTGGTGTCAGCGTAGGTGGGTTTTTCAGCGGGCGAGGGTGCTGGCACAGGTCGTCCATCCATCTTCTGAGGTTGCAGGCAAGCGTCTGTCGGTGGTTGGATTGGTCGGAGGGAGGGCTGAGAACGAGGGTTGCCCGTTGTGACACACAAATATCGTAATGCACAAATATCGTTCACCAGAATAATGTTTTTGTGGTAAGTAATATAGTTTTAAAGAATACTGATGTTTTTAATATCGTTTTCAGTAATATAGTTGTTAAAAGTATCATTTTTAATTATTTGAATGTGTTTTAGGAGATCCAGTCTTCCTTCTCAAAGAGAACAGCAGGCATCAAGTAGCAGGGCACTCCTCTGAAGAACAAGACAGGCCTCAAGGAGCAAGACAGTCCTCTGGGGAACAAGGCAGGCAACAAGCAGCAGAGCAGTCCTCTTGTAGAAGCAGAGCAGTCCTCTTGTAGCAGCCGAGCCATCCTCTGAAGAAGAAGGCATACCTCAAGCAGCAGGGCAGTCCTCTGGAGAACAAGGCAGGCCTCAAGCAGCAGGGCATTCCTCTGGGAAACAAGGCAGACCTCAAGCAGCAGGGCAGTACTTGTGAAGCAGCAAGACAATCCTCTGAAGAACAAGTCAGTCCTTCATCTGTAATGTCCACAGGTCCAGGAATGTATTGAAGAATGGTTTAGGAGGTCCAATATTTTTACATGGTGCCACTCTTTGAAGTGGGGGAAACTTCTAGTGTACCCCAACGTCTGGTTTTGGAAAGTTCCTTCCTTACCCATTCTTTTCCTGTCCAGGCTCCAGGAGGTCTAGGGTGCAAAAGGCTGGTGTCAAATTCTCGTGTGATTGTGCTAGAGGCAGCCCGTTGAAATTTAAGTGGGACAGGGAATAGCTCCGCCCTCATTTCCTGGCAGGATGGCCCTCTCTCAGCTTCACCCAGGTCCTATTGTTCACTGTCCGGGCCCAATATACATTCCTGATGAGGGAGAAATTAACAAGCCCAGGAAGCTGGAAACTCCCAGAAGGCCTCAGAAAGTTTAAGACAGGAAAATGCCACTTTTAAGAGAGGCATCATCAGAACTGTAATCTAAAATAATAGTTCTTAATTGCCTTTTTATTGTATTATTATCAATTTGATTGTACATATTTTATACTGTGATGGTTTTTATGTGCTTTTATGGCTATATAGCCGAATAAAGATTTATATCATGATGTAATCTAAACTCCGACTTTACCATTAAAGAGAATTTTAAATTACAATTCATTCAAGTCTAAACATGACATTTCCACTTGCTCCCAATCAAACATAAGCACATATTAAATGTAATAAGGTAATTAAAAGTTATCATGTGGGAGCTGTAGACCTTACAGTAGTGAAAAACAAATTTAGGAGTTTTTCACTATCAGAACATGAAAAAACCTGAAAACATATGTCCTACTTTTTAAAAACAATGCACCCTGCCCTATGGACTTTTAGGGCCCACACTAGGGGTGTCTTAAATGTATGGAAAAGGAAGGTTTAGGCCTGGCAAAAGGTTTATTTTGCTAGGTTGAAATGGCAGTTTAAAACTGTACTACAGGTTGAAGTGACAGGCCTGAGACGAGTTTTAAAGTGCCGCTTTAGTGAGTGGCACAATGAGTGCTGCAGGCCAACTAGTATTGTTTCATTTACAGACCTTGGATACATGCAGTACCATTTTATTAGGGACTCACAAGTAAATTAAATGTGCCAATCAGGTGTAGGCCAATTTTACCATGTTTTAAGGGAAGAGGACAGGTACTTTAGCATTAGTTACCACTGGTAAAGTACACAAAGTCCTAATGCCAACAAAAACTAATTCAGAGAAACAATAAGGGTAAAGGTAAACTTTTGGGGTGACCCTGCAGAAAGGGCTTAGTACAATACCTCTCACCTGCTTAATATATACTAATTGTGAATGGAGTGATTTATTCTACTAATGATAGCCCCACTTTGCTAACTCCCCCCACTCTTAACTTAGTCAGTTGGAACACTGTAGGGGTGAGTACTAAACTGAATGTGGAACTTTGGGCAAACTTAATTCAACAGTCTGACGTGGTTCGGCTTCAAGAGACGTGGATGCCTTGTGAGGTTTTCTTCGATGTTTTTATAGCATTAGTAAACCTGCAGCTCCCTCGCCTGTGGGAAAGGCGCGTACAGGTCTCACTGTTTGGATTAAGGCTACTCTAAATTGTTCCATTACTCGTACAAATGTGCCTTGTAACTTGATCCATGCTTTTTCTCTCCCTTGGTCCGATAGTTTTAGTCTTTGTCTGATTAATTTTTATAATGACAAATTTTCTTCCTCAGCCAATATGAACTTTAGTAGTACGCTGTATGATTTTATTACTGAGAGAAGTACTACACACTTTACTGTGGGACAGCCTTTAAATGTACTGTTGGCGAGGGATTTTAATGCTAAATTGGGAGTCTCGTATATGGCAGATGTTTTTACCTATTTCTTACTAGGGATCTAGGGGATGCGATTGCAAGTATGGATGCTGGAGGGAACAGTTGTACAACCTTTTGCTGTCTTTTGATCATTGCAATGTTATGGAATTTGTTGAATCTGTGCCGCCACGGATTCCCAATTTTACTGGTAGAAGCAGTTGTACAATATTTGTGCCCCTAGGGAACTGCTCAATAACATGCAGGAGGCTGCTGTTAATCCACACAGGTATAGTGATCGTAACCCCCTTGAGGTTGCATTTGATATACTTAACTGGTGCTCATGTAAAGCGCTCCAATACCTTCGGGTCGAGTTCGCGCTATATAAATCTGCAACAACAAAAAATATATATACCAGTGGGTTGTGTGAACATGAAGGCGGGGGGATTACCGGGCTTGCCACCAAAAACAGTGGACGCAGGCTTGTCTGGAAAAATGCAGACTTGGGGAGTCTCTCGAACCGCCTAATGAAAGACAGTCCTAGAATTGTAAACCTTTGCTCATAAGAGAATTCTATGTAGTCTGGTATATTTTGGGGCTTTTTTTCTAGCTAGGTATTTTTAAAAGAGAGTTGCTGTTGATGCCAATTATGCATGATGCTGATAGTTAGAAACATTGGTGGCTTGGCTCTGTGTGCAAATCCGCAAATGCTAACCTTTGCATTGTTCTGAAACGAGTATAATACAATAGGGAGGAAGTGATACTGTGCAGGGGGGATTATAGAAAGGCACTATTCAAACGTAAAGAGTAAAACGCAAAGTGGACTTGCAAATGGAAGTCTGAGAGGACCTGGTGGCCTCATGTAAGCGTAAAGACGCTTATGCCTTTTGGAAAACAGTTAACTTCAACAAGATAGCTAAGTTGCCTGTTCAGAATCTGGCGCAGAACATCACCCTAGAGGAGTGGGTTGCCCACTTTGAATCCATATATCTCCTTACCCCTGGCAACAGCAATGAATGCGTAGAGTGCCCACCAACATATCCCCTTAATATAGCCTTTGATTTAGCATAAGTAATGGCAGTAATTAATCAGAGCCCTAGTAATAAGGCGCCAGGCTATGACAGGCTCCAATTATACCTCTATAAGGTCAATGTAGAGTTTTGGGCGTGTCTTTTGACAAATGCAATAAACGCAGCATGTAACTCAGGAATACCACATTCCTGGAGGTTCGCTTCAATTGTCCTGGTTTTTAAAAAGGGCAATGGTAGGGTCTCAGGCTGCTATCGACCAATGTCTCTCTTAGATTCGACTGTTAAAATAATAATAGATAGAATTGTCCTTGAGAAGCCCCAACAGTGGACAACTGAGCACAATATCATCTCCGATGCCTAGATGGGCAGGATATGCCTGTGGTTAACTCTAGGTTCGTACCCTTCCTCTTGCATGCAGATGATCCTTTTACGAAGACCTTTACCATGGCTTATGGTCCCAAAAATCTGAAGGCTTATTCTATCAAGGGTAAAATCGTTGAAAAGATCTTTTACTTTCCTTACTTAGGGGTCCAATTGCAGCTGAGGTCCTTGTGTGCTTGCCAGGAAACAATGTTTTAGTGGTATTCTGGGCTTCCTTTTTTCCTTGGAGACAAACTTAGGTAAAAAAGATAATTGTGCCCCTCTCTGAAATTTACAAACGTAAGTGTTTGCCAATATTAAAATGTGGTGTGGAAATGTGGGATTATTGTGAGGTTAGTTCTCTGTAGGTTGAGGAAAATCGTGCCTGTCATCGTATCCTGGGTCTCCATACAAGCACTTCTCGCTATGCCATACAGAAGAATTGGGCTGCAGTTCGTAGAGGAAAATATTAAACTTGTGTCACTGTATGGTGTAATAAATCCACATATCTTAATAAGGAGAGTATAAAGGGCTGATGTTATTTTGGCCATACTATTCCCAGGACTCATTTAATCAGAACCACCACAGCAGGCCTTGGTAGACCTGACCTGTTCACCGCCTCTGAGAAAATATCCACTGGAAATAAGGCTTGAGTTCCTACGAATTTCTTGAAGGCAAGATCGGCCGAGCAGGAGAGTGCATAACTCCAGAAACCTTCAGTCAAAAATTATGTAAATATACATACCACCCTAGCCTTCGAACCTTATTTGGAATGTCATTGTCAGTCATACGTGTGAGCAGACATTATTAACTAGGTTCAGATTGGTGGTCATTTGGAAGCAGTTGTGTTTTCCGCTGGGTCAATTTAGTTTGGAATCAGTTTACCTTTGCCCTTGTGATGATGTTTCACCACAGATCAACACAAGAAAATACTTGAAGAAAATATGATCACCACTGTTAATTTTCAGTTCCGACTTCTTGGAAGAGAAGCTCATCAAAAGATATTTGAGAGGACATCTCACCCTTAACATATCAAGGGATGCTTCATCATTGCACAACCTCTCACCCTGTGGTAGGAACAATGCCACCCCAATGGATTCAACCAAGGTAAGATGCCCTGGGATTTCTTATAAAACTGTTTTCAGGACATTACTTGGGTCCTAGTTCAGGCAAAAGCAATTAAAAGATACCCAGGAGTAATCTCAAAGGTTTCTTTATTAGTGAGTACCTCTGGTATCATGAAAACATTAAAAATGGTCATATGGTGAAATACAATTAATTGCTTGGCCATCAAGAATCCATAAATTAACAAGATTTTTCGACCTAAACAACAGCCTAAAAAGGTCTCAGGTCTTCTTCAGGGTATAAGGAATCCCTAGCTGTGGTATCCAATCAAACCATGAAGAAAAAAGTAATAAATAAAATCCTACCGGTCCTTCATTTGGTTAGGTTTAAACCTAACCGAACACAAAATATAAGAGGGACAAGCATAAGTATAAGTGACCTCATTCCATATCGTAACTAGTTCCACTATTAAATGTGACAGTTATTCATCTCAAAATATTATAGTGCACCATATGAAAACAAAAATAAAAATGCAGAAAGTTACTCCAAACGAAACTATCATATTAAAAAGTGATACTTAGACAATCACAAATAGTAGCATTTTTGGGAGGACATGAGTACTGGATGTCTAATTACAAACAACTTTTCACTTACCCAAGCTATATTAAACTACAGGCATCATAGCTGAGTGTGGGAGACGTCTCCTTCGTAATCACAAACTAATAACGAAAATTGTTCACAAGAAAATGATAGGGTACAACCAATAACAACACAGCATTCTTTTGGAGTGCCTAACCAGGACATAAATCCTATGCATTCCAGTGATTTTATAGTGTCCCTTATTCCTACAGCGACCTTTACATGCACCCTTGATTAAAATCATGTTCTACGGACTAGACAAAAGAAGTGATTAACATCTATACTAAGCACATAACCAAGGGATAATTGCAGCAGCACCAATCACCAGTGGAGTGGAGATTAGGGGATCAAGATGAACTTTGTTGTCTTTTTAACATTAGTAGCTGAGAATAAATACCCGTGACCCATCCCGCTATAGGTTAGGGACGCAAGGGCACCCGTAGGTTTCCCCTTTTGTCTGGTCCGTAGAACACGATTTTAATGTATTTTGATGGTCTTCTCTTCCAAGAAGTCTGAGGTGAAAATTAAGAGTGGTGACCATATTATCTTCAAGTATTTTTTTTGTGTTGATCTTTGATCTGGGAGGATATAATTGAGGATTCACCGCCAATACTCTCTTACTTATTTGATTGGACGTTTGGCCACAGTCCATGCTTCATTTCATGTTATTTTGTAAATGTTATTTACCTTTTTCTAGGAGATACCTTTTTCCGATTTTAAACAAGCAAGGGTTTGTCAGTTGTAGACCCGTATTGCTTAACTTACTTATGCTCCTTGCTGTAGATGTTTCTGTGAATGTCAGTCTTTTTCTTAAATCTGCTGCCTTTTTTTGTAATAGTCTGCCTTTTTTATTTTGCACAGCAGTTGGGCTGGGTTTTTATTTCTTGACTTGAGTTATGATTGTATTATAATATGAATTGTAATGTGTCTCTTTTTATGTATTTATTCTGCCTCTTTTATAATAATTTTAATGATCGAATAAATACTTTTTTTGATGATGACATGATTTATTCTCTGATTTAACTATACTTCAACTCCTTGTAATAAATCAGTTATAACTTTCAAGAGACAACTTCAGAGTGTCGATGGGCAAAGATACCTCACTGGCATCTTTCTTTTTCGTCTTCAGAAAAGTATCTATCTCTTGTGTAATAGCAGGCACAGGAGGAATTTGAATTACGCCAGAGTGAATTGGACTAATTTCGGTAATTCCAGTGTTTCTCTTCGATGCAGAATTACTGATAATTATGCGATTACTTCTGCTCGCATAATTATGAGTAATTTGGGGGGGACTCCTACTACAAGAGCATATTTAGCGAGTGCGAGCAGCCGCTTGTTCTCTCTATTCGTGTTCTACTGCATTTAGCACTATTTTTTAGTGCACAGGCATCCTTGCACCATTTTGGACGCAAGGGTGCATTTTGAGCTAAACAAATAGTGCTACATACTGGGAGTAAGTTGGGGGAGAATTCTACCCTCAGAGCACATTTAGCAAGCATGAGCGGCTGCTCAAAACCGCTATTTGCATTCTGTTACATTCACTGCAATTTTTTTAGAGAAAAAGGCATTCGCATGATCATTTTGGACACGAGGAGGCATGTTTTACCTAAAAAATAGCGCTATATGCAGAATTACTCTTCTCGTTCTTGTGTAATTATGCGTAACTTGCAGAATTCTCTGGTAATTCTGCGTGATTATGGTACACTGAATTATGAGAGTTATTCCCACTCCTATTAATAGATACTAATTCTGAATGGAGTGATTTATTCACTGATGTTTTGTGGGAGGGAGGGCGCGACAGGAGGCAACATGGAAGGAGGGAGGCAGCATGGAGAGTGGGTGGGGTAAAAAGTGCTGTGACACAGCCAGCCAGCCTTTTTTTATGGTGAGGTTGAGGGTAAGCAACACGGACAACAAAGAAAGAAGGAATGGCAGGTGGGTTTGATACTGCGGGAGCATGAAGATTAGCCAAGTATATTTTCAAGATTAACACCCAACTTACAGACTTCATCCTTGATAAATCCGGATGGCTCTGAAAAGGTCAATGGACCTTTGCCACCGTAGTATGAATGGAGCTAGAACAAAACATAAACTATGCAAATATCATCGGCAATAGGATTTTAGATGTTCAGTCAATGATGAGAGGTCAGTGAAGATTTCAACACCTTTATTTATATTAAAAGTTTAGTATTGGTTTTAGTCATTTTTATTCAGATTAGTCAGTTTACAGAAATATCAATAAAAAGATTGATTAGTGACAGTATAAATCAATACACAGTGTTCCATAAAGGAAAGCGCCACTAAACTAGCTAAAGGGCCTAATCTAAATAGGACTCATGAAGAGTCCTTTTTGCAAAAGAGCAAGAGTGAGAATGAAAAAAAAGAACTTCCCATAAAGAGTCTTCTGGACACTCAGCCGAGTTCCCAAAACCTGCAGTAGCACCCGTCAATAACAGAATGATATCTGCAGTAGCATTGATCAAGGTAAAGTCATAGATAAAAGGACATGAGTCACCTTTAGCATAAGATGTTGGTAACAAAGCAAAAGGATCAACTCTCCAGGAGAAGAGTTGCATGGCAGGAAAGATAGATACGGGTCTCTCAGTATAACATCGGGGGCTCCTCCAAAGCTTCTTCTACCCCTACCTAGCTAGGAACACTCATTAATATAAAACAGAATAATTGTATCAATACTCTATTAAGCATCAGCTTGTCCAGCTAATGGAATCCGCTCGACCAATGGTTTCGTAAGCTTCCAATGTCTCTTCACTTGATTCCCACAGTAAACATTCAGGCTGGTACCTTAGTAATACACTGTTTCAAATGTTGCTATCTGGAGGAAAGTTCTCATGAGAACCTTCTTACTTAAGCTAGAAGATGTGCTATGAGTTTCATTATGAAGACAAAGACAATTCAGATATGCGGAGGCAAACTAGCAATAATATTTTGATGAAGCATGCATAAATGTCGAAATCATTATTTATTATAACAAACACAGCAAGTCTCATTGTATTATACTCAATGACCTAACCAGGGGTGAGGGAACTAAATGGAACATAGGTCTGAAGTCAGCACAATCTAAGCAGGTTGCTGGTGGTAGGGAAATATACACGCCTATTAAACAATGAGCAAGGGCCGATAGAAAAAGGGCTTTGAGGCCTAAACTAAATGTGCACATTTAGGAATGATAGCTTAGTACAAAAACGTTTTTAATTATACTATTTCATAAACATTTTGTAAGCATACTTTTCATTATATATGTAGGATTAATATATCTATTTGCAGCATTAATAAGGATATCTTAACATTATTATGGGGTGGGCACATTTTGTTTGCGTGTCATTTTCTAAGTGAAAACATTTCTGCAACAGTATAAATGTGTTTCTAAATTATGGGCCCGATTATGAAGGCGTCCGACCGCCATCGAAGCGGGCTTGGGACTGACCGACAAGTAGTCGGTGGTTCCTTCTGCCAAAATATGATGCGATCGCTGAGTAGGCGGTCGAAATCATGGCTTTTTCCATTGCGACTTGTGCTGCGGCCCGAAAAGGGCCGCAATGGAAAAAGGGATGTTTTGAAACATTCATGCATCGTGTGCCAGGCACCATGTGATGCCTGGCACATGGGTGTGTGAATGTTTGGGGGTGCACCACAGGTGCCCCCAGGACTCATAGTAGAGGCTGAAGGGGGCATGGGGCCCTATTTTGGGCCCCAAAGTCCATTTCCGACAGCCTTTCCATGGCGGTTGGACTGCCATGCATAGGCTGTTGGAAAGGGACATTGTAATCCCTATGGCAGTGCCTGAGCAGGCACCACCCCTATTGTAGTGTTGCGTAGTTCCTACAAATCTATATAGGATCTGCGCGTTTAGACAACATAAACTAAGGGATTGGTATTCAGACTGATTCCAGACAACCCCAAAGGATATGTTAGTCTGTTAGTCCAGCTAGCTCACAGTGCCACTACTAGCCCCTCTTACCAAGGAGCGAATAACTTCTGGCAACTATCGAACATGACAACCCTGACCCCCTCAGGGATCGTAGAAACAGTACAGTACTTTTTGCTCAGTCACTTGTGCTCACTTTGTCTGAGAGAGATTTCAATAAGAATTTATTGAACCAGCGTCATTTTAGAGACAGAAACAGATATATATGGTTATAAGCACCTGCAGAGTAAAGAAAATGTCTACTATAGTGCTAAAACAATGAATATATGCAGGTGTATGAATACATGACAGTAATAATGTGTAGTCCTACAATGCAAACCTAGCTAGATGTACCTAAGTGTACCTAGCATGTATGTAGGTGTAGAGCCAAGAATCCCCTTAGGATAGAGCCAACCCTATTACCTGATGTGGGAGAGAGAAGGACCCCGTCTTGGTCTCGAAATGGACACCCCGTGAGGGATGTCAGACCACTGCGTGCTGGAGAGTCTGCGTGCAGGAACCTCAGCATCTTGTGTCAGCGTGTCAGCATGGAAGTCTTTTTCTCCTCTGGTTTGCCCAGCAAAGCTGTAGTGCTTAAGTGCGTATATACCCGAAAGGTACCCTCAGGGGTTCTACCTAGAAGTGTACTATGGGCATGTCGGGCATGGATGACGATAGAGGTGACCCTTATACCGAGTTATTATGCAGAAGATGGTAATCCTGCTGTGATACTGAGAATCCTCATGCATTATACATGAGGCTAGTTTTTGAAAGAAACCACACAACAGTCATGTAGCACCTAACTAGGTAAAAGGTCAGCGCCAGACCCGTTATGTAGAACAATGGTAGAACAGATGTAGGTAAAAGGTCGTGTAACTACCTAGGCCTATATTGGGGTACATTGGGGTTTATAACACCCACTCCTCATCCGACTTGACGACATAATAATAAATGCTAAAATATACCTGTTTAAAAAAAAAACATAAAAACATTGCTAACATTTGAGTATAAAAAACATCTAAAACATGATATGTTCAAAAGTAAATGATGTAGTCGTAACAAAGCCCTATGAGTCCTCTAGAAAGTCAGTATAAAGTGAGATCAACTGAGCATGCCGAAAGCCGTACCGCTTGTTGAGAGCAGAAGAAGAAAACTAAAACAAAAATTATGTTTTCGAATTCCAGTTTTAGTTTTTTTCGAAAAAGGGCCAAATTGTTCACAGCACACAGAGAGCCAAATGTTTATATGTACTGTGCGGGAGACGCAACATTTCTGTTGCCTGCCTTCGCAGACAACGGTCCCTGTAACACCTCTTGGATCAGGTCAATGGAGCAAAGTTGATTTTCTCCGGTTCCCACAGCCATTGCTGAGGAAGCACTTGATGCCTGTAAGCCTGATACAGAGCCGGTGTCCATTCCAACAGGAGCGCAGCATCCTGTGGTGGCTCTAAGAATGCTGTCATCAGGATTGGAATACACTGAGGACACTGCACTACATGGGCCTTTAGCGGGTTCAGCAGTACATCCACGTCCGGAGGTGCAACCGATGGAAGAGTTAGAGAGATGACAAACACGCATTTGTGTCCGCAGAATAAGCAGCTGAGTACAGGCAAGACGCAGTCTACCCAGTCTGATCTGAATGATAGAAACCAATGCTCACTTAGCTCCCGAAGTCGAGGTGTGCCTAGATGGAGTACCAGGCATTCATGGCAACGTCGCTCCAAGAGCACCTTTTCCATCTCCTTGGAATTGGGGATGTCCATTGCATAGCAGAAAAATTAAAATCAGTATACCCACTACCAGTAGCAGGATCAGCGAAAGTCCTCCAAAAATGCTTCCAAATACGGAATGTATTAAAGATGGAATAACACTGAAAACCATCTAAAAGGTGCTTAATAGCCCAGAATCTATGCTCTTAAATAGGTGTACTATCCCACTCGTATCAGACATATTAAAGATACAATGTACCAGTTCTCCAAAATTTAGCGGGAAGTTAGCTTGGACTAGAGCCTGTATCTCAGCTGAAGACCTTGCAACCTGGAGATCAAAAGTCTTTCGAGCTGAGGTTAAGGTCACTTTCTTCTGTTAAAGTATGGCTTTCAGTCTGCTCAGAGAATCAAACCGTATAAGGGAAACATTCAATGAAGGCCATAACGGTGCCTCCCTGACTGTGTGGGTCGGTGGAAACAATACTTGCATTCAACAAGTAACCCTGGAACTTACTGTGACCAGATATGTGATGCCCGGTAGCATCCCACAATAACCTTGATCATTCAGCATTAATTAACTCCCGTTCAAGAGCAGTTTGAACACTGGATGAATAACGGCAGCTGGGGATCCTTTTAAGTGGCAAGATAAGTTTGCAACCGAAGCGTTGCAAGCTCTGTGAAGCATAATATCCTGACAAATTAGAGACCCACTTAACGAATATTCACAGTCTGAACCGCTGAGAAATACTTCAGTGTCCACATTCCTGCATCTAAATCTGTATGGTAAGTCCCAAGATTCATGGATGTATTCCTCCCTTAACGCCTCATACTTGCCTACTTTGTGTTATTCTAAGCAATATTTAAATTGGAATGTTGTTACAGGCAATGGTATATGGCCATGAATTAACCATTTTGGGGACGGTGACTCATTCACGGTGAAAGGTAATCGGTCCAATTTTTCAATGTGCAGCATTGCATATTTTACATCCCTCTGTGCCATTGGTGTCTGCCTGGTTGTTAAATTATAGTCCGAAAACAGAGAGGTACTGTTAATATATCGCCAGGGCACATGACCAGAACACAATGATTTAGCGTCCAGCTTAATAGTAGAATGGATCGTAATTGTGATTGTCCATGTTGTGGGATGGACAGATCCAGTTCCATTAGATCTATAGCAGAAGACACAATGTTGCCCAGTGAATAAATCCTGGATGTTAGTGTGGTCATGCCATTATTGACCACTGCCAAAGCCTTTTCTAAGTTAACCCTGTCAATTTCACACAACCTCTCCGCAGCTTCCTGTTGAGAGATTTTCTAAACTTCATTGTAAATAGCGTATTAGAAGCGTTTGCGATGTGGCTTCCGGGGACCTATTAAAAAATCCCTTAAATGCATGTCCTCTGAGAGTAAGGACAAGTGTTGTTTCACCTGGGACAGTGTTGAAGTTCTTAGCCAATCTAGGCATAACTTCCCAACACTGTAGGATGTCATCACCCCCGGATGTTCTCGTTGTAGATAGCGTAGGTCAGGCCTATGGATACTAAACCCTTCAGTGATACCCTTGAGTATTGATTGACAACCATTTGTGTCAATAGGCCAAACTAACCATCTCTTACAATTGGGGTCTGAAGAATTGTATGAACCCTAATGTATAATGTCATCAAGTGTATTCTCACTATGTTGTGTATAGTTCTGCCATCCCTCAAAGTGTGAAAGCAAGGGAATCCGAGGTGTGTTCAAGTCCTTAATCTTGGCTAGTCCAAGACAGGAAGTCTGTTGCACTGTATCGTTCAGGAAGATAATTTGCTGTGGTATGAGGCATGCTCTGAATAATGTCTCAGTTCCCTGAAATTGCCAATCTTTAGTCCCCCAGACAGATTTTGTGTCTATATTGTCCCTCCAAAAGTCGAAACCCTGTAAAAACAGCTGGGAAATAAAGGAAGCAGAGTATATCTGTTTCATGTTGGTGAACATATTTTTTTTCACAGATGTAGGTGCAAGCTTTTAATAATATGAAGTCAGGTCTGAAGTGTTAAACCCAGAAAAATATGCAAACGTTTGTGGAAATGTTTGTGAACTATCTTTTGGTGGTGTTGGGCAATGTTCCCATTGATGATAAGTAAAAACATTACGTGGAATACTTGTTTTGTGCAAGAAATGATGACCATAGTGTTAGTAACAATACATAGTGTCAAAATCAGGTGTATCATCATGCAATTCATTTTTTGAAAAAGCAACACATTGTTCTAAATCAGACAGCATGCTATTTACAGTTTCAATGTCCCAATCATCAGAGAATGTACTGGAGGTGATGATATCATTCAAAGAAATTTTAAATACATGTGGTATTTTCAAACGTTCAGTGGGACCAAATACATCATATGAAACCCTATCCCAAACTATTCCTTCAGGAATCGGAAATGCTGTAATATTCACAAAGGACAGGTCTCTTCTTTCACCATGAGATGACGTATGTGGTTTCAGGACCAAGTTCACATGTTGTACTGCGGAGCGTTCTGGGAGATAATGTCCATTCAGAGGCAGGAAAAAGACAGTCACTACACTTATCCAGAGGACTAGGAACAGTAGACCAATTACAATCCAGAGCTGTAGCCAGGGACAAACAAAGTAAGTCTTTTTCAGCCAAAGGTAGATATTATATATTTTTTCTTTTCAGGAAACAAGAGCTGGCGGTAACTCTGGTTCACTCGCATCCAGAGAGAAAGTGTCAAAATCAATGAAGTAGCCAGACACTGTTTGATCTATCTCTGGTAGCTCAGCAGGTTTTGTTGAACTAGCAGATGACCCATTGTGAGACATATTCACATAGATGTTGGTATTGGGCCGAATGTGAGATTTGTGTTTCATGTGTATTTTTGTTGTTCTTCAATTCTCAAATGGTACGAGTTCCATTCCATTGTTGGCAACGTTGTTACTTCGTATCGTAGAATCTTCAAACGTTATGAGCCTTTCAGTCTGAACTTCCAGTATGGTAGCGAGAGGAGATCCACAGCTACCCAGGAGCCCACGTGGCTTGCTATTCAGTATCGGCCACATAGTGTGGTTTGATCAGATCAATGGAGACTAACCTCTTTCATTTTTTACCGGCAAAAGGCGGAAGAAGTACTGTTCGTGTTCCTTCGACAGCCAGGACAGGTTCAGGTGTTCTGTATGATGGCCCAAATTCTTTTTTGTCCACAATCTTTTCTCTGACCAGATCCCTGACTTTTGGGACCCAGGCAGGTCTTGCTGTAACTGTTTTAACTTCCCCACTGGTGGTGCATTTTACTTAGAAGTTGCTTTCTAGTGCTCGGAATTCAATGAGTTCCTGTAAAACAGCCAAACTATCATTGATGTCAAATGCTTTTTCGTCTGCCACTGTGCTGCAACCATCGAGGTCAGGTACCCACATCCTAGTCCCAAACAGGACCTTGTAAGGATTAGGGCCTCCCCGGGAGCTTCTTGGCATGTTATTAAGTGCTCTCTGGACCCCATGTAGGTGAATGACCCAACTGCCACCCGAGCCTAATACCCTTGCTGTTAAGAATTGCTTTAAGTTCCTGGTTTTTCCTTTCCACAATTGAATTTCCCTCGGAATGATTCAGAGAGGAGTACCTCAATCCCACACCCAAATGTCCCATGGCTTCCTTGTAAGCCCGAGAGCTGAACACGAGGCAACAGTCAGAATATAATGTGCGAATTGCGTATGTCCCTATGAAGACTCACAAATCCTTTATAACAGTTCAGGCTTCAGCCGAGTGCTGCGGCCAAACCCACAGGAATGTAGAGCATGAATCCACTGCCACCAAGATGTACTTGTAAGCCCCATCAGATTGTAAGGGGCCACAGTGGTCCAAATAGACACATGCGAGAGGTCTGTCTGAAATCAGTAGTGGTGTTTGGGGAGGACGTGCTACGGTGGAACCCTTCATCTGCTGACAGATGTCGCACTTAAGGTCAAATGCTTTTGTCTGTTTGGTAAGACCTGGCCACCAATAACGTTGTTTTAGTAATGAAACTGTCACAGTAATACCTGCGTGTACTGAACCCAGACACTCGTGTGCAGCTAGTATTAAATCTAATCTGTGATCCATGTTTGGTATTACTCTATCCACCACTCCTGGAATTTGAGCATACAGAATATTTTGTGCATCTAACTTGTAGGAGTACTTCAGTGGAAAACCTTTGGGAAAGGCTGAGCTGTTTTTGCATGAAGCAATGGCAGCTACCATTATCTGTCTGTCTACACTCGTGCGAGAATGAGTGATTGCAGCTACGGATGCAGTTCGCACTGTCGCCTTGGCAGCTTCATCAGCCAATGAATTCACTTCAACGTGCACGCAAACACGTTCCTGTCTCAGCGTAAGAATCACGTGAGCCCGCGGAAAGCCTTTTTTCAGCTCTGTCACTTATTCCCAAAGCAGTTTATGCTTTATTGTGCAACCTTTTGAATCTTTAAATCCATTCTGACCCCAGTAGTGAAGATATTCATTGTATGACTGGACACAATAAAATGAATCGCACACAATAAGTGTGGGGAATTCTCGATCCGTATTCTTTAGTGGCAGTACTAGGGCTTTTAGTTCTGCCAGCGGAGCCTTGCAATCTCCTAGAGACTGCGTCTGCGTATTGCTAGGACGGAACTTGCCGTTCCGCATACAACCCTTTACAATCGCGCATGCTGCGCTGAATTGCCGTTTACTTTGTATGGCTGGCTGAGCTGATCCGTTAGTGTAAATTATGTATTCATACTGATCTAGAGGTATTATTTAATACGGGAGAGAATGTTCTTGCTCGTACTGCAAAAATGCTTGTTTTTTCAGTGTAGAATCAAATTTATAGTCTACATCTGTTGCAGTGAGAGAATTCGCCCATTGTATCCATCGTGGATGCAGTGCTTTTGCGTTCGAAATGCTACCTTTTGTAACATCCTCTAAGGACGGTACTGGAGTCACAACAATTATTCGTTTCCCCTGTG
This sequence comes from Calotriton arnoldi, assembly GCA_963921515.1. Lineage (NCBI taxonomy): Eukaryota > Metazoa > Chordata > Amphibia > Caudata > Salamandridae > Calotriton > Calotriton arnoldi. The sequence goes on along the minus strand of CAWUFW010000233.1, from coordinate 4,951,833 downwards.
CCAGTGCTCTTTCTCTAACTCCAGCAGTCTGTACTGCTGTAAGAATCTTTTCAGTGAATGCAAACCGCATCTCAGCGTTCGTGGACAAATGAGATTTGTATGCAATGGGTACAGTTTCACCTTCATTGAAGGTTAGGTATGTGTACCGGGATTGACTCGCGACTATACGGATCACCATATTCGTAGTGTTTACACATGTGTGTAAGTGTTTGGAAGCTATCATGTCAGCTTGTAAGGAACAAAGTATTTCTGTATGTTCCTGTGTCCAATGTTGAACTGAGAAATCAGGTCTAGTTAAGTCTGGGGGCGGTTTCACCCTTTCTGCGTAATCCAAAATGTATGTTCTGCCAAATTTAGGATTCCTAAAATGGATTGTAAGTCTTTGGAGGTTGGAGCAGTGCACATTTTTCTAAAATGTTTGCTGCCAGGCTTTTCCCTTCACTTGTAAGCTCATATCCCAAAAATAGGACATTGAGATAGGCAATTTTTGATTTTTTAAAGTTAAATTTGTAGCCCTCTGAGGCGAACCCCAAAATTATGTTGTTCAACCTGGCCAAGTGATTTATCCGTCAGATAAATATCATCTACATAGGACAATGCCTCCTCATCAAAATTTTGAAGTAACTCTGATACTCTTGCTGAGAACAACCCCAGGCTGTTCTTATACCCTTGGGGCAGTCTTCAAAATTGATGCTGAGATCCTAGGGCTGAGAATGCTGTCAAATATCTGCTCTCAGGAGCTATATTTTGGCAAACAAATCCATTTGAGATATCTAGTGTTGTTTTATATTTCTTCCGCACAATGTTATTCATTAATGTGGCACTGTGTGCATTTTGTACTGCAAATGTTTGTGTGCATGTGTTCAAATGTCTGTAGGCTAAAACTAGACGATATGAATTATCAGGTTTCATTATGGGAAACAAAGGATTATTCATGGAAGAGGAGCAATTTTCTATTATACCTTAATATTCTAGTTGATCTAAGATCTCCCTGACTTGTAATTTTCACATCATGTTTTATTGGGTACTGTCTCTGTGGAGATGGATTATATTTTACTGGGATTTCATGGTGAGGTGACTCAGTATCCCTCCCTACATGATTGCGGAATAATGCAGGAGCAAGTGCTACCGCCCACTTCTGTGCGTATGAATATTTTAGTGATTCTGGAATGAGGTCAGAGAAAACTGGTAAAATTACCGTTTTTCCTTTTGGGCAATCCATAATGAACTCAGGTGGCCAATCTTTTTCAGACAAAAGGATGGCATATCCAAAACTCAGGTTCTCCCAAAAGAGACCTTTAAATTTCCTGGGTTTGCCCCCCTCCATTTGGAGTGTTATTTCGTAAAACAGGTGTGGGACACTTACCCTAGTATCAGGTGTCTCCACCACGATATGTTCATTCAACGCCGCTGTCACCAGAAATTCCAATAATGTTCTGGTGAGCTATTGTTACTTCTGCTGCACTGTCTAGCATCATCAGAGCCCATTCCCCGTTCAGAAGTTGAGTCCACAGCAGCTACTTTCTTCTTATTAAATTGAGGTTTTGATTTGGGTTTATCTTCTTTTTTGATATTATAGTCCAAAGTACGATATGTATCTCTGGACTTTGTTCACTCTTCTGATCTGTGTTCTGACAGTCCTTCCCTCTCTGATTTTTTTGATGAACTCTGAAAAGAACGAGAGGAACTTGCATCAGTATCCTGATACCTGTCAGGTTTTTTAATGTTATCACAATTTCTAAGGTTATACCTCCTTTCGGAGAGCTCCTGTTGAGGAGACCCACCCCTTGATTGTGATCTATTCTGTTGTTTATTATCCCATTTCTTTTTTGAAGAATCAGGTGCTTGCTTTGTGTTATTCTATTCCGGACTACCCATTACTTGTGGTTTTATAGCTCTGGTTCCCAAATTATCTCTACCTAATTTGGAGTATGTATCTTCAATAATTTTTGGTAATTCTTGCTCCTGTTGTGCAGGAGTGCATTCCCTCAGGCGTAGGCGTATAGCCACCGCTGCTGCCTCCCCTTTTATGTTTGCTAACATAATTGTAGATACCTGGGAAAAATTGCCTAATAATTTCATCCGCAAGTTCAGAGCAGGTTCTGCTCCTACTCATTCTGTATTTGTCTTAATACTTCTGGTATCACTGCTCTTGAAGGGATACTATGAGTTCTGGTATAGATGGCAGTTAAAACTGTACCCTAAGTGGTACAATCCTCTATCGGGGGAGCTATCCCCATTGCATTTTTCCTGTGGGCCTGTGTGTGGAAACACTGTCTCCAACTGTGCTATTTTCTGTGCTATCCAGTGGCCATTCTTCCCATAACCGCGTTCAGCGTTTGTGGGGTGATTTTAGTTGCAGTTCCTTGTAGTTGACATGCTGGGATAATTTTAGTTGGTTGAAGTGTGAGTGTTCTCATAACCAACTGTGTCAGATTTCTATATAGTTTTATTATTTCTTTGTGAAATGGACATAAGTCTGCTATTGGCAATGTGCCAACGTCTGGATGCGGTGTGTAAGCCGCTAGGACTGGCCAAGTCGCTCCGTCTCTGCTGAGCAGACCGAGTATTACTTTATCTGTGGTGTGTGGAAAGGTGCCTTCAAACCAGTTTATATGCTCCTGGTAACTGAGGGGAATTTCAATGTCCTTGTATGGACAATATTCTTCTGGTGTTTAATCCGGGGTGAAAGAATGAAATGTATTTGTGCGTGCATCTGCAGGTGGGAATTTAACCCATGAATAGAATACCTCTGTCCTAAATGACTTGTGTGCCTCAATCACGAATGTTACAGTCCCACCTAATTTTGAGACTCCAAACTCTGCTAGTTTTAAAGTAAGTGCATTTCTGACATTTTCTGAAATGTTTATAGCACCTTCCTGCTCCCCATCCCCCTCTGCATTCGCATGTAATGCTGGCACAATGTTCTCTTCGACAGACATTGTTGAAAGAGTTTCAAGGAAAATGAGATAAGGTTTTATGCACAATGTAGGGAACTACAATTCTTCAAGCTTGAATAAACGTACAGCCAATACATAGGATATGCCTACTCAGCTGTGGCGGATTTTTCCCTTCCCACTCCAGACGTCTCTGGGTAAATGTGAGTAGGGGTCTCTGAGAAAAGCACGACTGAACTACTCAGATTTGACCATTAAATAAGAACCAAACCAACGATGATGGTGCCATGTTGTGTAGTCTCTACAAATCTATATAGGATCTGTGTGTTTAGACAACATAAACTAAGGGATTGGTATCCAGACTGATTGCAGACACCCCCAAAGGATATGTTAATCTGTTAGTCCAGCTAGCTCACAGCTAGCTCACAGTGCCACTACTAGCCCCTTTTAACAAGGAGCCAATAACTTTTGGCAACTATCGAACATGACAACCCTGACCCCTCAGGGATCGTGGAAACAGTACAGTACTTTTCACTCAGTCACTCATGCTCACTTTGTCTCAGAGAGATACACAGAATAAACAATGGGGACGTTTTCAATAAGAATTTATTGAACCAGTGTCATTCTAGTATAAAATACGTGTGCTGCAACAACCATGAGGCAGAAACAGATATATACGGTTATAAGCACCAGCAGAGAAAAAAAAAGGTAGAATTCTACCATAGTGCTAACACAATGAATATATGCAATGATGTGAATACATGACAGTAACAATACATACTCTTACAATACAACCCTAACTAGTTGTACCCAAGTGTACCTAGCATGTATGTAGGTGTAGATCAAGAATACCCTTCGGATAGAGCCAATCCCATTACCTGATGTGGGAGAGTGAAGGATCCCATCTTGGTCTCGAGATAGACACCCCGCGGGGGATGTCAGACTACTGCGTGCTGGAGTGTCTGCGTGCAGGAACCTCAGCGTCTCGCGTCAGCATGTCAGCATGGAAGTCTTTTTCTCCTCTGGTTTGCCCAGCAAAGATGTAGTGCTTATATACCTGAAAGGTACCCTCAGGGGTTCTACCTAAAAGTGTACTATGGGCATGTCGGGCAAGGATGACGATAGAGGTGACCCTTATACAGATTTATTATGCAGAAGATGGTAATCCTGCTGTGATACTGAGAATCCTCATGCATAATACATGAGGCTAGTTTTTCTACCACACCACACAACAATCATGTAGCACCTAACTAGGTAAAAGGTCAGCGCCAGACCCATTATGTAGAACAATGGTAGGACAGATGTAGGTAAAAGTTATTGTAACTACCTAGGCCTATATTGGGGTGCATTGGGGTTCATAACAGTAGGAAATACGATCTGACCGATGGGCCGACGGGCTGCTTGAGTCCATTGAAAGCATTGGTCGGTCCCTCCAACCTATGTGGTCCAACCGACCAGATCATAAAGCGGCAGTCGGACCACTCTGCTGGATGTTCGTCGGACCGCCACCAATGGCCTTTCTGTGGGGGTCCGACCAACATCCTATTGATGCCCTATATTCTAACATAGCTTGCAAGTCAAATTTTTATTTTAAAACTAATTTCTTTCAACTCTAAGTGACGTGCTAGATTGCAAATGAAGCCCTGTGGAAGAATACAGTTCATACTATGCATATTAACAACAAAGCATGCATGCCAACAGACCCGAATCAGGCAGGAGATTCCCAATTTCCTACGCCCAAAACGGCTTAATTTACGCTATCTTCCTCCCAAACTCTCTTTTTCTTCAAAATAAAAAAATGGGAAAAATCAATTTCCCCGCTTTTATTTTCAAAATATCGCTTTTACCAGTTTGAAAATGTTGGCATGTATGACAAAGTGAGCCATTGAGTAAGGTGGCAATGGAAGACAATGGACACCAATTCACCAGAATGCCATCAGTGGCAGAAAATACATCACAGAACCTTTGACCTCTTATGACATCATCACAGGTTGACCCTCAAATGCCACCATCGGTCACTCCACAACTACTTGTTTGCTGCCGAGTCGCTACACAACGGCAAGAACCGAAAATTAGAGAAAGTAAACAGATCCAGTTTATTTTCTGTTTATGTCACTGCCTTTGAAGGCAAATTGTGCAGTTCACAGATTTACAAGTGGGGAGTTCCCTGACTAGATAGATGTTTGACCGAGAGTGGAACAGAGGGCTCTCTAATTGTTGCTGATTAATAGGAAGACCGTGGCATAGCCACAGTTTTTGGAGAGCTGAGTGTATCTGGTTAGTTAACTTGCGCCCTGTTTTCAGGGGTTTTACCTCTTGGTGTTTAAAGAGATGGAAGGTGAACTGGAGTGGTGAAAGTGGTGGGTCCAGGATGGCCTTTGAAATCTATGCTCAGAATATAAATCAAAACACCAAGTGGAAAAATGGATTTTGTGTTATAAGTCAAATCTGTGGAGCTCCAGTTTAAAGAAAATACTGGAAGTTTTTTTTAAATAATTTCTGTTGACTTGCTGATGCCAGACGATGTCAAATCTGCACAAATTCACACCAGAGTCAGGCTAATATATTGTGAACGTGTGAGCTGAGCCTCCCTTACACGAGCATAATTTATACATAATGATCTTTTAAATAAGGGTGTCTTTGTTAGTAAATACTCAGTCATTAACCAAAAATAACTCTTTTTTTGCTATTTCTTCTGTCATTGAACTTCGTTGTTTACTTGAGAGCCCTTCCAGATTATTACATATTTATTAACGTTATGTATTTCATACAATGCATATCTTGTTCCAATGGGATTATCATTGCAACAAAAGCTGCGTAAACAAAAGGGCTGCATGTTTGCTTTGGGGTGGAAGGATGGTGAGGAGTGGGGTCTGCTAGAGAATGCCCTGAATACTTACCAGTAATCTTCATTACTCTAAGTCCTACTCATCCTCATCACAGTCCTACACTAGCAGGGTGACTCTGCCCTCTGGACAGAAAAAACACAGGGGAATGCTCACTAAGCCCTACTCACCCTTCTGAGTACTATATAAGGGGTAGCTTGCCCAGAATCCTCCTGTTATATCCAAGCAAAGTCACAATCTCAGAGGAAGTGTAGGAGGATTTGCAATGACTATGATGAGGACGAGTAGGACTAAGAGTAATGAAGATTAGCAGTAAGTAATCAGGGCATTACCTCTTTGTTCCTCGTCCTCATCTCATTCATTACACTATTAGATATAGCACATTAAAAAGCCTTTGACATTAAACCACAGTATACAGAAACGTATGCACACCCAATGATTTAAGGCATACCAAATATGTGAACGCACTATTTATTAAGTCAAAACACCTGTTTACTCAAGAACTGAGGACTGAAACCCCCAAACCCAAATTCTTATTACAGTCAAGCACGTCATTCAGTCTTTAATACTTTACAAATGTAGAATCTGACTACCAAGTAGCCGCATAACAAATTTCTTGAATAGAGACTCCCTGGAACCTGAGAGGCAGCCATACCCCTGGTAGATCTTCCTTGAATAAAGTCAATTCCAGCTGATCCATGCTGAGCTTGCTTAATAGTAGCCGGTAGCCACCTACTTAAAGTAAATTTAGTTGCCTTCTTCAGTTGAGCAGCTTGTTTAAAAGTCAGAAACCGTTGATCTGTCTTCTGGAATGCTTGTGATCTGTTGAGTTAAATGGAAACCGCTCATTTGACATCCAAAGAGTGAAGAGACCTCTCCTCCTCCGAAGAAGGAGAAGGGGAGAAAGAAGAAAGACTCACCTCTTGTGAACTATAAAAGGAAGAGTTGATGTTTGGAAGAAAAGAGGGATCTAGACAGAGAATGGCACCATCATCAAAGAACCTCAAAAAAGGAGCGAGGCAGAGTAAAGCTGATAGTTCACCAATCCTTCAAGCTGAAGGGATCACCAACAGAAAAAGAACCTTATATGAAATACATTTCAAAGCTACTTCTTCTTAAGGTTCAAAAGGAGGAGACTGCAAAGATTTAAGGGTTGAAGGTAGATCGCAAGACGGAGAAGATTTGACCATAGGTCGTGAGATAGAAAAACTCTTAAAGGCTCTGTTTATCAGGGTATCAATATCCTTTTCAGGCTCAGAAAATTCTCTAAAGGCTTTGATAGAGAACCAGTGAGAATTAAGAGTGGATTGAGAAATATTAAGCTGATATCCCTCCACCAAAAATGTAAAGAATGCAGAAAATGGACAGGAGACGCCAAGAAATCATACTCGAAACAGCATTTGAAAAGTTATCCCAATGTCTAAAATAGGTTTTCAGGGTTGAAGGACTTCTTGAATTCCGATGGTTTTAACCAAAATATTAGGGAGACCATTACTTAAAGGATTCACCCTTTCAACCTCCAAGCCGAGAGAACGAGATGATGTAGAGGTGGAGGGGAAGGAGTCTTAAATGGAGACTGCGCTGATGGAATAATCCATGAAGGACAATTTGCCAGCCTCTTTAGAATTGGAAACCAAGATCGGCTTGGGCAATATGGAACTATCAATATCACTTCTGGCTTTTCCAGCTCAATCTTTGCTAAAGTCCATTTGATTAAAGGAAAATGAGGGAAAGCATTGAGCAGTTTGTGGAGCCAATCCACCATCAGAACATCTGTTCCCCATGCCCCCTTCTCCTGAAACCTCGAACCAACCCTCCGGACCTTTGTGTTGCTTCTTGATGCAAATAGGTCTAGAAATGGGAATCTGAATATCTTGCGGATCGAATTGAAGGCTGATTGAGGTTTTTCTGGTCAGTCCTCAGGCAATAGTCCCTGGAGGACTTCTTGACCAGGAAGACAATTGAGTAAACACTCTGGCCCCTTTCCTTCCTTGGGGCAGGAAAAATAACTCTTTACTTCTGGAGGAAGTCAGTCCCTTCCATCAAGGCCTGACTGTTGGGGGAGTTACTGGGAACAGGCGTGCGAATGGTTCCGGAAGATTTTGGAGGAGTCAGAAATTCAATCTAGTTACCCGTCTTGATAATGTTGAGCACCCATTTGTCTGAAGTGATTGACTTCGATTCAGAGAATAGCTCCCTTATCCAGCCACCAACATGTAAGGTTGCATAAATTCCAGCATAGTCAAGAATTCTGCAGTTTAAATCCCAAGTCTGGCTTCTGTTTCCTAAATGATCAAAAAGAAGAAGAAGATTTGCCCTGGGATCGGGAAGACTGGTCAGAAGATTGCCTTCTTGAAGGTTGTCTGAAGGATTTCCATCTAGAAGACCTGGAAAACTTTGGCACTTCCTTCTTAAATGATGAAAAATGTTTCCTTTCTTTGAAGAGACAATGGAGTTTGTCCGCTACCTCTGTTTTAAATCTCTGACCATCAAAAGGCTTTTTAAGGGCAGTTGCTCTCTGGGCTGTGTCATAGTTCTAATCCTTTAAGTACAAAATTGTGTCTAGCCCAGATAAAAGATTCACTGACTAAGGCTGATGACCTGACCACGTCAAAAGAGATATCTGACAAGAACTTTATCTGCAGCTCTAGACTTTAACAGATTAAGGCAGTCTTTCTGCTCTTGGATGGCCTGGAATAATAACTTGAAGTCAGTAAAGACTGTGTCGTATAGGCATCATAAACTCCACCCTCAAAGCAATCTGGGTTCCCATGAAAACCTTTTCCAATGAGGAATTCACCTTCTTGCCAATGGGATCTTTTAAAAAGACCTCATCAGCCAAAAATGAACAACCCACTAGACTGACTACCACTGAATCAACCAGGATTGTATCAGGCAGAACAGTCTCGATTTCTTCCAAGGGATAGAGTTTTGTCCTAAACCTAGGAAGAGAAATTTTCTCAGGGTGTTCCCATTCATTCTTAATAACCTCCAAAATATACTGATGAATCGGGAGTCCCACATCAAGATGCTTGCAAAACTGAGGCAGAACAGTATCCTGGGAAGAGAAAGGCTTCACTTCTGGTGGAACAACCATAGGAGAGAATCTCTTGCATTCCATCCCCAGAAATATATTTTCTCAAAATCTCGGGGAGGCAAAGAGTCCTCGCTGTTCAAGGAGACACCCGAAGCAGAAAGAGGGTCTTCCACCAAACTCTTATTGGGTTCCTTACTACTCCTCTTCCTAGAATCCTCCTGAAAGCCTTTAAAGTCTCCACAACTATATGGCGAATCTTCGCCTCTTTTTCTCCCTCTCTACCCTTCTTGTTTCTCTTAGGGGAGGGAGAAGAGGTCCCATCTGAAATAGAAGATGATAGGGATCTGGAGCTGGAGATGTGATGCCTCGCAGTATTGTACTTCAACATCCTACAAAAGCTGGAAACTGTCAAACAACACTCGGAAGGAGCAGAATCTGGGGCAGGAAACCACGAAAACACTATTCTCACCTGGGAAATGCAGTCAAAACGCCTATCTACACCATCTAAACAACAATGGACACTTGCCTCTGCCTTGGTCCCTACCTTTCTCTGTGTAGGGACCAAATGAATGGAGCGCATGTGCAGCAACTAAAAACTTGCTCTGCGCATGCTCCCAATCAGCTCTAACACCAGACACAGGCAGCAAGCCCTCGAACTCCGCTCCTTGGTTCCCATGATAACCGGGAGAAGGAAAAGAGGAGAACAGCAAAAGGGAACCAATGTCACCAACAAAGAGAAAGAGCACCCCTGGCGTTCTGCTCCTTGGTTCTAGCTTCACCGGCAGAAGGAGAAATCACTGAGGACATGCACCGCCGCCTAGCATGGTAAGTCCCCCACAGAAATCCAATGTTGCCAAGGAGCAGAGTTCACAAGCCCAGCAGACAAGCCCTGCTCCTACAGATTTACCTCTCCATCCTGTGTTCATCCTCCCAGTGGACAGAAAAAACAAAAATGAGGCTTCTGGGTAATCTATCCCTTATATAGCATGCAGGAGGGTGGCTAGGGATTACTGAGAAATCTCCTGTGTTTTTTCTATATATTACAGAGAAACATGTTATGGGATGGTGCCCCATGTAATTGGTTTTATGTTATATTAGGCACAGCTGCATTATTGCCCACATGTGAATTATAAATTTACAAGCAGTGTGCTTACCTGATACACCCACAATCAGTTGACCATATTGTTCTGGGTTTGGTTTGCTTTTACACATTTGTGAAAGGGGTGCACAGGATGGGAGGGAGGTTCATTTATCAGTTTCACTACATTTAGCGGGGGGGGATTCGGTACCGCAGAATATTTTTCTCTAAAAACGAACTGTTGATCAATTTTTTTTGTCTGAAATAAATGTGCCTCGTAAATATACTATTCTGAGTCGTTAAATACATGTTGTTGGACACAACATATTGCATAAAAGAGGCGTTTCATGAAATTTAACAGCTAGCAAAATGTTATTGCTTCTAAAATGCCGTGAAGATCGCTCTAATGCTAACATGGTCAGTTCTAAAATGTGTTTGCTTAGTTATTTCTTATATACTGAATAGCCTCCTTGTCACCATAAAGACGAGGGCTTAAGGGCCTTCAATTAAAAGTAATTTATGGCATTTAGGGAGTTACCAAAGATGAGAAGGGCTTGAGGGCCTTCAATTAAAAGTACTTTATAGTATTAAGGGAGTCATCAAAGATGCAAAGGGCGTGGTATATTAAGGGATCTCCAACAGAGCCGCCTAGGGCAGAACGGACGACTGTGACATCCCTTTGCCTTCAGCTATGGATTCCGAAGACCTGGCGGGGCAGCCTCCAGGCCTGCTATGTCGCAGCATGGCCATGGCTGACCCTCTCCCATTTGTCATTCTCGGACTGACAATTAGACAATACATGGCTAACATTTAAAGTACAAGGACATGGGAGGCAGGGGCAGCAAGCCAACGGGGGGCTGGTGGGAGTAAGCAACACCATGGACAGTTAGTGGGGGTGGAATGCAACCACATACACTCTCATGGAGTGCAACAAAAAATGTAAAACAGAACCTGCAGCAGCGTGGTAGAAGGACACTGGCAGGGGAACAGAAGCTGTGGGTGGTGCGTGCTCCACAGGTCAGCTAAACACAGGAAGACAGCATGAAACAAGGAGGCGATGGCCAATGGGAAGCAAGGAAATGACAGTGACGTCAAAGCCAACAAATGGTAAGAAATGGGTGGGCTCTAAGTCCTTTTGTAAAAAAATTATGTTTACAAGAGATACGAGCAACAGCGCATGCGTTGTCAGCCGAGATCTAAAAAATAATGAAATGTGGTCTGTTAAAGGACATGAGAGAAGCCGTGCATGCATCTAAGGTCCTTGGAGTGCTAGAGATTTTTGCTATTGGTGGAGATGCTCCACTCTCTAGCACAACATTAAAGCATACGTTTAAGGTCAAAATGAAAAAAACTGAATAGAACATACACAAGATGAGCATTAAGGTATTTAGAGTATTAAGATACCCTGGAGATAAATATTCTAGAATGATGGAAGCCCCAGTCCTTGCATGCATTTTATGAAATCTCAGGAAGACCGACATATGTTCATCAGGCAAGACATAATTAATTGCCGACCGCAGACAATAGGAAAAAGTGGGGCATCCCTACGATGGATATATGTCATCTGAACGTGGAAATCAGTGGAACACACTATTCTATCATGCCCCCTATTTACAGAAAGCAGAAAAAAGAAATAAGCAAAATCCTGAAAGAATCTTGAATAGAGAGAATTTTTAAAATTATGCGGTTTTTACTACTTGAATATTATATTGACATTTTCATAAGATTCACTGCCTTTTTGAGAGAAACATGGAAAAAGGGAACTCTAGCACAGAAGTTGAATTAGGTAGGACTGAAAGGAGGAAAGGTATAACTGAAGAGAAAAGAATCACAAAGGTTGTCTACACTACTTTTGAGATTATGGTTTGTCAAATCATAATATGGTTAATTACAAGAACAGGTAAAGTGACTGTGCACTAGGGAAACAGGAGTAAATGTGGTAATTGATCAAATTAAATTGTAATGTTTAAAATATGACATGACTGTAAGCTGGCAATAGGGAAGCAATCAACGTGCTAAATTATTTCAAGTAAATCTTGAATGGTTGATCCCCAAATAACTCCCACTTTTATAAGCATGTGTTACATATAAAATGGAAGCAGGGGATATGTAATGTAATTTAGCAGTCAGAAATAAATGACAACATCTTGATAAACATGGGACGGAGAGAAATTAGATTGACTAGTTCATTTTTGAGTCATGGGTCAGTGTGTCTTGCTGTGAATTACTGATGGCAGTATATACGGGTCACAAAAACTTTTGGACTGGCACTATTTCATGTCCTTAGTGCAAACGTCTTTTCTACCATATTAGGAACTCAGGTTTCTGGAGCTGGTAATGTGTGACAAGAATGCTTGTTGTGTCTATTTTGTTGTGATGCTGATGTGTTGCATTGCTTTTTAGGTCTCGCCTAGGCAGCGCTTGCACTGTCTCTTAGAGACATGCTGTATTCAGGATATGGGCATAAAGCTCTGCCCACTTTTCGTCCATCTTTTTAATTGACTCCTGTCCCTGCCCTTTGTAAATGGTGGCTTTTCATTGGTCAATAGGCTCAGTAGTCCCTCCTTAGTACCGCCTTGTCTCTTCTTGTAACCTCCCATGAGGATACCCCCTGCTACATGTGTTGTTACTCCCTAGGTTTTAATTACAGCCTCAAGGCACTATTTTCTTAAAAGGCTTGAGGCAGGGCATGCACTTGGTCCTAAGCTAGGCTGGCAGTGGTTACTTCACTCACTAGAACATCTCACATTTATATGAGACCTTCTATAAATTTCCCTTCATCAGCTCCACACAGAGTACAACCTATTCCGAAATTAATGTAATAATTCCTTTGTCACATTTCAAAGCTACTAATTGTGTATATGGACATAGCTATTTGAATGTACTCGTAGTACTGTCTTGCATGCAATGCATTATGGGTAGGGTGGATTTACCATATCTTCTGTAGGGTGTAGTACCATACGTGACCAAAAGAGGTCCCTTTTTGGCCAAATATGGGACTGCACCCTGCAACATGGCTAGGTAAAAAATATTGCCATTTATAATGTCAATAACTCTAACTTTGTAGGCATGCAGTGTTGGTGCCTTGCTCACTAGGGACCTCTAGGAGCAGCTTGCGGTACTGCACCTAGACATGCAGTGCTGGTGCCTTGCTCACTAGGGACCTATAGGAGCAGCTTATGGTACTGCACCGAGACATGCAGTGCTGGTGCCTTGCTCACTATGGACCTCTAGGAGCAGCTTGCGGTACCTTGCGGTACTGCACTTAGACATGCAGTGCTGGTGCCTTGCGCACTATGGACCTCTAGGAGCAGCTTGCGGTACTGCACTGAGACATACAATGCTGGTTCCTAGCTCACTACGCAAGCATTTGCAATGCACTAGGTCTTGCATTACTGAAAGTATGATCTATTTAGCGTTCCATTATTATTTGCAATGCCAATACCTCAAACTATCAGTAATGCAAGACCTATTCCATTGCAATTGCTTGTTTGTGTTGCTGTGCTGCATGACTGCAATGTGATTTGTTGTTCTGTGGCTACTGTGTTCCATTCTGTTTTGTTATGATGTGCCCTGCTGTGTTTTTATGTTGAAATGTTGGTTTGTGTATGATATTGTTGTTATGGTTTGTTGTTCACTTTAGATATGTCAACAAATGCTGATACATTTCCATCCAAAATGACCACATGCCTTTTAAGTTCATGTAACAAGCAAGCAAATAACAATCACCCCAAAATCAGTGGCAGAGACTATGTATTAAATTAGCACTTAGAGTGCTCACTTTATGTGATACATCCCTTTGTTTGCGTCCTGGATGTCAAGTGCCCTGAGGAGTGAGTGAGGATAACCGGTAGGGTGATGGAAGAAAGAGGTATCAGTGGAATCAAGACCAGGCAGCCTTGGCCCTTGACCCGGCAAATCCAGCATTCAGTAGCAGTGGCAGTGGACTCTTAAGATAAACTTTGGGTTCATGCACTTACCTTTTACAAATTAATCACTGGGCCAAAGGACACGCACTCCAGTACCCAGAATTGGAACTTTCAGTCCTGGGAGTGACCACCTTCCTGCCATTCAGATTACACCACAGGCAGGTAGTGCACTGCTTAACCTCAGCCTTTGTATGAAACCGTTCTCCGATTAATAGAGCAGATAGGCCAGGACAAGCCTTCCAAATCCCAGGTCTTCAAGGCCAGCAGCAATAGATTTGACCCTGCTGGCAATAATGTAGCTCATGAATTCAACACCTAAATTAAGCTCGGACAGCGGCCTGTTTGAGGCGCTGTTGTGGGAACCCTCATTAGTTTTGGGAACACCTACAATTATTGATTTCCCTCAGAGATGCCAGGAACAGTCCTCTTTTTTTCAAGAATTAAGCAACAGTTGAACTTTAAGAGGTCCTAATAGTGCCTTATATGTCAGGTTAAATACAAATTGAAGCCTCTGTTTTAACACAGCATGGCGACTCTCTAGCCACAGTAAATCTGACCATGGTAAGTGGTTCTCTGCATAATCAAAGACAGGCGAGGCAAACTTCCTCCAAAAGGACATTCTTCTGTTAGTGGCAGCTGAGAATATTGCACTTGGTGGCACTCTTAGACACTGACTACATAGTGGCTGGATTTATATGTGGGATACCATGTGCCACAAACAACGTTTCTAGCTGATATTCCCCACATAAGTGTGGCTATCACAAGTGTTTGCAACTTGTTCTGAGCAGGTTGCAAATGGAAGCAGGTCCCCGGTGCGGGCCAGATGGAGAGGCAAGGGTAGGGACTCTGCCAGGGCACAGAAGATTCTATTTGCTGGTAGAAGAAACTTCCCATGAACTCCTTGAGCCAAGGAAGGGGTCCAGCAGGGGTCAGGGATCAGGGGTCAGGCTGCGCCTGCGATCTGATCCTCGCGATTTTGTTAGCTGAATTTTCTGGCTGTCAAAATGAGCACCCGGGACATCTAAGAAACTGGTCCATAATTTTAATCTAACCAGGGATCTTCACTCACCCAATCCACAGCTCACCTGTCAACAGATGTTCAATGCGAGAACTAGGCAGGTCGATCCTTGGAAGTTCAAGGTCCAAAGATATGAGCTATGGAATTCGATCAATCCACTCCTGAAACCCCCAATCAAACTCACTCACATTCAGTAAGCTGTTAAAGACTGAGCCCTTTAATGAGACATTTCAAGGAGCTGGAGCAAAGATCTTGTGCTATGTATAAAGCCTCTGGTCAAACTCTAGCACAACCTGTATTCATACCCACATCCCTTTTGGATATCATCAACTAAACTCTACATGTAACCTGTAGTTCTGTAGACACTAACGAAGCTGAGCCAGACTTAATGCAGGTATTTGCCATTATAACACAAACTAGCAATACTTCCATCCACAACTCAGAGTGAGATCTATGCTCTGAAATATTTGACCTAAACTATTGTTTTACTTTCTTCATTAATGTCATCACATACTATTTTACTAGGTGCTCAAAAGTGAAAGTTAGGTAATATTAATGGACTATAGGAAAGAAATACATAAAATGTGATTCCTACCATTGTCCTCCTTTGCAACTCACATTAGCAAGCTCTGCTGTGTCCTCCAAAAGACAGAATCAACGTGGGCTCTCGGCTAATGTCATTCTTTCACCAGAGTGATTGATCTGCATGAGTTTTTTGTACTCTGTTAATTCCAACCAGGCAAGCACCCATCCTGAAATCTCTCCTCAATCCTACATCTCCTTACCTGCCAGTGGCGTGCTTGAAGTTGTTCTCTACAATACATCTCCAGGTCAAAATCCCATGGATAGCCCTTCATCACTGCAAAGTATACAAGACCAGAGACAGATGTCTACTCTAAAGTATTCCTGCTCTAAAGTATTCCTTCTCTAAAGTCATGAATTGTTTTCTTCCCCTCACTTTGAGAATCCAATTAATCATGGGGAACCATAAGAACAGTCAATGGGTATAGGATTTTAGAAACATCAGATGTCAATCAATCTGATTTTTCAAAACATTTCGCTGAGTAACTGAAAGGCTGATGACAGTTGTGTATGCAGCTTTTTTGTAGGTAAATCGTTCCATTTTGTTTGGTAGCTCCTGTGAATGTTGAATACCTGTAGAAGTCGTCTATGCAAGAGGCATCATTCTGTCTTTGTCAGGGTTTTTGGACAGTTTAAAATCTGTCCACCCACACTGATGTTCCCTCTGAATTAACTATATATTTCTTTCATTCCTTGGAGATATTGTTAGCTTCAGTTTTGAATGCATGCACGTTTTGGATCAAATACATATTCCATGTAAACACTGACTCAAAAAAGAAGCGCTACCATCCATGTGTCAGTCACCAGCATTCGTAATACAAACAGTACATCCTTTCATTTCCAAAGAGCTGCCATTCTAGCACTAATAAAGTATGAAGAATAAAACACTTGCCATCTCTACCACTTATCAAGTTAATCATTCTCCTTATTTAAGCACTACAGTATGCGCATTACTTATTTTAACACATTAGTATGTTATGCCTCTTGGCATGTTGGTTAATGCCACACACATCCTATTAAAGAAGTGGGGGATACATATTTTCCCTATATTTCCTTGATGTGAATTGGATTTTCAGACTCTGACAGTTTCAGATGACGGCATGCACTATCCTGTATTTTGTGTCACAAGGTTTAGTAGAAAACTCTGAAAAAATAGGTTAATGTCTTCAGTTGACTACTCTCCAATGCAGTTAGTCAGAAGGGCAACTGAAACCCAAGATTGAAAATCAACTTTGTTCCTCTCACCAGCAATTTGGCAGTGATCACTGTGAGTACTGCCCATCCTTTTGCTCGATGAGCTGCATTTACACATGTTGTGTGGCATTCCCCCTGGCCCAGTCCATCCAACTCCAAACGGCTCGACAGATTGATCAATTCTCCTAATGGCTTCCTCTTTTAGGACACGTTTTTTTAACTCCTTTGAAATATGTTTCTTCCTTCACCACCCTTGCTATGGATCAATCCACTATCATAAGCGTGCTTCACAAACCCCATGTGTTTAGATCATAGAGTGATTGTCAGGATCAGTCATCTGGCCATCAGGATTCAATTAAATGATGGTGCTACAGACTTCTCATTGTAACTACCCCTCTAGCTCACACCATTCACCTGGTACAAGATATTGTTCTTAAAGTCTCAACTTCCATTTTTTGAACCAGATAAGGTCTCTAACTGCCCCTTCTTTCATTGTGTAAGTTTTTAGGGGGATTCCTTGTTAAGATTTCCGAGTGCATCCTATCTCATTTTCCAAAAAAAAGAATGTGTTGGTGTACATAGAGTCGAAAAAGGTTGTTGTGACAGCCCCTTTCGAAGGAGGTTTGTGTGGTCTCTTTGACATGTGTAGAAGGAAGAGTAAAGTCACACACCTTTAACAGGGGTGTCTCACAGAAACTTGTGGATTTCCTGTGGAACATTTTCATGGTGAGACTCAACTTTAACTGTGCATTGTTTTAATTTTAGTGTTCAAGGGTTATCCAATGTTTCTCAAGTTCCAGCAGAAGGTCTGAATGTTGATGCTTTTTTAACTGCCATTTGGTCTCTCACCAGCTATGTGGTGGACCTCTAAGGTTCCTTAAGTTGTCATTGTAGACCTTTGAACAAAACACATTTGCCTAGGTGATATGCTTCTGATGCATCAGTGTCTGTGTTACTATGCCAGCTCTTCTACAACACTTTCCACTTAGTGTTGATCATTGACGTCTTAGGTTTCCATGGATAGTCCTTTTAATCACAAGCATCTTCCTACCACAGAAGAATATCACTCTCATCAAGAGGGAATTGAGTGCAATCCTCAAGGTAGAATATCTTCCCCTGAAGAGATTAGCAAGGCTCATTGGCCTCTTGACAACTTGATGTAAGCCTTGTTATCACTCATCTCTCCAGAACTGAATTGTGCCTTTTTTTAGTGGGGGTTTCCTACTCAAACAATGCTGTCCTTAACAAGGATGGCTAGGATGACTTATACAGGTGATCAGCCAATACTGACTCTTGGCCTGACAGGATCATCAAAGTAAGCAGGTCTGCTTGGGGAGATACTGCGATTGACAACTGTACATGCTGGAGTTGGCTCCTGGAAGAAAGTCATATCCATTTCAGCATCAGTTTCTGGTGGGTAATTATGGTGAAAAAAATCTAGCCAAAAAAGGCTCTCTCCATTGCTTGCTCTTCAGATTGGATAATGTGTTAACTAAAGGTATGTAAACAACCTCAGTGGCATGCATTCAAATGTTCAGAACAAAATTGTTAAGGACCTCATGACCCACAGTCTGAATAAAAACATCTTGGTCATTCCACAATACCTCTCTAATCTTTACAGATCGACAGCCCATTGGTTCTCTAAGCATTTCAAGGGCTGCAGTGGCTTGATGCTAGATCCTTTTTTTTTTTTATTCTTTTTATTGATTTTAACATGTATTGCAAAAGTGATTACAGTGCAGTGTAAGGCATGTCCCCTACAAGGGTAAGATTCAAGACTAATAGCATACAGTTGTTACAGAGTAGATCATTGGGTGCAAAACATCCATGGTACAGAGAGAGGTAAACATACATATTTAAAATTACAAATCTGTTGAATCACAAATGTTGCTCATATGCCCACTACACCCCGTCCCATAGACCCAATGTGTCAGGTCGGAGTGGAGGTATTGCCAGTATCCCGCATGTCACGCAGGTAAGAATGAAATGGTTGCCATATATCTAGGGGCCTCGCAGAGGGTGGTTGTAACTGTGCGTATGTGTCACTATTAGTGTTACAATACGCCATACTGCGCAGCCAGGAGTGTACTGTGGGACTGCGAGCGCAGCCCCAATTTATGGCCACTTCTCGTTTGGCAATAAGCAATGCGATGGCGACGAATCGCCGTTTAGACTTAGGAAGGTCTTGCATATACCCAAGCAATGCCATAAATGGTGTGGGTGTAAGCTCCATTTCTATCATCCGGGATAATTCCCCAAATATTGCCGTCCAGTATCCCTTCATTTTGGCACATGTCCATGTGATATGTGCAAAGTCCGCATCTGGTGAATGGCACCACAGACAGGAGTGTGACCGGGATGGATCTATCTTATGTAGTGCACTGGGTGTCTTATAGGACTGCCATAAGAATTTAAAATGTAGTAACTTATGACGATGATTAGGTGAGACCTGACGAATTTGTGTACAGCACCTACCCCATTGTATATCCGTAATCGGATGCCCAAGGTCTAGTTCCCAGGCAGCTCGCACCCCAGCGTCACGCGATGGCAGCAGGGACACCCCAGCCCTATACATTCTGGCCACAAGGTGCGTGACATCTCTCGTTTTAATAATACCAGTCAACAGCGGAAACTCAGTGGGTTCTAAGGGATAACTGAATACTTGAGCGCACAGAGCTCTTTGCAATCTTTGCAGGACGAAGTGGTCCATCACAGTTGCCCCACGAAAGCGGGGTCCTCCATGCGAGAGAAGACATGCCCCCCAGGAAATAGGTCACCGAACGTCACCAAATGGAGCCTAGCTATGGTACGTTTAACCAGAGCCTCCTGCAGAATGGGAACACAGCCATTGCCCGCAAGCGGGAGAGCAGGCGAGTATAATATGCGTGCTCCAGTGACTTTCAACAGCTTGTGCCATGCCCAGCTAGTTGTTGAGAGTGTTTGGATATCCCGCGGATCACGCGGGAACCCAACTGGGAGCAGGGTGTTGAGGGGCGTCGGGAGCGCCAGATCGGCCTCCGGCCTAAAGTAGGGGATGCTCCTGTCAGCGTGGTACCAGTGCCTGGCGAAACTTGCCCGTGCAACCAAATAATAAACTTGAAAATTCGGTACCCCCTTTCTCATAGGGCAACATCAATGTGTCCCAACTCACCCGGGGTTATTTACCACCCCATGCCAGTCGTATCAACAATGTTCTAAGGGCTGTGAAAAAACTGTTATAGAGCGGAATAGGAATATTATGAAACAAATATAAAAATTGGGGGAGGACAACCATTTTGACGATAGCTATTCTTCCCGCCATGGACAGGGGCAGCGACAGCCATCACTCTATATTACGTCCCAGTCTTTCCATTACCGGACCTTAATTCAGCTGAAGTATACGATCCTTCTCCCTATGTATGTGGAACCCTAGATACTTGACGGAGTCCTCACACCACTTCAAGGGAAACTCAACAAGCTCAGCACAAGGCGCCTCTGTCAGTCGGAACACCTCTGACTTCCCCCAATTAATACACAGGCCAGATAGGGTGCCATATCGCGTCACCTCTCGCAGTAGCGGCGCCATGTTATCATCCGGATGTCTTACATATAATATGATATCATCCGCATATAGTGTAAGGAGCAGTGGCCCTGTGTTAAACTGTAGGCCCCGGGGACTATGCCTCTCCTGCAGATGACGCACCAGTGGGTCCAGCACTAGCACAAACAACAAAGGGGAGAGCGGACCCCTGCCGCGTGCCCCGCGACAATTGGAAAACAGTCGTCAATGTGCCATTTAGACGTATGATATCATCCGCATATCGTGTAAGGAGCAGTGGCCCTGTGTTAAACTGTAGGCCCCGGGGGCTATGCCTCTCCTGCAGATGACGCACCAGTGGGTCCAGCACTAGCACAAACAACAAAGGGGAGAGCGGACCCCTGCCGCGTGTCCCTCGACAATTGGAAAACAGTCGTCAATGTGCCATTTAGACCTATGCGGGCCGTGGGTTGTGCATACAATAATTTAATAACCACCAAGAACCGATCCGGCATTCCCATGCATCTCAGCACCGCACAGAGGACAGGCCACTCGAGCGAATCAAAAGCTTTTTCAGCATCGAGTAGTACAGCGGTGGCAGGAACCGCCGGTGATATTCTATGCATGGTGGCAAACAGCGTACGGAGGTTGAGCGCTGTGGACTTATGGGGGATAAACCCAGACTGGGCGGGCGAGATCAGCTTTTCTACAATGAGGGCTAGCCTAGTTGCCAGTATTTTAGCTAAAATCTTGTTATCAAAATTTAAAAGTGACAATGGTCTATAGGAACCGCAAAGCAGCGGATCTTTACCGGGTTTCGGCAGTAAGATAATGACCGCCTATCTTAGGGTGGGCGGGAGCACCCCGCCCTCCACTGCTTCCTGATACACATCAATAAGATACGGAGCAAGGATATCTTTGTACTTCTTATAAAAGCATCCCGAAAACCTATCCAGCCCAGGTGCCTTGTTGCCATCCAGTGCATTGATGGCTTCAATAACTTCGTCGACCGAGAATGGCTCCGCCAGGAATTCCTGGTGTGCTTTTTCCATCCAGACCATGGAGACCTCGTCTAAATATTCACTATATGCCGATGGGTGCCCCGGGGCTCTGGTGGTGTACAATTCCCTGTAGCAAGTGAGCACCTCTTTAAGGATTCCCACATTGCCAGATATACGCGACTCTTTGTGTCCCAACAACTCAAAAATATATGTCGGTCTGTGAGACTGCTGCATTAGCCTAGCAAGGGTCCTTCCCGGCTGTTCCCCCTCCCCGTAGCGCCTGGCGGTCGCATATTTTCCAAGATAATGGGCCTCGCGGTCGGCTGCTTCCCGAAACTCATTTAGGAGGGCAACACGGCGTTGCAAACTAAGGGTACTCTGGGGTTGCGCATCCAGCCGATCGAGATCCGCTGGCTGTGCCTCTACACGTGCAATAGTGCGCCTCAGGTCCCGAAGCACATCTGGGCTTTTAGATATACATACTCCCCTGGCATAAGCCTTAAACGCCTCCCAGAGTGTGGCCTTAGATGTCACTGTACCCACATTTAATGTGAAATATTCGCTGATCGCTTCGCTTAGCTCGGACGCGAATACCGTGTCCCTCAGAGACATGTCGGGGAACCTCCATGGATGCTCCATCCCCCCAGCACGCGGGATTCGCAAGTGTATCACCACAGGCGAGTGGTCCGACAATGTGCGTGGAAAACATGCCACATCGCTAATCCAGAGCGCAACCCCCGCCGAAAGATACCAGTAGTCGAACCGGGTCCATGTATTGTGTGGTGCTGCGTAGTGTGTGTATCCAACCAAATCAGGTTTTTGATGCCTCCAAGCATCAACCAGTCCCCGGCTTTCAATCATATCCAATAACACCCTCCTAGCCCTTGGTTTAGTGTCGGCAGTATTCGTTGTGCTGTCGCGGGTAGGATCAAGTAGCAAGTTGAAATCCCCACCAAGACAAATTTGGTCTGCCCCCATTCGCTCAATGTGTGTATGAATAGAGTTGAAGAAGTCAGGATCGTCAACGTTTGGAGCATAGATATTGACCAGCAATACAGTGTTCCAACAGACATCCCTTTAGCAACAAGTAGGGCCCCCCTGGATCACGATACACCTCGAATTCCCTGAATGGGACACGTTTATGAATTAATATTGCCAACCCCCTCACATACGTACTGTATCCAGCAAAATACCTATGTGCCCCCCAGCCACCCGCCAGAGGTGTTTTCACAGAAGGCGCCAGGTGAGTTTCCTGTATGAAGGCAATGTCCACCTGATGACGCTGCATATAATTGGTTACTAACTTACACCTGCGGACATTATTGAGGCCCCTGACATTCCATGACATGAGGACTACATTTGCTTCAGATTGTACCCTGTTAACCATGTGTTAATTCTAGAAAATAAAGTTTGTCTCCGTCTGAGCTGCCCGTTCTGCACTGTAATTGACTGTACCAATTAAACCATATCACTACTAGTGATTTGAAAACCCAACATCCCCCCTCCCATCCCCCATACCCAACTGAGGGGGAAAAGCCCAACCCACATTGCAGAATTTGAAATGCAACTTAACCAAAAACATTGATCTATATTGTAACATCACAAGAATGTGCATCCGCACTTAGGGACAACGTGGCAACGCCACGCCGCTTCCACCACACTTGGCGCATAAGCGTCATGAAATATGTAAAGAGTCCAGTCCCGGGGTGGGTGGGGGGCTGGGGGTGCCACGTGCACCCCATATTACTGAGCAGTGAACTAGGCCAAATAGTGCAACTCACTCAGCGCCCAGGTTTAGTTGACCAGGAAAAAGTAATCCGCAACTCTAACCAGCCGTAAACAGATCCGCACTGGCACCAGAGTCCGGAATGTTCTGTGATACAGGAGATGGTGTACTGCGTTGCCGCCCAGAACTGGAGTAGGACTGACAAAATTCCTGGGCCTCATGAGGGGAGTCAAATATTCTGGAACGTCCATCAATGTCCACCTTCAACCGCGCAGGATAGAGCATGCCATATCGCAACCCCAGTTTCCGGAGGCTTGCCTTCACCCCTCCATACTTTCGTCTTGCCTCCTGAATCATGGCGGTGAAGTCGGGGTATAAAGAGATGGACGATCCTTGCCAGTCCAACTTGCCCTTCTTACGAGCCATTCTAAGGGCGGTGTCCCTGTCCCTGAAATTGAGCACACGGGCTATTATAGGCCTTGGAGGACACCCCGGGTTAGGCCGCAGACCAAGAATGCGGTGCGCACGCTCCACCACAAAAGTGGTGGTGAAGGATTCAACCCCAAACAGGTCGGTGAGTAGTGTTTCCACGAACCGGTCCAGCCTCCCTGTGTGTGTGGACTCTGGCACACCCATTATACGTATATTATTCCGCCGCCAGCGTGCCTCCAAGTCCTCGTTCTTAATTGCAACCGATTTGAGGAGTTTCTCCATACGCTCCAACTTTTTGGCTGTCTGGGCGGTGCCATCTTCCAGGTCTGAGATTCTGCCCTCAGCTGTGCTTAGGCAGCCCTCATGTTTATCTAGCCGGGTCCCCATGGCTTCCAACCTCCTGTCCAGGGCGTTGAATCGGGTATCCAGGGCTCTGAAGCCTGCCCTGAGCTCCATCAGCACCGTGTCCGAACCGGCCATGCCAGGCGTGTGCGCACCAGTTGCCTCCGCCATGCTTCCTTGCTGGGCAGTCGAGCTAGCTGCTGGTGGTTTAAAAGGGAGGGTGCTCTGCTTGGCGTCCTTACGGCCCATACAACAGGCCAGGGGCAATGTCTGACCAGCAATGTAAATCGTCCCCCACCACGCAGATGTCAACTGGGCAAGCCAACAATATCTACCGCAGCCTGGGTGTCCACTGCCTTATTTACACAAAGTGTGGGGGTACTTCACCGGCTATGATTGCCATGCAGTGCAATGCGACGCAGCAGTGTTCCTCTTGTGTGGCTGCTGGGGTGGGTCTGAGGGGGGAGCCTGCATCTGTGCCCCGAAGCGCCTGGCCCGGTGGCTGGTCCTCAGGCTCACCCGCGGCCCCTGTCACCGCGGGGCCTCTGGGGGGGCGTCTGCGAGAGTAGCGAGGGTGAAGGCTCACAAGTTCCCGTTACCCCCCCTCAGCCACTCCTTACCCCGCTGCACGCTGGCGCCAGCCGATGCGCAATACACCCAGGTGGGACGCAGCTTCAGTTAAATTGAGGCCCCGGCTTCATACCTGGTCGTAGGCCGTGACCCGTGCCGATGACACACCTCGGTGCCGATCCGCACCACGACCGGCCAGAGCCCCGCATCCCGCTCCTGTCACCTCAGCGCCCCCTCACACAGTAGCGGTCGGTGGTGGGAGTGCCGCCGGGGCGCTGACGTGGGGCGGGGGAGGGGCTGGGTGGGGGGTAGTAAACTACGGATTACGGGCGATTACAGGTAAGTACACATATAAATAAATAAAACGAATTTCGTTTCTCGCGCTCCATCACATTTGGCGATCCAGCGCGAAGCAGAAATTCGTTTTATTTATTTATATGTGTACCTACCTATGTCGCCCGTAATCTGTGGTTTACTACCCCACCCTGCCCCTCCCCGCCACGTCAGCGCCCGGCGGCACTCCCACCACCGACCGCTACTGCCCTCACAGGACAGTTCCGAGGCTGATGTTCTCAAGCATGGCCCCCGGGCGGGACAGTCAGCAGTGGTTCGCGGCGGAGCTTCAAGCCAGCGCGGCCATGTCGGTCGTCGGCTTGGCCACCCCCGTTGATGCTAGATCCTTAGGAATTGCAAGCTGTTAACTCATTTTGTGCTCCTCTTTTATTAGACCTCTTTGATTCTCTCCTGAACCAGTAACTTTTAAAGAGTTTATCAGTTGACTGGGTCGACTGATTCCTTCCCTCCATTTACCATCTTCCAAGGGAACTTTGGTATTTGAGGAAAAACTGGGCTCATCTTGTCTAGATCAATCTGGTGTGGCATTCCTAAACTTGTTTTCCATTTGTACAGGAAATATACATATGCCACCATTGTTCCCTGTCTACAACTGCCTGAGTTCTACATAACTAGCAGTTTGCCAATTCCTTGACTGGCTCCTGGGGTTCTGACAGAATCATGAGTCCAACCTTAAAGAACACATACATGGACCACTTAGAGCCCTCTTAAAGCCTGTCTGAAAAAACTGTTTTCCTTTGCTTCCTAATGAACCTCTCTTTCTTTCATAAAACCCCTAAGTATGATGAATTGAAGTAGTTTTATTTAGGTATCGTAAGCCTAGTTATCAGTTTTCATCGTGATTCTTGAGGTAAAGATCTGTTGCCGCAATGACGATGTTCCTGATTAATTATTCAAAATAGATGAGGCATGTTCTTTTATGGGAGTTGTTTGTTGTATTTCAGGAAGCTAAATTGTATGATGGTTTTGAAAGAAAAAAAATTCAATGAAGTTCAGTATTTCTTCCAAATCCTAATTGTCCTCGCCTCCATAGTTAGCTAATTAATAGGTATTACCTCGCATGGGAAATATTTCCAAAGGGCAGTGTGCTTGCAGGAGCATAGTGAAACGAGTTCAAAAAACAAATTCCCGACGTGCTTGCTTCCTGTCTATAAGTTAGCAATGGTAACCTTAATTAATACAAGTCAGAAGCTCTAGAAATGGTGACACAATGTGAGGAATGCTGTTTTTTGTTTCCCAGGAGTATAAAGAGCATGACCATTGACAGCAGGGCAGAGATTATTAGTCCTGTGTGTGAGCACCGGTTTATTTTCAAATAAAATGGAGATACTCTTAATGAGCAGGCTGTTGTTATTGACACTGGCTACTCTGGTGCTTGCTTCTCAGATTCTCGGCCTAGAAGACACAGGAAGATCTCATCTGTATGGAGAGGAAGGCGACGAAGAGGACTTCCCCAAGGTAGGATTTGTGTTCGCTCCAGGCGCAATGTGGGCATCTTAAGGGGGCCTGACCATCCAGTGTAGAGAGAACAGTTCTCTTTGCCCAATCCAGCATCTCACAAATCACCAGCAATAGGCATTCTAGAATATTTGTGTATATGATGATGTCAACCGGAATTTTGAGATCTACTGTGACATCTTTCGAGAGGACTGCCCCTTTAAAAAGTATCATGTTTGAGAAGAATGTAATATTTTGTGTGAATATTTATGATTGGCATGCATTCAACGAAATGTTATAATTGTATCTGCTTGTCAGTTCCTGGTCTTTGCTCAGAAATTGGTCATCATTTGGTGTCATTTACAAAATGCAACCATAGAGGCACGATCTGCATTGAAGTTCCTAATGTTATCTCAAATCTCCCTGTTCTACAAGGATGCAATTTAAATCTTTACCGCATGTTCTATTTTATATTCAGAGCATTGCTCTGCGTATCCTTTTACTTCAGCTGGGGGAGCCTCTTGTGCTCCCCCCAAGCTGAAATATGCAGGTGGGAGGCAGCTGGGCACGGCAGCTGCCTGCAGCCCCTCCCCCCCTCTCCGAGCACCATAGGTGGGTCCGGTATCCCCTGGACCATAATCACCTGGTCTTGAATTTTAAGACCAAATAATTATGAGGCAGGAGACACCTGAGCCGGCAACTTGTAATATAGCCCAGAATAATTCCAGGGAATTGGGCGAGAGGATGTAGCCTTACGGCCAGAGCGGTCGACCTAGAAGCTGGGGAACCGGTTCAAAGTCTCAGCAACGACGCTCAACATCCTGTGATTCTGGGAAAATCACTTAATCTCCCCCTGCCTAACAAAAATGAATGTGTCCTCATGTAACGCAACTGGTGCTCATGTAAAGCGCTCTGATACCCGATGTCTCGGGTCTAGTTCGCTCTATATAAAACTCTAAGAAAAATTGTGGGTTTTAACTGTGAAGGCTAAGTAAGAAATTGCTTTATTTTAGTCATTTGTCCTCAGATTATTCGCTTCTAATCACGACAATGCATTTAAATAAACAAATAATCAAAACACAACTATCACATAAGAAATCTAACCATGAAGTGTAAACAAAACCTAAATATTCTGTACTATTGTTTGACGATTGGGAGGTAAATATTGCAGAGAAGCTGTCAAAACCCCTTCTTTCTCGAAAGAAAATATGATTCAAAAACACGTCCTAACATTAATATTTTCTTGAAAGGTGGTGCCTGGTGACAGAGAGTAATCTACTCCATATACCATTATGTATATTTGGTTTATTAGATACTTTAGCTCTCTTGTTGTTATCCGTTTTAATATCAATGTTCAGATCCCGTCTACCTGTATCTAAATGTGTCATCCATCCAGAGTGCCTCTTCCCTACTAAACACTGTATTGGCTCTCGAGTTGTGTATATTTGAAAACAGTTTGAAACAAAACAATTCTGAACGAGGTTTTCACTTTTTTTTCACATTTAATTAAGTAATTGCACATTCTTCGGTTTATAGAGAGTGTCTGTTATGACCTCTAGAAACAAGAAGTATCTTGAGTAATCTCACAATAGACGCCCTACTATACTCACCATTGTTTTTTTAAGGCACTTGTGAAAAGCCATCCGTGTTTAAAGCGTGCAAAGGGTTCACCCTACCTTTCTTCCTCGCTGCATTCACTTTTGATTTTATGCATCGGCTATTCAGCTTTTGAAATCATCTGCACACGAACCTCGCCTGATCTAAAATATCAGAAAGTCACAGTGGCTGAACTTAAATCCGGGTTCAGAAGGGATGGCTGCGGATATATCCGTTTCATTAAATCCACTTGTCACGGACCGTTTTTAAAAGATTTGTAGCCAGGGAAAATTAACACAAATTCAAAATGCCAGTCGAAGTTCATCTGCGAGGCTCCTGGCAGTTAGACTTCTGATACCCTGGGATTTTGATCTCACATGCTGGCAATTTCTTTGCTCATTGTTAGTTCCGCCTAGAGATATCCTTAGCCATCTTGTAGAATTTATACTTTTAATACAAAGAGATAGAGGCGATAAGTCAACCTCCACAGTCATTGGTTGCTGTAAGAGTCCTTCACGTGTTGATGAGCCCACATTGAAGTTGGCTGTTGTATCTTGTAGTCATGAGGTATGTTTTCCCCTTTGCACCAGCATGCAACAATTTAATTGGACAGTGGTTGTGTGAGGAGGGGACATCCTGATTGTTCCCCTTTTGTAAGTAGACAATGCATCCAGATCTGTCGTTTTTTAATCAAGGGCTTCTGGAAATACTGAGAAACAAAGAAATACTTGGCTCAAATATGGCTGCCAGAAGACTTCGGTGCTCCTATCAGGATTCAATTGCTTCACCCTAGTCAGAAGGCCTGTAACCTCTTCACCAACAACTCCACCTATTTCTCGGAACCAGCTGCCAAAATGACCCAGAGGAACATATACATAGTGCACATGGTCCCAGAACACGGTTCACAATGCACTCAAAAGTCAAGTAATGTATTGAGTGCCACTCTTTTTTGTGTTAGGTTCCAATTGTTTATTAAAGATGCGCACTGGTTGAGGTGAGAACAGTGTTCATTTTGAGTCACTATCAGGCATTATTAGATGCTTATCATGCAGGGTTGTAGTGGCTAAAATTTGAAACTCAGGAAGGATGCAGTGAAGCAGGAGGGTGGTAGTGACTCAGGCTTTGGCCTAGCAATCAGGCAAGGTACAGGCTTTAATGCGTTCAATTTGACTTGCAGGCATAGAAGGCAGGGTTGTAGTCACATGGACAGGTCTTCAGTCACTCAGTCAAAGAGAGAGTCACTGTTGCAGGGCTGGATTGACACAGGCATTGTTTCAGTCATTTGGGCAGGTTTGCACTCACTGGCACAAAATGGCAGACGCTCGGGGTAGTAAACATTCTGACAAAGTGACAGTCATTTGAACAGAGTTACCATCAATTATGCAGGGTTGCAAGCACACAGGGATGGACGGAGGTATTCAGGCAGAGTTGAAGGCAACCAGATGTGGTTACATGCACTTAAGTTGGATCATAACTACTCTTTAATAGTTACATGCACTCAGGCTGAGCTGCAATCACCCAGACAAGGTATCAGTCTCTGAGGTCTGAGGCATGGTCGCAGGCACCCAGTCAAAGTTACATTCATTCAAGAAGTGTGGCAGTCACTCAGGCAGTAGTAGACACTCAGGGAGGTTCGCCAATGCTCAGTCATCAACCCCAGCTTGATTGCCCATACCCTAGCTTGTTTACAGTCATCCAGACCGGGCGCAGGCACTCTGACAGGGTTGTAGTTATCCGTAAAATATTTCATATGCCCAGGCATGTTGGCAGGTGCCCAGTCAGGGTCGAAGTTGGGCATGGTTGCAGTTTCTTCCGGAGGGCTCGGGGTGGGGGGGGAGGTAGATTCACTTCCCTTCCAGAATATTAAGAGGAACAAATCACACACAAGTTTTCTTTGGGCGTGTAGTAAAAGGGTTTTCTCCACGGGAAAAAATGTTTTGATTGCAGTGTACAAATAAGAAAACCATAAATTTTCACAGGGCACTTCAGTACTCCTAGGCTTAAATGTATCATACATAGATTTCTGGCCAGTGGAAATGTCACATGACATTACTATTAGTCCACCTGGAACCCCGAGCCTGGTCCAGCTTTCCAGCCATACTACTGGGAATGCTTTGTGAATTCTCTAAACTAGTAAATCTGCACCTATATTCGTAGGTGTACTTCTAAGGGTGGAAACGTACTGCTTTTTAATAAATAGGTCTCCTTAGCGATTACCTCTTTATTCACATCTTTAGTTAGCAAGTGTACATCTTGCCCCCTTGTTTAAAGAGCCACTTTGCTCTTCAGTCATTGTAACATGGCAGCCCACAAAAGGCGGCATGTAACGTTGCAAGTTACTAATAAGTATTAAACTTGTGTTGTGCAGCTCTCCTGATCTCATTGCAGAGTGTATTTTTAGGTCCGCCTAGAGACAGCTGTAGCTGTCTAGCCAGAGTTTGCACTATATATGCAGAATGAAGGGTAAAAGACCAACCAACCTCAGCCACTGAGTTTTGTAATGGTCAATCACATATTGGTCAGCCCACCTTTATCACAGTTTGTGAATTGTAACCATCAGTCACAGGGTATGGAGATGCTCCTCTTCACCAGGAAATGCCCATTTAATTGAAATAGTAGTTAAATGATTCTGTAAAGGGATAGGCATCCTCTTTTTTTGCACATCATGATGTGTAGAATCTGCGGCAGAAGCACCTCTGCAGAGGTGGGAGACTGGCATGCTTCACTGATGCTGCATTCCTGGATATGCTGCTGATACCAGACATATTAAGGGCCTGGGGTTGTGCTGACAGGACGCTGTGGGAGGAGTATGGCAATCTTATGGTACAGCCTCACATGTACAATAAATCAAAAGTAAATATAAAAAAATCAAAGGGCCACAATAGGGTAATTTGTTTGATAAAATATAGATGCTGCACGCATCCTTATAGGTGTGTCAATTAAGTTGATAAGCTTTCAGGTCCCATAACTTATTGTTGGATACTTCCTAAGTATGACTAAAGCTAGATTAAGCAAAGTGGCAAATCTTACACAAACAGAAATGATAAAGTTAGAAAAGGCCTGCAGTAACCGACGAAGCTCCGTCACATGAAGTATAGCAGTACCACAAAGAATTGCCACCCTATAAATAAAAAGTCATACTAACGGATATACTAGTTCATGATGCAAGGCTCCCTTCGCATGCAGATTAGACAAAAAGAGCATGGCCCAAGTGTTTTTTAAATTCATGCAATCATTTTATTGACAAAATCACAAAGGAAATATAGGTTGAACTAAAGTTGAGATCTATGTGAAAACAATATTGATCAAAAGAGCTTTAACCACGGTGTGCAGTTGTCAGAGCTTACTCAAAATCTGTAAGATGCATTTGAAATTTTTGAAAACAAGTTTATTAGCTGTGATAGCAGTTCACAAAGAAAAAGAATCAATGGATGGTCTCAAATGGGACCTTCTACAGGTAGCGATAAAAATGGCATAGTAGAAGTCTTCTGTTACACCGAATATTTAATATGTAGAGTGGAATGTGCACAAATTACAAGTGGTGAGGAGAAGACAAGACTGTTTGTAGAAGATATTCGGGAAAGAAAGGTATTCCTGTATGCAGATGGTCTGCTGATATATACATCTGGTTTGGAAAGAGCAAACATAAAAATGCTCTTAATATAAAAAAAAAACAATAAAACTAGAAATGATTGCCTGATAAATAAATACATAAATTGCCTTGAAATATCTAATGTTATATGCATAACTAAGGGTTTGGCGGATTGGGAAGAATGCCTTAGTCTGGCTGTCCTCCCTCTTCGCCAAACCTGTGGTTTGCATGCCCCTCTTAGAGGGGGGAGAATGAAGTTTATTGTCGGTGGAGCCTCTGCTGGCTCCGCCAATGGTCACCCATGACTCAGCAGTGTATCTGCCACAAGACTGCTTGGCTATAGTGGGTGCATCAGAAGCTACCTCCCAGCACAGAGATACAAGCTAGGCAGATGGGAATCTCTAAATAAGACACATGGTCCTCTGCTAGGATGGTGGAGGGTATAGGATCTGCCACCCTGGCGAACCTGCGCAATACCAGAAAGGTCTAAATGACCATGAAAGCATTTTCAAAGAAGTTGGACAATGTGGGCAAAGTGAATGAACTAGATACATTGACAGATGTAAGACTTTCTTCTTAACGCTTGATTCTCTCTTTAAATAGGTATGTTATGTTTAGAAAAGTTGCAGCATATGGTCAATTAAAAATGCAGAAACCACTGAGGAAAGAAGTATGGGGTCTCCTGACTTGCTGCTAATACTCCGCAGTTCAGTTGATGAAACTAAGAGATGTGTTAATTCCTGACACAGAGTTTGTGGTTATTTACAAACCCATCTTCAGACCGTTTCACACCAAGAAAATCCTTTGCCAAGTGGAAAGAGATTTCTCTATTGGCAAAACAATTTCCCCAAGGAGAAAAATGTGTGTGAAAAACTGCAACATTCACTGCTTCCAGGAAGACTCCTGGAAGTTTTTGTGAACTCCACTTTCTCATGTAAAACAATTTGTATATTTTCACACAAAAAAATCTGCTGAGAAAATGCCGATAGATTTACTTCTGTCCTTCACAGTAGTAGTCTCTGACCTTTTCTTGAACAGAAGTTGTCATAAAATGGTTTATGAGTAACCATAAATCTACATGTATGTGGGTGTTAATAACATTTAGAGCATTCACAACCTGTAATACCCTTTCACCACCCCAGGAGATTACACACATGGCATCCTCCATGTGATTAAGGGACAGATGTATCATCATTGCAGTTTGCGAGTCCTTAATAGCGAATTTTAGCGATTCACTATTAAGGACTCGCAAAATGCAATGTATGTAGGTTTCGCAATAATAATTGCGATTCCTACATATTCCTTAATTACGAATCGCAAATTGCGATTCGCAATTAAAGAATACCTTCCCATTCATTCCTATGGGCCTAGAGGCCCATAGGAATTATTAGGAAGACATTCGCAATTTGCCAGTACCCAATAGGTACTCGCAAATTGCGAATGCAATTTCAAAGAGTGCCAAAAGGACACCCTGTTGCACCCTGAAATATGCTTGTGTAAACATGTAGGCGCACATACATGCCCTAAGGGCATGTATGTTCGCCACATGGCACTGAAAAATGCAAAAAGTGCATTTTTCTAGAAAATCACAAATTACCACCAACTTGAAGTTGGTGGTAATTTCTGATTTTTCTGACCAAATCGCACAACTTGGGTGCTTCCAGAATTGCATTTAAGGAATCGCAATTTGCGATTCCTTAAATGCATTCCCAAAATAGGGAATCGCAAATTTTGCGATTCCTTATTTTGCGATGGCCTTTTGGGATGATACATCCCAAAGGCTTTCCCGTTCATAAACGGCCGATTCTCAGAATCGGCCCGTTTCATGACAGAAAGCTTTGCTCATACATCTGGCCCTAAATCCTTTAGTGCAAAACCATTTTTCCTCAAGTTGAAAAGTGGTTTCGCACTAGTGGACAAGTGCATTTATGTGTGTAAGAAACATTTACACAAGCAAGTAGCTTTCTCAATGAGTCCATAGGTACTGAAGTGGTATCTTACCCTTTTTTCTGTATCCTGGAAGACTGTGACCTATGCTTCGCAACATTTTGATTTATATTCTTCTTTCATTTATACTGCTGTAAGTAATTACGCAAATTACCTGAGCAAATAGAATCTGTAAATAAGATATCAATGGAGACAATAGGCATGGGAGAAGAGACTGGGGACAATTCGCAAAAGTATTTTGAATCAAATCAATCTATAATAGTATCGTTAGAGGAGATAAACAGGCAACGTTATCAAAGCTTTGTGCTGGTGCAAAGCCACAAAAAGTGATGCAAACTGATGCAAAGTCTTATTAAATTATTTACCTTCCAGCACAAAACGTGTTTTCACTCGAACGTTGGCAAAAAGTAATGCAATAGGGCTTTGTGCTACTTCGCAATACTGTGCTTCAATGGGACATTCCATGAATGGCACATGGGCGTTCCTTCCAACCACCTGTGGGTTTTGACGGAAAGCCCTTTCGACTAGCGGTGCTAGAGAGTGCTTTGCGCCAAGAATTGACACTCCCTCAAGCCAGCTGTTAAAAAGGAGAAGTGTTTTTATTACTCCTAACTTTTACAACATTGCATGTGTGCTGTACTGTATGGTATGCTGGACAAAATTTAATTTACGCTGGCATAATTTGTGTAATTTTGGGAATTTCACATTACATTTGTTACGCAAAAATCACAAAATGATGCCATTTTGCTACTTAGTGTAATTATGCTCCATTTGCAGTAAAAAATTAGTGTGAAATGCGGAATTTGCAGTACAAATTTACAGCAACACATGGGAACAACTGAACGCGGGCAAATATTGTTCATCGTGCTTTTGTTTGAATGCATCCTTGTGCCAAAAATTCCCACAAACCCCTTTCTTGGTAGCTGACAATTGGGCCACGGCCACCGCGTCGCGTGCTGGCAGCGCGGCAATCACAGTCGCGGTTGGCTCAATATGCGGGAGCATCCTTGACAGCAGCACAGGCACTTTAGTGCACACCGTCACTTTTAGCAGCATTTGCACAGCCCAGTAAGTACCAGGTCCACCGGGGCAATACCTGGACTACAACGCCCGGCAACATCCGCACCAGGAGGCGCCCACGCGGCTCGACTGCGCCAGGTGGTGGCGCATAAAAACGGCAGCGGGCTCCAGCGGGGCGGGAGCCCCTTGACAGCAGCACAGGCACTTTAGTGCACACCGTCACTTTTATCAGCATTTGCACAGCCCAGTAAGCACCAGGTCCACCGGGGCAATACCTGGACTACAACGCCCGGCAACATCCGCGCCAGGAGGCGCACACGCGGCTCGACTGAGCCAGGTGGCGGCGCATAAAAACGGCAGCGGTCTCCCGCAGGGTGGGAGCCCCTTGACAGCAGCACAGGCACTTTAGTGCACACCGTCACTTTTAGCAGCATTTGCACAGCCCAGTAAGCACCTGGTCTACCGGGGCAATACCTGGACTACAACGCCTGGCAACATCCGCGCCAGGAGGCGCCCACGCGGCTCGACTGCGCCAGGTGGCGGCGCATAAAAACGGCAGCGAGCTCCCGCAGTGCGGGACGCGCGCGGGCGGGCCCGTCTGCGCCCGTCCGCGTCTGGACGTGGCTGGGCTGGGCCAAGGCTCTTGGCTGGCCATCAGAGTATCGGTTCCGGCCTCAGCTCGGTTCGGCCTAAAGGTAAGGAGATGGTGAAGCGTAAGACTACTATGCTCTCTGGTAAGGAGCGCCCGCTAACTACATCTATCACTAGTTTTCTGACTACTGCAATGGGGGCCATTACTAGTGAGATTGAGTCAGTGGAGGAGAGACTGGGGGCTACTAAACGGGATTTTCAAAACAGTAATCTAGAGGAAACAGAGAACGAGCATGGGACAGAGTGCTCAGGTGCAGGTGACCGGCTGAGGACTCTTGATCAAGACACAGGTGCCACGTTATTGATTGACTTAGAGGCACCTAGTGATAACCAACAAGGTGGACTTTTAGATACTCTTCGCCCACCACCATCGAAGAAGTCAAAAGCTTGTGGTAAGCCCAAGAAAGTTGCTTTGCCCTCGGTAACACGTAAGAAAACTCTGATATCCCCCACAAGGAGGACTGAAAGGGCTCCGGATATAGATTCTGTGGGGGGGCTTGAAAGAAAATGAACCTCCGGGTGTTTCATTACCGCTTGCACAACTTGCTAGTGTGATTGAAGCGGCTATGAAACCATTGTTTGAACCTCTTCTAGGGCTTCTGAATAGTATTGATGCGTCACTCAAAATTTTAAGTGCTTCTAAATCGCTTTCTGGAACAAGCACCGGTCTAAATTTAATACCCAATCCTGATGCATCACATGCATCACATCTTGTCTCTAATACTCATGGCTCGCACGTAAAAGACTGCATTAATAATAACACTGACAACCTGACACGATCGGCTCAGGCACCCCCAGATAAAGCAAGTGCGACGGGCAGTGGCCGGCCTACTGTAATACTTGGGATGAGAGAGCGGGATCTGCCCAACACTCCAGACAGTCAACGAATTAATTGTAAGGCTGGTGATCGGAAAAACCATGCCAGAATCTTACACCTCCCACCCGACGCCACCCCATACGTAATTGTTCTTAAGAATGTGCCCCCGCTGTTAACTAATAAGGAGGAGGATTGGTATCAGCTAAAGAATAAAACTGTACACTGGATGGCTAAAGCAGCGAACTGGATTAAAAGCGATGACTTATTTCATAATGTAAATAATGTTGAACAGGTCTCATGGACAGGATCACAGCCAAAAGCAGAGTTTGGTGATTATATTGTTGTGAATTTTAAGAACAGGTTCATAGTCCATCGCCTTATGGACAGGCTCTCTTGGTTTAACACTGTTAGTGGCCCCATTGAGGCAGTACCATTAGGGTACTTCTACAAGCCACAATCTTGTATAGGTCATGGCTCCGAACCTCGATCTGCTAAACCAGTGTGTGATTTCTCAATACCAACTTTTAACCGTTTTTCTCCCTTAGATCATGTAGATTGACTTCATTTGGTTTTCCCTTCTTATTGTGGACAAATTGAACAAGATTTTAAACTTAGTCAGTTTAAGAGCCCTGTGAGTGGTATTGATAAGCAAGCATTACCTATAGCGCCCGTGACAGCCAGTTTCAATTCACCTGACCTTGTGGAGACAGTACCTTTTTTGCCTAGTGCTCCCTTGCAAGGGGAGGTGGGTCAATCCTTGGCAATAGTCGAGACAATTGTGAGTCCTCAAGGTGATCCTGAGTTAGCCACCCTTTGCACACAGGGAGTGACTGGTAGACCTAATGGTTTCTTCACATACGGCAGTCTTTTTTGGAACATCGCTGGTTTGTCCAATAAGGTAAAATCTGCACAATGGATTGCCTTTATTGAAAAATATAATATCATATGTCTGCAAGAAACTTGGATGAGAGAGCCCGCTCATGTAAATGGCTATGTCTCTATCCACACCCCAGCTAATGTTGCATTAGGTGGTCATGCCAAGAGAGGATTATTGACACTGGTCTCAACTACATTGTCTGGCAAAATTGGCAAAACCCAGAT
Source organism: Calotriton arnoldi (assembly GCA_963921515.1). Lineage (NCBI taxonomy): Eukaryota > Metazoa > Chordata > Amphibia > Caudata > Salamandridae > Calotriton > Calotriton arnoldi. The sequence goes on along the minus strand of CAWUFW010000233.1, from coordinate 4,915,149 downwards.
TCACTCACCGCACTTTCAGATCATTAACATTCTTATTAGGAAAAAGGTGACACTGATCCTTGTCAATTTTTATCATAATAATTTTAACAGCAAAAATATCGACATTGCTCTGGAATTAGAGACTTTATTGAGTAGACACATCCGGGAGATAAATATGGAATTTGTAGTGTTATGGGGAGGTGACTTTAATTGTAAACTTTGCCCCCTCTCAAAATCTTCCGCTTGTCACTTGATAGATGGAGATAGAGATGGTGGCTGTCACTTTTCCCATAATCCCTCTGGTAATCTTTTCAACTCATTACTGTCAAGATTCTCACTTTTTCTTACACTGGATCTTAATAAACTGGATGGTACTGATCCAGTTTCATTTGTTGGCAGAGGGTCAGGGACTTTAATAGATTTCATTGCTCTGTCTGATTATTTTAAACCGTATTCTGTGAGTTTTACCATCCATAAAATTTGTCTTAGTGATCACTTCCCACTATCATTGGAAATAAAGACACAAACTGAGGATCAAGTTGCTCCTGTTAAATCAAGCCCTATGAATTATGTTAAAAACAAGGGGCTACTACGAAAGTGGTCTACTATAAAACCCGATCTTGTTTTGCAACAGGTTATAACATCTAATCTGATGCAAGTGTTAGATTGTCTGAAGGACACCTTAAACCCTCCGTCCATGTTAACATCATTTGGGGTAATAACAGAGACTATTAATGCCGCTTTAACTTATAAACCTAATAAGTTATGTCAGAAGGAAAAAAAAGTGGTTTAATAGTGATCGTACATATTTTTACAACAAGTTAATTAAGTCTCTGAAGGTAAAACCCCGAAACCATTTGGAGGTTAGACAGTCACGCATTGAATATAAACAGGCGTTAGAGAGGCGTAAAACAGAAATAAGGCAAGACGCTTGGGAGCTACTTCATACAGCATGCCAGAGTAGAGACTCAAGGCTGTTCTGGCAAACTGTCAATCAGGATTATTTCAACAGCCCAACTAATACTAAAATCGATGCCACAATCATGCCTGAAACCTGGGTAGAACACTTTACTGGCCTATACAAAAATGATATTGAGTCACATCCCAGCGCTAATTTAAATATGGGGCATTGACATTACCATGTCCGACACTTGGGGCCTGATTCACAGAACTAACTCACGTCAAAACGTAAAGTTAGTACTTTTAGTATTCACAGAATACACTTACTCATTTTGGTATTCACAGAATGAACTTACTCATTTCGGTATTCACAGAAGTTAGTAGTCCTAACTTTAGGACTCCTAAATGCCTTCTGTGAATACCGAAAGACTTAAAGTTAGGATTTTTCTCAGTTTAGGAGTAGTAAAGTTAGAACTTTACTACTATTTAGGAAGTCCTAAAGTTAGGAGTCCTAACTTTACTACTCCTAACTTTACTACTATTTAGGAGTCCTAACTTTACTACTCCTAAACTGAGAAAAATCCTAACTTTAAGACTTTCGGTATTCACAGAAGGCATTTAGGAGTCCTAAAGTTAGGACTACTAACTTCTGTGAATACCAAAATGAGTAAGTTCATTCTGTGAATACCAAAATGAGTAAGTGTATTCTGTGAATACCAAAAAGTACTAACTTTACGTTTTTGACGTAAGTTAGTTCTGTGAATCAGGCCCTCGATGAGGTAGAAAGGGCCCTAAATCAGACTGTGAGGAACAAGGCCTCCGGTCCGGATGGCATCCCTGCGGACCTTTTTCTAGCTAATCTCCCACTGTGGCTATGCGATGCGATCCAGGGCCCCCCTGACTCTTGGAGAACTGTGACAATAGTTCCCATTTTTAAAAAAGGGGACAGGTCGAATCCGAATTGTTACCGACCTATCTCCCTAATCAATTGCACCTGCAAATTAATGAGCAGGGTAATATTAGAGCGGCTTGAAGCCTGGGCAATCGATAGTGGGAAGTTCTCAGACATACAATATGGGTTCAGGAGAGGCCTGGGCACCATAGAACAATGCCTCAATCTGCACCTAGTCATAGGCAAATACACCTTAGCCAAGCCCGGGTCACTCTATTTAGGGTTTATGGACCTGACGTCGGCCTTTGACTGGGTGCAGAGAGGTAGACTTTGGGAGAAGATGCTGGGAATGGGCATTGAACCAGCTATTGTCCATTTCTTAGCAGCCATGCATCAAGACGTGACGGGGAGAGTTCGTTATGGTGCAAGTGGCGAACTCACGACCCCAGTAAAAATTACACGTGGGGTGCGCCAGGGCTGCATTCTCGCACCTTTCTTATTCTGCCTATATATAAATGACCTAGAAAATCATATTAAACATGGGAATGTTGATGCCCCCATGATAGGTCGCAGGCTGTTACCTGCTTTACTATACTCAGATGACTGTGTCCTAATGTCAAGAACGGGTGTGGGGCTGCAGCGGCTTTTAACCAGGTTCAATGACTTTATGACTGACCTCGGTTTGAAAACTAACGTTGGGAAATCTTATACTATGGTAGTGGGAAAACGCCCCCCGATTTTAAAAACTTGTTTTATAAATAATGAAAAAATGTCTTATGTGTCTACTTTTTCCTATCTGGGTATTTTATTCGATCAAAAAAGTACCTGGAACTATCTAATAGAATCTAGGATTTGTGGTTTTAATAAAAATTTAGAGGCAATTTTTAGATTCACCAAACAGCTGGGCTCCAAACCTATTAATGCCATTATTAAAATTTATAAAGCCCGCACAAGCGCTGTTTCTTTGTATGGTGCTGGAGTTTGGGGTTTCAGTAAGGCAGAGGGTCTTCAAAGAGCAGAGAACATGTTCATGAAGCGCTTGTTGACAGTTCCCAAAAGTACCTCTGCCACTATCTGTCACAGCGAACTGGGTTTGATCCCTCTGACCTTTCAAATACAATTAGCACCGATACTTCTGTGGCATTCTATCTGGGCTAAGGAAGAAACAGACTTAAATCGTGCCATTATTTTAGATTGTTTAAAATTAGAGTGCACAACAAAAATACCCTGGCTTAATTACATAAAAAATCAATTAGAGATTGTGGGCCTGGTGGATTGTCTTCGTAACCCAGAGATTATTGTCAAGACATCAAAAGCAAAGTTGAAAAAGGATTATCACACTTTTATGTCACCAGAAGATCTTTAGAGATAGAAAAAAAAGGGTAGTAGAACACTCAATGCTAGTCTGCACCCCAGGCATTGAACCTTATCTTTCTTTCTATTTTAGCCATACTAAACTGTTTTATTTAATAAAATTTAGGTTCGGCATCTCATACTTTCTTGTTTCTTATCCACGTAAAGTTTACTGTGATGACAAACTGGACCCGTGACCTTGTGACTCGGAGTCGGTCCAGAGTACCTTACATTTTATGTTTTTATGTAAACTTTACACTGAGCCCAGGCGTGTCTTTTTATTGCCGCTTTTAAAAAATTTAAACATAAGAAAATGTTGGGCCCCCCTATATCATCTCCAGCTTTTAAAAGATGAATTTACCTGTTTAATGATTTACAGATACATTTCCTCTGCTGTGCGGTTACGGGATATTGTCTGAAAATGATTTTTTAAACTATTAGTATCCTGTGCTAAGCTTGTAAAGACGTTCCTTTGTAGATATACTCACTTATGATATTGATATCCTGGAAAGGAAATTGTTATTGTCATGGAATTATCCCGAGTTGTGTATATTTTACTTATTTGTTCTCTTCTTCTTTTGTATCAATTGTTTTAAAGATGCATTCTTTTATGGTTGAGATTCAACCAAATAAAGATCTTTGACTGACTGACTGACACATTTTGGATAAAATATAGCGCAAAATGATGGATTTGCATTTTGCATACCTAAGTATAGTTTTGCTGAACTTACTTGTAATTATGCAAAAGCAAATAACGCAAGTTTCTTACACCCCTACTGTATAGCACGCATCCAATGTGGGAAAGTTATAAAATTAGTCTAAGGATAGGATTTTGCAATGAAAATATATAATGAAAAGATCTAGTACAAAGTCTAAGCTAGACTGCTTGGCACAAGGTAGGCTGAAGTGCACCAGCTCAGGGAGAGAGAGAAACAGCGTTGTATCTTTGCAGCTATGATGCTGTCCTGCTATTTCACTCTTATGCAAAGCAGTGCGGCAACTTAGGTGTCTGTGCGGTGTTGCGTGACATATTGGTAATTTTACCCTATGACCCTGTTACAGGATTTTGATTTGTAATCTCTTTTTTATTGAGGTTTCTGAACAATACAAAACATAACCCTAATGAACAGTTTTGTTACAGGAAACTCACCAATCCGATACCAAAGATGCATATCTTAAAAGTGACCGTGTTAAGCACAGGACATGTTCAAGCAGAAGGGAAATATAAAAGGTTTTCTACACTGGTAGAAGATTCCAGTTTTTGACAATCATTTAAGAGAATATCATTGCCTATTTCGCAGACAACTGTATCGAAGGTGATGATTTCCATACTGAGCGTAAGTTCAGTAGATACAAATATTATTTCAGACATTCATAGTAGCTTGTTGACATAGATGTAATTCCTGAATAAGTGCTGAGTTTATACAGATAGTTAGCAATAGCAATGCTTGCCTAGGTTAATGAATGATAAAACAACTGCATGCTTTTTATTTACAAGTTCAATATTGAAAACATTGTTTGAGTGGTGAAAAGGGGTGACAACTTGTTATATACAAGGAAGTGCCAAGCCTTTGTATTATAAATTTGTTGTGAAGGCACACTATTGCGCATTATTCATATATTGGGTAGTGAAAAATACTTTATGGAAGCATGGGAACATCAAATAGTTTGGTACCCAAATTCCCCATGGGATGCACGGTTGCCCTATAATTTATTCTAGAATATCACCACTACAGGTGGATCTAGATGCCTTTTTCAATAGCATTCGAGGGACCACAACAACCATATAATATACAAATCCCTCTTAAATGCTCCTACAATCTACATTACATGTAACTAAATAAATAAATGCGCTTCGACGTCTAAGGCGTTTGATCACGGAGCATGTTGCTTCTCCACTAGAAATGCAATAGGTCCCATTAACCTGAAAGAAAATAGATTGCTGTGTTAGGAGCTGAAGATGTCATGTAAACTAATGCCTAGTCCAAAAGAGATTTGGTCAGTACAGATACAAAGTTATCTTCTTGTTCTGAAAATCTGCAACAGCCACCTCACTCACAGAAACAAGAGCCAGTGCTAAAGCCTTTGTGAATAGCATAACGGCAATAATTATTGTGCACTGTTTATCTTTGAAACGTAGGGTTTCAGCCAAATACAAGACAGTAGGCAGATCTATAACATTCTTGGAAGCTTTCGATATCACTGACCCTAAACAGAACCAAATATGCATTTGGAAAGCCAGATTAGTGGGCAGATGTGCAAGCTTTAAAACTATGTGCACCTCAGAAAGGTCAACGTATCAAGTCTAGCTATGATAAATGAACCCTCTAATTTTCCTTGGTGTATTGGTTATGAGTAGCACCAATCATTACAAAGCAATGAATGCAATATTAGGCACAAATTATGTTATGTAACACCAAGGGTTAGTTTAATTTGTGGTATATTCAAATACTCACTATTCAAGACCCCCCTGCAGTGCACTGTAAAATCACACATCTTCACCTAGGATTCTAAAATAATCCTCATGCCACTCATGACTCAGATTCATGTTGGCAAATTTCTGTCTCCACTTGCTAAAAATAATTAATAACATAATCTGCTATAAACCAGTCTAAAACAAAAGTTTGACATCTTGTGATCTGTAAGCTGGAATTGAGCAATATATCCTTATAGGAGCCCCACTGTCCTCATTTGCCCCACTCAGCAACACTCCATTTGGCTTCCAGACTGGTCATGGGCACCCAAAGAAATTGATCCAATCACATACTTTTTGACCTCCATTAGCTGCCAATTAAAGCAGGAATAAATTTAAAATGATACTGCTTTGCCTACAAATTTCTTATCTGAACGCTTACCCAAAATAAAAAGTTACAAGAATTAGAACTTCTTTTCCCCAGATGTGGCCCTTCACTGGACCATAACTGTCGCCATGGAACAAACCCTTCCTGCTTTCAGAAAGCACTTTAAATACACATTTTTCTGCCTCTTCTTAAGCTGATACACCCTCCCCCTCTAAAACCGATTTCCTAAATGGCATTTGTTGGAGCTGTTATCCTTGGCATGGTTTTCCCCCAAATGTTTACCTTGTTTTTGCTGGCTTTAGGTCTCAGCACACTTTACCCCTGCTAACCCGTGCTGAAGTGCTTGTGCTCTCTCCTTTAAAGATGATAGAACTGGCTTACACCCAATTGGCGCTTTTGATTTACTTGTAAGTCACTACTAAAGTGGTACTACAGCCAGGGCCTGTACATTGCTACTAGTGGTCCTGCAGCACTGATTGTGCCACCCACTTAAGTAGCCCTTTCAAACATGTCTCAGGCCTGCCATTGCAGCCTGTGTGTGCAATTTTAAACTGCCAATTCAACTTGCCAATATAAACTTTTTGCCAGGCCTAAGCCTTTCTTCTCAATACATATAAGTCACCCCTAGGTAAGCCCTAAACAGCCTGGGGCAAGGTGCAGTGTATTTTAAAAGGTGGACATGTACTTGTAACCTTTACATGTCCTGGTAGTGAAAAACTCCTAAATTAATTTTTTCACTACTACAAAGACTACTTCTCCCTTAGGATAGCATTGGGTTAACTTATTACATTTAATAAGTGATAACTGTCATTTGGAAGCAGGTAAGAATATTGAATTTGGTGTCTAAAGAATGGTAATGTAAAACCCTCTTTAATGGTAAAGTCAGATTTTAAGTCACAATTCTGAAAATGACACCTTTAGAACGTTGCCATTTTCTTGTACTGGCCATTTGGTGTCTGCAGGCTGTGTCCTGGGCCACATGACTAAGTGTAGCTGGCAGTTGGTATTTGTCTATTACTCCCAGACAGTGACACAATGTGGGAATAGGTGTAGGCAGGATGAGCTATCTCTGACTTGATGAGAGTTAGGAGCTGTCACCTGCTACACTTGCACATCACAAAGCCTCTGCCCAGCACACTTATAAAGTATTTTGATACTACTCTTTTGTGACCTCAGACAAGCTGGGGCCAGGGCAGGGAGGCAGAAAATTTCAAGCACCTCTGGGGTGGAAGCCTCTTGAACCTTCTCCTACTTCAAAGTGGGTGCTAGGTATAAATAATGGATCCCCAGACCCAACTCTTCAGTACACCTCTGGACCTGTGGAAGCGTCAGAAGGGTGGCTGTGCTGCTCTTCAGGAAGGACTGATACTCTGCTGTCCTGCTACCCTGCTGCCTGAGTGAGAAGGGCTGGACTTTCATCTTGATCCCAGGACCACCAGAGTGACTCGAAGGGCTAGCTGGCCTCCTGATCAAATCATCAGGTAGTGAAATGATTCCAATCACATTGAACTCAGCACCTGGACTCTGTCTCCTGTGAGGCCTACTCCCCCAAGTGGTGCCACCCAAGTCCTGGAACCTCGGAAGTGGGCCTGAAGATGCGCTGCTAGCCCAGCTGTAGTCCTGTGGGCACAACCGACGCAGAACGATGCATCTCCTAGCAGCCCTGCTTCAGAACCGCCGCAGCGAGATGCAACCCTGCAACCGGAGCTTCTTCAGACTCGCTGGTGGGCATTGCATCTTCACCACAGGACTTCGCATCGCAAGCCCCTTGTCAACGGCATCCTCGACAATTACATTGAACTCTGCATCGCAGCTTCTCAGCTCCTTGGAACCACCTCAGCGCAACACATGCTCGTAGCGGGATCTTGAAAAGCTCCGCAGCCAGGATACAAGATAATTTGTTCAGTGAGCTTAACCTGGTCCCTGTATCCGGCCGACACTCCATCGAGGTCTGCCTCAACATGTGACTTTGCCCTGGTCCAACCAGATAACCACAGTTGGGGCTTTGTACTTCTAGACACAATTTATACTTAAAAATTTGAAATTACATATATCCGTTCTACTGATTAGATTTTTGTCGTTTTGGTCTCAATTTATTCAACTTTACTGTATTTTTCTAAATCGGTGTGGGATTTTTCTTCTGTTGTGTTTTCACCTGATTACTGCTTGTTTACTAAATAAATACCTTACACATTGCCATTAAGTTAAGCTGACTGCTCTCATGCCACGCTACCAGAGGGTTAAGCACAGATTAATTTAAGGTTTGCTTGTGCTTCACCCTGAGAAGAATTGTGGTTGCTGCTTGAGTAGGGTTTCACCCCCCTCAACCAATCACCCATTTTCCTACAGCATTCAAATCAAAACTTCTTTTACTGTACATCCTATTGTTAAACATTTTCTCTTTGGTAACATCAACCGTGGCCAGTTGAGTTATTTCACTATAATATTCTAATATGCCATAATACTTTAATTTACAATAATACTCTAATACCCTAATACTCTTTCATGTGTAAACATTATAAAAATGTAAATAACTAAATAAATGTAATCATTTTTATTATTATTATTAATTAATTATTAGAACTTGTAGCAGCAATACTTAGTTTCACTAGCATCACTATTTTATTATCGTAGTTATTATTATTGTTATTATTATTATTATCATCATCAACACCATCATCATCTCACAGCAATATTTAATACATACATTTAAAAATCATCTGGGCATTAATTTGATTAATGTGACTAGTCAAAGGTAACATTTCTCCAGCAAAAACAAGAGAACGGAAATTAAATGTGCAGTGTTATTTGTCTGCCATGACTGCAATTTGCAATATAGCAATGCATTGAAACATCCTTTATTTAAAACAAATAACAGTAATTAAAAATATAACCTAGATCTTCACAGAGAAAAAGGCTACAATTAAGAAAGGTTTTCAATACAGTATAATTAGGACTATATATTTAACGTACTTATAAAGTATTATGCAGATATCACTAGTTGATGGCAAACATTTTCAATTAATATTGCATTTTTATAACGCCATATTCAAAGCCAATCTATTAAACTTCTAAAAATGTAACTAATCAATAGCAAACATTCACCATTGGGGCTAAAAAAAAAGAGAAAAACATTACTGCCTAAGCTGTTCTCATACTACCTTCTAAAACAATGTTTATATACATTTTTATGTGCACAACAAAATGTTGGGCATGAAAAAAGGACATTGGGAGGGGGTACTGTGCACTCATTTTAAAATCTTTCATTAACTGACTGGCCCCATCCACATCCCTCTGACATTTGCCAGAGGGAGGGAGATAGTCACACAGATTTTATATTGAGTTAGAATTGCCTGACATGTGGTGTGCCTCTAGGTTGGCTTTCAAATAAAACTGGGAAGAGCCCATTCTTAGATAACAGGTTGGGGTTCCACTGAAGACCAATGGGGGTGATGATCAAGAAGATAGAATCATCTGCTAACAGGAGCAGTAAACCACCTTTGGATTTCTTGCTCTCAGTGCGTCTCTATATGTGCTACGTTGAATTTCACTGTTCCTGAATGTATTTCTAATTGGCCACTAGAGGGCACTTGGACATTATAAAAAATAAAACCAAAGCCGGTACTTTCATAATAGTTCAAAATCAATTATTGGCAAAGCCAATCTTTATTTTGCTTTTTGTAGACCAAAACGTGGCTTTCAATCTTTATGTAGAAGAGGTAGAACAATGTTTAGCAGTAGCAGATGCTTACTTGTAACATATTTTGGGAATCTAGCGCTGCTGCTCTATACGCTCTTCCTTCTCTGTGCTATGAGTGTGTGTGCGAGGCAGCGTGCACTGCTGCCACATGTTCCATAATTAGGGCCACAAGAATTATGCGGCAGAGAAGGAGCAAATTATGCAGCAGGGGTGACTAAATTATGCGGGAAGAAAATCCAAATTATGCAGCATAATGCTGCACTTTTGTGATAGTATTACTTCATTATTTTGTCATTTTTGCACCTGTCTGGGAAACGTTCACCTTATCAGTACCAAATTGGCACCCAAATACAGCAATAAGCAACTGAGAGGTGATGATTCATCCTTTGAAAAAAGCCTTCTGGTGTGCAGGAACCGGAGTTGCCAGTTTTTTGTACGTTTTGATCTGTTCGAGCTAAAAACAAAATTAGTTTTTTGTTAATATCTGCAGATTATGCAGTGGATGGATTATATGGTAAATGAAGCAAATCCATGATTATGCAAAAATTACCACGGTTGTTGAATTGTAAAATTCCGGTGGCCTTGTCCATAACTGTCCTTTATGTAGGGGAGCTTGCACTTATTTTGCCTATGCTGTACCTTCGGATTACTGACATAATATCGGAACCAAAAATATCGCGTGGAAAGAATACTGTGTCAAAAATATCAAGGACCAAAATATCGAGAAGGTAAGTCCAAACAGGTAAATATAGATTTACTATTCTTAACTCCACATCTATGTACCTTGAAGATATGTAGATCGTCAAGGTACATATATGTGGTTATATATGGTAAAACTGTACTTACCTATAGAAAGTTCCCTTTATAATATTTTTGTTCTTGTTATTCTTGACACCATATTTCGTCCTCACAATGTTTTCGCTTCCGATATTCTGTCTGAACACTGTACCTTCTGGCTCAAGTTCTAAAAAGTAGTGGTAGAATTATTTAGCATAGGCATTTCACAATAATGTCACATGAAGTGACATCACAGAAAGTTATTTCATACCACTTTATTGTTCCTCACAGAAATGGGAATGGCCTTTTGCCCATTCAAAGCCGAGGTACCAGGGGCGGCTTCTCCACTAGCGCGAAAGAGCGTTGCCCCACTGCTTTCTCGCAGTGCGAGAAAGTCAAAACATAAAATGGTAATAACTTTTGGTTATTACCATTTTATGTTTCCTACCGCATTGCGGGCGGGCGGAGCTGCCTGGGCAGGGCAGGAGTGGTTTGCCCACTCCTGAGTGCGCATGACTGGTTTGGTCGGCCCTCTCGGGCCGCTCAAACTAGTCATGCACACTCTGCATTTCTCCACGGAGGCTACATTGCAGCCTACATGGAGAACATGCCATCCCCTAAAGCCCCTGGCTGGACGGCGTTCTGACCAATCACAACGCTCCACTAGAGCATTGTGATTGGCTTAGGGGAGGGGAGGGAGGCTGCCTGCTTCCTGCCGGAGGCAGGAGAGCAGGAGCAGTGAAGACGCGGGACCCGGGCCAGCAGAAAGGTAGGTTTTAATTTTTTTATTATTATTATATATTATATGTAAATATATACAATGTGTGTACTCTCATCTAAACCAGGCACACAAGTACATCTATTTGATGGCTATGTATGCGAAACTGTAGAATGTTTTAGACAATAAGCAAGTCTACATTTAAAGAGTTTGTTTATACATATTTAATCATTTGCCTAGTATGGAACAATGGGCAAGCGTACGTACATGTGTACAAATAGATATAAAATTGATGATTGCATGAATTGATTAAGAAGCATGCACATAATGTTGCGAGTTATATTTAGAACTAATGAAGTCGTTATCAATAATGACATACAAAAGTAATGGCAAATATTTGTTATACATTAAAAATGTTAAATGGTGCATGAGATTGATCATTTGCATGTTTTATCCGCTCTCTGAAGCGACTTCGTGACTGAAGGTGCGCTTTTCTAAAATGACAAATTAATGTAGTCACATAGAAATATGAAAAAGAAAATTTTTGATTTCAGTTTGAGTTTTATTAAATCACATGGATGTTTCCTATATATCAGTGCGGGATTCAGCTTAGTAATGGCTGAAAGCAATTTTGATATACAATTCGAACTTAGCAATTACATTTCAATTCGCTTTTAAAAAGTAAATAAGATATGCTGAGCGTATTTGTTTAATAGTTAACCACTTGCTGTTAATTCGTTTGTTTCCTGTATTCGCATCTCATTTAGCAATGCAAGTGTTAATAGTGCGCTTTTAAGACATGCCTTCTGGGCCATTCGCAGGACGCTGTGGACGGTAAACAGCGTTTAGTTCGCATGCTAAACAACGCATGCCATAACAACGCGGTCGTTACAACGACCGCGTTGTTATTTCGCATACCGTTACAACGCAAGTCGGAACAACGACTTGCGTTAGGGGGCAGAAGGTGTTGGATTTAAAATCCAACACCTTCCCTTGTGTCCGCACAGACTGGAGTTGGAATAGTAAATTATACTATTCCAACATCCAGCGCCCCCTAAAAGCAAGTCGCTGTTCCGACTTGCGTTATAGCTGATATGTGAAATAACAACGCGATCGTTATAGCATGACCGCGTTATTATGGCATGCGTTATAACGCATGTGAAAAAATAAGTCCTATATTCGCTGTGGACGCTACCTGTGGGACGGAGAGTTAAAAAAAAAACTTGATGCCAAATTACAAATGTATGTGATGTCTTACACTGTGTGAGATGCGAGCTGATTTGGTGGGGGGTTACAAGCCAACACCAGCAGCACTGGACTGACCTATAGGGCAATCAGGCAGTGCCAGGAGAGCCGGTCTGATAGGTCAGTGTGTGAACCGGTTCTTTGGCGGTCAGTGGGCCTGCTTTATGGTCTGCTAGCCCTGGTTTTTACTGGTTATTTCCCTGATATTAAAACAAACATTGTGCACAACCGGCTCAAATCCATGCAGTCTCCCATACCTTGAAAAACACCAATATATTACATATCTTCACAAATTTCAAAACTGTCCCAATTTGCAAACATAGGACACTTTTGTAGCTATCCAATTTACTAACTGGGGCCACATTTCTTTTGGCACTGGGGCCTATTTTCTGTCCCAGCCCGACCCTGAACACCAGGAGCACCTCCCTTGGCCTCAGGCTAAGGGAACAGACGCCCCCCTCTTCAAATAGGAGGGGACTCCATCCACTACCGACTTGTGCCATCTGCACATGCATTGTGTTTTTGAATTTCGGTGGACGCCATTTTTCACAAAAGTCAAAAAGTATTTGCGTGAACAAGAGATAATGAAAGCAGGTACCACAGAGAGCAAGGTGGGTGTGGGGGGGTACCGGTGTAAGGGGGAAGGAATAGGATGCAAAGTGGCAAGAAAATGTGAGGCGATCACAGCACAAGGTGCACAGACGGAGTAGTGCAGGGTTCAAGGAGGGGGCAGTGCAGTGTTTTGGGCAGAGGCAGTCAAGGATGCAAAGGGAAGTGGCACGAGGTGCAGGGAAACAGTAAATGATAAAAGGGGGAGTAGCGCAGTGTGAAAGGAGGTACAGTATAGTTTGTAAGGGGAGCCAGAAGTTCATGGTGCAAGGAGAATGCAATGCAATCTGCAGTGTGTTACAGCCAGGGTGGAAGCGTGAAAAATAAGTGTAGGACACAAAGGGCAACACAGGGTGCAAATGGAAACAGTAAAGTGTGTAAGTTGGCGGGGGATGGCTCAATTTTTTTTTTTTTTTGAGGAAGTAGCCAATGAGGTGAGGGGGCAACATATGTTGTCAGCAGGCGCAGATCGGGGTTCAAAGGGGAATACCTAAGCAGTGCAAAGGTGCAGGAGAAGTGAACAGTGGGTGCAAATTGTGAATCATTATTTGTCGCAATTTACGATTCCTTAAGGAATTTTTGTACTTGAGGACATTAGCCTTGAGCAACGCTGCATTTTCCTACTTGTGTTCTTGCATCTATAAAAGGTAAAACAAAGCTATAGGTACCAGAATGCAAATAGAAATTAGCTCTCAGTCTAAAACTGACACCTGACAGAAGTACAGCTTGAAATGTCCTCGTGAGTTTGTCTTATTTTATTATTAGCAAAACCAAAGGGGATGATGGACGGAGTGTTGAACATTGCAAGCACTCACCCCCAGTCAACTGATCTGGGTTTAATCCATCATCATTCTTTAGCTCACTCCGCCACCCCAGTTCAGACATGGCCATATGCAAATCAGTCTGACCCTGTGCCTCATGGGAACACTCCAGCCCGAACTGCCAAGCCATGTCTTCCCTGGACCGGAAACAAGCATCCTGGGACCGGTTTCTGGCTTACAGCCGTCATCAGCCAGGCTATCTTGAATCCAGTGGCAAAGTGAGCAAGGGACCCACGTCTGGGCATACCCTGCCAACTTGGGCGAACATAGCAAAACCAAAGGGGATGATGGACGGAGTGTTGAACATTGCAAGCACTCACCCCCAGTCAACTGATCTGGGCTTAATACATCATCATTCTTTAGCTCACTCCACCACCCCAGTTCAGACATGGCCATATGCAAATCAGTCTGACCCTGTGCCTCATGGGAACAGTCCAGCCCGAACTGCCAATCCATGTCTTCCCTGGACCGGAAACAAGCATCCTAGGACCTGTTTCTGGCTTACAGCCGTCATCAGCCAGGCTATCTTGAATCCAGTGGCAAAGTGAGCAAGGGACCCACGTCTGGGCATACCCTGCAAGCTTGGCAGTTCGGGCTGGACTGTTCCCATGAGGCACAGGGTCAGACTGAGTTTGCATATGGCCATGTCTGAACTGGGGTGGCGGAGTGAGCTAAAGAATGATGATGGATTAAACCCAGATCAGTTGACTGGGGGTGAGTGCTTGCAATGTTCAACACTCCGTCCATCATCCCTTTGGTTTTGTTATTTTATTATTACCCATGAGGAGTGTTGCTGTTCTTGAGAATAGGCGACAAATGAGTATAGAAACAGCTCATCATATGCATAACAGTGAATAGCTGAGTAAAATACATTTCTTATCAAATGGATTAGAATAATGCTAAAACATGTGGCAAGGCAGTGGTCAAAACTTCATTCCTGTCTTCCCTAAAAACTTAATTGTTATAAACTAAAAAAAATAACATCCTAATTACAGATATAAATAATTGTGCTCTGAACTTATGTGCATGCTTTGTCTCTGAAGTCATGATGTCGAATTAATTCTCCCTAAAATGTCTACAAAGATTTTACCAAACGTTATCCGTTCAGTCATGCTTTCTTTCACACTACTATTTATTAATCATTTTCCGTAGTTCAGCTTCTGGTGTATCTAGGTTACATTTATGGATTTTCTGTTTTGTTTTAGTCTAATGAAGATATCTTTGAAGAAACTCAGAGAAGTGCTAACTCTGGTGAAGAAAATGAAGCTGGTGTTAGAAGTCTGGTCAAGATGAGCGTCCCTTTGGTCCACAGGATGCCGTACGCTTCGGCTAATTTACCACTGAGATTTGGGAGAGCTTTCCTGGAAGAAGCAAAAAGTAGCCCTGCTTTTTATTCACCTCTGAGATACGAAAGCGCTTTTGATGAAAGAATTCGTAAAAGTGTCCCGAACTTACCACAGAGATTTGGTCGTTATCTTGCTAGCAAACGTTCCATCCAACCACTGGCCAACCTGCCTCAGAGATTTGGCAGAGCGCCATCTGCTGGCCAGTTCATCCAGTCTCTTGCTAATTTGCCTCAAAGATTTGGGCGATCAATAGATCTTCACAAATTGAGTAACTTTGCGAGTACCTATGCAAAAGGTGGCCAAGAATTTGGCTATGGTGACAAGAGGTGAGTGAACCTTTTTGTGGCAAATACTTTAAGCTGTTTATTACCAAGAACATATGTGGCAACAATTTAGAACAGGAAAGTGGGAGATTTTGAAATAAACTCAGAGAAATGTATTTTCCCTATTGATTTGTATTGAAGCAGAGGCAATTTTAGGTGGAAAACAGCAAAAATAATGCACTTTTTCCTCTTCCAAAATCTGGAGTCTCTCGTCTGACTCGGGTCTGTTGACGTGTACAGGATTATGTTTTGCACTGTTGTGTCAGGTTTTTGTTTCCAATTGAGTTACACAAATTGCATTACCCATAATTAAAACCATCTGAATGTAGGTTGTCTCAATCCCCTACTTCATAATACTTTCTTCAGTACATTCAAAGTGAAGAATCTGAACTTAAACTGAAGTTACAGCAACTAAGGGCCAGATTTCGATCTCATTAGGAAGGCCTCCTGACGGGTACCGGAAGGAGCGAATCCGATTCAGCGCCTATGTTTCCGACCGAGTCGTCATCCGCTCCAAACGACCAAGTATGATGCGAAGATCTCGTCCGCGTCGACCGAATCGTTTCCGGAACCCAATCCTGTCCGACCGACTCGTTCGCAGACGAATCGTGCCGCGCAATGGAGCCGGATTCCGACCGAGCGAGTACGATGCACGATTCGGTCAGCTGTATCGCCTCAGTCTCAGCGAGACGAAACGACTGTCGGAATCGGACTTTGGGGGGGCCGTAGCAGGCCCTCCTTCACCCGGAGCCCTTCAAATCGGTCACGGGGGTGCCCATGGGTCCCCCTGATCCATGCATGCACAGTGTGGTGGGCAACATGGGGTGCCCGCCACAGGGTGTACGCTTTTCCCCACCCACCCCTTTTTGCTATGGGAGCCTGTGTACGCGTCGGTACATGGGCTCCCATAGAGTTCAATGGGAGTCCGAGCGAACCGAGTCTGTCAGCATACAGCTGCATCGTACTCGTTCGGTCGGACTTGCACAGCGCGATTCGCTTGGAAAGCCCTCCGGATCAGAGTCGTATGAAGGGCTTTCCTAGTGAGATCATAATCTGGCCCTAAGAGTTAAATCGGACCTGAAAGGCAGCATTTGTGATGAGTTTCATGAGAGAGGCAGATAATATCATGTGTGCATATTCTCTTCAGGAAATAAAAATATTTGCCTTTATGGCTTTATTAACATCATGATTTCTTAATTCTCTCTAGCTAGGAAAATCCATAATTTATTGCAAGGGCAGTGCCTCTGTTAAGCTACTTTAAAGCAGGATACCAGCTTGTACCACTCAGCTTACAATAAAACATTTTGAACGCTTACTTACAGGATGGATAAGCTGTACAATAGATGTCCTTGGAGGCTTAAGTGAACTCCATTTAGAAAGTTCCACAACGGGCTACATTTATTCCTGTTCAGTTCATGGTCCACTTCAGACAGCCCACCAGTATGGCAGGGGAAAAGGAAGAATGTGGTTTCTTGAAAGAAATCAACAGCTGAGAGGATGATATTTAATGCAGACCTAAAGTGTGTGCCTTCTACTCCTTGAAACTGCGTGCAATAAGCCGCTTAGGTTGCGTTAAAAAATAGGTCAATTACCCTATGGTGACACATGGGTGAATTTAGAGTTTGGCTGATGTGGGGCATCTTCCAAAAAAGAGGTGTCCTAACCACCATACTTAGAGTGTATTTATAGGTATACAAATTCAGTAAGGCAGAAGTTTTCACTTTGGCACATATCACTCATCTGCAAAGCTCTAAATCCAGTCCATAGTTTATGTATGTCTTTCCATAGTAAAGGAAACCCAAGGGTGAAATATTCTACCTTAAGTATACAGCGCTTTAACATCTGAAACTTCTTTTAATAAAACGAGGCATACACCAGATGAACTATAGCATACCGCTCCTTGAGGTTAATGTCAGTGTTACCAGGCCCAAACAAAAGGTAATCAAAAACAATTATATTATCCCACAGTCCTGAATATTTCAGTAAAGAAGGAGGTGCAGCTCAAAGATACCCCAACCCCCGCCTCCACCCCTGCCTCCACGGAAGCAGTCAATCGAATAGTGATACCCTAGTGGAAATGGTTCCATGTCCTGCTCATATCATCCCTACTCCCTTCCTTTCTTTGTGCAAGCTCTCTCTTTCCATCCACTCATTCTCACTCTCTCTCCTTCTCTCCTCTCGCTATCTGATCACTTTCTCTCTACCTCTCTCCCTTTCTCTCATTTGAAGCCTCCCTGTGCCTGCTGTAATCAACCTCGTTAAGTTGGGGAAAGTGACAGAGGCACCAGGAGCGGCCATGGACTTTTAAAATCAGCATCCAAGGTCTTCAGCCCACCAGAGAAATCCCCAATAGAATAAAAGGAATGTCTGGCCCAGGATTTATCTACGAGGTGTGGGTGTGCGCCACCCTAGGGATTCCTCAAAAACAATGGAACTGAAGACAGAAGAGAAACAGAGTTCGAGCAGCACCAGGAATCATACTTGGGTTTTCCGAAATAGAGGAAGCAGGCCAAATGAAGCTTTCTGACACTGCATCTGGGATATCATTCTGGGGATCAGAAAGAAGGGAAGAAAGGAATACATTTGGCTTATGCATCAATGCATCTGTTCCCATAGGCCCTGTTCTTCAGCTAAAAAAAATCTAAATTATCAAGACTCAACCATACTGATTATCATAAAAATTCTTGTGAAGCATCAGGATAAGTGTTATGCATAGTGTCCTGGGAGCGCAACAGGCATGTGCACCCTTTTTGTGGGCCCCCTAGGACACCATGGTATTACAGAAGGTGATTGTGCTGCCCCTTCTGGGATACGGAAAGGACTGACGCACATTTAGCACCAGGACTATCTTGAGTGGGCATGGATCTATGTAATGAGGTAATCACTCTACCTCTGAACCCTGTTATGGATGCGGGTGCAGAGGCAAACAGGCCCTTAGGAGGAGCACTGGCACTGCACCCCAAAAAGTGATGCATTGTTAGTGCACAGCCTGAGGGCAGCCCCCCTCCCCCCCGACATCACATTCCAGGCGAGTGGAGTGAATGGCTGCACCTGCCTGCAGGGGGATCCCTGTGCCCTCTTTAAAGTACAGACGGATGTTGCCTGCACTGTAAAAACAGAGGTTTGTAAGCAGCAGTTCTATCTGTTACTGCATGCACCTCTCCCAGGGCAGCCACAAATTTGCGTCTGCCCGGGGAGCAGCGTATTTATGATAATAGAGTGGACTGACCCAGTCTGCATCTGGCGCACCTTCTGAGAGGTGTAGTTGGCACAGACCGGAACAATGCACCCGTTCTATAATTGAGGCCCAGGTCACTTGAGTCGATTGAGTACTTTGAGATATAGCTGCAACATATTTTTGAAAATCTGAGTTGAAATGGTATAAATCTTTGAATAGTTCTGCGAAAAGTTTTGATTTCATATTTCCAATTCCAGCTGTCCTTTTCAATTGTGAATTGGCCGCTTTAGGTTTCTCAGCCATACAGACAGCAATCGTATTCTAAAATGAGATCTGGAGAAATAGAAATAATTGCCCATCTCTTTCAGGTATCAAAGTGATTGAACCACCATCAAATGTCTCCCTCAATTTCTATTTTCAAAGTCACCTGAGTGTCATAAGAGAGACATTGTCTGAGACAAAAGAATCATTAATCTTTAAACAGTCCGGTAGTGCGGAAGGTGCAGGAAGATCCCTTAAATTAATGGGATTAACCAATTCGCTACTCTGGCTTGATGTCCAGGGACGCAGCAGGAAGGATTAGGGTTCTCTACATTTCCTGTTTGATGGAATTCAGTTTTGTTAATGCTAGGCATAGCATAGCCTGATGAGTGCTCAGTAGACATTCCATCAATTCTCTTTGCTGCAGCGGCATAGATGCTAACATAGCCTAATTTGGAATATACCTCAGGGCTTGAATGAGATCTGATGCTATTTGTAAGAGAGATAGATGGATTGCAGGTTTCTGTGCTATGGAAAGTATACAAAAGAATACAGGATAGCCTTGCCCAATTTGTAATAAACTCCAGATCTTGAAGATCTGATGCCATTTATAAGCGAGAAACTGGGACCGATGGTTATTGTACTACGAAAAACATATTGTTAAGACTAATTAGAATGGCCACTGCTTTTCACAGCTTTTCAGAAGCATGCACTAGAAGACAAATGGTAAGGACGTGCTGATGCCAGCAAAAGTTAATTGTCTTAGAGAAGTTGCAGGAATGGCCGATGAGGCGGAAAATGGGAACCAAGAGGCTTGGCCCAATCTGTTCAATGTTCTGGCTCAACGAGAACATTTGGTTTGAAAATCACCTTTTCTACGTTTTTTAGCAAGGCTCCCATGAAGCCAATTTAAATGGATCACGTGTGCCTCAGTTACATCAGTGATTAGTGAATGCCTTGAAGTGCAATCTTCAAGTAAACCTAGAAGAAGAATTCAGTATAGTAATCCAACGACCTCTTATTCTCCTTAACATCAAGTAGATTCCCAGCCCAGAACGTTTCCAACTTAGAAAGCCAACTTCTCCTGCAGCACTCAATGAGACCACCAGAATCCATTGAGCTTGAGTTGAACATTGGCTGCTAACTGCTCCTGTTCACCCAGCTGAACCCTAAAATTTCTTTCAAGTCAGAAGGTAACCATTAACATTTGATCAAACCTTCACAGAAGTCCAACCATGTCCACTTGTGGCCAGACATGTCTGTGAATAATGGTCAAACTAAAAAGAGCAGGACACGTAGAAGAATTTAAAAGAATTTCTGAATAGTTTGCACATCTTCTAGACTTCAGTGGACCCTGACTTCTAAAATACGTGAGCCAATATTCATACCAAGCCGATATATTTTTTGTATTTTTATTTCTACCTTTACCTGAATCATATGCTTTCTGACAGTACTGCACGGTGCTTGAAATCCTGGAGCCCTTGGGACTTATTCTATAGTTGAACTTTTGACTTTGATCCACCTACCAAAAAGAACACCAAAAGGAACTTTGAGCTAAAGCTTTTCAGACAGAGTATTCTGTTGCAGGTCCACCCACCCTATATAGGGTCGAGAGGACTGCCACCTTTCCATCAACAGAATCCATGTTGGCACTGTCGATGGAAAGCTTCCGCTAATGGCCCAACAAAGTAGGGGGCATCAGGGGAAGGGCATTACACCACCTGCCTTATTTAGGGTGGATGGTGTGATTTCCTGTTTTTCCCTGTGAGGGACAGAAAAAAAACAGATAATGACCGCAACACTCAGAGAAAAACCTTTCTGCATGTGAAATTCATTACTTTTACTTGCACAAAGCTTTGATTGCATTGATTTTGGTATTTATACTTGTAAAGCCTGAGCCTACCTAGAAAGCAGTAGAGCACTGTACTAAGATGTATAGGAATGTTCTAGGACAATGAGGATGATGTACAATTGTGTTCAATAGTTAGGAGGAAGGGAAGGGAGGAATCTTATAGCAGGATCAGAGTACTGGAGGAGCTGTAAACATGTTCAGGTGATGCTCATGGGCAGGGAACTGCCTTTTCATGTACTTCGGATCCTAGTATTGTATATGGCATTTCAATTGTGTCAATGTTTTCTGTGGTTCTGTCCCTTTAGTATTTGTCCAGCTTTCTGTTTGACTTATTTTATCTGATATTTTCTTTCAACTTTAACCTTTCTTTGAAGTTCCCCTATTTGATGCCATATTCACTTATGAGTGTGAGCTTCTCTCTGATCTCAATAGAAGTCGTTTGATTATCTCTAGCTTCTTTGGTATCTAAACCAATCCAAATTAGTGTGATCTCCCTGACTGAATACCTGTATTTGGTGTCATTTTACTTCTTTTTCTCATTTTATGCTCTTTTGTACCTTGGAACTTCTTACTAGGATTTCAGTTCTATGTTTGGCTGAGAGACATTTGGTTGACGATGCTGGCTCTGCCTTCCTTCTTGATTGCCTTATTAATGTATTTAGGGGCTTATTTACAAGCCCCTTGCGCCACCCGTACGTCACTTTTCCCATGTTAAAAATGACGCAAAAGTGGCGCAAGTGGCTTGTAAATAAGCCCCTTAATGTCCTAACAACTGGAAATAAATGCGCACTAGAGCCAATAAATTATGTCTCAGTCATGGATCACTCATGATCTTTAACATAAGCAAAATGGTAATGCCTATGTTTTCCCCATGAAGGAAGTGGCCCTTAGGGGACACCCGGGTTACTTACAACCACCTGCTATGCCTTCCCAAGTAATGAAGAGTCGGTCAGACAGTAGAGAATACAAACGAACCTTTATTAGCAATACTCTGCAGAGGAGTCCAATCTGACCTGCACCCTAAGATGTCTGCCGAGGGACTGACCCCCCAACAGTCTGCAGTGAGTAATCATTCTTCCCAAGAAGCCTCCAACCACGCCCACAGTGGAAAGTTACCGGCCTGGGCCGAACATGAACAAAGAAGGCACAGGAGGATGGGCTACCACCTGCCAGATGGGTACATGCTATCTGTAATTCGAGTCTCAGCGTCTCCCAACGTGGGAGCAGAACTACACACTCAGATAGGTATGCGAGGGCAGAATGGCCTATTCATTAGTAAGTCGGAAAACAGCCTTGAACAGAGAGAAAATAATAACGAAATACAATGTTCTGCTGAGGCAAGCAATACGAGTAATGAGGCCTAGTTCATACACAGCCTAAGCAGCCTAACAGGGATTACGAAATACAAAATGGAGTCGCACTGGCTAACTACAGGAAAGCTTGCGCGTTGCAGGGATAACTCAGTGGGTTGCATAACGTGAATACAAATGGCGTCTATTTAGCCACACACTGCTAACCTAATATAGCATGAAACGAGTGCATGGCAGAAATGGGATTTTCAAACCTAACAGACCCTCCTTCTAGCATGGGTGGCTAAATGCTTTATTGAGGATATCCAGTAGGGTTTTTACAATTCTAAGTGGGGAGAAAGAAACTGCATAGTCACTCAAATTGCAAGGGAAAATAAAGCAGCACATGAATATCAAAATCTACTTAATATTAAAAAATACCGTCATTAATGAGCATCATATCCTGTATCTTTTGCATCATCATAGTAGAGTCTTTATTATCACGTAAACATTTAAAGTATTCGGTCACATTGAATTTCTGAAAATCCAACTTTTCGTTTTGTAGTCAGGTGGCATTCTTATTACCTTTGTAAACAGTCATACAAACTTCTGGATGGAGGGTACCCTCCTTTCCATCTGATCTAGGTGTATACCCCTGGTGTACTACTACCTGAGGATAGGTGCAATACGTAGATGGGGCAACAAATACAGTGGGGAAAAGAGAAAAGAAAAACAGCATTTGCAAACCATCCCCTCGGATGCTAAGTATTAACTTGTGATCCACAGGCGAAGTGAACATTATGAGGCGGGATCTAGGACGGGCCTATTGTCATGTTCAGTCTGTAAATGAAGTCATATGTTCTCACCCATCTTAATCTCCCCCCGCTCCTGGATACGAAAACGAACTGTCATATTAACTGTCATGACAGGCATCTGCCTAATGTACACATTCTTTTGGAGTGCGCAAATCACTAAATGCATTATCTAGGACTGGAGAACGGAATTGAAGGTACACCAACCTGCGCAACTGTATTATCTCTTTATGTCCTCCGATGCTCCCCTGTGCGAGGAGCCAAAGTAATAAACATGTTCACAAGAGAAACTGGTGCTGTATGAACTTGGGAATGCACAGGATACTTCTCATTCAGGGAGTAGGATGTTCCTAACACTATTATTAGCACAATAACAACTATGGATGCAACTTGTACTTTCTATGTACTGACCCCGCTCTGAACAGGGAGATGCAAAAGGGCTATTTTCCTCATCAATTGGGTGACCAAACGGATACATGGTGGTTGGGAGAGAAATACAACACAATAGAATTGGTGGCCAGGGAACAAGAGGATGGGCAAAACTCTTCTTTCCAGTGTCTTTTCAGAGAGCCATCACTGGTAGGCTCCTATTGTTCATCTAACATAGGCGCTATTGAGCACCGGCGGTGGAGCTGTGCGTCTAGCTTGGATCCAGATCCCACGTTGCAGGGCAAGGTATTTCTCTCTCTAGAATCACAGTCCCTTTGCCCCGTTCGTTGACTGTCCAAACAATGCACCAAACTCTCTTCCTCTACTCTAGCGCTGGTACCTTAGACAGGGTACCCGCACCCTATTCTTCATCCATGAAGTCCCTCCCTACTAATCCAACTTTACCTTGGTGCACTGTTCCTCCGTCGGACGTACATTGTACCTTACACAAAGGGGTCAAAGGAAGAAGGGGGTCAGACTCAAGAGGGACCAAAGGGGCAGAGACTCAAACACAGGCGAGCCCACAGACTGGGCTCAATGGGCTAGGACTCAAGCACAGGTGGACCAACAGGCTGAGGCTCCTGGATAGCCCCTCTCTCTGTGTTGTTTTTTTGGTGGTACTGCCTCGTCCAACACTTCTTTGCTCTGCAGCTCCTCCTCAATCATATTCATGGATGTTCCATGACAAGCAGCCAGGCTGTGCATCACGTCCGGAGCCCCTCTTTCTATGACTGCAGGGTGTCCCAGGCCCATTAGTGGGTAGAATGCAGAGTTTTAATTAACTGGCAAGGATAAAACGTTATACAATTAATTGTTTCCTCTCCCAATACCAAGTAGCAGGGTAAGCCTTAATTCAGTTACTAAGCTCTGAAAGAACAATCCGGACATACTTTGAATCATTGCATCTGTCCATTCCTATATTATTCATCTGAAAAACCTCAAAAAGGGAATTTCAAAGCAATGGGTTGTGTGTGTTTCTTGTCTTAGCAAGCTTGTGTTCAATAAGTCATAGAGATCACGACACAGCTTCTACTTTGTGAACCTTCGCTGCTGTGCAGGTCTGCAGACACCTCTAGAATTATTTTTCCAAGGAAGCCAACATAAATATTGCATTTGTGACCATGCTCTCAAGTTATAGTTGTGGCAGGAAATTTAAAATTGCTAATTTAACAGAGATCCTGATTATATAAATAACTGACAAATTAAGCATAATGTAGCAAGTACATGAATTCTCCAGCAAAACTTGTTGTTCCAAACAAGCTCTTGTAGAGCTATGTGCTCTTCAAACTGTTATCCACTAAAATGTGTGGTGCGCAATTACCGGGGGCATACAGGTACCCTTCCTAGTATTGTGCATCATGTGCACCATACAGTACACAAACTGGGCCATGCGTCATCATAAGCAGGGGAAAGACATAGGCATCTAGCAACATTCGTTTTCTTTTCTTTTATTTTCTTCTGGCCTACCAATTCACCAGCTCTAGTAAGGGCTGTCAGCTCAATTACACAGGCTAACTGATAAGGGACTTGTGATGTCTCTGCGACTGTATGTAGTGTTGCGGTAACATGAGCAATAGTGGTGTTGCCACCTGGGAATTTAAACAGGAGCCATCAACCTATAGTTCCCCTTAAGGATCAGATAAGGGAACATCAATCTAGTCTACCCGTCCTTTCATCTTCTTTTCAATACAATTCCATCAATTTACAGAAAGGAGGGGCAGTAACATGGCTGACTTCAAGGTGACACACTTTTAATCATGACAATTTTTCCCAACAGTACCTTTTTATAGCCAGTTAGACGTGCACTGGTGAGGTGCTGTATCTCTATTTATTCAAAAGCATGTTCACAGCATCCTGTGAAATGAGTGGCTAAAGCGAGCCCAACCGATTGTCTTATGGAAATGGCCACTGTCATGACCGTTCCTAGACAGCTCGGGCGGGCTCAAAAGACAGAAAGCGCACAACAAGCCGTCTTGCGTACTTACAACAAAAAACAGCATACAACAATATATGTACCACGCACAGAAGCCAAAGAAGAAAAACGCAGTTTGTTAGATGCCCAAAAGACTTTTTCCTGCACCTCATGCACCTCATTTACTGTGTTAGTTCGCCAAGGAGCTAATCTCCTACCCCCCTTCGACAGTAGGTGACCTAAGCAGGTGACCTCCTGTCGACAATACTTCCCCTTTTAAAAAAAAAAAAAAAAAAAGCAGACTCCCCAGCCATTCAGAGCTAAACACAAGAACAGTTTGTTAGAAATGGGGGTCTCTAGTTGGCAAAGGTAGGTACCTCTGTCCAAACAGGGACCCTTCCCTCCAGTCAGGGTAAGGGGAATACACACTTTAGATAACCCCTACTCACCCCCCTTAGTAGCTTGGCACGAGCAGACAAGCTCATCCGAAAGGCAATGTACAAAGCATTTGTACCAATACTCACAGTAACACAGTGAAGACACAACAAAAGGACACTACACCAAATGCACATCCTCTTCTTCTGTCATACTGAAACAAGACAATCAATCCACAAAAAGACAGACACGCACGGAAAAGTTGGACAAGAAAATATCTGCTTCCTTAAAGTGCTGTTGTCAAACACAGACTTTAAAAACCATACTTACTAAAAGATGTATTATCAAATTCTGAGCTCATTCCTATTTTCTATCTTATCCCTATGAAGGATATACTCGTAAAATGTTACAAAAATTCCCCATTCCGCCTATCAGCAGGACAGCCCTTCAATAGTGAAAAAGGAAAATGGTATCTTTTCACCACCAGGACACGCCACACACACCAGCACACATCAGCACATATCCCACTCCTCACATACACCACGCCCCACCCAGGGGGGGGCCCTGGGCCCACCATAGGGGTGCCCTGTGGACAAACTGCACACAGGCACTGCGGTGGCAGGCACGAGACGTCTTTTCCGGGACACTCATGTGGATGGCACAATCAGCGCTGCAAGCCTACTAGTAGCTATTTATTTACCAGCCCTGGCACAATCAGTGCACTTCACTAGGGATCTACTAGTAAAACCAATATGCCAATCAGAGAGAACAAAGCACAATATCAATTTACACAGAAAGCACTTGCACTGTGACACTGATCAGCAGTGGCAAAATACCCAAAGCATCTAAGCTAGCAAAAATGAAAACCAGCACAGCAGCAAAACATAGGGTGTAGAGGCAAAAGGTCAGGGGAAACCACACCAAGGATGCCAAGTCTAAAACTATGTAACTGTACTGTCCCTACCACTTTTATGTGTGTCTGAAATGATGAGCAAGTAACTACCCCTTTTAAACCTTTTTATGGATGCTCCGTCCTTCTTCATAGTCCTAAGAAGCGCAGCAGAACCTATGACTCCTACCAGTCTATGTGAAATCCGGACAAAGACCTATTATTGAAATAAATAGTACCGCCAAAGAATGTATTTTAGATCAGTGATAGAAAAATATTGAGCAGCAGAAGGAACCATTAGCAAAGGCATAGCAATGGCTAGAACAGCAGAATGTAGGAAAACCACTTTTTCATGAACTTCACACCAACCAATCACAGAATTGTAAACACAATCAAAAGAATGGGACTATTACTATCTACCAGCCATCTCTTTACCAACACCTTTCTCAATCAAATCCTGTACCATACACAACAAGGCTCGTGAAATCTGTAGGAATCCCAGCTCTACATCGCCTGTTGCCCACAAAGTGGATGGCACATTCGCAAAACTCGGGGGGGGGCAAACACCATTCACTACTTACATTGAGGCCCGTCATCACACATTCACCTGCTTGAGAGCAGTAATAGTAGGATGCCAAACCCATCACATGCTCACCACAATTAGACATTAACTAAAACAGAAATCCACTGTAAAAAGGAACAATAATCAGAGCAAGAAAGCGCAAAACATGTGCTACAGCCAATGTGTCTGAAGCACCCACCAAAACACTCATAGCACTGTGCTATGTTAAATACATAACAGAAAGAAACAATATAGACCAATTACTTCCCAATATCTACAACCAAGTCGCTATTGCAAAAAACACAATAAAAACGAATCTGCAAATAAACAATCAAATTCCTCTTTTAAGACACAAATCCTGTCCACTAAAATCTAAATAACACCTTCACTCTCTCATCTTTCCTCTGACAGCAACAACCAGAGCAGCCTGAACATCACAGCAGGAATAGGAACAGCAGAAAGAAAAGAATAGCTGAATGTTTAAAGCAATAAAATCAGAGGGATATTTGCAAATTGACATTTCTGAAATCAATGCTATGGCTGTCTCCTGCTGGGACCCTCTAGACTGTACATACGCATTTTAACTCATTTTTCATTCCCTGCAAACAATTTTTCTTATCAAACCCTCTCTGTACCATCATATTTTTTCCTTTTTCTTAAACTCTTTCTACTTCATTCCTTGTCCAGCACTGTAGTACCCTTCATCCTTCAGAATACCATCTATCAACTTTCTTTGAAAACAAACCAATATTTACTGTACGTGCACCTTAATCTGATCAGAGAACATTAATCCAATAACCAACTGAGTCACAAAGAATCTCATGCCACCGGCTCCAGGACATTCTATCCCACAGTGTTGTGGAAACTCTAGATACACACTTTCACAAAACTCATGAACCAATTCTTTTAGCTCCTGTGTTGTTCTTTTAATCTGTTCCCAATTAACATCTTTTGCTGGCACTCTGCCCTTCAGGAAAGTCTGGCTCTGCGCTGTGCATCTCTGCCTGTCTGTCAGGAGCTGGGCATTGCCCCCACCTTCCTTTCTGGCTTCACAGAACTCTCTCCCCAGCATCTCTCTTCTCTTGTCTGCTGCTCTAAGTCTCAGTGCTCGATGAGCCCCCTCCTTGGGAATTCCTTCCTTATCTCACCGAAGGCCATAGCAAGCCTGCCACACACTGAATTCACAAGCTATGTTTTTCAACTTTGAAAATCCTTTTTATTTAGCATAAAGACACACTGCCTGGAGTGTTGGAAAAACGTTTTCCAAATTAAATACACGTTTTATTGTGGGCAAATCCAAATGAAACACACCCACTCAAATCAATCATAGATTAACTTCTGAGCATTGCACCGAATTTCTACGTGCCAATTTTCAGAATGCAGTTCATGTCTGAAGCTGGAAAGCTCTAAGTACCGACACACTGCTCCCTTTTTCCCTTTCCAGAACTCCTGCCCCGCCTTTCATGGAGAGACCGAACACATTCAGCGCTACTGAATTACGAGCGTGTATTTCACCTCTCCTACTGCACCTTTAGAATGCATGTCTGTTCAGCATAAATATACATTACCATGAATCGTCACAACAGTTTTCAATTTAAAAGCACATCCCTTCCTTACATTCTTCCTATGTACATTCTTGCTAGTATTTCTGATCAAACCAGATTTTTATTTATTTATTATTTTCCCATTCTTCAAAATTTAAAGTGTCTTCAGGAGGGGCTATCTAACCTCCTTCCAATGGGCATCTGCAGAGCAACAACGACAACAAGAGACCAAATTAAACTCATTCCAGACATTTTCAAGAAGGGGCCACACTCATCATTTTGCCTGGCAAAGGAATTGCACGTACTTTTCCCAAAGACGGTCCTCAGACCGTGTCAAACAAAAACCCCACACAACACAGCTCGCTGAGGCAAGGCATCCTTACCTCCACACGAAGAGCACAATCGCTACTCACTCAAACAAGCATTTCACAAGCACCACCACCGACGTCGGTCCACAAACCTCACAGCACCCAAACACAACTATCAAACCACAAGTCAGCCCGGAGACTGCATCAGGTTCAAGACGACAGTCCAGAGACTGTACCAAGTTCAAGAAGACAGTCCAGAGACTGTACCAAGTTCAAGAAGACAGTCCAGAGACTGTACCAAGTTCAAGAAGACAGGCTCTAGCCCCAGACCTTTTCAAGCGTAGACCAAATTACCAGTTGGCCTGGCAGATTGTTCGCAAACAGTCCCAGACCTTTTCAAGAACAGACCAAATTACCAGTTGGCCCGGTAGACTGCTCACAAACACTCTGTGCCTTTTCAAGGGTCCGCAAACCCACCAAGTTCAAGACAAGACAGCCCGAAGACCGTACCAAGACACAGCCCGTCGACTCATGCCGTTCAAGCAAGGCAGTCCAAAAACTGCACCAAGACAGTCCGGAGACTGTACCAAGACACAGCCCGTAGGCTCGTGCCGTTCAAGAATGGCGCCATTTTTCCAAGAATCAAATCACTCACCTATTGCACACAGGTCGAGTCAAGTTATTCTCCAATGCCGACTCTTCGGACCAAACGGTCAACTCCAAGGTTTCGCCTTCTCAGGACCCCAGCCGGTGACCACTAGATGAGGAGTCGCCCGATCAGATGGGCGGGGCAGCTGCAAGAACCAAGCTCGATCTTGTGGGGTACCCCGATCGGCCCGACCAACCGGACGCAACCCCGACCCTGCAACCCGATTACAGGCGAGCTGGATCACCTTGCGGGGTCCCTGTTTGGGCGCCAACTGAAGGAAGTGGCCCTTAGCGGCCACCCGGGTTACTTACAACCACCTGCTATGCCTTCCCAAGTAATGAAGAGTCGGTCAGACAGTAGAGAATACAAACAAACCTTTATTAGCAATACTCTGCAAAGGAGTCCAATCTGACCTGCACCCTAAGATGTCTGCCGAGGGACTGACCCCCCAACAGTCTGCAGTGAGTAATTATTCTTCCCAAGAAGCCTCCAACCACGCCCACAGTGGAAAGTTACCGGCCTGGGCCGAACATAAACACAGAACGCACAGGAGGATGGGCTACCACCTGCCAGATGGGTACATGCTATCTGTAATTCGAGGTCACCATGCTGAGTCTCAGCGTCTCCCAACGTGGGAGCAGAACTACACACTCAGATAGGTATGCAAGGGCAGAATGGCCTATTCATTAGTAAGTTGGAAAACAGCCTTGAACAGAGAGAAAATAATAACGAAATACAATGTTCTGCTGAGGCAAGCAATACGAGTAATGAGGCCTAGTTCATACACAGCCTAAGCAGCCTAACAGGGATTACGAAATACAAAATGGAGTCGCACTGGCTAACTACAGGAAAGCTTGCACGTTGCAGGGATAACTCAGTGGGTTGCATAACGTCAATACAAATGGCTTCTATTTAGCCACACACTGCTAACCTAATATAGCATGAAACAAGTGCATGGCAGGAATGGGATTTTCAAACCTAACACCCAGGGTCGTCTTTGGTCCTATGCGCCTAACTCTCCTGTGTGTTTCAGGAAAGAGAGTGTCTATTGTAAGGCTCCGCTTCACCAGGATTCCACCCCTATCATTTTCCTTTGTGCACCCAGAATTCAAAGATTGTCCACCCTTGCCTTGTTGTCTTATTTTTCTAGGCATGTCTGAATAGAAATTTTTCATTATAACCGCCTGGTTTGTTTTCTACATCCTTGCAACTGTTATAAAGCATATCGAAGTACAATAGACATACTGCCCAGCCCATGCTCCTCTTAAGATTCATCATAGGATTAGTCATCTTATCAATCTTAGTATCCATTGCCGCTGTGTTGCTCTTAATATCTTTAAGGATCATCATAAAGCATGCCTTAGAATGAAAAAGTCCCTTTCCTGTGTGAACTGTGGTTGATCCTTTGTTCCTGCTAGTGTTTCTTCTAAGGAGAATAAATCATTTCTTTATTTGTACTTTTGTTTGCTGTATTGTGGCCTGTATCATTTTCTTGTGAATTTGAGGCTGTTCACTTTGTACTTTGTCTGGTGTGGTTACCTGTCCAATCTCTGCTATGCACTTCTGATGTTTGGTTGAGGATTTACTTTAGATTCTGCCATGATCCAAAACAAAACCCATTGCTTTTTTATTAGCACTGAGGTAGCTTCATATGGGGCCATTATTCAAGTTCCTTGATCTGTGAGCAACTTGTAAATACTCCATTATTCGCTTACCCTCCAGTAGACACTAGATCACTGGTCCTTGCCTGTATCTATGCTTGTTTTCTATTTTAAGCCTCTGCCACAGCTTTCCCCTTTCTTGTTACTACTTGGCCGATCGCTCCATACACAGCCAACACTTTCTCCTAGGTTGTTACCGACATTTTGTCTACATGGTCCTGCATCTTATTTCTTCATTCACATGTCTCTATTTTTAGATTACTAAATATGAACAAAAATATTCAAACATGAAAAATACATTTTAAAAACAGCGTCATTGAGGAAAATTAATTAGCAAATATGTCCAGGTAAATTAAAGCACACACCACTATTTGGAATTAGGCTACAAAATTAGGGTTCACCGTAAGCAGCTCATAGGTAAGATGTACACGGTAGACAATTATGAAAAACACAGACAAACAAAACAAATACATCACAAGTTTAAAAACATCTAAAGCACAGTTGCATCTATAATTCAGTGCAATATAGTTTTGTTTGGGCTAGATGTATCATTCCGTTCCAAAACCAAGGATGTGCTGTTTGCGCACATACCGGATTGCAAATCGGAATGCAATTTGCAAGCCACAAAGGCTTTTCTGACTCACAAAATGGGTTTCATGCTAAAAAGCCATTATGAGGTTGCAAACCCTGTGATTTTGATGGCAAAATAGTTTTGAAAATCAGGTCCTTAATAATCTACCCCTATCTTAACATCAACACAAGGTTAGATCTAATAACAATATTCCAAGGATGAGCTTGATAACAAAAATAACAGGCAAAAGCACAATATAGCACATTATTTCTCATCCTACTATCTCATTACATTCTTCATGTCTTGTTACCATTGTCACATCTCAGAGGCTTCACACGCTTTACGCGCTATACTAAAAACATTATTGTGCAGCTATCTAATCTCCCAAATTAACCGGATACTTTAAGGACTCTAGATTTTTTCATAATAAGTTGCAGTATAAACAATGAACAACTCCTGAGGGGAACAATCGTGAAGCTTCTGATATCATGCAACATAAGAGCATTGTAATAATATGCAGAGAAGTGTTTCGATGTAAGGATAACATAGACTAGCCAGTTTACACTCCTTAGTACACTTGACAAGACACCATGCCCATCAAAATAAAAGAGTACAACATCTAAACAACTTGTAGATGTGTGTCTCAAGTAGACAAAGTGATCCATCAATGTGATTGAAGCATCTTCAAATTGAACTCTTGAGTGTAAGATGCAAAGAACTACTAGTCAAGCACATATAATAGGTCTGGGAATTTTACACAACTAGTTTTACTGTCTTGGAGTATAGCCTTAAACTGGGAGTAAGACCCTGACAGATTGTAAAGGAAAGCCCTAATATCAAGATGGGCAAGGATATTATTATGTACGATGCATTATGTTAAAGAAAGGCAGAATCTTCCCTGCTAAGCCTTTCTAAACATCAAGATCAATAAACTGCATTGCCTGGTATTGAAGCTAATAGGTCCAGCCACAGAGGCCATAAGTGAGCGACTTTCGGCTTCTGGCAGGCACCTTCATGAGAGTTTGCTGTCAATTTCTAGACCTAAATAACTATAAGAGAACACCACCCTCAGTTTGCTCATGACAATGCGCCACCTACCACTGGACTTGGTCTGGCCAAAACAAATAAACTGGTTTTATCCAGATTAATGGTAAGATTATCGTCTTGATTGCAGACACCTAGCCAACTGAGTCTAAACTGTAAGCCAAATGTAGTTGTATCCAGTAGTAGGTAGACATCAGCCAAGCAAAGAATAGGGTTGTCCTCACTACCCAACTAGAAAGGAAATCTGGCAGATCCTCCAACCTCAGCAGCTAGATCTAAAATACAGATTTCAAAAAGGAAGGGAGCAAGTACATGTCACTGTCTAAGGCCAAGCTCAGTAAAAATGGGAACCCAGAGGCTATCCTTTCTTGGGAGCTCGATGCAGGACCAGGTGCCACAATGGGGTCACTCATGATATGAACAAGCCAGTAAAGACTGCTGCAGCCTAACATCTTGGTGCACAGTTTACCCTGCCGCTAATTACAGGACCAAACACATAAATCCACACATCATACCCAGTACGGCTTTATTTTCTGTTGTTCTACGTGGTTTCACTCTATTTATGCACCACTCAGATTATTTTTAGGCACACACTGCCTGAAGTAGCATGTCTGGACAAACTTTCCTAAACTGACCTCTCTCTATTTGGTTCAAGGTTTTAAATAGTTGTGGTAATTATTTTGCCATAGGTCCTCGAGCTCTCTGTTGTACTTAATGTTATTTGAAGTAAATTGAAACACTCATGAATTTTATCCAGCGTTTCCATTTTATTAATTAATTAATTAATTTAAAAACCAATCCATGTGTTCCTCTGAATTCAACAAATGTACCTCAGTGCATTTTATGTGTCTGGTGTGCTTCATCAGGAGCAGTATACAGTACACATACGTGTTCATCTAGGGCAAATACATCAAATATACGTTATCAAACTAGAAATCAAGGTTTAACTTGTACTTCAGTTACCTATAAGAGATCAAAGGTGTATCCCTTACTTGACATTTGGCATACAAGCATAAGCACACAATTATTTCGCATTTGAGCAGCACACTGATCTGAAATGGTGTCAACAGCTACCTATAAAGCACATAAGTACTCATTGACCAAGCACTGTTCAAACAATGCAGCTTCCTCATTGTAAACATTTCTTTCCTCTTCTTGATAGTTCTTACCTAAAGCCTTGTGGATCACACTGTCCTCTGTTTACAATCTATATTGAAATAATAAACTAGTAATACATGTGGCATCCCTTTTTTACGTCAAGACTACCAGACTGTCTGGTTGCAAAGACCTATTAAAGAAAAGCTAAAAGCTTCCCTAGGAATGCATTCCACCCACTGCATACCATGAGCTTTTTGTTTAGTCACTCACACTTGCTTTCTTTCTATTCACTGGCTCTGTATTCGCCCATCCAGAAACGTTTACCCCTCCTGTGGAGCTTCGCCTATTTACCACCTCACTGATTGGCTCCTTCTATTCTTCCAAAGTTCTTGCTTTTTGTGAACTCATTTTTTTTCCTGAAGCATTCCATGAGAGTGCATGTTTTATCCAACTGTCTCCTTTGTATGGTTCTACCCCATCCCTGTGCTCTCTGTCGCTCTTTTAAGTACAGTGTACAGCTGTGCAACTCTCATGATCTCAGTTACAGTTTCGCCCAAGTGCTGCTGCGCCCCTGACCTTCACCTGTATTGCTCTATTGCGTGCTTCTGTTTTACCTTTTTTATATATAGCGTTAACGTGGCCTCAGGGGCATTGGAGAACTTTACATTAGGCACCAGTTTACATTAAGCTCCAGTTAAAGTACACAAGGTTACACTACCAGGTTCCAAAGGGGGCAGTCACGGTCATAAGGCCAGATCAGCTGCCCCTCCCTCTCCGCTGTCTGTATTCTTCATTTAGTCCGTATGCTTCAACCCACCCTCTGTGCTGCTTAAACCCCTCTCCTGACTCTCTTTCCAATTACTTTTCATTGGCAAAGACAATAGGTCCTTACACAGAGACACGATGACGTTGCCATTGCTTTAACAATAAT
This sequence comes from Calotriton arnoldi, assembly GCA_963921515.1. Taxonomy (NCBI): domain Eukaryota; kingdom Metazoa; phylum Chordata; class Amphibia; order Caudata; family Salamandridae; genus Calotriton; species Calotriton arnoldi. The sequence continues at coordinate 4,880,320 of CAWUFW010000233.1, read as the reverse complement.
TGCCAATGCTTGTTCCTCTATCTCTTAAGTCTGTTTACAGGCTCCTCCTTTTCTCATCTCTCCAGGGGGTTCTTCCCCCATACACAATATACCCATCCTTGTTTTTTGCCAATATGACCTTCCCCTTTACTTCGTTTCTCACTTCTATAACAATCCCCACACATATATAAACTCTTTGTATATTCTCTGGTTACTTTTATACGCACCTATTTCTCTTTCTTAATCATTACTTTGTCACCAGTTATGTTTTCAAACCATTTATTTCGAGCCACATCATTTGTTTTATATTATTTGAAGTAGTCAGTGTGTATGTAAAATTCACTGACAGACTTGTGTCCAGTGCAGTCTTAGTTGCAGTTGCCCGGGGGCCCCATGAGCATAGGGGCCCGTGCAGAGCAGAATTTAACACTAATTTTCTGTTAAACATTTTTCTTCTTGTGAGTGGTTGTGTAGGCAGGGTCAGTGCACTGCTTTGCCCAGGGGCCTATAATGCTGCTAAGACAGAGTCCGATTAATGCAGGCCCTTTGTTTCAATACAAGTGCCAAGTTGATGAAAGAGTAGGCATGCCTGCCTATGTCCTGGCCCCTGAGGGCTGTCCCAGAGCCGCTGCTATTTCCATCAACCAGAGCTGGCTCTTGTGTTGTTGGACAGTGGTCCACCTTGCACACTGGCATCAACTCAGACAAAGGCATCGGTGAGAATGGTGGCTTCTTATGGCTCTATTAGGATTCCAGACTTGGGGCAGATACATGTCTTCTGTGCCAGGGAATGCAACATGGGTTCTGTAAATCCTCATCTGTTTATCATCAGGACTATGGTAGGGCAAGCTCTACATTTTGCACCAATATTAGCATATACTTCAATGCAGGGGTGTAGCTTCCATTGGTGCATCAGGTGCAGTGGAACTAGGGCTCAGAGGCCTGAGGGACCCTCTGAACCATGATTATTGATGTATTTCAGAGTTCATATAGCCGGCAGGGGTTTGGGGGAGTGGAGAATGTCCTTTCTTGCACTAGGGTCAATGACACGCTGGCTACGCTACTGCTTTTATACACATTCATTTACGAGCATTTGTATAGCACTTTTCTTCCATTTGTATGCTCATGCAGCTCTTTTCAAATCTGGGCCGCTTTTACATTATTTCCATTCTGGATCAAGCATAGGTCATGTATATAATGAGAGGCCAATGGAGATACACAGAAGTCAATCAGATTTTTGGAGGGGCTAATACCATATTCATATTCATGGAATCAGTATATGAGTGAGTGAGTGTGAGTTAGTGTATGAAAAGAAAACCCTCATAAAGCACCTCCATGCCACTCAGGTGTCCTCATGAAGCTATACAAAAGAGATGACGAATAATGGAAGACCCACAGGTGACAAGAGAGGACGTGGTGCAGAAGCTAGATCCAAAGATCCTTGCTCTTGTGATTATCTGTACCATAGGTTGAATGACGAGGTTGAGGCACTGTCTGTTGCAAGACATATTGTTAGCTTACAGTGGGCTTATAGCCCACACATTGCTTACTGTTGGTTGGCTTTATTGTTACTTTCGTCAGCATACTTCTTTTTCGCTAGATCATGTGAGCTCTCTTTCCTCTTCTTGTGTTTGTCCCATCCCCGGAGCATGGAAACATTACTTGTGCCCTACTACTTCTCACTTTTCAAGCACTACTTTTTTCTTTTTGTTTTAGCCACTCCTCAAGAGTGCATGTGTTTTCCAGTTCTCTCTCTGGTGTACTTCTTCCCCATCCCCTCCTCTGTGTTTGGTGTTCCTCTCTCCTCCTGTGTGCTTCCCCCTCACCTATGTGCTTCTCCCCCATGTTGAATTCTCACCCAATCACTTCTCCCCACCAGCTCTACTTTGCTGTCTTTTGCATGTTCGCTCTCCCACCTGTGCCTCTGTGCTGCTTCTCCCCACCTGTTTTTTCTGAGTTGTTCCCACCCACCCGTATCCCATTTTGCTTCAACTCTGCATCCGAGCCCCTGTGTTGCTTCTGTCCCATGTCCCTTCTGACCCCTTCTCATGCCCCCTGTGTTGCTTCCATCCCATTACTTTCAGGCCCCATGTTGCTTCCCCCTCGTTGCTTCCATCCACCCGCTCATTTTTTTAAAAGCAAAAAATCACCTGCGTCATTTTGTTGGCTTGTGCATGTGTTGTATGCATGCCTACAAACTGACGTGACTGAGTGCACCAACAGTTTTTTAAAAATTCTTCAGCCTTGTTGCAGAGTATCGAGAATACTGTGCAGCATTACTAAAGACCATTGGCAAAGCCAATAGGTCCCAAAGACGAGGCCTATTGGTTTTGCTAATGGTTGTTCTTAATTTGTCTCTATAACCACCTTTAAGAATTTTTTTGACTATTTCCAACACTATTTTTTGGGGGGGGGTGGGGGGAGTTTTATATAGTGTGAACTAGAGCCGAAGGTATCAGAGTGCTTTACATGAGCACCAGTTGTGTTACAGACAGACACATCTATTTTTTTTTTAGGCACGGGGAGATTAAGTGATTTGCCCAGAATCACAGGATGTTGAGCGTCCCTGCCGAAACTCGAGCCTGGTTCCCCAGCTCCGAGGTCGACTGCTCTAGCCATTAGGCCACAACCTCTCCCCGCAAAACAAAGCTGTGACAAAATGTCATGTTTCATATCATTAAAGTGTATCACTAGGGGTGCTTTAGGATTACATAGCTGGACCTTTCTTTTGTGTTACTCCGAATTGATTTTGACAGCATGTGCATTTTTTCCAACTTTACCTTTCCCACAAGAGCATTTGATTAAAAGAACATAGAGCAGTTGCACATTGCCTAACATTTCAGTTGAATTTTTTCCTCTGTAGTAGGATAAAAAACATATTCTCCCTTCATTAAATTGAATATTGTTCAGAACTGAAGCCTATATAGGTTCCTTATTTCTGTATTTTCAAAGTCATTTGCATTTCTAATTCTATGTATTTTTCTCTTGTCAATTTACATTTTTTCCCTCTTCTGTGTGCGAATGTTAGATCGTTTTTGAAGAGCCTTGTAGGTTTTTGGGCAGGACAGATGGACTTTCAATGTTATTTTTTATAGTCCTTGTTAGAAATGGGATCTCTAGTTGGCAAGGGTTTGCACCTTTGTCCAAGTAGGGACCCTTCTTCCTAGTCAGGGTAAGGGTGTTACACTCGTGAAGTAACCCCTGCTCACCCTCGTGGTAGCTTGGCACGAGCAGTCGGGCTTAATTCAGAGGCAGTGTGTAAAGCATTTGCACATAACCAACAGTAATACAGTGTCAGCACTACAAACGGACACCACACCAGTTTCGAAAAATAACCAATATTTTATATACTCAAGACAAGACCAATTACGACAAAAATCCACAATACTATACTTTACGAATGAATACTTGATACGGTAACTTCTTCTTTGCAGGAATAGCACAAAAGCAAAGTTCGTACGAGTCGGTAGCTCCGTCCGAGCCTACCGTGATGCTGAAAACCACAGAGTCTAACAGTTCCAGCCGACCGCGTCGATACGGGCCAGCAGAGTCGTGAACAGACTCGGTTACAGTACCTTTCTCGTTGTGGCTGGTACGGAGTGTACGAACCGGTCGGCGTTCGTCGCGGTTGCGGTGCAAGACGGAGCGATGCAAGGTGCGGTGTCCCTCGATGCGGTGCAGGCAGCGGCTCGATGAGCGTTGTACAGACGGAGTCGGTGAGTCCAAGGCGTGCGATGCAGGGTGAGACGATGCTCGATGCGGTGCTGACAGGTTGCGATGCCGGCGACCTAGCCGGAGTGCGGGAGCTGGCGTCGGACAGCGGTGCGAGTCGGAGCGGTGCGTCGCAGACGTGCGAGCGGTGCCCCAAATGCGGTGCGGTCTCGACTCTTGAGCCAGTTGCAGCGACCGCGTCGGTCGGGTCCGGCTGGTTCAGTGAAGCGATGCGATGCGAACTGCGGTGCCCACAGGTCACGGTGCAAGCAGGGGCTCGATGTTGGCGGCGTCGGACGTCGCCCACGGTGAGACCAGGGTTGAGATGTGAAGCGGGGCGATGCGGTCTGCGGTGCAAACAGGTCACCGGCCAGGGATGGATTCGGTTGACGGAGTCGGTTGCGGTTCCCTTCCTCTGTGGCAACTGAAACAGCGTTCCAGAAGCGGTACCCAGAGGCTTGTGAAGTCTTTGTAGTCCCTGAGACTTCTTAACAGGAGGCCAGCTCGGTTTCAGGCCCTTGGAGATACTCAGCACAAGTTTGTAGAAAGTTCAGTCCAGTCCTTTCACTGCCCAAGGCAGAAGCAGCAGCTGCAGGCCAACCCCACAAAGCAACAACACAGCAAAGGGGCAGTACTCCTCCTGGCAGCTCTTCCAGCTCTTCGTCTTGGCAGGTTCCTTGATTCCAGCGAGATCTAAATTCATGGGGTCAGGGCCCCAATATTTATATCCCAAATTCCTTTGTTCTCTGAAGGCAGAGAGGCCTTTGCCTAGTCCAAACCAGTTCTGGAGCACTTTGTTGACAAGTCTCCGTCCCTTCTTTCAGTGAGTAGGCCAGGGACATCAGACGCACCACAGGAGGTGGAGCCAGCATTGTGGAGGGAAGGCACTGTCCTATTCAGGGCCCAGGTGCGACCCCTCCCACCCATCTACATGTAGATCTTGCTATTCAGCCCTGCGCTGACTCACCCTGTCTCCCGGCATCCCCAGCCCCTGTCGCTCACACTCCAGACAAGGAATACACAACCTCGCAGAGGCAGGCTTGGATGGTTAGACAAGAAAATACCCACTTTCTAAAAGTGGTATTTTCGAACACAGAATGTTAAAATCAACTTCACTAAAAGATGCATTTTATCATTCTGAGTCCAGGCATACTAAACTCGAATTTCTACCATGTTCCCGGGGTCAGTTAGGATTATAAGCTGTAATAATCAAAACTGCCCGTTCTGGCCTAGGGGGAACAGGTAGCCTTGCAATAGTGAAAAACGAACTAGGCTGTAATTCACTATCAGGACATGCCGCACACACCCGGGCATGTCCTACCTTTCGCGTACAACGCACCCTGCCCACAGGGGTACCTTGGGCCTACCTTAGGGGTGACTAACATGTAGCAAAGGGATGGTTTAGGGACTTGCAAGTGTGTGCACTTGCCAAGTCGTCATGGCAGCCCCAGGCTGCGCACAGGCTCTGCGGTGGCAGGCCCGAGTTACACTTTACGGGCTGTTTGCGTGGGTGGCACAATCCAGTGCTGCAGCCCACCAACAGCATTTGGTCTATAGGCCCTGGCACTCGCAGTGCACTTTACAAGGGACTGACACATAAACCAAATAGGCCAATCATGGAAACACCAATCCATAACGCATTTTTTACAGGAGCACTTGCACTTTCCCACTGGACCGCAGTGAGGAAAGTGCACAGAATCATTACACCAGCAAAAACAGAGTCAAAACCGGGAGGTCAGAAAGCAAAAAGTCAGGGGAAACACGCCAAAAGATGCCAAGTCTAACAGTCCTCTTAACGAGCTTGTTTTTAGAGCAACATAAGCTGTAAATTATTTTCTTCATTCATCTGATCATTTAAGCAGCAACTAATCCAGTGTTTTTCTTTAACTGAGGGCAATCAATAGTTTAAGGTGCATTTCTTCTTTTACACTTTTTTGATTGTCCGATATAATTTCTTTTATTCCCAATATGTGGGAGTACAGGAGGTGTTTTAGCAGATGACATTGATGAAAATGCTTCTCAAGTAAAAGATGGTTTCTATTCATACTTTTTAATATTGTAGTTAACAATCATTTTGAGATTAACTAACTGTAACAACAAATACATTAATTGTATGTTTAGGAATCATGATTGTGATATTTACTGTCTCACATTTGTTGTTTAAAACATTGTTGTTTAAAACATTGTTCCAAACCCAGGCATTTTCATGGTAAATATATCATTAATGGATCTGGAAAAGGAATATTCAAGCCTTTCCAAATAATTATGTCTATGTCTTTCACAAATGATCCTCTATTGCTTCTATCATTGTTTGTTAAAAATACTGATTAATAGTGTGAACTACAGATTCCTTTTACAACCATTACAGTTTATTCTGAAATAATATTTCAAACTTTGAAACCCTGGAAAAACCAATGTGCTGTATTCAACATTCATATTTCACATGTTTTAGGATGCTGGATGGAGATTATGGCCCTGAAGAAGAGCAGAAAGAAGAAGGAGCAACTCAAAACAACTGGAATCAGAATCACAACAAAATGGTGATGTGAAGGACCCTACCTGGCTGCAGAAGATCAGACCACAGTTTTCTTAGTTTAACTGAAATTATAGGCATGTAAATAACTCACTCATACATAAGTTGAATTTTTAAATTACAGTACATGTTTTGCTGAACTGTGCACTTGGTGGCTGTGCTATGAGTTATGACAATCATGTTCAACTGATGTATTGTATCTTTAAAGTTTATAATCAAAATAAAAAGCATACTATAAACATGCATGAATAGTTCAAGGGTGAACTTGCACTTTGAGTTCTATGAAAGGAGAAATCTAAATATGAATGGAATTGTCTCTTTTTTTGGCACAGAACTGCAGTATTGTGTAAAGTACGAATAAAATGTTGAAGTGAAATTTCATTGTCTTAAAGGTATTTAAGTACCTATACGTACGAGTATTCCCAAAGAATGTAAACAAAGGCAAAGATTACACAACTGTCAAACTCACTAATTAATCTAATTATTGTAAGATTTCCTTCTTGGTGTAGTTCCAGGACAGTTATGCTGAACTAGGTGTTATACCACCAAAAGCATTTCCTAGATTTTCTGTACTTAGTTTAACAACTGATGAGCTGGAGAAAAATCTAGGCCCTTTCTCATACAACACATTTGCAACAATCCTGTTTGAGTATGTTAAATGCATCTCTAAGAAATCATGCTCCCAGTTTAATTAACACATCAATGGCTATTTGGGTTTGAAGTCATGTACTGGTGTCAGCCTTGTCACAAAACTGAGAACCCCTCTTAGTCAAGAATCAGAGTGGACAGGTAAGGAAAGACATGAGTAACCTGGAAGGTTTTTGTTTTGATGTTGTGGCTTGTGCACAGACATAACAACTGCATCAGTCTTCATACCCAGTTAGCAACTCTGGAGCTGAAGTAAGGGAGGTGGGGATAAATTGATCTGGACTCTGAATCACGGGCCAAAGTTCATGACTTCACAAAATAATTCCCACCTAGGATAATATAAAGGCATTTAGATAGAGATTTTTGGTATGTGCGAAACCATTAAGGAACTGTTATTCCATACTAATATTTTTACAGATTACTGCTTGCCCAGTTCTTGATCTGTTGTACAACCAATGGAGTAATGACACAGATACAAAGAACATTATATGGGATAGCAATAATGACAGTTCTTTCTATTATTTCAGCTCTTTGCTAACCTCAGAAAATTGTCTAGTGGACAGAGTACCAGTTGTTGCAAACACGTTTCATGGCTGGTACAGATTGACAGATTCATAAAAAGCAATAAACCAGGTACTATCACCTACCATCAATACAGTTAGATATCTGTGAAGCCAACACATGCTGGTGGTCAGGGATCAAACCACAGAAAATTCACAGAAAGTTTAGATTCCTGGAGATAAATCATCCACTAAACCAAAAATAGATATTACGAAGCTTATTTACAAGCCCATTGCGCCGCCGGTTTGTTACTTTTTTGGACGCACCGGCGGCACAATGGGCTTGCCCATATTTACAATGCCACCTAAAGTCACCCTGCGTAACTTTTCATGGCCTTGTAAATATGGCCCCCTTTCACGCATTCTGCATGAAAGGGACGTTCCATGGGTGTTGTTGTGGGTGTTCCCACGCAACATCCATGGAACTTGACGCATTCCCAGATTTACAAAATTTTGTAAAACTGGGAATGCGTCAGAATCCTACACCTCCCCAGGGGAGGCATAGGAATGGAGCAACGAGGAGAAATACTTTTATTTCTACTCGTTTTTTCCTCTTTCTATGCATACTGCTTTCTGCAGCATGCATAAAAAGAGGAAAATGCCATTTATGATTGTTTTTGTGCAAGAAAGTGTCCCTGCCTGCACAAACTCAATCATCCCCACAGCGCATGCACCCCAGAAAAATGACGCAAGTGTGCCTGCACTGGCGTATGGCAGACAATTGTACGCCAGTGTAGGGGAAAGTATAGGAATGCATCGTATTGTTGTTTATACAATGCATCCCTGTGTTTTGAAAATGATGCAGCAGGGTGCAGCTAAATGGCTTGCGTCACCGCGCTGCATTTTTTTCTTGTAGATGAGGCCCTACAACTTTTGTAGCCAGTGCCTCTTCAATAGTGACTGCATGGTTCACCTCTGGTACCGCCTTCAGTTAAGAATATAAAGATACTGGATGTAAGAGATTAGCACTAGAGAAATGAGAGCATATGATTGCCTGAACTGTAAATCTTGAGCTTTTGGCTTTCATGTCATTTTGGCATTCCAGGATGGGGTTCTACAAGACTTGGTTTGTGCTGAATTCTTGTTTTAAATGTACCATAGTATTTTCGATCAGAAGTAAGAAGGTTGATGGTTAGAGAAGACAGTTGAATGGAACATGTGTGAAAGTTGTTTACATCTATCACTCCACATTCTTAATAATTGTGGGTACCGGAAAATCCAGAATGTCCTTTTTACAGTCCTATTCGTTCATCTTCAGGAAAGTGTCTGTTTTAAAAAAAATTACAGAGAGACACTAAGAATTTATCTCGTCTGCAGTACTGCATATAATTTGTTTAGTGGTATACATAGAGGGGCCGATTACGATCTCGTCCGGAAAGCATTCCGACCGATTCGGTTCCGGAATGCTTTCGGAGAGATAGAGTTTTCTGGGGCCGATTCGTACAGCTCTATGGACTAGGTTTTCCGGGCAAGCAAGTACGATGAACGATTCGGACAGCCTTTATGATCCGTAGGATCTGCGCATTTGTTGGACAACATAAACTAGGGGCTTAGTGTCTAGACTGGCCTAGAGACCAGTTAGCTCACAGAGCCACCGTAAGCACCCCTAACCTTACCAGGGAGCAAATGGTTTCTGGCAACCACTGAAAATGACAACCCTGTCCCCTCAGGAATCATGGAAACAGTACAGAACCTTTCGCTCAGTCATTCATGCTCACTTATTCTCAGAGAGGTATACAGAGAATGCAGAGTGTGACCTTTTTCCAATATATTTATTGAACCAACGTTATTCTTGTATAAAATACATGTGCTGCAATGATTAATAGATAGAAGCAAATAAAAGTGATTACAAGCACCAAAAGCTTAAATAGTAGCTATAGTTCTACGATGGTGCTAAATCAGTGTACATATGCAGGCATATAAAACAAGGCAATAATCAAGCATGCTCCTACTATGCAAACGCTACTCTAAGTGTACCTAGAGTGTGTGTGTGTGTAGAGCCAAGAATCCCCCAAGGGACGATCCAACCCCATTACCTGATGGGAGAGAACGAAGGACCCCGTCTTGGTCACGACTGGATACCCCTCACAAGATGTCAGACCACTGCATGGAGAAGTCTCAGCATGCAAGGACCCTCGGTGTCAGCTGAAGTGCCTCCTCTCCTAATCTATCGGGATGCACATCTTTTATAATAAAAAGCAGCCTTGCGATGTGCGTATAGATTAGAGATGTTATGGATATGTAGATAGCCCTGTTGCCACGTGGATGAAGATAGAGATGACATTTGTACATAGTGCGAGAAGAGACCTTGTACATAATGTTCAGGGCATTGTGATAATGCTGTGCGCGAAGCTAGATGTATAAACAAGTTTAGTTTCAGGGAAACTAATCCAACATCGTCAGGCATGCAAATATGTGCAAAATGTCACTGCTGAAAAATAGGACAATGTAAGAAATAAGCTGCTTTGCTATATGGGCCAAACCCGTCAATATAACACTGCATGAAGGTAGGCTATGATTTTCTTAACTAGTTCACTGGAGGCCACACTCCTGTGGAAACAGCTGGACAGCTGCAGAATATGTTGGAAGAATAGAGGGGGCTTGATTTGCTTAGCCTTCCTTTAAGGGTACCATTCTGTCACTAGCAGTGGTATCCTTCAGAATTTCCACCTAATGAAAAAGGTCTTACTAGAAGGTTGTAACCCAGTTCAGCTGAGACGTGCCCACATGCCTGTAAGAAAAACTGCTTATATTGAGCTAACATGAACCAATCAGGGCCAAGCATGATAGTTATTCCCCAAAAAACATTTGAAAGCCCAGAAAAACATAAATGGGTGACATAGTAAAAGAGGTTCAGCCCCCACGCCACTTTAATTGAGTGTCCAGGGGTGGTGTGGTATGAGGAGTCACTCGGGGCTCATTCGATCATTTATTGCTGAATGATGACCTCAGTTTTGTGTCCTGAGTGCAACAAGCCAGGTGCAATAAGAATGCTACATATGGTAGCGAGGGACCAAGAACTTCATGACGCAACCAACTGGACGCAAAGGGATGCATCCAGACTCCAGTGAGGTGAGATTTATGAGTGGGCCTAGTGGATAATGTCGTCGTCTTGCAGCACATTAGGATACACGGGTAGCTTCCGCAGTGTCACAGCATTCTGTGTTTTATTGGGTATTCAGACAAAATATCGAGTTAGAAATGTCGACTTACACAAATATCGAGTTGTAAATATAGTGACAGAAATATCGACAGCAAGAATAATGTGGTCAAGAATATCGATTTTAAGGTAAGAAATATTGTTTTTAAAAATATAGAAGTCATTATTATAGTTTCTAAAAATATAGATGTTTAAAATATCAATTTTTAGGTTGAGCTCGATCGACCTGTTGTTTCTCTTCTATCAGCATTTGGCATACCCACCAATTGCGATTGGTTGTTAGGTGTGTCTTTTAAAAATGCCTGCTTGTTATTGGTTCATTTGTTTAAATGCCCTTCCTTTGTGTGCTTAGCTCCCTCCCTGGCAATTAAACTAAGAGAACGTTTTGTTTGGCCATCACACGCTGTTACAGTGCGTGTGATGGCCCCACCTCCCATCTGGTTTTCAGAAAGGCGATACCAATGCCATATTTACACTCCCATACCATGCCAGTCGTGAAGTGCTGTATAACGGGCACCCTCACCTTCCCCAATCCACTCTGCTCGTTGTTGGCACTCATCATGCGCTCTGCGCTGCAGCCCCGTTGGCTGTTGCCCCAATGCCTGCTATGTAACAACGACCGCCGCCCGGTCTGTGTGCCTACAGCCCTCCCCACTCCCCTCTTGTGTACTCAGGAAGCGGTGCACCGGCGAGTGACCTAACAATAGGAGTCAGTGCATCTCAGCCTCGCCGGAAGAGACGGAGCGCTGCTCTTGTCTCCTCCTTAAGCTCAGCCAGAAATGAATTAAGCCACTGTGTAACCCGCGCAGTTCCATTAACATCGGGAAATTCCCGGGGACCACTAACTTATACACAGGAAAAACACTAACAAATAAACAGCTGCTCTACCGGACCTGAAAGTGACTCCCCCTTTCTCCCGCCGCAGCACTGCACTCGCCAAGCTCTTAAACAGGCACAGGCCAAGCACAACTGCAGCAGCCGTGGTGTGCACAGAGGCCTTCCGGTGCCTGGCTCAGAGACAGCATTGCAGTCTGCCCAGAGGTTTATCTTTGTCACCAGTACTTTTGAAGATGACAGTAGTCATAGATTGTACATTTATGAAGCTCTTTTTCCAGGGAATGTCTGCCACATGACAAGGGTAACGTGATCAAACATCTCCCTCAAAGACTGAAAAACAAATGATTTTACTGATCTATGACGTGATAAAAAAAATAAACAATCGGTAGCTTTGTGCACTGATAATACATCGGAATTGTTTTTGCCCTGTACCTGCTTCTGAAGTGAAGCCACAGGACTTGTCACTTGCATTGACAATTTTGCTTTTTATCACTTTTGAGCTCGTGCGCTCTATCCTGTAATGCTTGTGTATACGACGAGTGTATCTTTCCAGTTTAACCCCTTCGCTGCTAGGCCTTTTCCCCCCCTGTGCTAAGCCTTTTTTTGGCTATTTGGGGTAGTGCACGCTTAGGCCCCTGTAACTTTTTGACCACATAAGGTATCTGAGCCAAATTTGCGTCCTTTTTTTCTAACATCATGGGGATTGTAAAGGTACCCAGGGTTTGTGGATTCCCCTGGAGGGGACCCAGAAATTAGCCAAAATACATTAAAATGTTGTTTTTTTGGGGAAAAATGCGAAAAAGGGCTACAGATGAAAGCGTCTTGTTTTTTCCCTGCAAATGGCATCAAAAAGGGGTTGTGGTGCTGAAATCACCATCTTCCCAGCTTTCAGGGACAAGCAGACTTTTGTCAGAAAACCAACTTTTTTACACAGTTTTGGCATTTTTCTGGGACATAGCCTATTTTTGCTATTTTTTGTGCTTTCAACCTCCTTCCAGTTAATGGTAGAAATGGGTATGAAACCAATAATGGATCCTGGAAAGCCATACATTTCTGGAAAGTAGACAAAATTCTGAATTCAGCAAGGGGTCATTTGTGTAGATCCTTAAAGTTTTCCTTATAGAAACTAACAGTTAAATAAAGGAAAAATTGAAAATTTGTTGAAAAAAACAGCCATTTCTGTAAACGTTTTCACCTGTAACTTCTTCTAATTTTGACAACTATTTGAAAGCAATATACCGTTATATCCGCTGGACCTTTCTGGTTGTGGGGATATATAGGACTTGTAGGTTCACCATGAACCCGACGAACCCAGAGCCAATAACTGAGCAGCATCTTGCAATGGTTTTTTATTATGTACCGGGTATATAGCAATTATTTTGGGAAAATGTATACATGGAAAAATTGTTATGAAAGACACCTATGTATTTATGAAATGGGAACAAAATGTAGATTTTAGAAACAGTAGATATTTGCACATTTCCGAAATTGGGAGTACCCATACTAGCATGAGAATTATAGGTCATTTTTCAAAATGACTTATTTTTTAGACATTGTCTTTCATTTGGAAGGCAGAAATGCATCGAAAGTCAATAGGTAATAACAGTTGCTCTACAATTCTGTGTTACCCTAAGTCTCCCGATAAAAATGGTACCTCACTTGTGTGGGTAGGCCTTGTGCCCACAACAGGAAATGGCTCAAAATGCAACGTGGACGTACCACATTTTCACAATGAAAAATTACCCTTTTTTTGCAAAGTGCCTAGCTGTAGTTTTTGAACCCTAGCTCTGCGGGCACTTAGGGAAACCTAGCAAACCTATACATTTTTGAAAACTAGACACCCAGGGGAATTCACGATGGGGTGACTTGACTGCCTCCCACCAGGTTCTGTTACCCAGAATCCCTCGCAAACCTAAAAAATTTCAAACAAAACACATTTTCCCCACATTTCTGTATTGGAAAGTTCTGTAATCTGCGTGGATCCACAAATTTCTGCCCACCCCGCGTTCCCCAAAGTCTTACGAGAAAAATGGTACCTCACTTGTGTGGGTCGGCCTAGTGCCTGCGACAGGAAACTGCACAAAACGCAACGTGGTCACACCTCAATTTCGCAGTGAAAAATGACCCTTTTTTGGCAAAGGGCCTAGCTGTAGTTTTTGAACCCTAGCTCTGCCGGCACCTAGGGAAACCAAGCAAACCTATACATTTTTGAAAACTAGACACCCAGGGGAATCCAGGATGGGATGACTTGACTGCCTCCCACCAGGTTCTGTTACCCAGAATCCCTTGCAAACCTAAACAATTATTTAAAAAAACACATTTCCCCCACATTTCTGTGGTGGAAAGTTCTGGAATCTGCGTGGATCCACAAATTTGCACCCACCCCGCGTTCCCCAAAGTCTTCCGAGAAAAATGGTACCTCACGTTTGTGGGTCAGCCTAGTGCCCGCGACAGGAAACGGCGCAAAACGCAACGTGGTCACACCTCAATTTCGCAGTGAAAAATGACCCTTTTTTGGCAAAGTGCCTAGCTGTAGTTTTTGAACCCTACCTCTGCCGGCACCTATGGAAACCTAGCAAACCTATACATTTTTGAAAACTAGACACCCAGGGGAATCCAGGATGGGGTGACTTGACTGCCTCCCACCAGGTTCTGTTACACAGAATCCCTTGCAAACCTAAAAAATTGTCAAAAAAACCACATTTTCCCCACATTTCTGTGGTGGAAAGTTCTGGAATCTGCGGGGATCCACAAATTTCTGCCCACCCAGCGTTCCCCAAAGTCTTACGAGAAAAATGGTACCTCACTTGTGTGGGTCGGCCTAGTGCCTGCGACAGGAAACTGCACAAAACGCAACGTGGTCACACCTCAATTTCGCAGTGAAAAATGACCCTTTTTTGGCAAAGTGCCTAGCTGTAGTTTTTGAACCCTAGCTCTGCCGGCACCTAGGGAAACCAAGCAAACCTATACATTTTTGAAAACTAGACACCCAGGGGAATCCAGGATGGGATGACTTGACTGCCTCCCACCAGGTTCTGTTACCCAAAATCCCTTGCAAACCTAAACAATTATAAAAAAAAACACATTTTCCCCACATTTCTGTGGTGGAAAGTTCTGGAATCTGCGTGGATCCACAAATTTGCACACACCCCGCGTTCCCCAAAGTCTTCCGAGAAAAATGGTACCTCACGTTTGTGGGTCAGCCTAGTGCCCGCGACAGGAAACGTGGTCACACCTCAATTTCGCAGTGAAAAATGACCCTTTTTTGGCAAAGTGCCTAGCTGTAGTTTTTGAACCCTACCTCTGCCGGCACCTAGGGAAACCTAGCAAACCTATACATTTTTGAAAACTAGACACCCAGGGGAATCCAGGATGGGGTGACTTGACTGCCTCCCACCAGGTTCTGTTACCCAGAATCCCTTGCAAACCTAAAAAATTGTCAAAAAAAACATATTTTCCCCACATTTCTGTGGTGGAAAGTTCTGGAATCTGCGTGGATCCACAAATTTCCACCCACCCCGCGTTCCCCAACGTCTTACGAGAAAAATGGTACCTCACTTGCGTGGGTCGGCCTAGTGCCCGCAACAGGAAACGGCGCAAAACGCAACGTGGTCCCACCTCAATTTCGCAGTGAAAAATGACCCTTTTTTGGCAAAGTGCCTACCTGTAGTTTGTGAACCCTAGCTCTGCCGGCACCTAGGGAAACCTACCAAACACACATATTTCTGAAAAGTAGACACCCGGGGCTTCCAGGAGGTATGGCTTGCGTGGATCCCCCAACGTTTCCTTACCCAGAATCCCCTGCAAACTTCAATTTTAGCTGAAAAAATCACTTTTTTCACACATTTTTGTGTGGGAAAGTGTGGCATCACCGGGCTCACACAAATTTCCTACCACCCAGCGTTCCCCAGGTCTCCTGATAAAAATGGTGCCTCACTTGTGGGGGAGGCCCAAGTACCCGCGACAGGCAAGGGCCCAAAACGTAGTGAGGCGACATCAAAATTGCCTATCTCAAAACCACCTGGTTTTGCAAGGGGGGTCACCTGGGTTTTTGGCCCGGGGCTCGGCGGCCACATAGGGAAACCTACCAAACCCACACTTTTCCGTAAAGTAGACACCCGGGGATTCCAGGGAGGTATGGCTTGCGTGGATCCCCCAACGTTTTCTTACCCAGAATCCCTTGCAAACCTCAATTTTAGCTGAAAAAATCACTTTTTCACACATTTTGTGTGGGAAAGTGTGGCATCACGGGCTCACACAAATTTCCTACCACCCAGCGTTCCCCAGGTCTCCCGATAAAAATGGTACCTCACTCGTGTGGGAGGCCCAAGTACCCGCGACAGGCAAGGGCCCAAAACGTAGTGAGGCGACATCAAAATTGCCTATCTCAAAACCACCTGGTTTTGCAAGGGAGTCACCTGGGTTTTGGCCGTGCTCGGCGGCCATCTAGGAAACCTACAAAACCCACACATTTCTGAAAACTAGACACTCGGGGGCTTCCAAGGAGGTATGGCTTCCGTGGATCCCCAACGTTTCCTACCCAGAATCCCTTGCAAACCTCAATTTTAGCTGAAAAAATCACTTTTTCACACATTTTTGTATGGGAAAGTGTGGCATCACCGGGCTCACACAAATTTCCTACCACCCAGTGATCCCCCGGGTCTCCCGATAAAAATAATGCCTCACTCGTGTGGGAGGCCCAAGTAACCGCAACAGTCAAGGGCCCAAAACATTTTTTGATAGGCAATGTTGATGTTGCCTCAAAACGTTTTGTGTCCTTGCATGTCGCGGGTACTTGGGCCTCCCACACGAGTGAGGCACCATTTTTATCGGGAGACCTGGGGGAATGCTGGGTGGTAGGAAATTTGTGTGAGCCCGTGATGCCACACTTTCCCACACAAAATGTGTGAAAAAAGTGATTTTTTCAGCTAAAATTGAGGTTTGCAAGGGATTCTGGGTAAGAAACGTTGGGGGATCCACGCAAGCCATACCTCCTTGGAAGCCCCGGGTGTCTAGTTTTCAGAAATGTGTGGGTTTGGTAGGTTTCCCTAGATGGCCGCCGAGCACGGGGCCAAAACCCACGTGACTCCCTTGCAAAACCAGGTGGTTTTGAGATAGGCAATTTTGATGTCGCCTCACTATGTTTTGGGCCCTTGCCTGTCACGGGTACTTGGGCCTCCCACACAAGTGAGGCACCATTTTTATCGGGAGACCTGGGGGAACGCTGGGTGGTAGGAAATTTGTGTGAGCCCGGTGATGCCACACTTTCCCATACAAAAATGTGTGAAAAAAGTGATTTTTTCAGCTAAAATTGAGGTTTGCAAGGGATTCTGGGTAAGGAAACGTTGGGGGATCCATGCAAGCCATACCTCCTTGGAAGCCCCCGGGTGTCTAGTTTTCATAAATGTGTGGGTTTGGTAGGTTTCCCTAGATGGCCGCCGAGCACGGGGCCAAAAACCCAGGTGACTCCCTTGCAAAACCAGGTGGTTTTGAGATAGGCAATTTTGATGTCGCCTCACTACGTTTTGGGCCCTTGCCTGTCGCGGGTACTTGGGCCTCCCACACAAGTGAGGCACCATTTTTATCGGGAGACCTGGGGAACGCTGGGTCGTAGGAAATTTGTGTGAGCCCGGTGATGCCACACTTTCCCACACAAAAATGTGTGAAAAAGTGATTTTTTCAGCTAAAATTGAGGTTTGCAAGGGATTCTGGGTAAGGAAACGTTGGGGGATCCACGCAAGCCATACCTCCTTGGAAGCCCCCGGGTGTCTAGTTTTCAGAAATGTGTGGGTTTGGTAGGTTTCCCTAGATGGCCGCCGAGCACGGGGCCAAAAACCCAGGTGACTCCCCTTGCAAAACCAGGTGGTTTTGAGATAGGCAATTTTGATGTCGCCTCACTACGTTTTGGGCCCTTGCCTGTCGCGGGTACTTGGGCCTCCCACACAAGTGAGGCACCATTTTTATTGGGAGACCTGGGGGAACGCTGGGTGGTAGGAAATTTGTGTCAGCCCGGTGATGCCACACCTTCCCACACAAAAATGTGTGAAAAAAGTGATTTTTTCAGCTAAAATTGAGGTTTGCAAGGGATTCTGGGTAAGATAACGTTGGGGGATCCACGCAAGCCATACCTCCCTGGAATCCCCGGGTGTCTACTTTACAGAAATGTGTGGGTTTGGTAGGTTTCCTATGTGGCCGCCGAGCCCCAGGCCAAAAACCCAGGTGACCCCCTTGCAAAACCAGGTCGTTTTGAGATAATGTGTTTATTTCTGCAGCGTGAAAATTTTGGCACAATATTGCAAGGAAAATGTGACAGACATTTTGAGGTTTGCAGGGCATTTTGGGTAACATAACTTGTTATGATCCACAAGAGAGATATCACCATGTACTCCCATGGGTGTTACGACAATATCTACAGTTGGTAGGTTATTCTTAGACGGAATGTACACCTTGGCAGACAGACTAAAAAGACAAAGATTACTGCACAGCCATCTATTCCTCAAGCACACACACATACTGGTTGGATTTGGCATGAGGGCAAGTGATGGTTCAGTATATACAATTTTATTAACAAGAGATTTCACAAAAATGAAATGCACTGTCAATAATTGAAAGGACAAAAAACTGAACCAGTGACTTGCAGCTCGTGAGCTGTAAAGCCACGTCAAGGCCCCAACCGCTTTACAGGCCATTCACACACCTTTCATACGTGATACACACAAGACCATTCACACCACCAGCCACGAAACAAACACATTACAACATTCACAAAAAGGGACAAGGTAGACCCTGCTTGAGAAAGACAAAAAAAAAATATTACTGCACAGCCATCTAATCCTCAAGCACACACACATACTGGTTGGATTTGGCACGAGGGTGAGTGATGGTTCAGTATATACAATTGTATTAACAAGTGATTTCATAAAAATGAAATGCACTGTTAATAATTCAAAGGACGAGAAACTGAACCATTGACTCACAGCTCGTGAGCTGTAAAGCCACGACAAGGCACCAGCCTCTTTACAGGCCATTCATACACCTTTCATATGTGTGACACATACAAAACCATTCACACCACCAGCCGCGGGCCCATCACATTACAACACTCACACCAGCAAACAGCGCCATTCAAGGGCCCATCACTTTCACACGCCCACATTCCTAACACAGCAACCACACAAGCTGATGGATTGCATGGAGTGTCGCTCGGCTAGCAGTGTGTAGTGACCAGCAGCAAGTCACTACTCACACACCGCCAGCCGAGCGCCAGTCCACGCACACCGCCAGCCAAGCGCCACTCCATGCACACCGCCAGCCAAGCGCCACTCCACGCACACCGCCAGCCAAGCGCCACTCCACGCACACCGCCAGCCAAGCGCCACTCCACGCACACCGCCAGCCAAGCGCCACTCCACGCTCACCACCAGCCAAGCGCCACTCCACGCACACCGCCAGCCAAGCGGCACTCCATGCACACCGCCAGCCAAGCGCCACTCCACGCACACCGCCAGCCAAGCGCCACTCCACGCACACCGCCAGCCAAGAGCCACTCCACGCACACCGCCAGCCAAGCGCCACTCCACGCACACCGCCAGCCAAGCGCCACTCCACGCTCACCACCAGCCAAGCGCCACTCCACGCACACCGCCAGCCAAGCGCCACTCCACGCACACCGCCAGCCAAGCGCCACTCCACACACACCGCCAGCCAAGAGCCACTCCACGCACACCGCCAGCCAAGCGCCACTCCACGCACACCGCCAGCCAAGCACCAGCCTACACACACCACCATCACATTTAGGATTTTTTTATACAAAAAAGAAAACACAAACAAATTGCAAATAGATACAAATCTACTAACACAAAATCAGAAACTAAATACATTGCACTAATGCCAACCTTGAAACAGAACAACAATTCTTAAACATTACAGACCAGGCAGTTCACTTTACCACTCATGGTTGCTCCCAATAATTCTTTTGCTTGTGGTACGCTCTATAACAAGCAGGCACACACAGCCCAGGGTTAGAAGGACACTCAGGGCAGTACATACGAGTCTCCTTCCGCATACCTCTTCGCCAACAGACTCTACATCTCCTAGTGGGAAAGTCTTTGGAGGGTGTAGGAGGAATGTGATCAGGAAAGTGGCGATCTTTCAATCGAGCCACATCCTCCACCACTCTAACTCTAGGAACACTTGCCTGTTCCACAACAACAAGGCTGCCTATGACAGACTCCTGAAACTGAACAAAAGTCAAATTTGACGCCGGAGAACACTCCTTGAACACAACAAAAGCATTGAAAGTTGCTAAATTGAAGAGATGGATGGCCAACTTCTTATACCAAATGTAAGCCTTACGAATAGCAGTGTAAGGTTCCAACCTCTGATCTACTCTATCAACACCACCCATGTGCTTATTGTAGTCTAAAATGCACACAGGTTTGCGCACTTCAGCAATCTGACCCCAAACAGCCACAGGTGAAGTACTCTCATCATGGATGGTAGTCAGCATGTACACATCCCTCCTGTCCACAAATTTCACAGCTAGTAGTTCATCACTACGCAAGGAACTGCACTGTCCCCTCTGAAGTTTTTTGCAAACAAGCTCTTTTGGATAACCTTTACGGTTAGAGCGGATTGTGCCACAAGCAAAAGTGTCCACTTTGAACAATTCCTTAAACAATTGCACAGCAGTATAGAAGTTATCAAGGTACAAATGGTGGCCTCTGTTAAACAGTCCTCTAGCAAGATCCCACACAATTTTCTCTGAAACTCCAAAAGTGGACGGACAACCAGGGGGTCAATAGTGGAATCCCTACCAGTGTACACACGCAAATTAAAAACATATCCTGTCCTACTCTCAGACAACATATACAGCTTAATTCCATAGCGTGCCCTCTTGCTAGGAATGTACTGCCTAAAAACCAAACGGCCCTTGAACAGGACCAAAGACTCATCAATAGATATTTCTTTCCCTGGAGTATAGATCTCTGAAAATCGATCTACAAAGTGATCAAGAACAGGCCGAATCTTAAAAAGACGGTCACATTCAGGGTGATCTTGTGGCAACACCAAACCATTATCAACAAAATGCAGCATCCGAAGCAAAAGTAAATACCGATCACGAGTCATAACTGCAGGAAATATGGCCGTTGCCATCAAGGGACTGGTAGACCAATATGAACCCATGGACGGCTTCCTTATCAAACCCATCAAAAAGTCAAACCCAAAAACTTCTTCATCTCTTCCAGATTTGTGGGGACTCCACCGGGTAGCTCTAGAATGGGGCCTAAGTCTGGCACTGTTGTCCCTCAAAAACTGTTCAGCATACAAATTAGTCTGCTCAACAATCTCACCCAAAAATACATCATCCATAAACAACTGAAAATACTGTATAGGCAAATAATGTTCACAATCCACTCTACACCCTGCATAACCACTAAAGGCAGGCAACACCAGCTGCACCATGTTTGGATCAACCCAGAGTCCAGCACTTCCAGTAGGAAGCCTAGCAGCCCCACGCTGCAATCCAGATGCCTCTTGCACCATCGGCACAGTAGTATCCTCCTCTAAAACAGGCACTTCATCCGCACTGAGAGTAGATTCATCCACACCGAGAGTACCTTCATCTGCACTGAGAGTACCTTCATCATCCGATGATTCCATGTGGAGAGAAAACTCACTGCCTGAATCTTCCCCTCCCTCCTCTCCCTCAGACGCACTGTCAGTCTCATAATCCTGCTCAGAGGAAGATTCAAGAAGCAAACCAACCACCTGCTGAGCAGTCATTCTACGGCTAGCCATAATTCTTACTAATAAAGGTTACTTGTCAAACAACTCAACAACAACAAACCCTTTGTAAAGAAAGAAATAAACAAAATGTAGCTTTATCACAAAGACCTATATACTCCAACACTATACCACTCACGTGACAGAAGCAGCTAGACTCACCACCACCTACTCTGCACAGACACAGTGAAGATCAACAATATCCCACTGAAAAAGAAGAAAAAAAAAATTACACATAAGACAATGCAAAACATCGCAAAGAATTTCATGCTCTGAACACTAACAAATATGCTGCCATTATGACACCACTTACAAAAAAATTCATTCATGCATGACAATAATACTCATTTGGAGTACACACAACAAAAACATTTTTCTTACCAAATAAATGCAATTACGCAAAACTGCAGAACAACCACTGCCG
The DNA here is from genome assembly GCA_963921515.1 of Calotriton arnoldi. Classification (NCBI taxonomy): domain Eukaryota; kingdom Metazoa; phylum Chordata; class Amphibia; order Caudata; family Salamandridae; genus Calotriton; species Calotriton arnoldi. Next base: position 4,858,682 of record CAWUFW010000233.1, on the reverse strand, counting down.
AAACCGCAAACAGGAATCAAAAGCTTTACACTAGAATAAAAAGGAGAGAAAAAACATTACAATCATAAAATGCAAATAATGCACCAGTCCACACACAATCCACCAGCCAAGCTAAGGGGTAGGTGGGCTAAAGAGTATAAATACAATATTCACCCCCGTAAAAGGGGAGCAACCCGTGCCATTTTGGCCACTCCCCAAAACAAAAATTAAAAAAAACCCTGGTGACTACTGGCTTCTGCCCTCCTTGGGGGCAGATGGGCCTAAAAACATACTGCTATTCTGCCACCCAAAGAGGGCAGAAATGGCCACAATCATCCTCCCATAAAGGGGAGCGACCCTTGTCCAAGGGGCCGCTCCCCAACATAAAAAAACCCTGGTGGCCTAGTGGACCTACAAAAAAACAAATCAGCCAATCTGCTCCTCAGGATGGCAGAAACGGCCAAATTAATGCTCCCCAAAGGGGAGCAACCCTTGCCCAAGGGGCCACTCCCCTCAAACAAATCCCTGGTGGTCTAGTGGGCCCATTTTTTTAAAAAAACATGGCGATCTGCCCTCCTGGAGGGCAGACACAGCCACAAATATTGCCCTCAAAGGAGAGTGACCCTTGCCCAAGGGGTCACTCTCGACAAATAAATGCCTGGTGGACTAGTGGGAAGATACCTTAAGGTATCTTCTGCACACGATCTCTCACTACTCAACTCTACTCTCAACTCTATTCACAACTGGATGTTAGATCACCAACTCATTCTGAATCCCGCCAAAACTGAATTCCTCCTCCTCTCTACCTCTCTCTCACCTCCTCCTGTTCAATCTTGGATGGATCAGCTGAACCTACTCAACAACAAACCCATCATTGTCGACAGCGCTAAATCCCTAGGTGTCATTCTTGACAAAAGACTCAACCTAATCTCCCACATCAACTCTATTGCTAAGAACGCACGTTACCAGTTGCGCCTTCTACGGGGGATCCGTCGGTTCTTCACGGAGAAAGACTTAAAAACCTTGGTACAATCTCTGGTTCTCTCAAGACTGAATTATTGCAATTCTCTTCTGACGGGCCTACCCAAATCCCACCTCTCCCCTCTCAAATCCATCCTCCATTCAGCAGCTCGCTTCATTTCAGTGTCTAAACGAAGCGACCACGTCACTCCTATCCTCTCTTCGATGGCTTCCAATCGAGGCAAGATCTATTTACAAAACTGCCTGCATCACACACAAAGCCTTACACACCTCCTCCCCTCGTTACCTGGCAAATAAATTGAAATTGTCCGGTGGCTCTCGCCCTTCTCGCAATGCGGAAAAGCTTCTGCTTGAGCCCCCCACCCCCCGTCTTCAAAAAGGGAAAGATCGATGGCGCAATCCTTCTCAGGAAATGCGGTGAGAATCTGGAACTCGCTTCCCCCATTGCTCCGTGCCACCTCCTCTACCCGGATCTTCAAAGCTGACCTCAAATCTCTTCTCTTCCAAAGACACTTTCAGAACTAATACTTTCACTCTCAGCCCCCTCTAGGAAGTTCGCTCTTCATTGTAAATTTGTACTTTTTCCCTGTACCTTCCTCACCCTTGCGTGCTGTGTTGGATTTTATGTTTGTGTACCCTTCATTTTAAGTCTCCTGTTTAATTCACGCCCTCTCTACTCCCTCAAAGAAGTTCTTCCACTATAGGAAAATCTGTACTCCATGCCTATAGAAGTGCCTTCCCATTGTGTTCTGAGTGACTGACACTTATTGCAGTATTATACCTCTATTTGTATTTTCTATCTCATGTATGCACACGTGTCACTTTTTCCTCTTGTAACGCATACCTCTTTTTGTATCTTGGTTGTTTTGTTATTTGCACAATTGTCACTTTTTCCTCATGTAATGTAACATTTCCTTTTGTATTATGCTCACTTGTAACCTTCTCCTCATGTAATGTTACTGTCCTACTGTGAAGCGCTCTGACACCTTCGGGTACAGTCCACGCAGGCATTAATTAAAATAAATAAATAAAATAAATAAATAAAGGGCACTATACTTTGGCCGATCGGCTACAAACAAAGCCCCCAAAGGGGAGTGACCCTTGCCCAAGGGGCCACTCCCCACCATTTCTTCCTGGTGGTCTAGTGGGCACAATACGAAAAACTGCCCCCCCCCCAGGGGGGCAAAGCACAAAAACATATGGCTCCCAAAAGGGAGCGACCCTTGCCCAAGGGGCCGCTCCCCCAAACAGTATTTTGATGCGCATTTAAAAAAAAAAAATCCCTGGTGCCTAGTGGGCATTCCTGCTGCACGATCGCATGATCGTGCAGCAGGAATGCACAAAGAGGCATCGGGGGAAAGGAAAACCCTTTCCTTTCCCTCGATGCCTCTTTTGTTTCAAACCCCCCCACCCCGGAGCCAAAACTCACCTGATTTCCCCGACGCGCTGGAAGCAAATGGCTTCCAGCGCATCGGGGAAGAAAGGAAAACCCTCAATGACGTCAGCGCGCCTCGCGCGCTGATGTCATTGATTTTGGGGGGGGGGGGGCAGGGGAAGCCCTTCCCCTGCCTTCCCCCAAAAAAACACAACGATCGCATTCCCACGGGGGGAGCGCCAGCGCTTCCCCCGTGGGTGGGTCTTATGACGAGCTGGACTCGTCATGAGCACACGACCACTGTGTGCCATGACGAGTCCAGCTCGTCATAAGCATCGAAGGGGTTAAAAAGGACATTACATTTCGCAGACTATTTTCAGAGCCGTGGAAGAGATTTGCTTTTGTTGGCACATACCACACAGTGAAATGTACAAACCAGATTCTGTATTGCAGATATTAGCGACTCTGACTGAAATAAATATTTTCCTAAGACATATTTCACCTTACTCACTCTCACTCAACGTGTTCCCCTTTTTCACATGCACAGCCTGTATTGTTTTATCTTTGTGCTTTCTTGCTTCTGTGGAACTGTTGACATGCCCCAAAAGAGATGGTCTTTTAGGGATCCTTGATAGTGGCTTTTATAGTGATACATTTTATTTGTGGTTTCTGTTTGTTACTATTATAAGATAAACAACATTCCCCGTTTTCCAAAATCTGCAAAGATATTGTCTATAAAGTTGAAGTACAGTTGTGTGAAAAAACCTGAATATGTCCAGGTTGGAGTTTTGATCTGTTAGTCTGTTATAAAAAATGATCAAGCTTGCTGATATTACAAACTGCGCCATCACAGTTTTAGGTGTCTCCTGCAGACTTTTAGCTATCAGTTGTCGATTACCTTTTGTGAATAAATGCCAAAACAAAACGGAATTTGGGCCAAGCCATTGGTTTCTATCGATTGGGTTTTTGTCACTCTCATTTGCTTGCTTATTTTATGGCTTTTCTTCCCCTTCTTGATTTTGTCTCACATCTGGGTCATATATTTTTTTGCATCCTTTGGACTTCGGATTGGATGACTTGTATCTTTCCAATGCTCGCATTAAGGTAACTATTCTTTTCTCTTTTCTTGCTGCTCTCTATCGGAGGGCATTTGTTGTCATGCTCTCTCCCTCAGGCTGCTTGTTGACTCCAACCCTCCCCTCTTGCTGTTTCCATGTTGCTCCCCCTCCCACCCATCAATAATTCCTCATTCCAAGTCTTCCAGACAGTACTGCCAGCTGCTACTTTGGTCCTGTCAGTAATTCCTCATTCTTAGTCCTCTAGACAGTGCTGCAAGCTGCTTCTCTGGCCCCATTGGTAGTTCCTCATTCTAAGTCCTCTAGACAGTACTGCAAGCTGCTTCTCTGGTCCCCTTGGTAATTCCTCATTCTAAGTCCTCTAGACAGTACTGCAAGGTGCTACTCTGGTGCCTTTGGTAATTCCTCATTCTAAGTCCTCTAGACAGTACTGCAAGCTGCTACTCTGGTCCCATTGGTAATTCCTCATTCTTAGTCCCCTAGACAGTGCTGCAAGCTGCTACTCTGGTCCTATTGGTAGTTCCTCATTCTAAGTCCTCTAGACAGTACTGCAAGCTGCTACTCTGGTCCCATTGGTAATTCCTCATTCTAAGTCCTCTAGACAGTGCAGCATCTGCTTCTATGGTCTCGTCGGTACTCCTCCATTCTAAGTACTCTAGGCAGTGCTGCAGCTGTGTATCCGTTCCCAGTAGTAATTCCCAATTTTTAGTCCTCTAGGCAGTGTTGCAGCTGCGTCTCTGTACATAAATCCACTACATTCCAAACTAAAACACATAGGTAAAAGACATTGTCATTTACAAAGCCAATGGCTCTAACTCTCAAAAATGCGAGACCGTTTGCATTGCAAATGCTTGTTTAATTAGTGTTATGCATTTTAGTATATATTTTAAATGTACGTGATGTATTTTTTTTATAAGAATTGTTTATGTTTTTTAATATATGTGTTAAATTTTTAGTATCAATTTTATTTTAATTAAATTTTGCGTTTTTTAGTTCTGTAGCGGGTTGTGGGTTTATAGGGGAATTGGGTGGGAAGTAATTTAATTAAAATAAATTAATGATTATTTTTATTCATTCATATTTATTTAATTGAAATTTTATAGTGTTAATTGTGGGAAGTAATTTATTATTAATTAATTATTCATTGGTTGTTAATTAATATTAATTAATTAATTGGTGATTAATTATGGTAATTGTGTAATTAATTTCAGGTGCAGGTTGTGGGGTTTATAGGGGTAACGGGTGGGAAGTAATGTATGTTTAGTTAATTAATAATTAGTTGTTAATTAATATTAATTAATTAATTGAAAATTAAATATGGAAATTGTGTAATTAATTTTAGGTGTGGGTTGTGGCATTTATAGGGGTAAAGGGTGGGAAGTAATTTATGTTTAATTAATTAATAATTAGTTGATCATTAATATTTATTAATTAATTGATATTTAATCAGGGTAATTGTTTATTTTTTTGTGTGTGGGTTTTACTTTTATAGGGGTAAAGGGTGGGGAGTAAATTAATTTTACTTGCTTTATAATTAGTTGTTAAATACTATTAGTTTTTTAATTGAAAATAAGTTTTAATTGTGTAATTAATTTTTTTACTTTTTAATTTTAGCTGTGGGTTGTGGGGATTATACGGGTAAAGTGTGGGAGGTTAATTAATTTTTATGAGTTTTCATTTGTTTTTAAATTAATATTTCTTTAATTGGTAATTAATTATGTTAATTATGGAAGTACATTTTTTAAATAAAATTCAGATGTGGGTTGTGAATTGTGTGGTGTTATAGGGTAGGAAATTAAAAAACTAAATTTATGTAATAATTGTTTTTGTTTCTAAATATTTTTATTTAGAAAATAAAATATTTGTATGTATTTGTCATATGTATTTAACATTATAATATGTCTTTATATTTTTTTCATTTTTAATCTTAAATATATTTGTATTTACATTTTTAACATATTTTTTTGTTTTTTTTTTGTTTTGTAAAAAAAAATTTTTGTTAATATTTTGTTTGTTTTTAATTTTGAACTGACTGGAGTGGGAATATTAATTGTTACCCCTCCGCAATCCAACATTTTCCCTACTGTTGCACTGATTGGAGTGGGAATAGTGCATTTTATCCTGCCACTATCCAACACTTTCCCTACTGTTGCACTCAATGGAGTGGGAATAGTAATTTTTACCCATCCGCTATCCAACACTTTCTCTACTGTTACACTTATTGGAGTGGGAATAGTAATTTCTACCCATCCGCTATCCAACACCTTCCCTATTTTTGCACTCACTGGTGTGGGAATAGTAATTTTTACCCCTCCGCTATCCAACACTTTCCCTGCTGTTGCACTGACTGGAGTGGGAATAGTAAATTTTATCCCTCTGCTATCCAACACTTTCCATACTGTTGCAATCACTGGAGTGGGAATAGTAATTTTTACCCCTCCGCTATCCAACACTTTCCCTACTGTTGTACTCCCTGGACTGGGAATAGCAATTTGTTCCCCTCCGCTATCCAACACTTTCCCTACTGTTGCACTTAATGGAGAGGGAATAGTTATTTTTACCCCTCCGCTAGCCAACACTTTCCCTACTGTTACACTCACTGGAGTGGAAATAGTAAATTTTAACCCTCCGCTATCCAACACTTTCCCTACTGTTGCACTCACTGGAGTGGAAATAGTAATTTTACCCCTCCGCTATCCAACACTTTCCCTACTGTTGGACTCATTGGAGTGGAAAATTTAAGTTTGAAGATTTTTAAATAGTTTAATGTTTTAATTTATAATAGAATGTTTTTAATTACATTTTATGTTATTGGTATGTATATATATATATATATATATATATATATATATATATATATATATATATATATATATATATATATATATATATATATTCCACAACATAAGCCAGTAAAGCGCGCTCTCAGAGGAAGTTGGAAGAAAATCGTATTTATTTTCTCAGAATGTTACGCATTTCGAAAGGTAAACTTTCTTGATTTACCTTTACCTTCCTCTGAGAGCGCACTTTACTGGCTTATGTTGTGGAATATTATTGCCGGTTTGAGCTCTACTGGCACAGCGCGCCACCAAACTATGGGCGGACTTCCCGGGAGGAGCTACGAGTATTGAGAATATATATATATATATATATATATATATATATATATATATATATATATATATATTCCAAATGAAAAATGATGACAGGGATGCCCAGCCTCGCGGATCGGGGCCTGTAAGGGAACGTCACTCCCAAAATATTCCACAAGAACCACGCACTGCAACTATATTTTAGATATCGATATTTTTTTTCGATATTTTTGTACTTACCTGTTTAAGTATAGGGAGTCGATATTTTTGCATTCTATATATTTACCTCGACATTTTTTACATCTATATTTTTGAGGACGATATTTCTAATTATGTTGCCATTTATTGATGTTCCATCATCATGGTGTGCAGAGAAAGATTCCCCTACAAATCCTGGCTGTTTCACAGAAGTTTTCAGTTATGCCAGGCGGGTCTCCAAGGCCCTTCCGTGAAACACTCCATCTATTTTCAAAATTGCAGCTGGCAGGCTTCCCATTGGAGTAAATCTTCCAAATAAAAACTGACGTCAGGGATGCCCAGCTTCGCGGATCGGGGCCTGTTAGGGAACGTCACTCCCAAAATATTCCACAAGAACCACGCACTGCACCTTTCGGTAATGCACACCATGATGACGGAACATCAATAAATGGCAAAATAATTAGAAACTAAATAACGATCTCAGCTGTTGGAGTGCCATAGCTGGGGAGACTGCTGTTATGGAATACAACTGAAGCCATATATGGGATTGAACTCTTTAAGGACATCGTGGAAGTATGAAATAATGAGCGTGAATTAACATGTCAGTCAGTGATATGAAGGGACATGGTTTTACTCAGTTTACAGCAAAGCATTATGGACTTTGTGGTTCTTTTCTGATGAATGAACTAATGTCAGTGAAAGTAAACAGTGGATGCAAAAACATCAAATTACAATGGATTTACCAGCATACTAAACCTGAAAAGTATGCACTGACTTAATTTAAATATTTTCAGTTAAAATCCACTTGGATAATTATTTGAATCACAAGTCCTTTAATGAGCATTGCCGCACTACAAGTCCGTCTTCAGTGTTCAGTGTTGATGCATCAGTTATATAAATGCCAAACAAGTGAGCATCACTGATTTCGCATATGATTAAGACTCTGTTTGAGTCGAAACGCGTAATGCTTTTATGCTTTTCATTTTGCCAGAATAAAGGACTGTCACGAAGGTTTGGTTGGAGGGCTTGTCTCACGTTACCGAAAGGTGCAGTGCGTGGTTCTTTGGGAATATATATATTTTTATATAATTTTAAAATTATAAAATAAATTAAAATTAATAGTTTATTAATTGTTTTAAAGTATATATATATATATATATATATATTATGTGTGTGTAACTTTTTTTAATTAAGTTTATTTGTTATATTTGTTAAAATGAATATTAAATCAAATGTATATATATATATATATATATATATATAAAGTTCAGGGCTCCTTCTGCCTACCCCCACCCTCTGCAGAGGATCGCAAAAGGTTGGCGGAGCGCGCCAACTGTAGAATTTCTAAATCTGTGCAAATCAAGCGATCACTCTGAGGTTTGCTTACACCAGTAGATGGTTTATTCCAGGGTTACGCGTTTCGCTTGCACAGCAAGCTTGGTCACACAGTGATACATGGGAAAGTTTGGCAATACATAGAGTATGTAGAAATTGAAAAAGGACCATTAGGTAGAAACATAACTGCAGCCAAAATGGCATCCATTTTAGAGTGTAGTTTTACCACCTATACTACAGCATAAATTGGTCACTCACAATAATAAAATGTATTAATCGCATACAATTATTATCCAAAGTGTGTCACAAAACCTGTTATAATCACATAAAAAAATATATACGACAGAAAAGTGACCTAATGTATTAATTGGTCTGCATACTAGTAAACATGCACTAGCCATTTTATATACAATTCAAATTCAATTTCAAGAGCAAACAAAGCAAAACAAAACACAAAGGCATTATCACATACTAATAACGTATACTCAATTGTAGTGTTTTTGACCAAGATTATATGTTCTAATCCTAGTGATACCATGAGTCATTTACTATTTTACTCGGCATAGTGCCTTAAAGACCTGGTACAAACTCAAACTCTACTATTTAGGGGCCATACTACATGGCACCCTGAATAATCTCTTGTTATACTCGGCATAGTGCCTTTGGGAGACTTGTTAAGCAATGACAAATGCGGTCTGCTCTAACTGGTGCATGTTACATGGCAGTGGGCTGTGAAATATCCTCGCCAGTTCAGGTGAATTACGAGATGGCCAATAGAACACTGGCTAAGTGCCTAATTGGATTTACCACCAGCCAGGGGTCCCTACGTTCCTCTATGTGATTTGCCTGTCCCCATACATCAACACTGCACTCGGTAGTCCACAAAGAATCTAGTAAATTAAATATGTATACGTGTCATAGTCCTAAAAATTGTTAAAGAAATTAATCTAAGACTAAAGAGAGGATACTCAATAAAAGCAAGTCTCTTATCTGTTTCGTCGAGCCCTCCACCAATATTGATAGAAGAAAAGGGTAGGGGTGGATTGCAGGGAAGGTGGTTCTCAGATTCTGCCCCTTCCTTTTCTCCTGTGAAAGAAAGGAAAATAGAAAAATGTATGTATTGCCAAACTTTCCAAACTTTCCCATGTATCCCATGTATCACTGTGGTCACTGTGTGACCAAGCTTGCTGTGCAAGCGAAACTCGTAACCCTGGAATAAACCATCTACTGGTGTAAGCAAACCTCCGAGTGATCGCTTGATTTGCACAGATTTAGAAATTCTACAGTTGGCGCGCTCCGCCAACCTTTTGCGATCCTCTGCAGAGGGCGGGGGTAGGCAGAAGGAGCCCTGAACTTTATTTGTTGAAAGAGCCTTCCGGGGCCCGGCCTGAAGTATCCATATGGCAAGAAGAGGAGATCGGAGAGCTGATAGTAAGGAATCGTGGCAGAGGAGTCTTTGAAGCAACTCGGATCACGGAGAAGAAAAAGGTGTGCAGGTAAGGACTCCGTTTGGGGCTGCCCGGGGATACGGGGAGGGGAGGGAGACGGGTCGGAGGACGCGTGTCCTTCTTACCTTCCACCCCGGTTGTACGGCGGGATACGGAGCCTGCACAACCTTTAAAGCGAAATAATTGGGAAAAACGGCAGAAAAAACGCTCCATATAAAGCATTTTAGGATTCTCAATTACCTGCTACCTAATAACATCCCCCGTGTAGGAACCAAAAATAAGACGCAACATGAAGGGAAAGAACTGCAGATACTCCAACCTTTATATTTATATTTTTGTTGCATCTTTTTGGTGACTTTCCCTCCTGAATTCAAACTCGATACAATATAAGCACACCGGAGCTTATTAAAGGATCTCTCCGACCCTATCTTGCCTGAGTATTTACCACGGACACTAACAATAGATCGTGTTTATGAATATAGCACGCTGGTATTGTTATCATTGACACATCAGGCAGCAGGAACCTCACATTGGTGAGGGGAGGTGCTTGTACCAGGACACTGCCAGTTTTTTACACGCAGTCCACACATTTTGTGCACAACAGTGTGCTAATAGGGAAAAAATATCAGAACATATGGAGGAAGAATTAGAGAGGAGGGCAGCTGCCCTCAGTCTCTTTTCCAGAGCGCCGAATAAAGGACAAATAAGAACAGAAACTAAACCCAAAGACACCACGCTACAAGAGAAACTTAGAAAATTTGAAAAAAACAAGAAGTCAGAAATATCTAAATGGTGGGAAGCCATCTCACTACAAGATTACATAGAAAAAGACATGGTGCCTAGAGGACTACGAATATACATTACTCCATCGTATGAATCCCCCAATCCCAGGATGCTCGAAGAGTGGTCAGAGAATTCGGCAAAAAGCTCTAAACAAATGTTAACCATCCTGGTTAAGTACGCTTGGGAGGACAGGGCGTTACTCCTACAGGAATTAAAAACATTGGAAGAAGAACTGAAGAATCACAAAGAACAAGATATAATAAAGAAATTTGTAGATGACCTCAAACTGAGATTAAAAAACTACGAAGAGGATATAAAAGCACGTAAGCAGCGCAAACTCCATCGCGACTGCACAGATTACGAAAGTGGTCGTATATTAACCTACTCACATAAATATGACCACTTATATGAAAAATTATCATTAGGGGAACCCTTGGAAAGCGAAATAGAGAATACAAGCGGAACTGAATCCGTTACTAGCAGTGATGTTGAAGTAGATGAAGACCAATTACAAACTCCCCTAACATCAAAAGAACAAGGACAAAGAATCCAAACGACTTTTTTAGACGAGTTCCGGGTTCTAAGGACAAGGAGGGAGATACCACGGACTGTCCAACCAATGAAATCACGAGGGAGAGGACGGGGACGGGGCAGAGGACGAGGAAGAAACCAGGAAGGAACTGGAGAAGGAGGAAACTCAAGCGACAAAGAGACCAAAAAAGGCAGAGGACGAGGAAACCGGCTTATGGGAACCAGACAAATGGGCCAAAAGAATCAGAAATAATGGATGACGATATGGTAAATAGAACGATCATAAACTTATCATACAGACCTCTAACAATGTTTGAAAAACGCACACTTTGCCTGGGACTCTCCTTCTGCCCTACTAATTCCTTTAACTATCCTGAAACCAGAATAGACATGTTCAAATTCGTAAGAAAGGTGAAACTTAAAAAGTGGCACAGCTTAAATTGTACACCTGCAATTCCCGAAAAAGACTGGTCAATGAGAACAATATGTTTCTCAGCATAAGAGACAGGGAAACACTGATAACTATGCAGGACCTGCTTCAAGAATCAGGGCTAGATCAACTTACAGAACAATTCACCCCCAGAACAGACCGCCCAGCCCATACTGATTTCAGACCCAAATCTATTTTTCTACCACTCATGGCACACGATAACATTGATGCTTTCCATGAGACCATGATCAAAGATCTTATAAAATTTCGTAAAAAAACACATAGTAGTATTGGTCCCACTAACTTTACAAAACAACAAAGGCAATTTATCGACTCACTGAAAGAAGATGAGAATATCATCATCCGCCCCGCGGACAAAGGTGGGAACATTGTACTTTGGGACAGGGCAGCTTACATTGTGGAGGCTACCAAACAGCTAACTGACATAAGATTCTATGTCCCCACTGATGTACATGAGTACAATGCAAGCATTGTCAGCATATGGAACATACTCACCGAGTATAAAGATAAAGGGATCCTACAATGGGAAGAATATTGTTACTTGAAGTGTGATTACCCTAGAACTCCCATTTTTTATCTGTTACCTAAGATACATAATGATCCGAAAATACCTCCAGGTAGACCCATTGTATCCTCCATTGGTTGTGTCACGGAAAATATCTCTAAATATATAGATCACTTTCTCCGTGAATATGTAGAGAAACTTCCCTCGCATATAAGAGACACCAAAGACTTCCTGGTGAAAGTCAAGGATATTGTATGGGAAGATGACTATCAAATGATCACACTAGATGTCAATTCACTGTACTCTATTATTGACCATTCCTTGGGTGTTCGCTGTTGCCAACATTTTTTAAGCACACGTGAAATCTGTTACTCGGAACACACTGAAATGCTGATGGTGTTGATGAAATTCTGTCTACTTAATAATATGTTTTTATTTAATGGCACCATGTATAAACAATGCCTCGGGACTGCGATGGGTACTTGCTTTGCCCCCAGCTTTGCTAATTTGTTTCTGGGTGTATGGGAGGAGGAGGTCCTCAAAAACTTAATCAAGACCCCGCCCACAAGAAGGTGATTAAATGGTATAGATACATCGATGACCTTTTCATTGTGTGGAAGGGCAGTGAGGAAAGTGCCATAGACATGATTGCAGACCTTAACTACAATACTTTTAACCTGAAACTCACTTACACCATCAGCAAGAAGCAAATAGAGTTCCTGGATGTGTTGGTGGAGATCACTAACAACAAGATTAGCACCAAACTCCACAGAAAATCAACAGCAGGTAACAGCCTCCTTCATGCTCTCAGCAGTCACCCCAAAACCTTGAAATGGAGTATTCCATTTGGTGAACTGCTGAGAGCAAGAAGGAACTGTAGTACACAAGAAAGTTTTGTGAGTGAACAAGAGAATATGATTACAAGATTCCGAGAGAGGGGGTACCTGAACTGGGTCCTGAACAGAGCGAAAGACAGAATCAATAAAATTGAAAGAGAGGAAACACTGAGAGACAAAGATACTGAGGAAGATATCACAACTAGAGTGATCCTTACGTATAATAAAGAATCTAAGCCAATATCTAAAATATTGGCACGAAATTGGAATATCCTCACCAGTGATCCTATCATAGGACATACTATGCAAGAGAGACCACAGATAACTTACAGGAAAGGGAGAAATCTTAGAGATTTTCTGGTGAAAGGGGACATTACCAACACAAGATTACATACTCAGATCAATCTCCAGGGCTTCTTTCCCTGTGGCCACTGTGAAGCCTGCAGAAATAGCTCCATGAGGAAGAGTTACCATACACCCACAGGAGAAAGAACTATAAAACAATTCCTTACATGTGGCACAATATTTACTATCTATATCCTTGAATGCCCGTGTAGGAAAAGATATGTAGGCAGTACCACCTTAGCTACTAAGAAAAGGGTACTAGAACATATGAGGGCCATTGCTAATAAAGACCCCCAGTATCCAGTGGCTAGACATTTTGCTGAGTACCATCTCTCTAACAGTTCACTCCTGACTTTCTATGCGATAGAACAGATTGAACGTACAATGAGGGGAGGTAACAGAGTCCTTCAGCTGCGCAAAAAGAATTGTGGCATATAATTAACCTCCAAACTAAAAACCCTGAAGGGCTTAATCAAGACGAGGAAATGAACATTCATTTACATGAATAATATACTGTTATAGATTACGACTTTCTTGTTGTTGTAGATATATCTTTCCCTTGCATACTGTTAAATTGTGCATTTGTAACCTGTTTTTGATATTAGTTTTAATCTAGACTATGACATTGTTCATGGATTTTAAAGAAATTTCTTCTTTTTTCTATTTTCCTTTCTTTCACAGGAGAAAAGGAAGGGGCAGAATCTGAGAACCACCTTCCCTGCAATCCACCCCTACCCTTTTCTTCTATCAATATTGGTGGAGGGCTCGACGAGACAGATAAGAGACTTGCTTTTATTGAGTATCCTCTCTTTAGTCTTAGATTAATTTCTTTAACAATTTTTAGGACTATGACACGTATACATATTTAATTTACTAGATTCTTTGTGGACTACCGAGTGCAGTGTTGATGTATGGGGACAGGCAAATCACATAGAGGAACGTAGGGACCCCTGGCTGGTGGTAAATCCAATTAGGCACTTAGCCAGTGTTCTATTGGCCATCTCGTAATTCACCTGAACTGGCGAGGATATTTCACAGCCCACTGCCATGTAACATGCACCAGTTAGAGCAGACCGCATTTGTCATTGCTTAACAAGTCTCCCAAAGGCACTATGCCGAGTATAACAAGAGATTATTCAGGGTGCCATGTAGTATGGCCCCTAAATAGTAGACCTTTTGAGTTTGTACCAGGTCTTTAAGGCACTATGCCGAGTAAAATAGTAAATGACTCATGGTATCGCTAGGATTAGAACATATAATCTTGGTCAAAAACACTACAATTGAGTATACGTTATTAGTATGTGATAATGCCTTTGTGTTTTGTTTTGCTTTGTTTGCTCTTGAAATTGAATTTGAATTGTATATAAAATGGCTAGTGCATGTTTACTAGTATGCAGAGCAATTAATACATTAGGTCACTTTTCTGTCGTATATATTTTTTTATGTGATTATAACAGGTTTTGTGACACACTTTGGATAATAATTGTATGCGATTAATACATTTTATTATTGTGAGTGACCAATTTATGCTGTAGTATAGGTGGTAAAACTACACTCTAAAATGGATGCCATTTTGGCTGCAGTTATGTTTCTACCTAATGGTCCTTTTCCAATTTCTACATACTCTATGTATTGCCAAACTTTCCCATGTATCACTGTGTGACCAAGCTTGCTGTGCAAGCGAAACGCGTAACCCTGGAATAAACCTTTTCATTTTTCACAATATTTCATACAATTCAACATATAAAACTGATACAGGTGCCAGCACGTCAGCAATATTCTAGATACCATGTAAAATACCAGCAATCAATCTTTATATCAACCGGCATTGATAACAATCTTGTTCAAGTAACGTCCTATTGCAGCTGTTCTAGCGCTTAGATGCCGGTTTCATTTTTAGCGCTATATAAAATGTATGAATACTCTAATTTGACAGCTCTGCTGCAGAGAAGGTGCCATCCTGTAAGTGATAGCTTTTGTGAGAAGAAGGTTAGGATGCCGCGAACAACCCTGTCAAGAAGGCATGTGTGCAACCCCGAGCATTATATAATCATGAGCCGAGCAGAAGTGCCGGTGAGTGAACAGCATCTACTTATATGGTAGGAAAGAAAGTGTAAGCGTCAGGTAAGTCTAGTAGGGAAAGTGGTCACTTGCAGTGAAGTGGCCACGAGCTATCGCCTTACAGCCTTTGAAAGAGACGGCCTACCATGTATTTGTCCGATAGTGCTGATAGCCAGTGCACCCCCTGGCAGGTAGCTCGAGGGAGACGGGCCTGGAAGGACATCTGTGAAACGGCTAATTCAGAGTTAGCAGTATGAGTTATCAGGTTGTTTTTTTAAATAGATATTATCTTTTCTCCCAAATGCTCCAATATCAAAGAATCTTTTTTTTTTTAAATTTATCAAACACTTGAAACCACTGTAATAAAGAAGGTGTTTGGTGGTTGGGGCCGAACGTGGCCGTCGATTCTTATTCTTCTTTCTGTTTTTTTGTGTGTGTATGTATGTACGTGTAATGTGCCGAGGCTGTGAGATGCTTGAAAAACCACAGGAGGGCAGCAGAGGATAATCATCGCGAACTGAATTAGTTTTATGCACTGCAAGTGAGAGGTTTTTAGGTCTGGCGTTAGCAGAACGTTTTGATTTTAATACAAAATTTTGTATAATATATTGCTTATAGAGACTTCTTGTAAGAGACTCTAGCTGTGAGGTGAGTCAAACGCTGTATTCACCACTGCAACTGGATCGTAGCCTCCCTCCGCCAGTCACTCTTTTTATTTATTTATTTCAAAGAGTTTTACATAGCGCTAACATGATCCATTGAGGGTATCAGAGCGCTGTACAGATAGTAGTGCAAACATTATTGTAAGGAAAAAAGAATGTAAATAAATTATAAACAAATAGCCTGGTAGAGTCCAGAAGCCAAGGTGACTTCAGATATGCTATTGGAGGAATCTATTCACAAAGAGCGTTTTTACTTCTTTTTTAAAGGAGCTCGTGGAGGGGTTTATCCTGATTCCCGGAGGAAGATCGTTCCATATTCTTGGAGCTAGGCCAGAGAAAGAGCAGTTGTGGGTACTTTTTTTGTTGAACTTCTGAGGTTTTAAAACTAGAGAATTGACGCTTCTTGAGGAGCGGCTACCACCAGATAGTTTGAGTTTTTTGGCCAAGTAACCAGGAGTGTTGTGGAGGAGGGCCTTATGAGTCAAGCAGGCTATCTTCATTTGGATCCTTGCTTCAAACGGGAGCCATTTGAGCTGTTTTAAGACTGGTGTGATGTAGTCGAATTTTCTAGATCCCGTAATGAGCCTAGCAGTTGAGTTCAGTGTAGCCCTCAGTGGAGCCAGCCTTGCTTTAGGTAGGCCTGCAAGAGTAGCAATTCCGTAATCTTATCAGGAGATTACTAGGGATTGGACTGCACATTGAAAGTCAGCGAGAGGGAAGAGTGGTTTAATTTTCTTTAAAGTGTTCAGTTGATAGTTAGCTCCCGTGGTTGTTGCACTGATATGGTCTTGCATAGTTAGATGTTTGTCCAATGTGATACCAAGCCATTTAGTAGAGTGTAGGGTGCAGTTAAGAGCTGTGACTTGTATAAGCCATTCTTCTATGGAGGAGGATTTGTTATGGGGGGGCGATCAAAAGGAATTCCGTTTTGAGAGTGTTGAGCATGAGGTGATTGTGGGTTAGCCATTGCTGGGATTTTAGTAGAGTGCAGTTGAGAGTTTTGATGTCGTCAGGTGAGGAGATTTTCAGGTACAATTGTGTGTCATCAGTATACATGTGGTAAAGGACGTTAAATTGTTTCAGAATTTCAGTCAGGGGTTCCATGTATAAGCTGAACTCTTCAAGTGCTTTCCTTGAAATGCCGGCTCTTAAATTAGAACATAGAACACTACTACAATTCTAACTCTTATATAAATTCTATATAACATATCCTCTTCTCTTAAACACATGAAGGATACATAAACACATGCATAGTAAAATGAAGATTTTAAATAAATGAATAAAGATTGGAATACACATGATGAAACATAAATAACATACAATTTACACTTTAAAATAAGAAATATCTAATAAATATATTAATTTAAGAACATAAGTGGTCTACGATTCCTAACACTTCTAGGCAAAATCACACTTTGATTTGATACCCTCGGAACTCCTGACATACAATTACCTCCTTCATGGCACAAGGGTATACTATTGTCAGTTCCAAGTGCTGACAAATATAAATCCCCATCAGACATCAACATGAAACCACTACATTGTTGTTTCTCCTTACCCACATCACACTCACTACCTTTTTGAGACAAAGCTACTCTACTGTTATTCCAGTTCTCCGTAAAGAAAATGTCGCCCCCCTCAAGAAAGCCAAAGGAAGACACATCAAGAAGGCAAGCTGTTTCACCCCTGCACTCCAAGAATCCAGAGGCTCTTGCAGACGACTCGAAAAGACATGGAGGAACAACAGAACCCCAGAAACATGCACTGCCTACAAAGCACTCAGCGCGGACCTCAGCTGCAGCAGGACAGGCTCTGCTCTCTCCCCACAGGCTCGCATTAACAGCCCTGTATTCTTCGTAACTTCAAAATCCCCGGCGCTGCTTGGAATCACTCGACGGCCAGCTGCCCTTCAAATATCTTTCGAGTCACTGATATTAAATTCAGCTGAGACCTTTGCATCATAGGAACCTCTACCATTACAGCAATATCGATCAATTCTATTTGCTCACCATGTATGTCCTGAAGATGAACTCAAATAATTGAGTTCGAAACGCCGTCGACCCTCTACAACAAGAACTCCTTTTTACTCTGTAAAAAAGCTCTAAAGGATGTTCTATTATTGTTGTCAATGCGATGTCTTTATTTTAATTTCACCTGTCACGTCACGCTTATTGTCACTTGATGTGTGAGCACCTATCTATTATTGTTGTGAAATAAAATTCTGTCATACATTGACCTACATGTCCCTAGTATATTACTTACCGCTCTCCTCTAATGAATTAAGTTCAATCCAAAAACCTAGTGCCCCCTAGCTGGGTCTCTTCAGTCTGGACCTTTTTGGGCCACATAAGAACCATTGTTTTTCTAAACAATTCATTACCCTCGTTTCATATATTGGGGTACCCTTGTTCTCTTTACTAGCTGCCTACAAAGCAGCCACCACCGCATACCACCATCTCATCAAATCCACAAGGAAGAAATCCCTCCAAGACAGAATCCTCTCCAATGCTCACAATACCAAGGAACTCTTCTCCATCATCAAATAATTTTCCAAACCCTGCAGCAAAACAACAGACGCCCCTCCCTCCCAAGACCTCTGCAACAGACTCACCACCTTCTTCCACCTCAAGATTAAAATGATCTACGACAACTTCGACAACCAAGACCTCCACACCGCTCCAGCTTCCCTGCCACGCCACGCCACCCAACAGACCCTGCTCATAATGGACTCCACTCACGACTGAAGAGACCTTGAGGACCATGAAAAGCATCCACTCCAGAGCACCCTCAGACGCCTGCCCACACCACATCTTCCACAGAGCCGCCTCAGCTATGGCATCCAAACTACGTCAGACGATCAACTGCTCATTCGAGATTGCCACTTTCCCGGACGACTGGAAACACGCGAAGTCAACCCCCTCTTGAAGAAACTCTCCGCAGACCCAACGAACCTCAAAAACTTCAGGCCCATCACCCGGCTTCCATTCACAGCCAAGGTCATTGAAAAGGCCGTCAACACCCAGCTGGCAAACTTCATCGAAGCTAACAATGTCCTGGACATCTCCAAATCCGGATTCCGCAGCAATCACAGCACCGAGACTGCCATACTCGCCGCCACCGACCACATCCACTCCCTCCTTGACCATGGCGAAATGGCAGCCCTCATCCTCCTAGACCTCTCGGCTGCCTTCGACACGGTCTCCCACCGCACCCTAGCCACCAGACTCCATGACGCTGGCATCCGCGACAAGGCCCTCAACTGGATATACTCATTCCTCACCAGCAGAACTCAACAGGTCAGACTCCCTCCCTACCTCTCGGAACTGACAGAGACCAACTGTGGTGTGCCCCAGGGCTCCTCCCTCAGCCCCACCCTCTTCAACGTCTACATGGCCCCCCTCGCAACCATTGTCAGGAACCACCGGCTCAACATCGTCTCCTACACCGATGACACCCAGCTTATCCTCTCCCTCACCAACGAACCCAACATCACCAAACACAACTTCCAAGAAGGGATGAAAGCCATCGCCACCTGGATGAAGAACAGCTGTCTGCAACTCAACTCAGAGAAAACAAAAGTCCTCATCCTGAGCTCCACCCCCTCCACATGAGACGACTCCTGGTGGCACTCCCCGCTCAGAAATCCCCCCACCCTGACTGACGCACAAAACCTCGGCATAATACTAGACTCATCACTCTCAATGAACCCCCAGATCAACGCCATATACTCGACCTGCTTCAACACCCTCCATATGCTTTGAAAGACATTCAGATGGATCCCACCAAATCCATAAAAACTGTCATGCACGCCCTCATCAGCAGCAGACTGGATTACGGCAACGTTGAATGCTGGAATCAACAAGAGACTCCTTTGCAAACTCCAGACCGTCCAGAACGCCGCAGCCAGACTGATCCTCGACATCCCCCATTGCAGTCACATCACCCAACACCTCCGTGATTGCCACTGGCTCCCAGTTGAAAGAAGAATAACCTTCAAACTCCTCACCCACGCATGCAAGGCCATTCACAACACCTGACCGATCTACCTAAATAACCACCTCTCCTTCCACGCACCCAAAAGACACCTCCGATCAGCCGACCTCTCGTTGGCCACCGTCCCACGCATCTACAAGACCAGAATGGGAGGAAAGTCCTTCTCCTACCTCGCAGCCAAGGCCTGCTCCCACACTGCCCTAGTTCAGGAAGGACCTCAAGACCTGGCTTTTCGGATGACCCCAGCATCAACGGAGCCACCACCCTCCCCACCCAGCGCCTTGAGACCCTCACGGGTGAGTAGTTGTGCTTTACCAACCTTGATTGATTGATTGAAAGTCTAAAGTTGTATTTTTTTAAAAAGAAAAAACAGTTTAGATCTGAATATAACCTATTACAATACATAAAACCAACATTTTCGTAATAACATGGTATATAAGCAAAAAAATTGAAAAATCATATCTAGAACATATCTAGAACAAATTTTGAAAATAACTGAAGACCAATGACTCAGAAGCCCATAAGACTTAAAGTTTATACTTAACTCTGTGGAGTCACTAAATACCCTACAGTTATCAATTTTGGAAGAAACGTAGATTTGCGGTATGCCCTCGAAGTACAAGTCTTGAGCTGTTTGAGGCTTCCTACAGTTGGCATCCCTCTACAAGATAATTCAGCCACTGAATGGGTATATGAAGTAGACCAGAAAGGTGACCCTTATAACAAGTTGTGAGGAATAGGGTGGGGTATTTATAGGGTGTGGTAAATACCTCCTTTCCGGAGTTCTGATTTTGGAAATGAAGCATAACATGCAGAATCTGTATTAACACCCTGACATCAGATTGTTTTGTCTTTTTTTCATGCCTTTCCCCTGACAAATTTTCACAGGTTATACTGGCCAAAATCTGTAATTATCACATAACAGAATTCCTATCCCTGCACAAACATCTCTTGCCACAGTGATTGGAATTTAACCATCAGCTCATAATCAGGGTCACAGTTGTTGAAAGAACCATTTTTTCTCTTTCTGTGGGACATGTTTTATGGAGTAAGGCGATCATGTTGGTATATGAAGAATTAGGCATCATTTACTAAAGTTTGCATGGGCGCTCACCCAATGAAACACAACTTGGGACTTCACAAGCGAACCTTTAAAATGGTAAATAAGTTGATACTATATTTTGCATCGCACCAATACTAATGCAAAACTTTGGTAAATGTGGGTCTTGATTTCTTCTAGCAAAGTGCCACACGACATTGCAGATATTTTGTGGAGAGGGTCCGTTGTAAAGGTTTCTGTAAGAATATTGTTAAGCAGGTGGTTATTTGGAGCCTTCTGTTGATGGCAGGTGGGGAGGATGACAGTGAAGGGAATGTGTCAGTGGTTAGTGCTGGGAAGAGCTAAGCAGTCCAGAGAGTTGGTCACTAAGACCGCTGTTACAAGTGGTACAGTAGAATGGCATGGCTATACTGCACCCAGTATTATGAATGCCATGTGCTATAACCACATGGTTACTGGGCCATTACTAGTTTTGCATCTGCAATGGGGAATGATGTCAGCATGTGATTTACACATTCTGGGTCCTTTTTCCAGCATATATTCTTCCTGCATTAGCAGGTAGACGCGAGCCTGGAACTCTACACTGTTTTATTTCTGCACCACTTGTAATCCTATTTTGACTGAAAACTGATGTTTTCTGCTGACATGAAAACTCCAGGATACTTTTAGTAAGGCCCCTTTTGGCACTGCTTAATTTGTATTTAAAAAAAACAAACAGAAGGAGGGTTTCCAAAATCTTTCTTAGATAGGTGTAGATCACCACCACCACTGCCAAAGCTGCCACTTCCAGAGCTGGTGTCCCTACTGCCAGCGGGGGCTCTGGCATAATGGTGCCAGCAGAGGAATGGTGCCATTCCTCAAAAAAGCTTATAGAAGAAGTACAACACATGCAACTGCAAAGCAGGTTTGGCTTGGAGATTTCTGATGATTTACAAACTACAAGACTGAAAAATGTGTGATTTATATTCTTTTGAACATTATTGAACTATCATAGCCTTTTGGGTACTACAGGAGGTTTTTTTCATCTGCGTGTGAAGCCATCTGTGAGGTAGCAGAGATGTGTCACCGGCGCTCCAAGTGGGCCAAAGCCAGGTCTTGGCAAAGCAAATAATGAACATTGAACCAGGGCCCTCTCTTTTTGTCATTCACTGGCTGAAGAAAAAACCCTATCTTTCTGCCTGCCACATGCCAGTGCTGCAGTGCAGTGTGGCCAGGAGTCTCTTGTGTTACACAGGCACTAAGAAACAGGTGACAACTGCTTTGTGCCATTGGTGTTCCAGGGCCGAAACCATTATTTCATTACAACTGAATAACTAATGTATTTCCACTTAGATTTAAACTTACCTTGTCAAGTTTTTTTTATTTCTTTTGGCCCTGAATAAAAGCACAAAATAAGCTGTTAAAATAAAATATCCTGCTGATTTTGATTATGGGTTGTCCAGAGACCTCATTTATAGATTTGTCAAACACAGGATGTCATTTCACATGTATTATTACATAAGCCGCGTCTCATCCAAAGGCTTCTGAAGCTGCTAGCATTTTAGGGCCCACAACTTTTGGTCCCACTTAAAACACTGCGTGTCACATATCCAGGAGGTTGGAGCAGGGCCTGACTGGCCGTAGCAGGCATCAGCGTTTGCCCGGGAGGCTGGAAGGGTGGGGGCCGGTTTTGGAGCAGTGGGGGCCGGTTTTGTTCCTAGGGGTCGGTTTTGAAGCAATGCTGCAATATCGCCATAGTCAGTGCTTTAAATGGAAAAAAATAAGTGCAGGTACTCACCAAAAAAAAAGCAGTGGATTGGGGGTGGAGTTTGGGGCGGGGCAAGGGGCGGGGCTATGTGTTTTACCTTTCTATGCTTTGTACGCAAAAAATATGCATGCATTGTAAAAATGTCTAACCATTTACATAGTACTTACTACCTAAGTTTGTGGTTATAACACAAATGTTTATCAATAAATGGCACACTGACGAAACAGTACTAGTGCTGCAGTTTAAAAAAAAAGCATGAATGCATTGATTTAATCTAGAGGGCAGGGATTTTGTTTCCTGCAAATCCGTTTCATTTAAATTGTTGATGGGCGAAGATTTGCGGGCGTTTAAAACAGTGGGCGTGCTAACAAGCTGCATGCCCTGAACAATTGGCCCACACTCGCGCCTATTTGGTTCTATGGATACCTTCCGACCCCCTCTGAAAGACACCCTGCAGCGATACTCCACCTTTCACTCCAGAGAGGCACACACAGCTCTGTGTTCTGCTGACGACCAGCTGCTTTTCTGGCGCTTTTGAACCAGCGCAGCTCAGGCTTCAGCTCCGTTTCAAAGGCGCTTTAACCCATTGCAGGCCGTGCAGAAAGAGCTGCCAAGGATGGAGCTCAGGAGCGCATCATCAACCGCATCAAAACCGGGCCGTCATGAGTACCGGTACTCTTCTTTTCCGAGGAAAGGTCCCGGTACTCAAGGGGCGAAAATATAAAAGTGCCGGTACTCAGTACCGGTGAGTACCGGCCCATTTAAAGCACTGGCCATAGTAACAAAAGCAGTGCTGGGGGGCGGTTTTGTTAAGCAGCAGTGCTTCACGCTCACTTGCTCCTCCCACCCTCGGTGGACGGTCCAACAAAATGGCCAGGGCTGCCTTGGGTTCCCAGTCCCGCCCTGGGTTGGAGACCCTATAGAGCATTTACAGACAGTGACTTTCTAATTCGACTCGACTTGGGGGATAATGCTGAATCAAGAGAGAGGCTGGTGAAGGAGTCAAATGATGAAGAGGTAGTTCAATGAATGAAGAGGGGGGTACACTTTTGCAAACACTCTCTATTCTGCAGCTCTCTGTTCCAATGCACACACTCACTCATGCACTCCCAAACTTTTTACGTCACAGGCAAGCTATTTCTCAGACACATGCACACACTTGCAGACACTAACTTATCCTTTGGACTGTTAGAAATAAGTGCCGATGTTGAGAAATAAGTGCTGGTGCCGAACACCGACAAACACGGGCACAAATTTAGCACTGAATCAGGGGGTACATGGCTGTGTAGAAAATCAAATGATATTAGCAGATAAAGAAAGTATATACATAAAACTTAAAAGGCCCTGTAAATGTGAAGGAATCTGAAATTATAGGCTATAAATTAAGTTGGTATAATCAGCGTTGATTTGTGGGAGCAGTACAAGTGCAGCAGATGGAATCTAGAATGGATGGCTGGTGGCATCAATTTGAAGTACTGGTATGCAACGACAAAAAGAGAAAACACGCTAGGGGCAATACATAAATAAATAATGTACTACAATCACTTTATCTTTTGGAAATACGAATAATTTTTAAAAAGCTCCAACCTTTTCATTTAAATTAAAACATTTATTTTTTTATTTTTTCGTTTGTGAATTAAATAAAATATTAAAACATTTGTATATGTTTGATGTATACTTGATTCTGCACTTTGTGTATTGATTTGACATTTAAATCGTCGCTTAGTTCGTGGTCTCCAGCTTCCAGTAATAATTTAGTGGGGGTCTACAGAAGTCAAAAGGTTAATATCTGCTCCTCTAACATACAAAAACACACTCCAGAGTGCGGTATTATTTTAAATAATATTTTGCCACACCCTTGCATGCTGAGAAACAAAGTATGCCAGGAATGTAAATTAGATGAGCGTTTTAAATAATTAAACTCCTGCCGGAATGATGCCTCAACTGTATCATCTCCCACAAAGCTCAGTAAACACTTGTTTCTGGTAAGTGCAGTGTGCATTACAGCTATGTCATAGTTGTTATGTTGCTGCACACGTCTCGCGCAATGAAACAGTTGACAGGCGTCAGCTTAGTGGTACATTCCCATGCCATGCCCGCCATCCTCCAACCCCACCCCTCTTCTGAGCTGGAGTGAGAAGGTTGGTTGCAATAAACTGGGAATCATGACCATCGAGTCCTCAACACCCTTCCTTCTAGTTAGGTCACTTCCCCGGAGGGGCCAGGGGTTCAACCTCCAGTGCTTAATTTGTGCCGGTGCTTGCCGGTGCTTAGCACCGGCACTTAATTATCAGGGCCGGGTCTACACGCACTGCTGCAGGTAATTGATTTGATAGTAATTTTTACCTCACTACGCCGCTACGGGACTTGGCAGTGGCACAGAGTGTTACTGTGTTGAACGTGTTTGACTCTGAGTCTCTGATTCTTCAAGTTCTTCAATCTAAAAATGCTGTTGATGCAGTAGTGGCACTGGCGGGTGGCCCAGCGGCCGCGGCCCTTAGTTCAGTGTTGTGTTGCCGGCAATGCCGGCCCAGTGGGCGGGACACTGAGTTGGGCAAGATTTTGGTCTTCTGCGGGGTTGGGGCTGTGCGCGGCAGCGTGCGCAGATTTTTTCAGATTCATTGCACGCGCATTCGCTGCATTGCCACGCCCCAGCATACCCGCACGACCGCACCCCATCACAGTCATCGTGGTTCAATGGCCGTTCACTGTCTTCAACTAAGTCTGAGTGAGGTCAGTGAGCGCGACCTCGATCGTGGTGGACGACGTTGGCGTTGCGCCTTGCCCTTGAGGAGTAGCCAGTACTGGCAACAACAGCACCAGGTGAGGCAGGGCCTGGCAGGCCTAAGCTGAGCTGCGCAGGCAGCGCAGCAGCCTAAGAGTCCCGAGTGAGTCAGTCCCACACTCCCGCTCAATTTACTGGTCCGGGTCGGCGGGTCCCACACTCCCAGCGAAGTGTGTTGCGGGCGCGCCTGCTGTGTGAGCCTGGCCAAGAGGAGAATGGACACTCAAGTCATGAATGAAATGAATGAATCTCAGTATCTCTCACATAATCCCATTCGACTGATATGTTGATGCGTGGCGGCCGCGGCACTTAGTTTTTGATGTTGCTGGCCCGGGCTGGATGGATTTTGGTTCTAACTTCTACAATCAAATCTGCGGGGTTGGAGGCTGTGCGCGGCAGCAGGCAGCGTGCACAGATTTTTTTATATTCATTGCGCGTGCATTCGCTGCATTGCCACGCCCCAGCATATCCGCACGACCGCACCCCACCACCGAGTCATCGTGGGTGGATCAGCGCCGGCGTTGTTGCGGTTGCATTGGCGTTGAGGAGTAGTAGGCCGTCGCTGCCAGTAGTACTACTATGTAGTCTGGACGGGGTCCAGCAAGTATTATGGGCTGACCAGAACCTTGACTGAGCTAGAGCTGGTGTGATTTTTGCCAAGATTCCAGATATTCTGCCAACTTCTGTCTGTGAGTTCCATTTGGTGTGTTGGATGTAAGTGAGGCCCTCATTTACGGTTAAATAAACATAGTGCAAGGGAATTGCATGTGTCTAGCAGTTTGTATATAAGTGAAGCAGTGTGACCCTTTCGTTTGAGTGTAACCATAAGTTCCAGGAGGTCTGGATGGTGTGGCGACTTCGATCTACCCAATGCACGTTTCAGTTTCAGGAACCTGTAGAAGTCTATATTGGGGAGGTCGAATTGCAGCTACGGAAGTAAGAATGTGATGGGATTTGTTCGAGAGCCCAGGTCGATTACCGAGTTAATACCTTTCATAGCCCACGTCTCCCATAAAATCGTCTTGCCCTCCAATTTGATTGAATGATTGTGCCACAGGGAGGCCATGGTGGCGCCGTGTATGCAATATTCTAAGCGTGTGTCTAGTAGTAAGAGGGATGTAACGGTGTCCATTATGATAGGTCTGGACAGTTCCAGAGGAAGTTTTGATAAATTGTGTAGTGCGAGGGTGGAGCAAAGAGGTATGGGGTTGAGTAGCTCTGATTCTACTTTCTTGTAGTCTACGTTGTGTGTGTGCGACAAAAACACAACACCGCTGCACCTGTTAAAATGTTATTTATCAGTATTATCATAGTGCACATTATTTTTAAAACTGGAAACATTCTGATGTGTTTGTTGTAGGTGTTCAAATCCTCTCAGAAACATCACAAATATAATCCTGAGACTTTTTTCTTTTTTAAACCCACAGGCTAGGGAGCATACCATGCAATATGAACTAAAAGGAGTGAACTGTAAACAGGGACTGCAAGGCTGGCTTGAATTAAATTAAGGGTTCTTGCAGTCTTTGCCGATAACCAGATCAGAGTTTTTCATTTGTAAACTTACGGACTTTAATATAAGACAGCGTACTGAGCGTAGCATCACATTTCAATGTCAGGCCGTATTTACTGTCCGTCAGTACTGACTATTAGCAGGACCCTTCCCCTCATACAGAACAGTCAGAAATTCAGAAGTAAATGCTTCTTTTAAAGATGCATGTTTATGAATCTAGGTTGCCCCTTTAAGTAGGATGTAACAACGGTTGTAGGGTGTCTGCTAAAGGACTATGGTCACAGGAACCTAACTAGGTATCCATTCCAAAAGGTGAGGTCTGTTTAATAGTGTGACATAAAATAATTTAAGTAGAATCCAGTTCTTTTGTTAGAATTACACCTGAAAAGGATTATGTGCCTCTGAGTTTTCTTCAAATGCATCCTGATAGAGCATAGACAACAAACGTGCCAAAACAAACCAGACCTATTGGTCTTGCCAGTGCTTATTAACAGTATCGTATAAATGAATAACACCATGTGAATAATTAGAATTGAAAATGTATAAATTCTGGCGATATGAGACTGTGAATTAAACATTTCTAAGTTCTGTGGAAGGAGTAGCTTTGGAGTGTCTCATTCTGCTATACACTTAGACCCTCTTATTCCCAGCATCTTTCTGAAAGCCTCTCTCAAATCTCGTTCATCACACTTTTCAGTCACACCTTTTTCATTTACTTTCTTGTATCTCTCACTCATCTATAAACGCAGAATTTTCTTTTCGTTTTTGTAGTCCGAATTTCCACAACTGTGTACCTCCTTCACCCACTTTCACATAATGTAGACATTGCTATCAGCATGCAAGTTAACATTGCTCTGAAGAGAGGCCAATGATTGGAAGAGCATGTAGTCTGCACACCATTATGATCTACTGACTCACTGTGAGGAATGAGTACTTCCTTGAAGTCGTACCCTGTAATCACCCAGACTAAGCCATGCCATGATGCCAATAATATGCTGTGGACAGGTAGAGAAAGTAAAGACAATCAGATTTAGAGGTAAACTCCGGGGTCGGGGTGGGAGATTTAGAGAGAAAAATAGAAGCAAGTAAGAGAGAGAAAGAATGCCGGGGACTCCGCTACATTATGCTCCCAAACAGGGCATTACACGTCTGTGATTGTTCAACAACTTTGAGCAATGTTTGTAATTTTTTAGGACAACAAGGTTATGGTGAAATTAAACCCCTTCGGCCACTGGAAGTGACAGTGATGGACTCATTAAAGTGTATTGCATGATTTTATTCAGTTTATCTGTTTAGAGTGTTTTCACAACATTTTGGTTTCTTTTGTCACATAAGCTATGTAAAAGTTGTATCTTTGAACTCATAGACTCTGTTAAAAATGCCATACCCCAGTATTGTCCTTTCCCCAAATTAGCACATAGAGCACTGAAATTGTCCCTTTTCAATGCATTAGTGATTTTAGCTAATTTATTCCAAAATTGTGCTATAAATGCACTTTTGAGTTAATCTTTTTCAAAAATTTCACAGGGCAGGGGAACCTCCTATCAAAACCTTACCATGAGGAAGGCTCCCTTGCTGAAATTCAGATCGGGTATTACATCTGACTTTTAGCAGTGCCAGTTGAGGGTGTGGGTGGAGCTAATAGAGTAAGTGGGTGGAGCTGGAGAAAAGTAGGTGTGGCCTCCGACGAACATTTGAGCACCTGCACTTCATATTTTACAAATTAAGCACTGCTCCAGTATAGACCTCGGTCCAACATCTTTTGTGACTGCTTTCCACAATAGTAGCATGCGAGGAGCATTTTCACTGTGAGTGACCATGTCTACACAGAGGCATTCTGCTTTTACATTAGACAGCTAAGAAACCATGCCGATTCTATGAGTTTCGGTGCTTTTGTTGACACATGATCAACATTATCTGCGTTTAGGCAACGAGGGGTATAAGTTGTTATTAATATCACCCTTATTAATACCTATTACACGTTTACTCTAAGCCTGTTGGCTTACTACCACTATACTTGTATTTTATTAGCAAATGCCAAACCTAGTGACAGTAACACACTTTTCATAACAACTTCACGCAACAAGCCTGTGGATAGGGCAATATAGATGCAAATCGGGTTTCCACACCTCCACATCAGGAGTGTTCTCCATGGGCAAAGCTAATTAGTTGCCATGCCATAAGGGATTAAAGAAGTGAAGGAGAATTATATAGTTTATATGACGATTGCAATAACCCCTTACAGATTCTCACCCAGGTTCGAATCCACCAATGAAATCAGTTCCGGATTACCAAATAGGCAAAGTAGGCACCTGCCTATGGGCCCCACTCCTTTTAGGGGCCCCGCAACAACAGATCAATCGATAATAACATTAATAATTGTTAATGTTTAAGTTTTGTGTAATAAAATAGTTTTATTAAAATTGTTGGTTGGTAAAATTAGAAATGTATTAGGAGATAACTTGCGAGGGGACCCCGAAATTTTCGACTGCCTAGGGGCCTCCACAGGGTGTAATCCGGCACCGAATGAAATCATAACATCTCTCTATTTAAGGACATGAGGTGTGAGGCACGGCATCCGGTTGGTGCAGCAGAATAATGCACCCATTGCAGGGAGCGGGTTTGACCTCATGGGCGCAGGCCTTTTTAGCCTTTTGTCCCCATGGGAGCCAATGACATTCATACCATGTCAGGGAAATAACAGATGCCTTTATGAGTTCACATGTTAAGTTCTCCATAGCCACTAGGCCAAACTTTTGAATAATCAGGCACATGATTTGATATAATCCTGGGAGCAGCACCACATTTGGGTTGCGAGCAAAGGCTGCAATTGGTCATTGCCATGAAAGAATTTTTGAATAAGGGCTTTCAAAATATGTTATTGCTTTTAGACCAAGAGGTTAACTTTCTGGTAGAAAAGGGCTTTCTGTGATAGTGTATTCCTAATAGATTGACGTGCAAATGTGACATTGAGGCATTGCTTAATTTGCCAAAAAAAAACTGCCAGAGCCCAAGATATTTCTCAGTCGGTCTATGGCAGTGCTGCCAAATGTCAATATCAGTGTTACCTACTAGCCATCATACTCACAGAATAATTTGATAGTTTCGACAATTCTATGTCACACAAAGCAGCAAGAATGACCTAAATGTGCTGATATTTATTTGTCAAGAATATGCTGAATTGTTAAAAATTCTGCACATGTACTTTGTTTAAAATAGACAGACAGAGCCATAATGTGGGAGTCTGTCATAAATATGTGGTATTGTTAAGAAATAAGTGCTGGGGCTGAGCACTGGTAAACACTGGCTAAAATTAAGCACTGGATTAAGGATCTATGTGATGCAGGTGGACTGAATGGTTCCCAATTGCATCAGACACACATTACAGCATGTCAGAACTTGAACCACAAAGAAGGATTTCTAACACATCCTCTGGCGGGTTCAAGGTGTTATTTCCTTAAATGGTACATATACATTTATCAATCACCGTGAGGCTGGGTAAATGCAGGCTGTTTGCATTGAGAATATATAAGCCTCACGTCAGAACCTCAACTTCCAAGGATGGTTGCCATTGCATCCTCCAGCGAAAATGCAGTGCACCAATGAATGCATGCATCTAGTAATCATACTACACACTCCATTTCTACAGAAGTAGGAAATAAAGGATCAGGGGTCAGCTTTGGCCATTTTTTAATTAATTTATCTCTTAACTTAGATGGAGCTGAGAGATACAGTCTGCAGATATAGTAAGAGAGCTGCCTCAAATCTTCGCCCATGCATGCAGCAATGGTACATTCCCTGGGTTGAATCCCTATAACGGGTTATAATCATCACTGCCATGATATGTGTTTATTCCAGGAGGTGTGGGAACAAGTATTCCTAAATGACAAACAAGGTCCATTATCAGATTGTGGCACATACAGATACTCTATGCAAATAGATGTTGGAATGCACTCTGGTTCTTCTTAGTTGTAAAGTACTCAAGGCAAAGTTTATGCGTGCAAGCTTGACTGATGTGCTCTGTCCCAATAGCACAAATGAGATCATGAAAGTGGTTGGTGCATCGTCATGCACCATTCAAGCTGCACTGCGAGCCGCACGGGTCAACAAACAGATGTCTATTTTTTTATCCAAGTAATCCATATTTATTTCATAACGTTCAAAGATTTTTTCAGATTAACTACAGAGGCAATGTGATTCCAAGCTTCAGATACTAAAAGACATGCCCATCTAAACTTTATCCAGTAGCACAACGGAAATTACATGACAGAAATCTACTTAATGAAACCCGCTGTGCAGACACGCGGTAAACGTCGCACAGAATTATTCTTGGCTAGGAACAAGATCTAGAGTGAACTGTTACTTGCTGTTAACCTGTTAACTGTGATGAATTTGTGATGCCATGTATTAGGAATTCTTTTTTAAACTCGATCCGCTAATTTTATAGTTTTAAAATTCGCCATTTTGCACTTTGAATACTTGGGACATCAGGAGGCACCATTTTTGTTAGCTCTCCAGTGTTTCTGGGCTTCTTCTACTTAATGAGTCCCGGTGTGCGGATGCGCGCAGTGGGCGAGCCCCTGGCGCGCCAAAGGCTACTGTGCCTGTCCGCGTCGGACCTGGGCCAGGGGCCAGGAACCCTGGCTCTCTTCAAGTAAGTAGAACCTCATATTCCTCTATCCAACTTCGGGCATTGTGCAGACCATGTAATGAAATATGCTTACACTCAATATGTTTAGACAGAGATGATCTATCTTCTAATCACTGTTCTATTAGCCCTCACTCTACCAAAAGGACCCAATCTAAACCTAAGGCCTCTCACCTTTACAAAATAATTTAATTAACGGTAGATCATTGTCAAAACATTCCCCGGACCTGTTTATTTTTATAGAAGGGGAACAACCCGATGCTATGTTCCTAATGGAAACCTGGCTCCACAAGGACTCAGGTCCGGATATTGTAAAGACCCTTCCCCCTGGCTATTGCATTCAGCAAAGAGATCATGGAACTAAGAAGGGCGAAGGTATTGCTATCATTTTTAAAGACACCTTTAAATGCCGTATTAAACCTGATTAGCGCCAGATTGCAAAAGTGTGACTGTTTCAATCTCTTTTTCTCCTACATGCACCTTTTCAGGGATTCTAATGTACACCATGAGTGTACGGACAATTCCTCAACTCTCTCCCAAAAATAGCTGCTAAATTGGCTAGCATCACCTCCAATTTCTCCTTACAAGGGGATTTTAAATTACACATTAATGACCCATTGTGTTCACAGGCCTCTGAGCTTCTTCAAGATCTTCTAACTATTCAGCTAACACAAAAGGTATTAGGCCCTTCCCACTGTAAAGGACACCTACTTGATCCTATCTTTTCTAATGATAATAAGTTAAGAGTTTTGGATCCCATCGCGGTATCCTGGTCCGATCATTATCTGATTCCAGCTACCTGGGAGAAGGAGACTCAACTCTCCAACCCTAGTTTTATTAGCAGCTCACAGCATCCTTGGTCTAAACTACACTTGAACAATGGATCCCTGTTCTTAAAGACACTAAGCCTACTCTAAACCCTGATCTCACCTTAGCCAATGATGAATTTAATCTTTGGATTGAGCATTCCCGGGAACAAGCCAATTCCCAAAAAACTGGCAATTAGAGAGCAAAAGAGAAAGTCACACCGTGGTACTCCCCCGAGCTCCAGAAGCTCAAACAAGACTGCAAAAGAGCTGAAAGGAAATGGAGAAGAAATTATGATGAAATAAGTAAACAGGAATATAGGGCCACTATAAAATGCTATCAGGCCGAAATAAAAAAAGCACAAGTGCTTTATTTCAAAGAAAAAATTACTGGGGCAGCTATCTCCTCTGGGAAATCTTTCGAATTGAGCAAAGCCTTCTTGAGCCTCCAGCCCCAGATATCTCTCCAGATATCACAACAACACAATGTGACAAACTCGCAGGATTTTCTATAAAAAAAATACAATATATCTATGATACCTTTTCCTGCATCCCATCATCAGGCAGCCCTCTCGCTAATGATAATCCTCCACCCCATGTTGAGCATTGGATGGAGGAATTTCCCGTCCGCAACATGGAAAAGCTAGTAGAAATCCTTTCCCAAGTAAAATAAGGCTCCCCCTCAGATCTGACACCGTTCCATTTTTTAGTTAAGGCTGCGGAAGTATTCCCTACTCTACTAGAACTGATTAATCTATCTATTGCTACAGGTCAAGTACCTTTACTTTGGAAAGGCACCATGGTAAAAGCCCTTTTAAAAAAGCCTAATTTAGACCCTGAGATCCCAGCCTATTACCGTCCGATTTCCCTCCTTCCTGGGATTAGTAAGATTTTAGAAAAACATGTTAACCGGACCCTATCAGAGTTTTTAGAAACTACTTCATTCAACCCAACAGGATTCCAACCTCTTCATGGTACAGAAACTGCTTTGCTTACCGTGGTTGAGGAATCCAAGAGACTTCTCGATCAGGGAGGTTCAGTAGCCATGATTTTGCTTGATCTAAGTTCCGCATTTGATACAGTCAATCACAACATTCTTATAAACAGACTAAGGAATGTCGGAATTGCAGGAAGCACTATCATCTGGCTACAATCCTTCCTAGCGGATAGAACCTTCCAGGTCTTTGAAGGATATACGATCTCTGATAGCCTGACGCTTAAATGCGGAGTGCCGCAGGGCTCCTCACTGAGCCCTACTATGTTTAATGTATGCATGAGGCCACTTGCTGATATTGTTCTACCTTATGGGATCAATATAGTCACCTTTTCGGATGACACCCACTGGTGCTCTCTTTAAATCACCATCAGAACACTCCACCCTCCCTTGATGCATGCTTAGAAAAAGTGGCAGAATGGATGAATTATTCCCGCCTTAACCTCAGTGGAGCCAAAACGGAGCTGATGCTCCTGGGCAATACACGTACTCAAGAGTTGGGACTGGTGTGGCCAATATGTCTTGGCTTTCCTCCTGCTCCTAAGGCAAGGATTAAAAGCCTTGGCGTGTGGCTTGATGAATCTTTCAAGTTTGACCACCAAGCGGTGAAATTAGCAGCCACATGCTACGGCATGCTTAGAATGTTACGAAAATTCCTACCTTTGCTTCCTTTCACTGCAAGGAGACTGATGGTCCAGGCCCTGGTCCTTTCCCGCCTGGACTATGGCAACTTCCTTTATTTAGGGGTCCCTAAGACAACCACAAGAAAGCTGCAAATAGCACAAAATTGTGCAGCCCAGCTGCTACTTAACATTCCCAGAACCCAATCTGCCCACCAAGCATTGAATACTCTACACTGGCTGCCAATTATCGAAAGAATAAAGTTTAAATTCCTTTGCATAGCCCATAAGATAATCTGGGGCAAATGTCCCAAGATCAACTACTCCCT
Source organism: Calotriton arnoldi (assembly GCA_963921515.1). Taxonomy (NCBI): domain Eukaryota; kingdom Metazoa; phylum Chordata; class Amphibia; order Caudata; family Salamandridae; genus Calotriton; species Calotriton arnoldi. The sequence goes on along the minus strand of CAWUFW010000233.1, from coordinate 4,824,532 downwards.
TATCTCCTTTTATCACCCTAGGAAAAGGCTGCAATCAGCCAATCTATTTTTGGCCTTATTCTCCGTATAAAAAAGGAAAGATACAGAGGCTGTTCCTTTTCATACAATGTCGCTAGGCTTTGGAATACCCTCCCTCTTCAATTTCGTTCAGTGACACATCTTTCCTTTCAGAAGCTACTTAAAACCTTACTCTACCAGAATAATGTGCTTCAACCATAAGCCATGTTAACTATTGTTCTTGTGCCACACTACTATTGCTGGGATGCCTACGGGTAGCCATGTGCTCTACAAGGGTTTTCATAATAATTCACAATACGTCCTGGGTAACCATATGGAAATCCACCCAATTTATTTCGGGCTTAAAGCCCTTCTTCAGGAGTGACTAGAATGTAAAGATAAGCCCATCAACATCATAGGGAATCTAAATAAACATTGACCTAAACATCCATTGAATCATATGTATATCATATATAAACGTGCAGTCCTTAATACTATACTCGATTCCACCGTGTATTGCATGCAGAATATTACCAAAACATGCGTGCTGTTGCACCAAATTATACGTGCAATTGTAAGAAAGACAAATAAAAAGTGACGTCCACTAAGTAAAACGTGTAAAAACCATTATAACAGAAACCCATTGTGAGCTCAACAATTTACTCACGTTGACACAGATGTAAAATCAAGACATTCGTGCCTAAACATCGAAACCGACGCTTCAACTGGCATATGTGAAACCGACCGAAAATGTGTTTGTATGTTGATGGGCTTATTTTTACAATCTAATCACTCCTGAAGAAGGCCTTTAAGCCCGAAATGCATTGGGTGGATTTTCATATGGTTGCCCAGGATGTATTGTGAATTTCCGTCGTGCTACTGGATAAAGCTTGGATGGGCATGTCTTTTAGCATCTGAAGCTTGGAATCACATTGCCTCTGTTGTTAATCTGAAAAAATCTTTGAACGTTATGGAATAAATATGGATTACTTGGATCAAAAAATAGACATCTGTTTGTTGACCTGTGCGACTCGCAGTGCAGCTTGAATTGTGCATGACGATGCACCAACCACTTTCATGATCTCCTTTGTGCTATTGGGACAGAGCACATCAGTCAATCTTGCATGAATAACCTTTGCCTTAAGTACTTTACAATGAAGAAGAACCGGAGTGCATTACATCATCTATTTGCATATTGTTTATTCCTGTCCCTCTGACTGTTTGCACCCTTGTTGAATTGAAAAATCTAGAATAATGCCAACTACATATGGAGGCTTCCTGGGAACACAAAGTTACAGCTAACTATGGAAAGATGTTTACAACATTAGACTGCATATTACTTAATGTAGAGGATAATTTTTTTCATGAGCATGTTAATTTTCAAGTGTATTTCTGTTGTTTTTTCATTATGTTTTATTTATTATGCATATTTTTTTTTGGGGGTGGGGGGGGGGGTTTAACAGAAAGCTCCTTAGCAGAAAAGTTTAGAAGGGCGGCGCCTGTGGGGATTTCACTGGGTTTAAAACGAGCAGCTGATATTGAACACATTTTCGGTTGGTTTCACAAATGCCAGTTGAAGCGCAGGTTTTGGTGTTTAGGCATGAAAGTCTTGATTTTACATCTATGACAACGTGAGTAAATTGTTGCGCTCACAATGGGTTTCTGTTATAATGAAATGAAATTAAATGAAAAATGGCATTTGATAAAGCGCACAGCTACTCAAGCAAGAGTACCCTTTACACATGTTTTACTTAGTGGACGGCACTTTTTATTTGTCTTTTTTACAATTGCACGTATAACTTGGTGCAACAGCATGCATGTTTTGGTAATATTCTGCATGCAATACACGGTGGATTTGAGTATAGTATTAAGGACTGCAAGTTCATATATGATATACATAGGATTCCATGGATGTTTAGGTCCATGTTTATTTAGATTCCCTACTATGTTGATGGGCTTATCTTTACATTCTAGTCACTCCTGAAGAAGGGCTTTAAGCCCAAAATGCATTGGGTGGATTTCCATATGGTTGCCCAGGACGTATTGTGAATTTCCGTCGTGCTCCTGGATAAAGCTTGGATGGGACTATCTTTTAGCATCTTAAGCTTGGAATCACATTGCCTCTGTTGTTAATCTGAAAAAATCTTTGAACGTTAAGGAATAAATATGGATTACTTGGTTCAAAAAATAGACATCTGTTTGTTGACCTGTGCGACTCGCAGCACAGCTTGAATGGTGCATGACAATGCACCAACCACTTTCACATACAGATATTCTGCAACATCTAATGCAGAACATTTCTAAGGTTATTTGTTGCACGCTGCTATCTAGCCATCAGTTTAATGATTTTATTTTCTCTAGATGCAAACATTGGTTTAATGATTTTATTTTCTATAGATGTGTTTACCGGGTATACGAATATTATTATTCAAATAGATAAAGTTTTGAGGGAAATAACAATGTTGATTATACCGAGCAGGACTTTTTACAGAGATTCTGTTTTTGAACACATAATTATGGTAAAGGTCTTCATAATGAAGCTTGACATTACAGTTAGCCCAAAATCGGATCATATGAAGCCATGAGCTTACATTTCGGAGTGCTTTATACTGCTATAGTGATTACAGGCCATCGTGTCATTTCCCACACTTTTGACAGCAAGGCTATCTCAAAAGTCACTGATGTCCTGAAACTGCATGTCAGATTCTCTGTCACCTACCACGCAATCAGAGGACATACAATAATCACAATATTTACTCTTCACATCGATGCAAGTTAGGCATTCTGATGTCCAGATGGGGATAATGTCGTATATGTGTCATAGGATGTGATACATTGATCCCACTATCTCCTATTGCGAAAACTGAACATGGCTGCCATAATATTGAATAATCATGCTGGCGGCTCTGTGGATGGGACTGGAACCACGCAAGCCCATGATTAGCATAGAAGGTTGCACATTGCTGCACACATTAACACCTTACTTATACTCACCAGCTACACAGGATCTGATGTAGCCAGTAGCGATACTGCCTCATCCTTCCCAGATGACAGCAGTTGTTGTGGCCTTATGCACAGTATGACAGAATACATTTTATGGGTACAGAGAACAAATCAAGCCTCTGTCACCAACCTGCTTTGTACGCCAAATGTCACACTTGGGAAGAGATGCATATGAGCACCATTTTGGGTGTGCACGCACACCTCAACCTTGAAAACCCTGCCTCCTTACTTAAGGCCAAACCCCTTCCCAGTGTCAACAACACTCATCAGTCACATGACAGTGCTGGCACGTGGTCTGTTAGTTCAAACGTGTCCTTATATCCTTGCATTAAAGGGTGGCTGAAGTAGTCTCCGCTCTCCTCATTTTTTGAATGCCATACTGTTACATTGAAGAATCCACAATAAGGAGTTTACAACAGTAGGGAACTAACATTTTACTGTCACCAACACAGGGTAAAACCTTCCAGAGCCAGAAGCAACGTCAACTGACTCTGCCAGTTCAACTGTTACCTTGGTAATCAGCTGGAACCAACAGAGTTAGAGTTCCAGGGGCCTAAAGCACAGATTACAATACATCTTCCCCTTCATGTAACAAAGGAACAACAACTTGGAAATAAAAAGAGTGGAGAATTAAATCGTAAGGTGAAAATAATATAAAAACAAAAACAGGACTCTCATAAACTGCAATTGTTGCACTGTACAACCTACAAGGCGAAAAACAAGATTTTAAGTTAGCACATAGTCCTGATTGTAAGATGGACTACACCTGACACATGGAGATGACTTTCTCCTAAGAGCAAAGGACATTGACCCTAAATCACCAGGCCCAGTCAGGTCTATATTCGGTGCAGTTTTTGCCAAATGTGACAAGCTCCTAACTTCACCACCACTCAAGACCACTACATTCTTTCTGACTTCAATGATCTCTACATGAGCAAAGTATCCTGATCTCCCTTTGAAAGTCCACCCTCTTCTTTTTTTTTTTTTTACATAAACCATTTCCAGAACTCTCCATCTCCTCTTTCACATGGAATGTTTATCATCAAAGCGACTTTTATACTTCTCTTGATGTTGACTTACATCACCTGGAAATTCTCCAATCCACCACTCACACCCATTATAGCCATATTTTTCATTCCTCAGCCATAGTGAGTGGATCTTAGAGCATGCCACTGTACCCTTGAGACACATAAAAGGTGAAATACCTGTCACATTATTCGGGGTGCAACAATGCACCAAAGCTTTTTCGGTAACACCCCCTTGAGTGATACTCTTCTCTCAACAGCGACTAGTGCACACTCCTTTACCAATCGGTTCAAGACTATTGTCCTGTGGTAAATAAAGGGCAATATGAAAGTGAGTAATAGAGAGATCCTCCAAAAACTTTCTCATCTCTTGAGAAGTAAACTGGACAACATTATCAATTATTATGGTCCTTTGGATACCTTCACAAGCAAAGACATCACGCAAAAACTTCAACACAATTTTAGTAGTAACAGAACTCAAACAACAAGCAGTAACCCATTTTCAGGTATAATCGGCCAACACTAATACAAATGTCTCACTAGGTGATAGTAGTTCCAAAAGGCCAACAATATCTAAGCCCAACTTACTCCAAGGTTCCTTAGGTATTTCCAAAGTTGATAACGAAGCCGTTCTCACTCATTTGGATTTATCATTTGTGCACACTACAACTAATCCTCCACCACCCTCTCAGCTTGTCTGTCAAGTCCAGGCCACAAATAATGGCCCTTAATTCTGGCTTTGGTAAGGTTCCTTCCCACATGCCGTTCATGGGCTACATTTATGATTTTGCACCACAACCCAGAAGGAGGAACAAGCTGTTCACTATAATAAAGTAATTCATTGACAATGTTTAATTAATTTCGCGCATTCCAAAACTCCTTCTCCTTCTCAGATACCAACTTCCATGAAAGCCAATCCTTGACAACAAAATCAAGTACTTGCTCCCACACCACATATTTAGCAATGTCAGCTTCCCATGCTGCTTTTGTTATGGCTGATTCTTTAGCCCACAATACAGGAAGTTCAGAATCTGTCAAGACTGGCACATCTAGAGGAAGACAAGATAAACAGTCCGCTGGTACATTCTTCCCTCCTGGTAGGTATTCCACATGGAAATTGAACTCCATTAAACTTTCAACTCACCTTTTTAGCCTAGGAGTGGTACCATCAATATTCTTGCAAGAAAATGTTTGTACTAATGGTCTATGACTAGTTCTTAAGACAAAATTCAAATCCCACAAGACAAATTATAACTGATAAACTGCCCACATACATGCTAATGCCGCCCTCTCAATCGCCGAATATCTTTCCTCAGTTCCTTTCAGGCACTGTGAGGCAAATGTAATTGGTTTCTCTTCTCCAGCCACTACCTGGGAAAGTGCTGCCTCTAAACCCTTTAAGCTGGCATCTGTGGTGATTATGGACTTCCTAGACACTTCAAAATAGCAAAGAGTTGGCATCTTTCCAATCTCATATTTTATTTTTACAAAGGTGTCCTCACACCGCTCGGACGAGTATGTTTTTTAAGTGGAGACTTTATGAGTTGCACCATGCTGGTAAAGTTGAGAACAAGCTTGGAGTAATACTCCACCAAGCCAAGGAAGACTCTAACCTGATCTTTATCACTAGGTGTCAGTCCCTTTACAATAGAGTTAGTAATTTCTAGCTTAGGAAGAATACCATCACCAGACATGGTATGACCTAAATACGACACTAAACTCACCCTGAATTTCTATTTTTCTTTTGTGAGCGTGAGCCCATTCTCTTTCAGTCTGGTCAATACTTGTTTTAGTATCACTTCATGGGTCTCTCTATCTTTACCATAAACTAGGATGTCATCCTGGAAAGACATTATGCATCCAATATCTCTGAGTACCTCTTTTATCACTCTTTGGAAACTTGCAGCTGCCGATGCTAGGCCAAAAGGCATCCTTAAGAATCTATATGTTACTAAAGGTATGACAAAAGACATTTCATGAAGAAGTACCTAATGGCATGCAGCTGAGTGATCCATTACACAGAAAAAATCGGGCCCATTCAACATTGCCAAGGCCTCAGATATATTAGTCAGTGGCTGCCGATCTACTCATATACACTGGCTAAGGTCCCTGAGAACAACACACAATATTACCCAAGTACCATTGCCCTTGGGAGTTAAAACCACAGGCGCCAAACATTCTGAAGCCTGAATCTCTTCTATAACAGCCATACCTAGAAATCTGTTCAACTCGTCTTGTAAGGGTTTCAACATTAAATTTGGTACCTTCATGACTTTATGCACAACTGGTTTAGCGTTCTTCTTCAGGATAATCTTGTGCTTGAAATTGTTTAACATTCCCAGTTCTTTCTTAAATACTTCTTCCAATTTACTGACCAAATCACGATCTTTGCTGACATTTGCAACAAGCAACACCTGGTCAGGAGAACTGGGGCTGAGAGTGATACCAAGATCTCTTTGGTACTCCACCCTAGAAAATTATCTCCCCTCTTAGCCACATAGTTTTTCCCTACTGTCCCTCTACCCTTGAAACTAATACTCATCACTGTGTAGACAATAATGTAAATTTTCATCCCTTCATCCCACCATAGCCTTCTGGATTCATGTGTGGAGACACTAAGGGTATTTTTATCAGCACCAAAAGTATTCTTCTAATTCTTCTCTCCCACAAGCGTGAAAGGTGACCCTGAATCAGCAAGCCCTGGCACTAGTCTCCCTTCAATTAGATCATCACACTCTGGCATACCAACACACCCTCTATCGACTACATGATCCACTTGCGTTACACTACAAGCCGCTTCCAAAATAGTTTTAACACTCTCATCAGAAACTTCACTCACATTATTGGCTTTAAAATGTTTGCACAAACACGCAAAAGTACCCCCTTTACCAGAATTCCTACATAAGGAATTGGGGGCATAGCTATTAGGTTTATTTGACAAATGATTTGGACTACCACACTTGAAACATTTCAGTTTGGAATCTTTATCTGAGTTCACATTTACTTTAGAGATATCATTGACCAATTTTTGTATCCCAATTTTGTTATGATTGAATTCATCAGTTGTTTTTACCACAATAAACTCTCTCGATTGAACTAGGAGTGGAAAGATGCATCTCTTTGACCCAATCAGAAGTATGTTCAATACCTTCTACAATATCAATGGCCTTTTTCAGAGAGGGGTTTTAAGCAAATAGTTTTTCATGAACCCTTGGATCATTGTACATTGTACCATTTGTTCACAGATAAACGAGTCAGTTAGGTCCCCAAACTTGCAAGACCTGGCCAAACTCTTTATAGCAGCCACATAGTTCCCAATGTTTTCCTCTTTTGCTTGTACTCTTGTGCAAAACGTATGTCTCTTCATCACAATGCTAATGTGTGGCCAAAAACTATTTTTCTAGCATCGACACAGACATTTGAAATACATCTCTGGGTTCAACTTACCCGTTACCAATGGCTGTTTCATCAAGGCTCTCATAACTGTTCCGTCCCTCAATTTCTAAATTGTGAGACCCCCTTGCTTCCTTGCAGATTAAAGTTTCTTCTCCTCCACTAGTAATTAAGTAAGAATCAAATAAGTGTTTCCAAGGTAAAAGTGGTTCCTCAGATTCAGATAAGAATTGCTGAGGTTGTGAAATGCCGACTGAATACATGTCCAATCATCTAGGGACAGAATTGTACACAATTAACTAGAAAAACAAACTAACATGCTAAATTAAAAAACTAACATAAGAGATTAAAATAAAAACTCAATCAGAAGCAAAACATGTGCTGCTAGTATTGACTACCTGTATATTTATGCTTGAAAACTGGTCAAATTCCTGTAATTCCGTATGTTGCTTGGTTGTGCCCACCATATATCTTCATATTTCTAATATCTTCCGCCAAAGTGATTGAGAAGGCCATCAACAGGCAACTCACAACCCACAGCGAGCTTCACCATCTTCTAGACAACACTAAGCCAGGATTCATAAAAACCTCATTTCCGAAACAGCACTCATCACTGCCACCGATGACATTTGAACCATCCTGAACTGAGGAGAAACAGTGCCCCTCATCCTGCTCAACCTCTCGGCATGGTCTCCCACAACACCCTTATAAGATGACTCCACAAGATTGGCATACAAGGATCTGTTCTCAAATGCATCTGTTCTTTCCAAACATCAGAGACCAAGAAACTGATATGTGGAGTCCCACAGGGATCGTTCCTTAGCCCCACGCTTATCAGCATATACATGGCACTGCTCGCCAACATCACCTGATCACAAGTCATCACCATCATCTCCAACGCCAATGACACCCAACTCATCCTCTCCCTGACGGACAAGACAACCATCACCACTAGAACCAACTTCACCAACTGCATGACCATGGTAGCAGACTGGATGTGAAAAAACTGCCTTAAGCTCAACTGTAACAAGAAAGAAGTACTGGTCTTTGGCAATAAGACCTCCCCATGGGACTCCATTTGGTGTCAGTCAGAGCTAGGACCAACTTTCACAGGCCACGCAAGAAATCTAGGGATCATCCTAGATGACAAGCTAAACATGATGGCTCTAGTCAATGCAGTGTGCACCTCCTGCTTCCACATCCTAGACATTCTGTGAAAGATCTTCAAATGGTTGCCTCGGAACATCAGACGCAAGCAATCATCACCAGCAGGCGGAACTGCGACATCACTCTATGCTGTAATCTCCAGACAACTCCTACACAGTCTATTCAGAACACCGCTGTAAGACTCATACTCAACCTCCCATGCTGCACCCACATCACACCACAACTCAAGAAACTTCTCTGCCTCCTCATTCACAAGCGCAGTCAATTCAAACTTCTCACGCACCCATACAAAGCCCTACACAACAAAGGACCAGAATACCAGAACAGCCACAAACACTTGCACCAACTCACCAGACACCTACTCTCTGCCTCACTCCCACTTGCACACACTCCCGGTATCCACAAAAGCAAAACTGGAGATCGTTCATTCTCCTACATTGCATCCAAGACATGGAACGATCTCCCTCAACACATCGGAACCTCCTCCTCACATCTCGAGTTCCGCAAGAAACTGAAGACCAGGCTCTTTGTATAAGCACCTTGGAGACCACACACCTCCACACCTGTCCAAGCTCCTGGATACCCTCTCGGGTGATCAGTGCGCTATACAAATCGATAAAACATAACAAGATATAGTTATAACATGTAGTAACATTTGTAGCGGTTACCTCAGTGAAGCAATGTATCCAAATTTAGGCTTATAACAACACGTTCCCAGATATCCAGAGCAAACCACACAGTACTTCAAGTGAATGACATTGCTACGCTGTCACATGATGTGTGATGCGTGTAAACAATGTACGGAAATCGCACAATGACCAATCAGGTAACGCGTGACCCTTGAACTGAGGAGTTGCATACGAGATTATTCGCTGCAAAGGAAAAAAGATGTGAGAATCCAGTTGAAGTCCGCAGTGATGAAAACAACTTCTGGAGATGCATGTTTTATATCCTGCTACAGTGTCTCAGAGCAGAAACCTCTAAAATTTCCACCGCATGAACAGGTTTGCTTCCACGAATTAAAATAGTCTCACAACATGCCAAAGAAGGTATAAATAATAAAGATTTAGTAAACAGGACGCTTACAGTTCCCGTAGATCCAGAACACAAGCAGGGTTACAAAATTCTGTTTTGGTTACCATCTGTGACCACAGGTCACTCATCACCAATGTTATTTCGGAGAATCCACAAGTTTATTGTCACCTACACAGGGCACAACCTTCAAGTCAGCAGCAACATCAACTGGCTCTACCAGGTCCACTTTAACCTAAGTAGTCAGCTAGAAGTTAGAGTTCCAGGGTCTAAAGCAGAGATTACAACACATTATTATGGTTATCTGAAGATAGCTTGACCTGCCTCTTTTTGCCACTCTGCTTACGCCCTCTGGATCAGGCTCACCATGCACTTACCTGGGTCTCTGGAGTGTCTCAGCTTCCAACAAACACAGGCCCACAAATACATTTGTCGGCCCATATGAGAAGCAATGGTGAGCGGAAGACATGGAAAGAAATAATTGGAGGAGAAATACAAAAAATAAAAAATAGACTGCTATCTCTGATGGACACCGTGGTTAACGTAGTTAGACTGTACCAGGACATGAAGAATCCATGCAGTATATCTCCTCCGCGCAACTGCAAACATGTACATACTCGGAAGACATTTGTCCCGTTCTTTCCTGCAGATGCCTGCCCCGCTCTGAGGTAAATCATTGCAAATTCTCTTCACCAGCTCCAGTTTTACTTTTTGGCGAGTTGGAACACAGAACTGGTGTATTTAGACCGGAAGTAGAGTTTCTAACATATCCTTTCTCAAGTAGCTTTCTGCAGAGGGTTTTTTGTCATAATAGACAGGTAGATGAGCTTTTTTATACGGTAACATCTATCTGATCAGTTTAACCAAGCCAACTTTGATAACATCTAGTATTTACCTTGAATAGAAGTGCAACATCCCCACTTATAAGTAGTGCGTAATGTGTGTCTGGCCCTATGAAGTAGGATAATATCACTCTCTTGCTGTGTTCTGCAAGTATTGTTTGCAACTATTGGAGTGTGTGTGTGTTGTTTCATGGCATCTGACTGAGCATGGTCACTTGCACAGCAGTGTCCAGTGCCATTGCTTTACCTCACTGACTGCTTCCTGAGCCTCGCATCAACTGCTGGTGCATGCACCATGGACCATTCCTAATTGGGATTTGTCTGACAAGTCACATGCAACATCTATGAGCTCGTTGTTCACCCAGGCTGCTCCTTTCACCCTTCACTACCTATCCTGGATTCAACCACTGCTAGTAGCTCTAAAATGTACAACCTACCCCAGAGTCACTTCATACTGCAGGGACACTGAACTGTGATCCTGAAATGCCTGAAAACACAGAAAGGGCTTACACTCTCTGGAAAGAAGCTGAGTACTTAGGCCATGGCTTAGGCTTGTATTTGATGTATTGCCATTTTGCATTAACAGTTGCCTTCACATAAGTGGAGAAAAAAATCTGTTTCTTTAAAATGTGTTTTCTCTGTTTCTTATTATTCTATATGCCTGCTTTGGCTGGAGTATGCATAAGTATACCATGCCAGATGTTGTCTTCCCTTTCGAGCCTGCCCACAGCTACTCTAGATACATTACCTTTGGGTGTGATGCACACTCTTCTTAAGCACTTGATAACGCTGATTCTTATCTTATCACCTTTAAGAATCTTCAGGTCGCCAGGATCTTTTTACCTGCTGAATAGTGTGAAGGGAAGAAAATCCTTTTCAGTTATACGACAAATTTTAGAATCCAGTTTACCTTAAAAGACCACTGACTCCGAATTCAATTTTGTGGGTTTATTACAGCCAAGAATAACTGCACGTGCAAGCACCTCAACACGGTTGAAGAAATAAATGGCCACTAATACAAATAGCATCCTACGCAGGAGTCTCATCCGACTCAGGATGAGAAGAATCGTTAACTCCAGAAGTATTAGACAAGCAATAACAGCTCCAATCTCTATGTTATTCCTCATTTATCTATACAAGCAGATAAATCCCTTGACTGTCCCTACTCTACTCTAAGATGACATACCTACTTAACGAATTTCCCAGGCAAGAGTACGGAAAAAGGTGTCGGCTGTGAAGACTTCCTAAGAAGTGCACTCACTTAGTACTTAAGCTCAGATTTTAGATGCTCCTTCACCAAATCCCTCTCTGTCCTTCTCTCTGATCTCTCCTACCTCTTCTCTGCACTCCACCTTCGGGGCACTATCCCTAATACAAAACCCAATACAATTGAACACGCCTTTTGTCACGCCTCTTTGGCCAGGTCTTCTTTCTTGTACTTTTCCATCGAAACGGTTACTTCATCCTGGACGGTTGCGATGACCTTGAGTCCCAGTCACCTTCTCCGCTTAAAGTATCATCCCTAAATTCCATTGCACTCCCATTTCCATGCCTCTCATCGCTCTAACTTATGAAACAAAGAGCCAGTCTTTAACTAACGAGGCATGTGTCCTTGCACCTGCAACAGAAAATACGTTCAACAGAAACCCTCTACTGTGCTAATTAAATCTAATTTCGGTGCCCAGAGAGCCTTTCCAAGCGAACCTTCTCTGCCTGCAAAATAAGCTAACATAAGAACAAACAGGCCTTTTCCCTAGCGTATATGCAGTCAGGCCTTTACATTTGTTAAACACACAAATCATAATCACTTCTAGAAGCCTTTGATTCATTACATTTCATATGCGAAAAATGAACTACACGTACAACTTATATGGTACACGTTTAAACTACTGCAGCTCGATTACACATGGGCTGATTCATCTTATGCATTGGTTTACACATGATTCAGTTAAGCATTACATTTGCATGATTAAAATAGCACAATTACATTTCTTATTCATTCTGATAACTGCGGTTTATAACTACATTTTACTAGCCATTCATGGATATATAGCTGGATATATGCGGGTGCGTGCTATCAGTGATTATGATGCACCCCTACAAATTTCACAAGAACATGGCGCTCTATCACACTCAACACCACTTCATCCATGCCTATTCCTCAGTCAGCCAAAGCATTGAGGCTAAGGAGGACAACATGGTGGATGCTATTTGTCCCTGAACACATAAAAACCTGCAAAGCCTTGATATAGTTGTCTTATCTAGATACAAAATAATTCTCCTACGCTTTGTTCAAACTCTGTAATAGGGAGCAAATCGTTTAGAGACAAAAGCTCTTCTTTGAACATTTTAGGAACATCTGAAGTTGCACAGTAATGACTCAGGTGAATTACCTACTGATTAGTAGTGGGGACTTGTATTAATATTTTTAGTTCTGTTTTCACGCAATCCATGCAACTAAGTCTTTGTTTCCAATACATATACGATCTCCTGCAGTTTCTTTCTCTCCAACAGTGTTAGAGTGCTTTATCCCAAATTCTATTATTTCATGACCCTATTGTCATTCTCTGGGAGAGGTTGAGTTTGAGTAAGACAGCCTTTGTGTGGCAAAATATTAGCACCATATAAAAACTGCTGAATGTTCTCTAGCCATTAGATTTAATACTATCTCATGAACATAATTTTACAACAGATTTATTTTTCCACATTTTAAATGTAATGTATTAGTTTAGAAGCTGAACATATCTCAGAAAATTTTAAATCCTGGATACTTGGTACCTGTGACAACACTTGTTGTGGCTGGGCAATGTTTTGAGCTCATATCCTGATGCTGAGCAGTCGGGAAGTCCGATTGAAGAGCAAAGCCTTCTTCAGTTCTCTGACCTGTTGGGCAGAGTCCCTCACATGGGGTAGGGAATTAATCCTTGCAGGTTCATCTAAGCGACAAAGGATGTGTCTCAATTCTCCTAAAAATCTGAGAGTAGTTAGAAGCAGGCTATATTATAAATATTGAGCACTATAATAAACTAGAGAACTGACGACCAAAACAGGAAGACATAGAGCTTTATTATGAGTTTGGCGGTGTGGGAGCGGGACTGCCACGCTCCCGCGCTGCCAAACATGTGTAGGAACCACCTGCCAGATCAGGAGTTTTCTGCTGGTCTGGCGGGCAGCTCTCTGGCATTCCTAGGGCGGTGCCTATGAAATAGGCACTACAATGGGGACATCAAAGGCAGTATCTGCACGGCATGGGCTGCTGCAGTCAATGCCGTGCAGGTACTGGGGTGCATGCATGCAGGGGCACACATGTTGTGCTCCCCGGGTGCATCCACATGGCGTGAGGCACCAGGGAGCCCTGTAGGGCCCCCTTTGTTTCCTCTCTGCCATGGTTTTCATGGTGGGCTCACCGCCATGGAAACCGTGGCGGAGAGGAAACTCGTAATATGCTTGGCGGGACCGCAGTGCTCCCACCAAGCATATTGCGGCCTCAGGACCACTGCGCAACTGCCAGGGAACGGCCTGGGCAGCCTGACCACCCTAGCAGTAATATGGCGGTCGGGAGACTGCCACCGTGATTCTGGCAAAACGTGGACCGCTAGGCTCATAATAAGGGCCATAGGCTATGTCACACCTCTCTTTCCCAAATCCTCCATCATGCCTCCTTCTGGGAGTCAAAAGTAAGCAGGACTTGGCTTGTGGATCTCTGTCTATGACTGAAGATAGGTCCATTACTCCCTCCACTGCCTAGTTCTCGAAGGACTTAATGTCCATGAAATATCAGATTTTTCAAACTAGTGCAGTGGATGAGATTGAGGACACTCCTAAAAGAGTGTCCTCGGTCAGTGTATTTAGAGTACAAAGCCACAGACATTAAACCTCCAAGCAGTTTTAGCATCCTGCTGGAAATCTTGAAAGGTGGTTGCAGCGTTGTGGGATTTAAGGACTTTCAGTGCTGATATTTTCAGTGAAAAGTGAAAGAATTATGAAAGTCTAAATCTTTGATGTGTGTGCTATATTCCGTACCACTTCCCATGCATTTCAATTTCTTAAAAACATAAAAAACCTTTACATTAACTAATTTAAAAGCAATGAAGCAGCACTCCTTGAATAAAGGATAGTACATAAATCTGGTAGGAAGTCGTTGTCATTCATTCATAAAGCTTTATTCGACTGTTACAAATTTACAATCATAAAAGCACAAGTTTAAAAATCATTAATAGCAGCTATCATAAAGGGCAAAAACACGATCATAAAAATGGATAATAAAAACAAATTAAAACCATTCAACTCAACATTATGATTCAACAGTCATAATTAGACTTTTCCTTAAATAAAAAGCTCTCTTTAAAAACATAACCAATCTCCATACCACAAGTTCATTGTCTAGTAACTGAAGTTTTAAAAAGCAGGACGACATTGTCTAAGGCCATAAGTTTTTAAGAGGGGGACCAGCCAAACTTTTCTTATTTCAGAATAAAATTTACAAAAAAGAACGGTATGGATTGTAGACTGGCATGAGTGGTTATCACATGGACACACTACAAGTTGTCTCGACCAGTCATTCATTTTGGGCCACGAAACCATTCTATGGAATATATTTAACCTACATCTAGCCAATAACATTCTATCAAAAGTAACAGTTACATATGACAAGTATGGCTCCATTCTAAAAGTAGTTAAAATTACTTGATGGTGGTTAACAGTGGGTTTAATAAGTTCACTAGACAGTCTGGCCTCTTCTAGCAAACCTAGCCCCTCCCTTTTTAATAGCTCCCGCGAAATTTTCTGTAGGGAGCTTGGATTTGTAAAATACTCTATGTGCCCTAAATCCGTCATAAAATCCCGAACAAAACTGATCCATGGAATTTTTAGCACTCCATCTAATTTAAGGCAATCAGCAAGAACATCCCGATTTAACTGTGTTTTCTCCTTAGTCCAAATACTATGCCACAATAGTATCGGCTCTATTTTAATTAGATCAGATAAAAAGGGAGGCCCAACTCTTCGTGGCAAATAAAAGTTGACGTACTCGGGGGAACAGATAATATAAATCTTAAAAGGAGTTCTCCACTTGCTGCAACTGCGTTATGTTTGCTAGACCCCAAACCCCTGCTCCATACATCGTGGAGCTGATGCACCGCGCTTTATAAATCTGTATCAGCTCCGCAGGGGTTTCCTGCCCAATTTTTTAGAAAATCCCTTCAAATCACTCGATGTCCGAATAAACATCAACTTTTTGGCCATTATGGTTTGGACCCACGAATTGTTTTGATTAAACAAGACACCCAAATATGAGAAGCTCTTAGTTGTACTTAATTTCTGCCCCTCCACAAAAATCTCCTTCGCTCGCATAGGTCCATAGCCACATCTCATTACATATGTCTTTGAGATATTGATACTAAGACCTAGATCCTTCATAAAAACAAAGTATCCATTAAGGACCCTTTGGAGGGCAATTTGAGTTCTAGCCAACATAACCGCGTCGTCAGCATAAAGGAGTACCGGGATGGGTCGGCCGGCAACATGGGGAAAGTCATGTGTTGTACTGGCCAATGCTTCTCCTAACCCGTTCGTGTATAAGTTAAAAGAAAGGGGGCCAGCACACAGCCCTGCCTCACCCCTCTTTTAACGGGAAAATTAGCTGTATGTTCCCCCCCTGTTCCAAAACGTACACTGGCGGATGCGCTGCTGTAAAGATTCCTTAAAAAAACTATAATTTGCGGGTCTACCTTCATGTCCTCAAGAACTTCCCACAACCTTGCATGTTTTACTGAATCGAAAGCGGCGGTTAGATCTACGAAGACCATATACAATCTGCCATTTTTTGCCCTTGTATATTTTCCTATAAGTAGGGACAAGTTTAAGCATTGCTCCGTAGTACCAAGCCCCTTTTGAAAGCCATATTGTAAGTCAGTTAAAATCTTATTTTCTTCTGACCATTCCTGCAAGCGTTCTAAAATCACACGTCCCACCACTTTCACCATGGAATCTAATAGAGAAATCGGTCTGTAGCAACCCGGATTCTGACGATCCCCTTTTTTAAAAATCGGAACTATTAGTGACCCCCCCAGGTTTCTGGTAATTTTGTTTGACAACTTGCATTTATAACCTGTGTTATAATCGGCCCCCATAAAGCAATGTTAAATTTAAACAAATCAATCGGAATGCCATCCGGGCCGGGTGCTTTACCGGTCTTACTTCCATGTAATGCTCTAATCACTTCATCTAAAGTGAAGTTTAAATTCATTTTAGGGTGTTCATTCACTTGTTCATCGTCAAGTCTAAAATAAGAAGCGTCAGAACCATTATATACCTTTGCGAAGTGGGTTAACCACTCCTCCTCTGAAATGGCAATGGCCATGGTTGGACCTTCGTGTGTAGTTAAAAATGGTGTCTTCACTGCCCTCCAAAATGCTGCACTATCCTTCAAAACTGCCGCTGTATGCAGGGCTTCCCATGCTTCGTTTCTCAGGGTATTCTTCCTTTCCTTTAGTGCCTGACGGTATTCCAGTCTTGCAATTCTAATGTTATCCAAAATTTTAGGCTGCCTATGTAATTCTAGTTTTAAATTGGAGTAAGCTTGGGTGCATCTTGAATTAAACCAGCCTGTATCCTTATATTTTTTGCGATGTTGCACTAATAATAGTTTCTTGAGGGCGTTCGATATTTCAGCATAAGATGCTACTATACTTTCCGCAGATGCTGTTTCAGACAGGCATGTGTCAATTGCTAACTTGCAATTTACAACAAGAGATCTAGTTATTTCTGAGGGATCCACCTTTGACCATTTAAGTGTATACCCGTTAGTTTTGTCGAGTGTCAATTCACCTGCTTCCTCTCTGATCTTGTTTATACTGAAATCCTTCTTTACAGGTAAAGCAACAACCAGATGTAGCGGGAAGTGATCACTTAAAGAATTCCGATCAACTTCAAAACAATGTAATCTTAGAGCATGATTATGGGAAACCAATATATAATCAATTACAGAAACGCCTCTTCCGTTATAGGTATAAGGCATCTTTACTGGAGGCTCCATTAGCTCATTTACAAATCCTAAGTCACATGTAGCTAAAAATTCATTAAACAGATCACCTGCCGGGGAATGACAAAAATGAGCTAAATGAGTTGAGTCCTCGTATATATGACCACATAATCTCTTGTCCTCAAAGGGGCACATTGCACAATTAAAATCGCCCATCATAATTATCATAACATTAGTAGGACAAGCATTACAAATTACATGTAATTCCTCACTTAAATTTTTTAGTACCAGACATAGTTCTGTTGAAATCACATTATTATAAAAATTAACTAATATTACACATTGATTCATGGGTATAGACACCTTGACAATCTGATAAAAGCTGCTACTCAAAAATGCCTGTATTTTAGAGATTACCAATTTATTAGAAATATACAGGCTCAGACCACCCTTAAGCCTGCCCCCAAGGCCTTTCACGGCCGGAGTATTAAAATTTTTAAATCCGTTAATATAAAGTGGCTCATTGACCCAGGTTTCCTGTAGGCCTATTATATCTCTATCTTGAATGAACTTATGCCACTCTGGATTATCTATTTTCGCCCGCAGCCCCGCAATATTCCAGGAAATGATGTCACAAAGGGGCACATCATCGTTCAATGGCTGCGGCAAAACCGTATGCATGTTGTAGTTACTATCACCAGAGCACCTCAATTCTAATGTTTGCATGATAGGAATTGCATTAAGAGATAAGGATACCACATTACTGTTCACTTGACCCCTCGCTCTCACATCCCTTGGCCTTGGATAGTTGCTAACTTCCCGCATTTTATTACTTCTCCCAGATAGAGAAAAATCTTCCCCAATGGACCCTTCTATCTCAATAATCTCAGCATCATGATAAACCCTCATATTCAGTCAATCAATTTCCCCCAAAGAGCTTAGAGCTTCAAATCGATTACTAGTTGGAATAGGGAATCTTTGATGAGACACTCCCAACCAGTTCTCTGTCTCACTATACTGTGGGCGCCTGGGAAGTTGATAAAAAAAGCCCAATGGTAGGATATTTATCCCCCTTGTAGAGACGTATCTTGATCCCACTCTCTCCAGTATGATTTTAGTCAACTTAGATGTGCCAAATGTTAGCACTATACAATCTCCTAACATCGATTTGCTAGAGCCTCCTACCCAGGCGATTCTTCTCGCCATTTTAAATTCAACAAATAAGGCATTAGTAAGCCCGGTCCTTGCCCCCAGGAAATGAAGAGACTAATTTCTTAAAGTTGTCCAGTGCTCTACGGTTCCAATTGGAAGTTGTGGGACATTCGCTAGGATTACGGTATATGGTGTAGCTTCGGGTGGAAGATTCAAGTTCCTAATTTCTAATGGACATTCCTGCCTTGATGTTACATTGCTCATTATAATAGCGGGCATATCTGCCGTAGCTGTGGTCTGCGTGGAATCCTCATCCACCCTCCCTCTCCCTGCCCCTAGTGGTGTACCTTCCCTTTCATGGGTTGCCTGCACTTGATTATAGGAAGTGTGTGGTACATTTACTCTCAACGGCTCTGCACTAATCCGAGCATTAGGATTATTTAGATCTGGCTGTATCTGCTGCTGTCGTACATCCCCACTCTCATGGCTGGCTAAGACATGGCTTCCTTGCAATGCTCTAATCGAACTCAGGTGAACTATTTGACTACAACAACTACAGACCATCTGATTAGTGTTCATTGAGCTCTCCAATGATGCCAATCTGTTATTAATTTGTATTAACATTTGCTTCAATGGATCCATCATAAGCCCCACTCTAGATTCAAATTTTAACAAAAAGTCCTCCCACCCTGTTTCATACTGAAATCCTGGGCGTGTACTATCTTGACCACTCGTAATTAATGCCTGCTCCTGGTGTGGTATCTTACCCACAGGCTTACCCTTACAGGTCTGATTTTTTACACCGTTTCTTGGTTTATTTATGCCCTGCCCCTTTCTCTTTTTGGATGGCGGGGTAAGTCTAGCGCAATCAGCGGATTTAGCCTTTTGGCCTCTAGTGGTCACATTTGGCCTAGACCTAGGCCTTTTATTATTGATCTCTGGATTTTCTCTTATGACAGCCTCCTCGGGCTCCTCCACAATAGACTGGGACATTACGGTAATACAGGGGTTACTATTATGAGGGCTTTCTTCTGCATGAGAGATTTCTACAGGACATACTAAGCGATTTTGTGGCTCCAATGAGAGTCTGCGCTCAGTGAGCTGTATTTCGTGAATTAACGCTGACTCAGCCCTCGTTAAGAACGCATCTAAAGTTCCCACCACCCCCGCCCGGTAAAAGATTTACACTTATTCATACTACAGTACAGATCCTCCACAGTTATATAAGCAGAACACTACACAGTTGATAACAATTGGCTACCACCTATCCCAAGATTGTATTACTGTCCATTCAAAACCTGTGCCCTACCAAAATCAGTCTGTTAGGATCCGAACTCTGTATTTTTTGTACTCAGTCCATAAGAGTACTTAATGTCATACACAAAAATCCCTTCTTTACAGGACTGTAGTGTATTTACGGACCAATCCAATAGATTTTACCAGGGCATAAAGGGGGGTGGCCCAGCCCGGCCTCCTAGGGCCCCTGACGGGCTCAGACGGGTCCGCCCTTGGTCCGGGCTTCGTCCGGGTGCGTCCCGCGCCGCGGGGGGAGAGGCAGCGCTTTAAGCGCGATGGACACGCCTCCCCCTCACTCACGGCAGCTGGAGATAGCCTGGTGCACCCTGGGGGCTGTAGTCCTCTCCCCGGGTGATACTGAGCGGAGACCCAAGAAAGAAGCAGTTAGCAGTACCGGGCTGCACAGCGTCACAGGTCCGTCCACCTCCCGATAGCAGCAATTGGGCAGGACTGTGCCACGAATTACTCCGTCCCTCGTTGTCTGCAACTGAAGTCGTTGTCATGTTAGCTATATTTCCAATACCTTATTTTTGATAAATCTACTTGCAATTTGTGAATATACAAATTATGGGACAGAGGAGAAAGATCATTTTAGGGGTATCTTGACCAAGAGTTTGATCTCATCAAGGTAAGCCCTTCATCAGGATTTCAGATCTCTTCCTATAGAGAGCACTTTAGATGACATTATCCATCTGGCCCTTCCTTAATTGTACCATAGGAAAGGCAAAACATTTCTTAAAGAAATAAGTCAGCTTGATGGACTACACTGATGCACTGGTTTATACAGAACATCAAGCATTCAAAAAGAACATGTACCTATTGTTTTCTTTCTTATTTTTTTAACTCACACACAGTCAACCCACAAGTGAGTTCCCTTAGCAAAATCCCCACCTTACTTTATTTATTTTGTAATTATACGTCACTTCCTCCCTACGTCATCTCATCTGTTCATCTCTTTTGTGACCCCCTGCCCTTGAATTCTTCTGTTCTTTTGGAGAAAAGTAATGCAAGCAGGATGAATTGGTGTTTGCCCATAACCAGAAATTAAGCGGTCTTTGTCTTTGTTGGCCAGCCTCCAGTTTCAGCCAGCCTAATTTTTAGCATTGACATTAGTGAAGAGCTTTGGCTTTTCCAAAAAAGAATTCTTACAAAATACATACAAGTATTGTTAGGCCTGGCTCTTTTTGCAGGGTTTCCCCCAGATTCATGCTTTCTGTGGCCAAACCTATTTTTGTAGGCATTAGGACTCTGTGCACTTTACCACCGCTAACCAGTGCTAAAGTGCTTGTGCTCTCTCCTTCAAACATGGTAACATTGGCCTACACCTGATTGGCACATCGTGGTCGGCCTGAACTTGTGCTTTCGCCTGGTTTGGCATGACCAGATGACCTTGAGTGGTGCTTGGCGCTTTTAGGTTCTATTTTTCACTATAAACTTTGAATTTGAATATCTCTGGTTCAAATGATTGGATTTTGGTTATTCTGGTATCATATTATTAATTAGAATTGAGATTTTTCATGTGTTGTGTTTTCACTTTATTACTGTTTGTGTGCTGCATAAATACTTTACACAATGCTTCTATTTAAGCCTGACTGCTTTTGTGTCAAGCTACCCGAGGGTTAAGCACAGGTTAATTCAGTGACTTTTGTGATTCAACCTGTCAAGGAATGTGGTTGTTGCCTGAATGGGCTTCCACCCTCTCAACCAATAATCTGATTTTTAAAAACATACATGGAGGGGTTTCCAATCAGCCTTTTTCATCCATTAGTCTGTTGTAGTGCCATTAACATTTCGATTCCACCCACTGCATCATAAGGCATGCAGAAATGAGGCAGCCCACAACCATAGGGTCGCCTTACTGCGAGAGACAGCATTTTGCCTGTTCACAATCAGCACAGCTGCCACAAGAGTAGTTTCCTTCATGGTCTGAGACTGATCCACCAATGGGCCCTTTTCTAAAGAAAAAAACATTATTTTCCCCTTAATTGCACTTTTTTATTTTGTGTGGGAGCAGCTACTCACCAGACACTGCTACCCACCCCCTTGCTGCCACTTGCAGTGTGCTGCCTCTCAGACAAGCGCTGCTAGGAGCCTCAATTTTTAAATGGTCTTTAAATCCATTCCACCATGGCCACTCATGTGTATGCATGAGTATGTATGAGTGGCCATCCTGGAATGGTTTTTGATAAAATACAACAAAAAACATTAAAAGATGACCGTCCAACAACGCACAGGCGGCACCTTTGATTGACTTTGCTGACTTTATTTAAAAACATTTCAAGATGTGTGCCTGGCGAATGCATGGGTGTCCATCTTTAGTTTTTGGTTATACTTCATAACAAAACACATTCCAAGAAGCCCAACTGTGTGTGAACTTGCATGTGCAAGAACCAGCAGCCAAATTATAATTGCGTTTGGAAAGTATTACAAAAAACCATGACAAAATGGTCACCAGTTTTCACATTCATGTGCACCCAAGGGCCATCTCAGAATGCTTTTTGTTATACTTTTTCATTGGTTTACCTGCCAAAAAGCCCAGCGTGTTTCTTTCTTGGAAAAGTAAACTGTTATTAAACTACTACAATGGAAACAAACTTAGGCAAAGCCAATAATTCTGCAGGCAAAGCAAGACATTATTGGTTTAGCCAATGCTTGCTTTTTAATGTCCTCCATACTCCTGACTCATCCACCTTTTTATTTAGTTACTTATTTATTTTAATTGGATAATGCCCCTCCCCCATGAGCCCCGTCACACTCTATCTAGGAGATGTATGCATGCATCAGCTGCAGCCAGGGGAGAATGTGGAGTGATAGCAGCTTAGAAGCAGGAAGTAAGCAAAGACCATTATGAGTATCCAAAGAAGTTGAAAAAAGTGTCATTTTGCATTTCAAAACTAATCTGAGCCAAACAATACCCCCGCAAAAACTCATGTTTCATGATACAGTGGAGAGTGTTCTTTCAGTAAAGCCTTCACCTGGATCCTGTCCACACTTCACTGGAGGTTGCACTCTACTAATGAAAGGATCAATCTAGGGGCACACTACAGCTGTCCTAACCTGGGAACAAGTCTCTCTGCTTCTAGGGAGTGCACATGCACCTGATGGTGTGAAGATATCTGCACCTCAATCTCTTAGTAAAACCATCAAATGCATTTCCCCATTGGTCGTATGGACCTTTGTTAGTCGACTGGAAGCGTTGTAAGGGACTATATTTCCAACTTTGTGAAGTCAATGTGATTACTAAGAATGAAGACTAAGAATCAATTATTTAAAATATATAGGTTTATTTTAAAACATTAATCCAACCAGTATGTATGCAAAGCAGAAATACATTTAGAAGATATAGCAATATAGTTTGAAGGCCAAAATGTGCCAGTCAGTTAAATCGTAATAAGATAAGATGCATAACAGTAACAGCCACAATGCAAAGGAACCCAATTGTCACAATAAGGTGTTCCATAAGGAAACTTTCCTTTTCTAATCTAAACATAGGACGAGACCTATGTTTTCTAACGGGAATGCCTAGCCAGGATCATAGAAGGCATCAGCATAAAGTCAAAATAAAAGAAGTGTTAAGCATGAAGCTTTACACTAAGGAAAAGACCAGCAAAGAGATCTGTTACCTCTCAGAGTCAATGGAAAGTCTGCCCAACTTACTATGGAAACACCAATTAAATTTAAGCAGTAGCTTCAAGAACATCCATCTCTCTCTCCCATCACCAAGAGCCAATCTAGTAACCGTGTGTGAGGGGAGGTGATATATTTCCTAAGTTTCCATCTCCTCGGAATTAGGTATGCAGTTGGTAGCCTTGAGCATTTTGCCCTCCTGGTATGCCATGAACAGAAGGCCTCCTCTCACAATCATTTCTCCAAGTCCGTTGCAAACTTCCTCAGTAGTCTAATACAAACAGTAAGCTTTTCTCAGCTAACATGAAGCATGATAACGCTCCTGCAGAAGATAAAATCACCACACTGGCAGCATTATAGCAGCCATTTTCAATGAAGGCCTAATGGCAAGCTAAGTTCTCAAAAAAAAAAAAAAGGATGCCTGCTACATTATTGTGTAGATATAACAGAAGCAAACGTTAAATGTGAATTTGCAAAGAACATGTTTACATTAGTCAGTTAATTAACTTAATATGCTTAGGTATATATCTTTAGCATTGCAATTGTTACACACTATTAATTTGTTTAAATGTAGCACACACATTAACAAAAGTTAAGTTATACATTGAATATATAAATGTTATATATGAGCATATAAATGTATATTCATGAAGTAACCAGGGTGGAGCCTAAATTACGCTGCTCCACACACCCTCCCAGCTCCAAACTAGGAAGACTACTCCAGGTCTTTACAGACAGTGCCTTCAGTCCTGAACTTTTCATCAGCAATTCATTGTTTTCAGATGTGTTTGTCTTATTAGATCAATGGAAGCAAACAAACTACAACACCCAGAATACTTTAGGGTATCACCCAAAGTCCAGGAAGGAAAATAGTGTTCAAGGCTTTGAGGGAGGTGGTTACCCTTCACCAAACCCTTTTGACACCCAAAGGCCCCTTTAGTTTCTTAGGTGGAACACGGTCATCCATGTTTCCTGATTCGGCAGAAACATTTCTAGGAAGTAAAACAGGTTATGTGTGGACGTCATTAAGGATGGTGTTTTGAATCCCGTGTACTCTTCTACCGAGGGGCGGAATTAAACAAAGTGCATTTCCTGTTTTGTTCAGATTATATCTTTTTAGATATATGTAGAAAAACAAAAGGCCCCGCTGGGTCACCGATACCCGCCCCATGCTCACAATGCTCCCCTCCTGAGCGGGGTGCGGTGCGGGGATGAAATGTGCCTCTACACCAGGAAGAAGGGTCGTGAATCTGGCTGCTGTAACAGAAATTGTAAATAGTGGAACGTACCATTCGGTGAGTAGATTGGGGGCAGTCTTTTGGAAGAAGCCAAATACTTTGGAACTAAATCTCCCCAGAAAGAGACAGGTGGAAGAGGGATTAAAGGGTGTGGCTGATTGTAGGAATCCTTATAATCAGTACTGGCTGCTAATGAGAGAAGAGGAAAAACGTAATTGTCCTTACCTTTTCAAGCCTAGTTCCACAATGCATAAAACTGGCAACGAACATTTAAAACATTGTAGAGGGATGCGGGGTAATTCACAATAGGCAATATAGTAAAGTAGGGATTTCATTTGTTTGAATATAGTCCTCGAAATATACATATAACATGCAAATCATTTCAAGTGACAGCGGGAGGAGGGGCACCTTGAAAAAAGTCCAAAAATTATGTAACTGCTACAGTGGATAAAATATACTGAACCCGAAGAGGCCAAAATGCGAAAAAGATTTTTAGAGAAAGGGAACGTGTATCTTTCAAAAAATATAGCAAAAGACGTAAGTCCACTGATATCGTCTGTATGCTCACATTAACGTGGAACACACTCCCCTGATGTTCAGTTTTCCCACTTACAAGTACATTTTACCAAGTACAGTGGCAAACAAGTTATTGATTTTCAGAATGACTTTGGAAGTAGCCGAGAAAATTAAAGTGCTCCCTGGTGTCACTGCCATGTTCCCCCATGCCCTGGCTTAAAAGTGCAAGGGCATTCCAGGCAAAATAGCATTTTAGCACTGGAGCGATCCCAGTCCACTGAGAAAAAAAGTCAGGGGCATATTTACAAGCCCCTTGCGCCACTTTTGCGCCGCCGTTGCGTCACGCATGTGACGCAGCGGCGACGCAAACCATGCGCCGCGTTGCGCTATATTTACAACGTGAAGCATCTAGGGAGATGCGTCACGTAGTAAACCCCTGCGCCACATGAAACCTGCGTCAGGTTTCATGTGGGCGTACCGGCGCAGGGGGGGGCGTTCCGGCGCAGGAACGCCTCGGCAAAGTGACATAGTGAAATCTACAAGATTTCACGCAGTCACTTTTCCGGCAGCTGGTGCGTCAAATCCTTACGCCTGCTTCAAGCAGGCGTAAGGATTGACGCACCATGTTAGGGATAGGGAAGGTTGGAACAGTGCTGGAGTTGCGTCGCGCTTGCGACACAGCTTCAGCCCTGCGCCAACCTTCCGCCCGGCAGATGCGTCACGCATCTGCTTATCCTTGCGCCACGATGCGCCGCATTGTAAATGCGGCGCATCGGACGTGGCGCAAGGGTAAGCTTGCGTGACGCATTTTCCTGGCGCATCCCTGCTGATATGCAGGGATGCGCCAGGGAATGTAAATATGCCCCTCAGTTTTTCAGGCCCTTCCTTTTATTTGGCACCACTTAATAGTGGCCTGTAAGGCTGCCTTACCTCTCTTTATGGAAGTACTGGCCCAGTCCTCTGGGTGTTTCTTCACGCTACATGGGGGTGTCCATCAGCAATTTGAAGACACTGGCTTAAACTGATCTTTGTGGTGTTTGGATGGGGTAGGCATTGAGGTTGAAAGCCATATGGTGAAGATGCAAGAAACAGAGCAGATGCAATTTCACATTGTGTATTTTCAGGTAGCAGTAGGCCCATCACCAGCAAGGGCAAGCCATTTCCTTAACATGTCCATTCAGTGTATGCTTCACTTGGCATGTGTCTTATTCAGGTTAGCTGTTCTTAATTTAGTGCTGTCTTTCAGTCCGTCAGTAGCAAAGACTTTAGGAAGGTTTCAACAACCCGTTGCTTCGCTGTGCGCCCTTCTATGTTTAGTGATAACCTGAAGACTGAAATCTTTCATACAGTTATAAGGACGATATTGACTATTTGGGATCAGCTGTGGTGGTGCCCTATGTTGGTGGTGTTTCTCAAATCATTTTCGTAATTCAAAGTTTCTACCGGGCTCCAGCATTTAGAACCCGCTCTTCCGTTCTGTGCACTCCGAAGATAAATTAACAAACAATAACCCGGAATTATCCAAATATTTCCAATTTGCAGATGCGTAAAAGTGTTTCGATCTTTGAAGCATAGTCCGCGGGATGCAGTTTGAATTAATTGTGGATCTGCCTGTTTTTCTCCATCACCCTGCGCCTCTGGGCCTTTGTGCCTCGTTCATTGTGACGCCAAGGCAGGGAGATTCCATTTATTCTAGGGGAAGTGTCTTTATAGTCTCTTACACGGCATGATTTCAACAATTGTTTACGGCCAGACTGTTTGCAAAATCATGGTTTATTTACTAATTTGGTTTCATCTTTGGAGAAGCCGTATAATTTTCGAGCTACACCCTCCCTGGAGCAAATACTGCAGTTGGTTCCATCCAACTATTTTCTCTTCTGTGAATGTTTAACATTCTCTGATGAACTGAGAAATATCAGACACGTGTGTGACTATTAGAAGGACGCTCTTTGTTCTAGCCTATTATGTTCCTGCTATGGGAAGTAAAACGTTTTATAAATGTTACCTCTTTATACCTCCCAGAACAGGTTTGGCCAGAGTATATTTTTCATTTTAATGAAGTCATACTGAACATCTTGCACATTTAAATAAAAAAAGGCTCAGGTTGTTTGAGCTAAATATCCATTTCTGAGGCCAATTAAATAAAGAAGTTGACCTCAGGCTGTTTCTCCAGTTTCTTTAGTTTGAAAATATTCCATAAAATTCTTCCTTTCTCACACATACATTGCAGTAAAACTGTGGTGCAAGCAGTACGTCTTTGGCAAATTGTAATTGATACAAAATCCAGCTGCTTGACTCATTTTGGTCTATGCCACCATAAACCAATCACTAGACATGAAACTATTAAGATGGAATTAAGCATTCTCTGCGATATCTCTGGAATTGAACGAGCTGACTTCAAGGTCTCTTCCTTTAGTAAATGAGATTTATTGTCTTGAAATATACCTGACACATGTTTTGCTCAGGGGTTGTAACCCCAAGGCTCTTGTAGGCTTTGCACCAGTGGAAAGTGATACAAACAGGTGCATAGTATTTTGTATTCAGCACAAAAGATGTTTTGCACTGGAAGGGTGCCCTTTTCTCAGATTAAAAACAGCTGTGCTCTATTCGGCAGGGATGTTAGCAGCAGCAGCCCAATATTCCTAGATATGGCTCAGTGCTGTGCTTTCTTCCTTGCACAACCCAGCACAGCAAATTTGATTGCTGTGTTATGATGAGTGAAAAATTAGCACACCTGGTCCTAGATTACTCTCCATTGTTGGGTGACCACCCCACTCCAGGTCATTACACACACTGGCTCTGATTTACATGTTGGCAGAAAGGGTACTCCATCGCAACAACAACAAAGTACTGTTTCTGCCAACCTGAAGGTCCGCCTGCTTCATTTAGAGTTGGTTGGACCTTCAGTGTGTAGTGGGTGTGGACAACTCTGTCTCAGCCGCCTACTTACATCTCCGACGGCCATTTGTCCACCTGCCCTATGTAAAGTGGATGGGCACATGGCCAGTTTTTACTGCCCATCACAGCCATGACAAACATAGCTGTAAGGGCAGTGAAAACATTCAAATGACCCGTACGCCATGAAATAATCTCCCCTGGTGAGGGGTCCTTGTTTTTTTTATTTTCAGAAAAGAAAATCCAGCTGTGGGATTTTCTTTTTGAAATAAAAATTGTTGTCAGCTTGACGGATCTTGATGGAGCCATTCTTCAAACTTACAATGCGTTTCCAGGAACCCCGATGACAGCGGTTCTTGAAAGTGTAAAAGATGTCGGCAGGGGCAGCGGATATCTCTAAATATGGAAGGCGGAGTACCCTCGCCATGGTTCGAGTAAAGTATAAGTTTTAAATCAGCCCCACTGTCGCCAATGCTGAACGTTTCCTCTACAAGTTGGTTGCAGGTGTGTTTCTCCTAGCAGTTCAATGGAAGCAAAGCAAGACTACAACTCACAGAGTGCATTATGTTATCATACAACAGTTCATAACTGGAAACAGGGTCCTTAATGACTTGGGAAGGACTGGTCACCATTCTCTGATATTTCTGCACTTCATCCTTTGTGGTCTCTGAGGGTATGAGGTACGCCTAAAATGTTATACCTCAAAAGTCACCTCAAAAGCATGCCCACAGGTGGGTAGATCAGGGACGATGTAAACCTCAATTTCATGAGGCAGTGTGTCCAAGGATATGGTACAAATCAGCATATCAAAGCTACAGTCAATTAAGAAAGGACAGGCTCAATAAGTGAGTTCTATGGTGGAATGGAAATTCAAAAAGGGTTTATTACAAACATTCAAAGGGTACAATACAGGATAATTAGAATGCAGGAGCATAAAATCATTGCTATAAAGGCTCTCAGTAATAAGTCAATACAGAGTAATAGGTCAAATCAAAAATATTCCCAAATGAGTAGCAAATTCAGACAGCATCCCTAGTAGCATAGCAAAGTCATCTTGCTCATCCCCAAATTCGAGGGTTTGTGTAGGAAATCTTCTCATAGACAAACATTGCAAATGCTAAATTATCATGGTGGTAGCAAAAGACATACAATTTCAGTAAATTAGAGCATTGAAATATCAAGCGTCATGCAGCCTTACCACCTAAGGACTAACCCACTACATGAATATTGATTCAGCCCCCTCTGTCTTAATGTCATCTGGAGATGTCAGAACAAACTAGTTACAAAAATAACGGTGAACCATTACGAATGAATGCACCACAGTGTGCAAGTGGACAAGCCTTGAAGAAAGATACAATACTGAACCCATGATACAGAGCCTTCATTGAGAGCAGTGCCATTAGGAAATAAAACATGACTTTGTGTGACTGTGTGCAGCAAAAATAATAAACAGTGAACACAATGACTCGAAGGCCTAGCTGAGGCCTAGTTAGCATAAGCCAAGAAAATGAATATCAAATTGTTTCAAAGGTAATAGCATAATTTCATTGAACACATGTGAATTTGACCGTAGAGCCATATCCATATAATGCACAAAACGTCTACATCTCTTTGGCCATGTGTGATGAAAGATTGAAATTTTGTGTTACACGCATAGGCAAAAGTGTGTGTTTAAATGAGAGAACTTTGAAGAGAGTTATGGAACAGTGAGGCTGGGGAGGCAGATTAGTTGTAGTTGCTAGGAAGACATTATGCTATACCTGCTCTGCTAATGATGAGCGATTCTTGCCTTCTGCCATCACCTTACTTTACCAGTTCCACAGTGGTTATAAGGATCAGGAGCTCAATCCCTATCCACCATATAAAGTCATCTTCCATGTTAAGTCTGCCAGACAGGAGTTCAGTAAGAAAGAGTCCCCTCAAACTTGTAACACAGAAGGAGCTGGAGAGGATACTCCAGATAACTGCTAACCGGGCTTGAGTGGATAAGAGGAATGGAAAAGGGACAAGACAATTTTAGTCAGTATTGACAATATGCTGTCTTCTTGCTGCATCAGCCCTACCACCAGGTATTCCACCTTTTGTACTGCAATGACTACAAACACTCAGAAGCAGTATCAGGCGGCAGAATGTAGGCGGTAGCAGCAGGACACGAAGAAATGGGGGGGAGGCACTTAGTGAGAAGGTTGGCTAATGGAAAAAAGCAAGGTTATGGTGAGACAGGGGGCATACACCATAAACTGAAAAAAACAGACTGCGGGAGCCCATCTTAACATCCAGGTCACTGTCCACTCTAAAATAAACAAGCATTGGTAAATGTGTTAGGTTTCGCCTATATGATTAATAATCAGCTGTTTTTTGTTGTAAGTTGTTGCTTGCTGAGTAGTTGTACAATATAAGTTAGAGAAAGTCTGTTAAAGTGTTATGACTTGTTTATGTACAAAAAGGCAATATATTGTGCTGTTACTAGTGGTATAGTGTGGAATGCATTCCCAGGGAACCTTTCTTAATGTACCCAAGATGATGTTCGCAAACCAGACAGCTGCGCTGCCTGGAAGGCTTCAACCTAAAAAGTGTTTTGATCATGTGCAGTTCTTGACCTCTGCAGTTAAAAGTTGTTTTATGTAGTTCACTCTCAAAAGGGCAATCCGGAAACTGATGGAAACGTAATGGATGCTCTGAATATATCTAGCACAATACTCTTCTCTTTCCCAGTGGTCACTCTTCTGCACCAGTTCATGCTTACTATTGATCTTCTTCAGGTTCTTTGCCTCCACTGCATGGTGTATTGTAGGTTGCTGGGTGCCTGACCCATCTCCCTCCCTTTCCCCTTAGTGCAGTGGTTCCCAAACGTTTTCAACCCGCGGCTCCCTTGACCGGTTGGCCATTGCCCGTGGCTCCCAACTGTTACTTTCTTTGGAGGGTGGGGGGGATGTAAGCCCGGCCGCAGGAGTACTTGCATTTTTCTCCCTGAAAATAATTGGGATGAAGCTGATGACGGTATTATAATCATATATGCAGGGTGTTTTATATTACTAAGGCGGCGCCTCTGATAAAATATTCCTAGTTACACTTCTTTGCCCATGCGTTTTTTAGAGTACCCTCTCAAACTTTTTTATCCCACTTACAGTGCTAGATAGCACCCCTATGCATGTAGGCCCCTTTGCCAAAGTGTTTCTGCCCTTGAAGAATATTTGCATGCACTTCCATTTCTACCCATGTCATACGTGCCAACACACCTGTCTCAAGGTGACTCATGATTTTTTAAACCACATTCAGCTTTATTTTTGCTGTCTCCCCCCTAAAATTGGCTTCAAATCAATGCAAGCCAAATAAATTCTTCAGATTTTTTTTAAATGTCCCTCTTTCTTGCTTCTAAATGGTGGCATTATGCCGTATATGGTGTTTTACTTCCCTGTGCTCAAGGAGATAGCAGGCTTTTCTGGAAATGTGGTTGTGCTGAAAGAAATGTGTACTGGAAGTACCTATGGTTTAAGTACAAGTGTCAATACTTAATAATTCTTAATAATACTTATTGTGTTTAATAGACAGGACAACTGTACTTTCCTGGTAACTTGCATTGGTGTAAAATGCATTTGGGAAAAACCGAAACTATTAACGAATCTAACAAAATAAATCAGGCATCTTCCGCTTACTTTGGGAGTGTTGGAGCATGGGGATCCAGTGAAATATGGACGTCATCTCCCTCGACTTTCCATCAATAAAGCACTACGTTTACAGCTTTAGGCATGTCACTTACAAATCATCGACATCATGCGTTTGAGTCTAATTAGTTTAACTGAAGCCAACAGACCCTTCAACATTAAATGCATTAAAGTGCTTGGTGCACGCCTCCCCTGGCTAGGTTTGACGGCTCCCCAGGGAGCCACAGCGCACAGCTTGGGAACCACTGCCTTAGTGGTTACATCCCCACTGTCCATCCCATTCTAACACCATTGAAAGCACAGTACCGCTAAGGCGGGACACCTGATCTTCAGAGCTGGAGAGCATACATAATGCCTGTGCCACATTTATTTATTGAAGAGTTTTATATAGCGCTAGCCAGACCCGAAGGTATCGGAGTGCTTCACAGCATGGGTTAAAACACACAGTTTAGCAGTCATACACACATTGATTCATGACGCAATTGAAAGTCTCGGCGCACTGAGCAGCATTACAGGAAAGGAAGACACAGAGAATCACAATATTGAGCACATTGACTGGAGCCGAGCCTCCGTTAGGGAGGTGGGGGAGAGAGGGAGGGGGCAAGGAGGGGGTGAGGTAGAAGTCTTAGTGAGGCAGTGTCTATGTCCTGCAGTGTGCAGGCTTAAGCGTTTCGGCAGCGGCTATCCATTCGGGAGAGAACGGTTGAGGAAGAGGCCTTTGAGTTGCCTTTTGAATTGTAAAAAGGAGGGGGTAGTCCTGATATGGACTGGAATGGAGTTCCAGATTTTGGGAGCATTTCCAGAGAAGGATCGAGAAGCGGTTTTTTGTTTGCGGAATTTCGGCGGGATGAAGAGTAGAGTGTTGGAACTTCTGAGGCTTCTTGTCTGACCGGCCTTCTTGAGTTTGGCGGCCAGGTAGGCGGGTTTCCCTGTATGTAGGGCTTTGTGCGTGAGGCAAGCCGTTCTGAAATTGGCACGCATTTCAATTGGGAGCCATTTTAGCGGGCGAGATGTGATCATACTTCTTTACTCCGGTGACCATTCTGGCTGCTGCGTTGAGAGTTGATCTGAGGGGGGCTAAGTGGGATTTTGCTGAACCTGTGAGGGAAGCATTCCCGTAGTCTAGTCTGGACAGCACCAGGGATTGTGTAGCTTGTTTAAGGTCGTTGGGCGGGATGAAGGGCTTAATTTTGTTGAGTAGCTTCAGTTGAAGGAAGGAGCTCTTAGCGGTGTTCTTGATGTGTTTGGTCATATCAAGTTTGGGATCAAGGGTGATTCCGAGCGATTTTGCAGAATCCGCCAGTGTGAGATTGCCGTTAAGAGCATCAATTGCTTTTAGCCAGTCTATGATTTGGGGGTTCTCCTCTTTGTTGGAGATGAGGAGGATTTCCGTTTTGTCTTTGTTGAGTTTCAGGTGGTTTAGTGATAGCCAGTGTTGGACTTCTCTTAGAGTGTCGTTGAGTCTATGAATGTCATCAACGGAGGAGGTTTCAAGGTAGATCTGGGTGTCTTCCGCATAGAGGTGGAAGGGGATGTTAGACTTTTTGAGTATGGTGGTGAGGGGTTCCATGTACATGTTAAACAGTTGAGGTGACAGAACTGACCTTTGGGGGACGCCTCTGCTGACGGGGTGTAGGACTGATGAGAAGTTTCTGATCTTTATTCTTTGGGTGCGGTTCTGGAGAAAGGATGAGAACCACTTTAAGACCACCTCTTCAGCCCCTACCCTATCTTGAAGTACCTTGATGAGTAGGTTGTGGTCCACCGTGTCGAAGGCAGCCGATAAGTCCAGGAGTATGAGTAGGGAGCATTGGCCTGCATCGAGTGATTTGTGTAAATCATCGATGACATTGAGGATCGCTGTCTCTGTGCTGCAGCCTTTTCTGAAACCTGATTGGTGGGTGTCTAAGAGGTTGGTGCTGTCTGTGTGTTGAGTCAGTTGGAGGAGAACACACCTTTCCAGGATTTTAGCTAGGAGAGGAAGATTGGAGACGGGTCTGAAGTTATTCAGATCATTAGTGTCTAAGCCCGGTTTTTTCAGTAGTGGTGTGACTTGGCCGACTTTGAGGCAGTCCGGTATGACTCCAGTTGTAAGGGAGCTGTTAATGATCTTGGTCCAGAGCGGGGTTAGGGAGAGATTGAGCTTTTTGGCCAGCTGGGCCGGTATAGGAGGCGAGTGAGGAGGGTTTGGAGGTGGAGATCATTTTGGCTATCTTTGCTTCGGAGATGGGGTTGAAGACTTTCCAGTGTTTTGGTGGGAGCTTGTGTGTGGTAGCTACTGTCCCTAGGGACGCGCTCTTGTGCGGGGGACTACGGTTGACATCTAGGGAGAGCTCAATCTTGGTGATTTTGTCGTTGAAGAAGTTAGCGAAGTTCTCACACAGGTCTTTGGAGGCCAGAACTGAGGATGCAGGGGGTTTGGAAGTTTGTTGGCGAATGAGCTTGAAGAGTTCCAAAGGCCTATTTTTTGCTTTGTCTAAAGCACTGCAGAAAAAAGAAGTCTTTTCGTTCTTGATGTGTTTTTTGTACTTCCCGCGTATTGCTTTGAGTTGGTCACGGAGGTTTGGGGACGGGTTGTTCCGCCAGAGTCTTTCAGCAGCTCTTAGTTGTCTTCTTTCAGAGTTTATGTCTGTGTTGAACCAGGATCTGGATGGGGTGTTTCTGACTCTTTTTTGTTTCAATGGCGCTATTTCGTCTAGAATGTCAGTCATAGTTGAGTTGTAGTGGGAGGTGAGTTGTATTGTGGTGAGATCCTCTGTGGGGATGGGAAGGCGAGAGCTTATCCTTTCTTCCAAGTCCGCCAGGGGAATCTGAGTTAGATTTCTCACCCAGCGAAGGGGGTCCTGCGTAGGGGGCTGGCCTAGGAGCACTTGGTTGATGTGGAATAAGATGATGTGGTGGTCGGACCAGTCAACGGGCAGGATGTGATCAATGGTGACTGAGTCTGGATGGGCAATAATAGCATAAAGGGTTGATCCTCCATTGTGGGTTTCCTCTACGCAGTGTTGTGTAAGGTTGTTGTTTTGTAGAAGCTCATTCAGGGTTTGGATCAGCGAGTTGTTTTCGTTATACCAGTGGAGGTTGAGGTCACCTAGAATTAAGTTGTTGTTGTCACGGAGTGAGCAGTGAGTTATCAGGTCGGACAAGTGTTCTCCGAATGCGGAGGTGTGGCCAGGCGGATGATAGAGGAGGTGACAGAGTAGTGGTTTGTTGTCTCTCGTCTTGATGTTGGGGGTTAGACATTCAAAGGAGTTGTAGTTGAAGGTGTCGGTTTCCGTCACAGAGATGTTGTTCTTGTGTATGATAGCTACACCCCCTCCACGCTGGTCTTTTCTGTCTTTATTGATGATTGCAAACCCTGGTACAAGCATGTCCATGAATGGGGAGGAGTACTCATTTAGCCATGTCTCGGTGATGAACGAGATGTCGATGTCATGTGTAAGGTTGGTTTCAGCCAGCTCTGTTGCATGTTTGGAGGCTGATCTTCAGTTTATGAGCATGCAATTGGTGGAAGTCAACCAGCTTTTGTGTCTCTTCATTAGGGGGGCCCTGGGAATGTTCGAGAGGAAGGATGGGGGTCTTGGGGCTCTGGGGCTCTGGGAGGAGAATGGTCTCTTCTAAATCCTGTGATGAGCTGGATCTTGGCTTTTGGGGAGATAGAGGTGGCAGTTTCATACGAGGAGGCAAGCTCCATCGCTTCGCTTGCGGACATTGCAGCTCTAGTTCTTTTGGGTCTCTGTGTCTGGTTTAGGAGAGGGGTTGAGTACCAATTGTACCCCTGAACCTTGGCGGGCCTTTGATGATTGGAGCTGGAAATAGTGGGGGACGGGTGCAGGCGTGGGTTGGGCTCTCGAAGTGTGTTGAGGTTCAGTAAGATTTCGTGGAGGCCCAGGATTATAGTTTCTAGATGGCTTTCTAGTAGAGCGATACGCTGCGTCGTCTTCCCAGAGGAGGGGGTGGACTGGGTGGGGCAGTTCCGAGAGGGGGAGAGCTTGTCCGAGTTGAGCTGGATTTTGGTGTCAGTGGTGTCAGTGTTGCCACTGTGGGTGGCCATGGGAAAGGGAAGTGAAGAATCACGCCGTGATGCTGGCGTTCTCTTGCATGTGAGTAGAGGGAGGGCGCTAGGAGTCATTGATAGGGGGATAGGGTCGATAGTTTCTGGTTGGGGGTGGCATTGTGAGGGGGAGGGGGTAGGCAACGGACTGCCTGGGGTTGGAGAGCCTCAGTTGTGTCGAACCACTGGCTGGTATTGAAGGGGGGTAAGAACTGTGCGTGTTTGGAGCAGGGGGATGGAGTGGGGGTAGGTGTCAAGGGGAGGGAGGATGTCGTTATTGGCATCAGGCATGGGATTGGTTTGCGGAATCTCATGGCGGGTCACTCTGTCAAAGGAAAGGGAGTTGGTCAGGCGGGGGTGGCGAGCGTGAGAGTGGGCGTTGCGTAGCGAGGGGAAGAGGGAGTCGAATGCCTCTAGGTTGTCCTTGTTGGCTTGGATCAGGACTGTGCCATTGGAGTAGATGGTCACTGAGATGCTGCCGCTGCGCAAAGGGTGATTGGGGGTTGAGAACGTCAGTTTGCAGCTGTGGGGGGTGTTAGTTGTTTTGGAAATGTGGAGATGTGATCTGAGAATGGAGTTCCAGTTTTCCGGTCTGTCCGTGTGGAAAATTAGATCCATTTTCAGCTGGCCTTTGGAGGAGCAGTGGTAAATGTCCGCGAAAACAAATCCCACCCACTAGAGGTGAGACTCTTAAAAGACATATGAAAAGCACATATGTTTGTTTGAAGATTGTTGTTTTTTAATTACAAAAAAACTAACTAGGATTTTCAAAAGACGTCTCAGAAAGAATATTGCTCTAAAAATTATCAAACATTAAAACGAGAACCTATATCACAACAACTATGGCCTGTGCTTTAGCAGACTGGTCAAGAAGCTAAGGCTGTAGATCACAGATCACAATTATAATCCAGAAATTGCATGTTTGCATGAAAACATCTGCTTTTGGTAGAAGCAACATAGCAAAAGGAGGACAGATCACAAGCACAGGAAAACAAACAAAACGAAATGCAAAAATATTAATTTTACTTGAAGAAATTAACTATTTTTTATTTATTTGAGGAAACGTAATCAGAGAGCAGTATTTTCTGTCAAGGGAAATGGGTAGTGAGTGATGAATTGACATAGTCACTATATTTAAACAAATTGTTTGAGGAACTTGATGGAGGCACTATTTGTAGAAATGCTGTGGATGAGGGCTGCTAACCCCCTCTTAATAAGTTCTGTAATGCAAGTTTGAAAATACTTAGAATATGCCATTGTTTTTGTGTCCACTACCCTATCCCCTTCTGTTCAAATACCGCCCAAAACAGCCGTATACAATGTTTCTTTTGGGTGAGAATGGATTATTTAATCCATTTTATAAATCCTGTCATTCGCACTTTCTTTCACGCTCCATAACATTTAGATTAATAAATGAGTCATTATATGAAACAAAAAATAGATGACAAATGTACCATTTTTAAATTATTCTATAATTTTTCCCCAGAGTGAGTTTATTTTTCTAGCCTGCTCCGAAAATACATATTGGTTGTTGGTCTTGGATATGAATAGCATGCAGTGTGTTGTGTGTCATATTGTAATTTCTTCCTGTGTTGCTATATGCTGCAGTTATATATTTTTTCTCCCCACGTTTTGCAATCGAATTGCTGTAGTTTCGTCATTGTTGCACCTTGTGTCTCTGTGCTTTTAAGCTCGTCGAGCATTGTAACATAACTGCATCGGATTTCCAACTACTTAACTTGTCGGAATTGCATGCGTTCTCGACGACAATAGTGGCTCGTTTGCATGGTAGTAAGATTTCTCAAGCTTCATACTGCACAGAGAACAGTTGCAATAAGGCGCACAGGCTGATCTATAGTAGTTCGACCTTTTTACACATAGGAGAGTGAGTTAGTCTCCCGAGCGTGTGGAGAGGTGCACTATTAGCGGTGCAGCAGAAGTTGAAATACCGTAGCCGGCAGAAGGGGGCTCTAGGAGTGAGAAACAGTGTGAACGGGACAGAATGGGGTCTAAATTGGAGAATGGTGCATGCCATGCTGCCTGCAGTTCTGAGGCATTAGTCAACACTAGCGTGTCTAGAGCAGTAGCGTTTGGCGATGCAGCGCGCGCAACAAAATTTGTTTTATTTATTTATATGTTTACTTACCTCTATACGGCGGTATTCCGTACTTTACTACCCCCCACCCTGCCCCTCCCCCGCTCCACGTCACCGCCTGGCAGCACTCCCACCACGGGCCGCTACTGGTCTAGAGGCAGGCCAGCTGTATTTGTCCTGGCCCCTCCCCTATGGATGTTGACAGTTGCTCCATTTAAGAAGCAATAGAGGGAGAAACAATAACTGTTCAGGCAAAACATGTTATTTCTTCCGGTTGAATTTTAAACCACAGTTGCTGTATTCTTGCTATTGAAGTTTATTTCGTGAGGTCTCAGCAGCGATGTAATTCAAGCAGCAACTGGGAGTGCACACCAAATCGGAGGAGGGTGTGGCATAATGGCCAGGGCTGCCGACTTAGAAACTGGGGAACCAGGTTTGAGTCTCAGCGTGGGCTCAACATCCGGTGATTCTGGGTAGATCATTTAATCTCCCCGTGCCTACCAATAATGAATGTGTCCTTAAATGAAACTAGCATCTAATGTTACGCAGACCAGCAGTGAAGGAATTACAAAACAACAACTTGGTGAGAGCTATCTCGCCAATGAGGTGTGACTCATTAAAATAATGCAATATCCTGAGAGGCGGCCATAGTAAAGTCAGGCTGTTCGAGCACAGCGAAGATAACAATAAAAAATAAAGGAGCACGCATGAAACTGACCTAGCCCATGCAGTTCGTAGAAGAGGGGGGCCTGTGTTGAGAGCTGTGGATAAGCACAGTAAGTTCAGTGCAGGCAAAACATTTTTAAAAAAAAAGTGCAGCTTCAAAAGGGATGGAACCAGTAATTGGGCCTCTGGAAACTGATAAGAGCAAACACATGAGGAAGAACAGGAAATAGCATGTTACAGCAAAAAGTAATGGAGGATAAATAAGTGCCAAGCACAGGAACCAATGAAAAGCAAGGGGGTAGAATGTTAGCCCCTTTTATGATATACATTAACAATAGATTTCACAAGCACAGCGCAAGCCCTGTGCAGGCGAAACCAGAAAAGAAAAAGAAGACACTCTTCCGCAAAGCACATAGCACAGTGGCAACAATAACACATTTACATGGGGAAGTATGGTAAGGAAGCATCAGGGGAGTCAGAAGAGTAGCAAAAGGACAAAACACCGGCAAATAGAGTACATCAATGTGCATCCTGCAGTGAAATGTTCACAAATCAGTATTGACTGCTCACACTCAATGCAATGCTATCACCATGACCAATAGGAACATGACGCTTGGAGCAACAACAACATCACCACCATGACAAAGAGAGCAAACAGAATAGCTTGCTTGTCTACACACTTTGTTGCAAGATGTGTACAACTGATAGGCACATTCAGAGAGCAGTGGGGCCATGAGCATGTCAAATCATTGATACTGTCATGCATGCATCTGTGCCACTTGAAGCCATGGTTTGGTGTTCTGAAGGCCAGCAATGGAGGGACAGAATACCCAGAAGGCATACAGCAGGTCCCAGAGCTGCAGTTTTCTAGCAGCATTGGGTGGACAATCCAGGGGGAAAGAGTGAGACCATAGCATGAAGCAGGAAGTCTGAGGACAGCATCATGTCGGCTGTTCTGCTCCTTTGGGAAAGTTGTGGAATCTAGGTGGACTGCTAGGATGACTACTGTGGAATCAGTCGAGACCAAAGGACAAGGGGACCCTACTCACAAGGAACCAGGGTAGTTATATTATTATCAGAAACAACGGTTCCTGTGGAATAATAAGACTCTATATTGATAAAGAGATTCTTTACATTCGCAATGGGAAGGGTCAAAGTAATGTCAGAGGGAGAAGAAGCCACATACACCTTTGTATCAGTTTCACACAGTTGTGTTTTATAATTCACAGAGAAAATATATATACAATGAGAAAAAAGAACAGTTGTGCGTCGTGTCCCCAGTGAAAACTGGAACCTAAAGCATTGGTGACATATTTATGACAATTTTACACGGTTTCCAAAGTATTATAAAAGTCGACCATTATCAAATGTACACAGAGTGGACCGCGACTATATACAGTGATACGCGCTGGTTTAATGGTTCGCTTTCGTTTTGTGTCGACGACATTTCGACCCTTTGTGCAGTGTAGGGTCTCATCAGGACCTATGAATGTAGGGACATCTGGTTGGTAGACTGCGCAGCCGCGTGAAGAGTGTGTGCCACAGGTGAGTGATAGTGAAAAGGAAAGGATACTCACATGGGACCCAGCCGGGTACCCAAGTGAGGGTGAAGGGCTGGCATTCAAGAGGTAGCACAGTGCTTCCAATAGGCTAGTGTAATGGAGAGGATGATGACACACAG
The DNA here is from genome assembly GCA_963921515.1 of Calotriton arnoldi. NCBI lineage: Eukaryota > Metazoa > Chordata > Amphibia > Caudata > Salamandridae > Calotriton > Calotriton arnoldi. The sequence goes on along the minus strand of CAWUFW010000233.1, from coordinate 4,784,206 downwards.
CAATGTGTGTGGACTAGTAAGACTAGTAGGAACTCGGATTTACTGCTGTTGTGTACACGAATAATGATGTAGTCCACAGGAGGTGCATGCGCGCCGACCTGTGTCTCGTAAAAATTGCCTCCGGTTTAGTCGATAGGGCAATGTGGTGAGTAGTACCTAATAATAGTTTTCTGCACGTGTTCTGTACCAACGCGCATTCGCCCGACAGCGTGAGTCTGTCTGCATGGGCCTTCAACCGGGAGAATCCTGGTATTATGTCGAGTTCCTTAACGCGTGTCGGTCCAACGCGTGGGCAGCTGTTATTTAGGACAGAATTGAAGACTCACCTCTTTAAGGAACACTACATTGCAATGCAGTAACAGCCCAATAACCAGTGGCAACTGCCGTCCAATTCAACTGAGTGGGCGAGCATTTGATGCACTGACAGGCACTGAAAAAACAAAGCAGTGCCCTTAGGCTTAACGCCAAAGCTCTCAATCTTGGTCATTTTAAGCAATATTTATAATGGGCCACGATTGAGAGCTCTGGAGTTGAGGCTGAAGCCACTGCAATTTTTCCAGTGTCTGTCAGTAAGCTAAAATACATGTAAAAAATAACTAAAAGATTCACTTACCTTCTGCCTCTGCCTTCAGTGCTCCTCCATCTCTTCATCAGTGGCTCCACCAGCACAGGCTCCCAGAGCCTCAGCCAACTCCCCTCTTCCAATCAAGACACTGCTTTCATGCTGCACAGGCTACATGACAGAAGCACCAGGATTGGCTGGAGTGGACTGGCTCCACGCTCACTGTGCCACTGGGGGCCTGCGCTTGCCACAAGACGGCTGGCCAAAGTGACATGCACAGTGTAAACTAGTGGAGAGAGCACCACTCCCCTGCTGTCAGTCGACAGCAGTGGCCCCGCTCCCAAACATGGTTCGGTCTGGGGAAAAGGAAAAATAAATTACATTTATTATCATTTTATTTTTCACCTTTGCGGCACTGGCAGTAGGGGGGTGGCGCTCCTCTGCCCTAATTGAGGAGCCACCACTCTCAGTAACCAACTACCTCTCCTATCACTCATTGACATTATGCTTTTCTTTGACTCTGTACACATTCCACTGCTTTTTGGGTAGGTTTGTGCTATAGAAATACCATACACATATATACATACAAACAATCTTTGCAGGTGAAGAGATTTAACAATTGCACACTTTGTAACTCTGTGAAATTGCAAAGTTACAAAAATGTACAATTTCCCAGGAGGAATTTAAATTATCAAGAGGCCTGCCTTTGGCATCACGGAGCACCAGCCTGTTCTTGGAGTAAGTCTGTGCCAGATGTTAGGTGTCTGTTTGACTTTTATAATCCCCCAGTTCCAAGTCGATGAGGATGAGACCATTAGATTTGCTTTGCGTGTCACACTATTGTCAAATGAATATTTAGAATGTCCATAGCTTGACATTAAGATATAATCTTTGTGCTATGCTCATGCGAATCTTAGGCTATGGCTTTTGTTACCTTATAATACTTACAACAGATATCAATTTGCCTGTGCGTGGTATGCATAATGCGTCTCTCAATGGCAGAGCATTTATTATTGAAAAAGTCTTGCACAACCTTTAGGAACAAAGAATGACCACATGCTTCCCCACATGTGCAGGAAGGCACAAATACTTCTCATGCACATTTTTCATGTGCATTTCGAAATATTCATGAATCACATTTTTTGCATTATTACTGATATGTTTAACTCTCATTTGTGCATGTGAAAATCAATAAAAAATATAGCTGTTATTTGCTTTTATTGGAATATCATTGCAGGGACATACACCTGTCTGTAACTTTATGAATCGGATTACAAGTCATCCAAAGTGATATCCTCAGGGAAGCGATACTGTTCCAGTGGATCCAAAGTGGTCTGTACCAGGTGTGTGCACACTGGGGCCTGTTTTATTGGGCAGAAACACACACTGTAAAATCAAGTGAATTTCCAGGCAGGGTCTGCGAGCATATATGCAGTCTGGGCACTACCCATCACTCTCACACAGCAATGGGGAGAATGCACAGCTCCCCTCTGACTGAAACAGCCTCGCTGGCCTCAGACATCCTCTCTTTCCCCACCCCTAATACACAGTGATCCCCAAACTCCCATTTACCACCTGCTCAAAGCAGATGGTAAATGGGGGAGGGAAGGGGATGTATTTAGGTCGAGCCTCGAGTAGCGCGCAAGCGCTGCTTAGAGGCGAAGACTTTTAGTAAGCGAGTTTGAAAAGCAGTCCCAAAAACGCTCGTGCGTCGTGGCTGGCCTTTTTGGGATGGGTACGCGCGGCAAACATGTGTTTCCAATTATCGTGCCCAGACGCGGGCGCGATAATTGGAAACACATGTCTGCCGCGCGTACCCATCCAAAGGCCAGCCACGACGCACGATCGCTTGGTCAGCTCTGCAGGCTGCCGCGCTCGCTCGCCCCCGCTCCCTGTCCCCCGATGCGCCCCGTAGTTTCCGGCTTCGCTCCCCTTCTGCGGCTCACCGCTCGTTTTTATTGCAATCACATACCTAACACGTTTATGAGATCGCATTTTCTCTTTTTCTGATTGCATTCTTTTGATTTATCCTGCATATGCTTGTTTAGTTTGTATGCATGTGTTCTTGTGGCTGGTGACAGGGTGAGTACAAGGATGAAGTGCTCGATGGATGCATAACGAGTACTTTAATTGCATTGCTCAGAATGGAAATGGCATGAGTACCTATACCCTTCCCACTTGTCTAATCACTAACACTCGGCTTCACGGGGCAGCATGCTACCCACCTGCAAAGTGCTTCAGTGCCTTGTTAGGGGTAGCAAGCACTACATAAATACCCGTACCACACCATGAGTGCAAGGGTGAGTTGCAGAATGAATGTGCGGTGAGCTGAGTGCTTAGACTCACCAGTGAGTGAAGAGACCATCCCTTTTGACTTTGCCAGTGCTTGTTAGGTCTTGCCTACGCAGCGCGCATGCCGAGGTAGTTTCTTTTGCTCTGCCCCTTTGTATCTTACAGGGCCGCCTCCCCCGCCATTGCTAATGCTTGTCGCCCTCCCCCCGCCTGCACTTCGCTGTCCGTGCCTTTCCGCCTCCCCCGCCATTGCTAATGCTTGTCGCCCTCCCCCCGCCTGCACTTCGCTGTCCGTGCCTTTCCGCCTCCCCGCCATTGCTAATGCTTGTCGCCCTCCCCCCGCCTGCACTTCGCTGTCCGTGCCTTTCCGCCTCCCCCGCCATTGCTAATGCTTGTCGCCCTCCCCCGCCTGCACTTCGCTGTCCGTGCCTTTCCGCCTCCCCCGCCATTGCTAATGCTTGTTTTTTAGTTAATAGTTTAGTTAATTGTATCTTGCCACTCTGCCACAGAACGGAAATGAGACCGTATGGTCTCGTTTTATAAATCCTCAGGTGTTCCCCTGTCTCTCAGATTCCACCTCCCTTAGAGGTCGCGTTCAGAAGTAGAAGGTGTTTAGGGGAGTTGTGCGCCGAGAAGCGTGAGAGGGAGCTAATGAACACGGAGAATGGAAGAAAAATGTGTCTTCCCCATTCTTCTTACTTTGTTTTACTAATACGGTAGTCGCAATCTCCGTTTATATAACCACTCCAGCTATGGAACACTGCATGTACACAGAGATTTCCTTATGGAAGATGTTGACGACTTATATACAGTCGTCTCTGTGGCGCAATCGGTTAGCGCGTTCGGCTGTTAACTGAAAGGTTGGTGGTTCGAGCCCACCCAGGGACGCAGAGTTTTATTGTATCAGTAATGTAATCTGCGAAAATCACAAATTTTGCATAAGATTAAGGACAACACTGGAAGCTTCCCTCTCATTTAACTCCCAGCTTTATAAACTCTGTTAGTCACGTGAAATCCATGCAGTGCTGTCTGTGCTCAAGTTTGAGATCCGAGACCCTCTCACAGATGCTGAGTCTTGCAATATTACTGCGTTAGGGGCACTTCCACCCTAGGGTCTGTCTGCGAGGTCAACCTTCTATTTGGGGCTGGCCTTTGAGGGGGTGGCTCATGATGATATACGAGCTTTCACCCGAATGACATCAAAGTAAACTACTTTAACAATGTGATTTGAGTAGAAATGTTGATTTGCTTGGTGCCGAGGAGGCCTTTGCATAGATTGAACAGGGATGTGTAAGTGCTTTCGCCCTCATCACAAGTGGGCTGTGAAACTCTATTCCACCAGTCACAAGAGGTGCAGCAGTGCCGCACTCCTGGTGTTTCCCACCCCTGCAGATTGTCTGCTGAAAACTCGTCAGACTGAGAGCTCTGCGCATCATTCCTGCCTTTAAGTTCCACCGCATATTTACGAAGCTTCAAAATGACCAGTCCACCTGCGCGAAGGGTCTTCCACTGCGTGGCACACATCCTGATGCTCTTTTAGTAACTTTTGATCTGTTTGAGTTCGAATTTTTGTTTTGTTCAAACCCGCAAATGATTCAGCAGATGATGGATTATGTGGCCCGTACAGCAAATCCCTAGTTATGCGGAAAACGACGTGGCTTCAGAATCACATAATTCCACTGGACCTATTTCTAATCCAGCGAACAAGGCCCACACAAGTTACAATGTCTAAATGCCAAAGTGTCCCCATTCCATTGCCCGGCCAAGAAAAGTACAAAGTTAGTCCAGAGTTTTGCAATCAAATGCAGGAACAGGTAGTCAGACAAGCATTGGCATAGCCAATAGGTCTCGCCTTTGGGACCTTATAAGTGTTTAGTTATCCAGCACAATATCCTTGGTGCAACAACATCAAGTGTTGCATGGCTAAACACTTATAAGGCCCCAAAGGCGAGACCTATTGGCTATGCCAATGCTTGTTTATTCTGAAGTAGGGATCCTCATGTAATTTTTGATCCTATAAAACTGGATTGCGTGTTATGCTCCATTGCAGGTGAGGGGAATACTCATAATATGCCAATTTAGGGGTAGGGACATTCCCCAGAAACGTTAATTCCAGCCACCTATTTTCCCTGCACCTACTTCCCTTGTAGTCGGCCCGTGTCTATGTGTGTCTTTTTCATCCTTTCACAAGTATGGTGGCCTGTCTTTTTAACTAAATACCTGATGTACCACACACTTTTGCAGTCACAAACCCTGCAGCTCATTAGATTTGCAACTGCAAAGTCTTGTCTTTCCATGTACTGAGTGCCAGATGTATGTATGACCATTCCGTTTAGTGGGTCACAAATTGCGATTTGTTTGCGAATCACAAAATGGAATGTACTAATGTGTGTCAGACACATTTAGCGATTGCCAATGGGGTCGCAAATGACCTGCCTCATCAATATTTATGAGGCAGGTCACAATTTGCGACCCATTGGGAATGGACTACAATCACCGGGATGGTGGCCTGCTGGGGAAAGCAGACCACCATGTCTGTACTTGCTTTTTAGGTCTTGCAGACCTGCGTTGCAGCGCGCATGCGCTGCTCGCTCTGCTAGGCTTATTGTAATCGGGAGATTTCAGAAGTGGAGTTGAAGCCCTGCCCATCATTCTTATTGGCTGGCGTCATCGTTTATGCTAAACGCTGGCTTGTGATTGAAAATGAGGCTTCTTTGTTACCGCCCTGTCCCCTTTTTGGACGTCCCATCCGGACTTGATCTTTTACTTGCGGCGTTAGACTGTCTCCTTCAATTAGTCTGTAAAGCACTTTTTTTTTTATTCGCGCAATGGGGACAGCTTGTTACTAAGAGCACGCTCTTCGCTTAACCCGAGACAGTGACGACGTTTCTAATTTCCAGTCGGGTTTGAAGAGAAAAACCTTCACATCAACTATTATCGACGCCCAGCAACTTTGCAAGGCCGCGTGTTGATTTTTGCATCACGCTTTCACTTAAAGTGAAAGCGCGATGCAAATATAAACAAGCGGCTGCTTTTATTATTCGCGTAATGGCGACAGCTTGTTTCAGTCGCCTTTGGCAAGGGCGGCCGCGTGTTTATTTTTGCATCGCGCTTTCACTTAAAGTGAACGCGCGATGCAAATATAAACAAGCGGCTGCCTTTGCGCAATGGCGAGAGCTTGTTTCTTAATGGAACCGCGCTTCCAGGTCCACGTGTGCATAGGTTGTCGGTGTAGGTTTATTCTTTGCATTCGGAGGCTGACTTGATAATGGAATAAAAACAGACTACAAGCCCCGGAAGGCAAAACATTGAACGGGATGAGCTACACATGGATTGACCCAAGAAGCTTGAGAGCTATGTGTTCATTTTCCAAGTAAGGTGCTGGCTTCTTTTGTGGAAATGCCTTTATCTTTTTTCATCAGGCAACAAAATGATACGTGTAAACCGGTTGTACGAATGATTTATTTATTTGATAAAATCCTGTTTACCATTTGAGTGAGGCACAGAAGTGAGTTAGAATATGTTAAATGTATAGACACCTTCATTTATGTATGAAACACCAAGTATCAGATTACTGTGTTATAAGCTCTTTGTATGTCTAGGTTCGCTATTGTAGATGATTTCTATTTACCTCAACTTAAAATGTTATCGGAACAGCTGCTTTAAAAGAGGGCAATCAACTCCGAGGACCCCCAGATATGTTGTGTTTATGCTGTAGCTGTCCCTCCCTCCTCCAGCCCTCTTCCCTCCGCGCTGCCTCATGCCTCCATGCCAAAATAAACAAAGCGCTATGACACGGCCAGCGCTGGCCTTGTCATAGTACTTTTCCCTCACACTCTCCATTATTGTTGCCCCATACGCCCTCCCTCCTTGTTGCTGCCCCCCACGCGCAGTAAAAACAAGCATTTGCAATGCAATAGGTCTCGCATTTACACGACTTTAAGCTATTGGCATTGTAAATGACAATGCATTTTATTTATGTTTCAAAAACTAAAACATAAATAAAAGGCATTGTCATTTACAATGCCAATAGCTCAAACTCACGTAAATGCGAGACCTGTTGCATTGCAAATGCTTGTTAAATAAAGCAACGTTTTATTTTCAAATGCAGCCAGTTTTCCTTAAAGGAAAACGGGATGTGTTTGAAAGAAAAAGAAGAAAAGCTTTCTTTTCATTTTTTAAGGGCAGGCACAACACAAAGGGTTGCGACTGGCTTACCACCAATTTGAAATTGGTGGTAACCAGTGGCATAGCAAGAGGGGAGCCGGGGGTGCAGTCCGCCCCGGGCGGCACAATTTTATGGGCCGCTGCTTCCCCCCCGCTCTTACTTGCGGCTGTCATGGGGCAGCAAATGCAGGAATTGCCAGCACCCCCTTCCCCCTGCTCTTACATGCGGCCGCCACGGAGCGGCAAAAGCAGGGGCCTCTACAGGCGGCAAAAGGTCTAAATACTCCGCTGGTGTTAACTGCGATTGTTTTGCGACCACATTTGCGGTTGCAAAACAATCATACATCCCCTTGCAACTTGCTATTAGCAAGGGACGCCCTTGGCATGCCCCTTCCTAATAGTGACTCACAAACCCTATTTTGCGAGTCAGTAATAAGTACATGCTACTAACCCTTTTTAAGTGGTCGCAAACGGCCCAATATTCTGTTTACGACCACTGAAAATGGTCGTACATCTGACCCTAAATCCCTTCTGCGCATTGGAATAGTAATTTTAACTCGCAAAAGTGGTTCTCCAACTCATTCTGGATCATAATTAGGGGGGACGTAGAAGGGATATCCCCTCCTAGTTAAGAACTCCAATGACGGATATGAATTTTTGTCATCACAATTGCAGCTGCAAACCATTGATTAGGCATGGACACCAAGTTAGGCGTTATTCAATTTGCCACGGGAAAACTTTCCCTATGGGACAACTTGGACATAGTAAATCAAGTCGGCCAGCAATGAGGGGAGCAGAAAGTAGTCTAGGGGTACACTGAATGAACCCACCAATGTTTTCCCAAACAGGAAACATTTGTTTTTTAAAGCTCCACTTGTTCCTTTAAAGGAGTCAGGCTGCTTTAAAAAGAGTCTTTCCTATTTGGAAATACAAAGGCAGAGACGGAGGTCTCCTATCCCTTGCAGGCCATCATCCCTTTATTCACAGAAACTTACAGCAGTTGCAAAAAGGTAATTAATCATTAGGTATGTGGCTTTCTGACCGCCTGAGCATTATGGAATTTGACATATTAGTGCATAGGTTGCATTGCAAAATTACAGGCAGGTCGCAAAAAAGTTGGTGCCCATTTTGCTCCCACTATTGAAACCTTCCGTCAGGCATACAAACACTGGAATATGTGCTGAACATATTTAAACAGTGGTCAGGGCAGTCCACAACTTCACTACAAAGTGTACCTTTTTAAATTTCGTTTTTCACATATTTCTGCTTTGATAGCATGATGTCATCTCCATATTTTATCCTCGCTGCCCTTCCCAATAGACTTTGAGAAAAAAAAAGAACAAGGCTGTTTTCTAGAAATCCCTCAACCTCTACATTATTATGAAATTATCCTTAAGTGCATTTGTTTTGCAAATGAGTACAAGGGCGTCTAAGACAACAGAGATATTCTCAGAAGTTAACATGACCTCGCCTGGCAACTCAGTGTGTGTGGACAGAGGTTGGTATTTAGTCTCCCAGACGACACAACACAATCGAGGAAGACACTGAGCGTGAACTATGTGCCCAGCGGCAATGTTTCAAGAAGCAGAATGTAATTATCAAATATCTTTCAAAGAGGAAAGTTGAAAATTGGAAAGAGTTATGCAGAGTGGATCTAAAGAAAAATACAAACATATACAGAGAACATTTGGCTAAGTTTAAACTCCGTGGCACACTGATTTGTACATGCATGTGTGTGGTGGGATCTTGACTTGCTGTGTTGTGATGTGCCAGCAGTGACGGTAGCAGCCTTTGAAATGACCCTGCTGACTTGAAATGTTGGGTGGCCTCTAGCTAAGAGCTTGTCTTGTACTTTGTATGTGAGTGCCAGCTTGTGAATGTGTACCATGGCTCTCGTTTCTTGATTATGTCTTTGTGATGTGTTATGGAACACAGTATGTGGCATGGACTTATTAACCGTCCATGCCTTGCAGACTGAGTTGTTTAAATTGACTACCGTGCATCCTCCCTTTACTTTACGTCTTTGTAAGGTGGCACAGAATTTTTGCCAAGCTCTGATCATTTGTTTCCTCTGCTCTTGCAGCTTGCCCCTGATAAAACAGGCACAGTTTTAGATTGGCATGAACAACAATTGTCGTAGCAGTTTCTACGACTTTCTTGTCCTTTGGCCCCCCTACACTCCACTTCTTCCTCTTCATCACAGGAACCATGAAGGCAACAGTATTAGCAGATAGTAAGCAGGGCTGTTAAAACCTTCTTTACTTTCTGAACTTTCCACACCTTATTCTTTCCTTAGCCCCTCATCAGTATACCGGAGGCTGTTAAGGTGCCAAGAGTGGAATAAAGGGTCAACACTGTGATGTCATTAGGGTCAAAGGCTGAGCAATGCTTAATTTGTAAAATAAAGAGTGCAAGTGCCCAAAGCGCTGCTCAGCATACCCTGGACAGCACTATTAAATGCTCAGCATACCCTGGACAGCACTATTAAATGTCAGCGTGCCGAATACCAAGGCTGATAGTGCTGAATCCACTTCAGTCCTCTTTAATCCACTGCTAGACACTGTCTGCCCCTTTATCTCTCTCTTTCAGGTTCATGCTTTCTCCTCTGGAGATGGGTTTCCGTGTTTCACTCCCTCTTTCTTTCTCGTTTGTGTGTTTTCCCTCTCTTTCTCTCTGGAAATGTCTGAAGAAGAAAACTAAGAGCTAGTCCCCAAAAAGGAGTGCAAGTGACCCCCACCGGCAACCACCAGCTCAAATTAAGCACTGAAGCTGAGAGATGTCAGTTTCCCAACCCGTGGCATTTGTTGAATAGATGTCCCCACGGATGAGCAGAATTTTGAGCAAATCTCTCACGCCAGTATTGTGGAGGTGCAACCAGTGATTGGCCATGGTCTTTGAAGTGGGTGGTTGCACTGTGGCCCTATCATTTGCATCACTATTTCTATATTGCATATGAAAAAGGGACCATTTGGATGTTTTGGATAATCAGCACTCTCATTTGTGATTGCATGGCCCAATTTGAGCATGCACCATTTATACATTCTAAAAGTGCATTTGTGCATAGTAGGCCCTACTTCATTTCAGAATAAAAACCAGAATACCAGGCTAATGACCCAGACTGGTGAATCAACATTTTGGGGAATACCAGAAATAATGTATTCCTCAAAGTATTTGGGGACAGTCAAAGAAAGCACAAGAAAAAGAGGACACAGGGACAAGAAACTGGCACAAATGAACTGGCAAGGAGCAAAAGGGACTGGCTAACAAGGAGGAGAAGAAGTGCTAGAGCAAGAGTACTCACAAACATTTTCTGGTTGGTCCAAAAAGTACATTCTGCCTTGTGCTGCAGAACGACAGGCACAGGCACAGGTTGGGGGGAGTAAGTGGCAAAGGGATAGAGATGAAGGAGGGGCAGCAAAAAATAAAAAAAACATTAAAAAAACACACCTTTTGAAACGATTACTAGATAATAGTTCACTATAAAGCAGATATATGTAGACATGCTTGAAAATCGTCTACATGGGGAATTTTTTAAAGAAATCCGTGAGTAGAAGTGAATGGCCGTGATTGGCTTTGACACAAAAATGTAGATTATAAGAAGCAAATTTCATGGACATTTTCTTTAAAACGTTTTTTAAATTATCATAAACAATAGATTATGAGTAGATAGTGCATTACGTTGATCATTAACCAGACATTCAAAAATACAGATTCGATGTAGTTCAGATTTAAAAGAGTGATGGTCACATACGTGCCAATTGTAATTACCATATTATATGAAAGTTTGTGAATGAGTTATACAGATGTTGAAATATTGACAGTGTCAAATTGAAAGAAAATGGTGTGTACTGATGAGAAGGGAGAAAGTGTGGGTGTTTAGTTGGTGAAGGACAGCACAAGGAAGTACACGCAGAAGGACAGAGTGAGAAAAGGAAGGAGATGGTGTGTGTGATATGCAGATGGATGATTTCAGGATGGTGTGGGGAGGAAAAGGGCGTAAGTGACATTCAAAAGGAGAAAAATATTTGTCTAGAGAATTCTTTGTGACCTGCAGACCATTAAATATAATCTTACATAGTTGTCGTTTATGCAATCAGGTCGCATCTTAGAAAAAGTAAGAAGCCTGTTGGTTTCTACTGGGAAAGGGGTACTATTTAATCAAAATCTCACAAAAAGGCATAGTTTATTTTGAGTTTTCAGAATGTGATTTCTACACAGAGCATTGTTCACCCGTTTGGTTTCACCCGCGGTCATGTGACCACGGGGATAAATAAATGGGCGAGGCTTCGCGTAGGCAGTTCTGTCTGAGAACACAACCAGTGTGTGTGCCGTTCCATTCTTGCACCCTCACAGCATGCGACCTCATTGTAGGGTCTAGGCCGGGTGTGTATCAGAGCCTAGAACACAACAACTGGCGATGATGGATGGGATCCACCACCTGCCACGCGGTGCTCAGCAAGACCCGGTCGCCGACACCCTCCGCAATGGGAAGCAGCGTCGTCGCTGGCCAGCGCAACACTGCCTTTCAGCAGCACCTCATCAGAGTAAATTTGAGCTGGCGGCAGTCCCACAGCTCACGGCCCACACTGCATCTCACACCCAGCTGACAGCACATGCTCGGCGAGCACAATTTTGGGAAAATCCTGAGCTAGGGGAGCGGCCTAAAAAGAAAAAGGCCACACCACTACCCCACACGAGCCCAGCACCATGCGGCCACCATCAGATACAGTACCTACCAACACAATAGCAAACAAAAAAAAGAAAAGGGGCAGAAAGCTCCCCGTACACCCAACAGACATGCAGCCTGTGTCTTAACAGAGGAGGAGCGGGCATGAAACACCACTACCCCACCCTGAGCAGGCCTAAACTGAAGTCCCCACTGACCAATGTCACAGTAGAGCGCAGACAAAGAATTAAGCAAAGGGGAGTTGGCCACAAACAATGCCACCACCACATTGTTTTCCCCACATCCAACACCACGACAAGCACACTACAGCTGCACACATGACATCCGTACCCGCCAACAAACCCTTCATCATCGCTGGCACACCATCCTACCAAGCCACCAAATGGGCTATGTGGGTGGACCATATCAAGATGTACTTTGCAGCAAGGGGCCTAGAGGCAGACAGGCGACAACCAGTGCTTCTCTACCTTGGAGGCGCTGCCATCCACAAATTGTCCAAGAAAGTACGTGAGGCCAGCCCCCCCGCATACCTACAACACACTCAAACGATTCCTGCTCAGACAAGCCTGGCAGATGCACGAGGAATAGGTGGATGAATTCTATGCTAGGCCCTGCGACTTGGCGACCATGTGCACCCTCCATGATAAGCAGGATGAAATCCGCGCCCAATTCATCTGGGGCTGTGCATCTTGCAAGTGCCCTGCATGACTATGGACGATATTCTCACCATGGGAAGATCAAAAGAATTGTCAAAATCACAAGCCGCCAACATGGAAGCCACGCTCCAATGGGCCATCAAGTCTGAACCAGTCAACCAAGTGGGTGCCACCTCCTCTCCTCAAAAGAAGAAAAATTTCTCCAAGATGCTGCAAACGGTCAGATTGTGCAGGTGGTGTGGCAGCCCCACCCGCATGAAGGGGACTGCCCAGCAAAAGGATGAAAGTGCTCTGCCTGTGGCAAAATGAATCAGTGCGCAAATGTCTGTAGGTCAGCACTGTCCGCAAAGGGTCCCAAAAAGAAGACAGCCAACCAGGTGGACACTGAGTCTGTGATAGCTAAGGTTGATGACATGGATGACAATGTGTCAAAGCAGACAGTCCATGTTATCTGCATCCTATAACCAGACCCATGTAGCATCCGCAGAGCCCCCAATTCCAAGCTATGGTTGAAGGCCAACCAATAGTGGCGCACATTGACACAGGGGCCTTGCTCAACATCCTATCTCTTACACTTCATCAAGGCATGGCGGCACCACCATCTTTACGTCCTACTCCCACAAGGGTGTATGCTTGCGGCATCGCCATGTGTCTCCCACTGGTGAATGTTTTTACCACCACCATCAGCCACCAAGGACAAGCCACAAGGAAAAGGTTTACGTCACCAAAGGAGGGGCAGACATTTTGAACAGCTGCCACACAGCCGAACGACTACAACTGGTCCAGTTTGCATTTGGGGTACATGTCAGTGCCCTCAACTAAGAGTGGGTGGTTAACTCCTCTCCAGCAATGGAATTTGCTGAGTTTTTAGCACTCCGCACTCCGCTTGAAGCACAAAGTTTTGCAAAAACTCCGGCACCCGCAGTGGAGCAAAGTTTACCGGTGCTGTCGACCCCAAAATGAATTTTGCAAGACCTTAATATGGTAGCGGCTCCTCGGGACAGGCTCTTTCTGCGCGCAGTTTGACATGCACACTAGTTGTTCTCACAGTTCATGCCGTCTGCGTCCTTGCCATTAGCTGACTTCCAGAGTGAATCAGAGCTGGAGAGGACAGCTGTGTCCGGAGGTCTCCTCTCAGCGTCAGCGTGCAGCAGCCAAGACGGCAGAGAAGGCTAGAGTCTGGCGGACTGCACTGCCATAGATAACCCCCACGTGAAGGTAAGGTGACCCTCCTACTGGGATTGGGAGGGAATGTAATGCATTAACTCGGGAGGGGGACAGTTTGCAGATGCACTTGTTCTGAGCGGCGCACAGTATATGCACATGAGTAGCTGCTTCTAGCTGCACTCATATCCGGGCCCGGGGTTTCTCAAATGCATAATTGTGCGTGAGTGTCTACTACCAATGTCATTAATTGTTTATTTGTGAGTAACATCATGTGCCCCATCATGGCAAAGGATTTAGGAATTATGTGTGCATGACTCACCAAAGTTAGTGATTTTTTAATTATTCTCTGTTTAGGAAAAGTATCCATAATGTACAAAGCTCTGTTCCACAACTCACACAGGTTATCGGAAATGACATCACTGATGTCCGCTATATATGACACCCAGTTCAAGTTACTCCATCAGGCTGTGGAACTCTGCGGAATCTCACAGAGTTTTTGGGTAACTCAGTGGAATTACGCTGAGTGAAACTCTGTGAACTCCGCCTAGCCCTGCCTTAACTCAAAAATCCTGAAAAACCAGATGGTTCATCTCCACTTAGATCAATTGATGCAACCGGTGGCTCTAAGACATCATTGCATAGCGTTCCATTTACGACCCAAATTGGAGGCAGAAGTGCTGAAGCTGGAAAGAGCCGACATCATCAAGGGGGTGGAAGGACCCACACTGTGGGTATCACCCATGGTCATTGCACGCAAGCGCAAGCAGCCTGGGGAAGTATGCATGTGCGTCGACATGCGGGTCCCGAACACCGCCATCAAGAGGGAGCAACACATAACACCTACCATAAACAACATAATGGGGGAGATAGCAGGCTCCTGGTGGTTCTTCAAGATGGAGCTGCGCTCAGGATACCACCAGATCCTCCTCACACCTGAATCCTGGCATATAACCACCTTCTCAACTCACCTGAGGTTACATCAGTATAAAAACCTCAGCTTCGGCATCTCCAGTGCAGTGGAGGTGTTTTAGGACATTATCAAAGGAGTACTGGCAGGTCTCACTGGTGTCCTGAGCGTCAGTGATGACATCATGGTCAATGACCCCATGCTGGAAGAACATCTCCACAGGTTGAGGTCTGTGTTCCATTGATTGCGAAGCTGTGGCCTCACTTCGCACAAGGAAAAGTGCTAATTCTTGAAAGAGGAAATATTCTTCTTCGGATACTGCGTATCTGGTAAGGGGATTACCCATTACCCTGCCAAGGTCCATGACATCCACAATGCGCCTGCACCCTCGACTCTCACCGGATTGACAAATTTCTTGGGAATGGTCACGTACTTTGGCCATTTCATGCAGAAACTGACCCAACTCACCAGGCCACTATGGGAATTCAAAAAGGGATCAAATCCCTGGCAGTGGGGTCCTGAGCAGAAATAGTCTTTCCAAGACACAAAACAAGCCCTGTCTGCCAACACCACCCTTGCCTGCTTCAACCCCAGCAAAGACACCAAGTTGTCTACGGATGCCAGCCCTACCGGTATAAGGGCTGTCCTATCCCAGAAACAGCCATGTGGACAGTGGGCACCCATCGCTTACGCCAGCCATGCCTTGACCCCCACGAGCAATGATACTCTCAAATCAGGAAAGAGACGATTGCAATGCATTATTACTGCAGACATTTTCATTTCTATCTGTACGGACATCCATTTGTCGTCAGCACGGATCACAAACCCCTACTGCCACTAATCATAGGTTCGGCCTCTAAACCTTCACCAAGGATTGAAAAGTAGATACTCCAACTTCAAGAATACCACTTCTCCTTAGAGTACCGACCTGAGGTCCATAACCCTGCAGATTACCTCTCAAGGCACGCCCCACCCGCCACTCCTCAAGTAGAACAGGAAGTCAAAGACGCTGAAGAGTACATAAGAGTCATGGTGGAGAGGTCACGCCCGCTTCCTGTCTCACTAGCCGATATTATCAAGACCACCCGGACGGATGACTGCCTCCACGAGGCGATGACCGCCGTCCAATCGGGAAGATGGGACACCATCATGGCTACTCTGTCCCAGAAAACTGCAGAGGCTCAAAACATGCTCAAGTCGCTGTGTCATGTGAAGGAAGAACTTGGCAGATGGATGCGTGCTCCAAAGACCCCGCATCATAGTGCCAGCCAGTTTCACTCAGCAAATTATTGATCTTATTGAACAGGCTAAGAAACAAAGTGTGGTGCCCCAGCCTGGATGAGAAAGTCAAAAGAAGGGTTCAGCAATGCAGCCTCTGCCAAGCCACTGGTGGAGATGACTCTCCTCCACACATCATCACGGAGATAGCCCGGGGGCCCCCTGGCAACACGCTAGTGCAGATTTTGCCAGTCTGCTGGAGGGTAAACACCTCCTCATTATCATAGACGACTATTCCTGTTAGCCGGAGGTCGAAGTAGCGCAAACCACCTCCTCTGAAGAAACCATCCTGAAGCTGAAAATAATAATGGCCACCCTTGGCCTTATCCGGGAGTTACACATGGACAGCGGCCCACCTTTCAATGGCCAGGACCTTGCAAACTACCTTGCGTCCCGAGAGACCAAACATTGCCGAATCACCTCCCCGCTGGCCTGAAGCCATCGGCGAGGTCAAACGGTTTATGCAAACCATCACCAAGACTATTCGCATTATACAGGCTGAGCAGCAATGCGTGGAGAGCGCCATCTACACGTTCTTAAAAAACTACCGGCTGATGCCCCATTCCACCACTGGAGTGGCACAAAGCACCCCCTGTTTGGCCATAAAGTCACAGATTTTATCCCCCATCATCCTACCTGGGAGCAAGCCCCGGTGCCACCTAACCGCGACCGAGCTTACCTTGAAGAGCAAAACTGTTGGGCATCCCACGGCTGCCAATCACAAACCACAAAACTCTCTAATGGAGACCGGGTGCTCATAATGGACCGGAACTTTAGGAGCAAGTGCAGCTTCCTTTTGAACTGAGCCCTTGTAAGGTCTCTCAGATCAGCGGGACTATGATAACAACCTCCCGAGGCCAGAAGACAGTAGCGTGCAATGTATTGTGCTGCAAACTGTTTAAAGGAAATCCAGGGCCCCACCAGAAGTCTCCAATTGGCACACACTCCAGAACCAGTGGATGACCAAAGCGGGAATGAATGTTGCCTACTCTGTGACCCCTATTCCCTCCCCCCGAGAGACTGTCTCCTTCACTGCCCTCCTGAACCAAACTGGACCCTACTGGTCTGCCTACCGCGGACAATGAGGATGAAGGTGAACAGACTGACTCTTAGCGGCCAGGACCCAGTCAGGATCTCCCAAGGTACCACCTCCGGCGGAACCCAACACCATCCCAGCAGTTTCATGACTATGTGATGGACTGACGGAGAAGAGGCAGCCAGCAGCTGTAATCCGAGATGTGAACCTTACGGCAGGATACTATTTTTTTGGCTCATGGTCATATTTGTTTTGATCATGTGTATCTTTGTTGGCTTTTGTTCATTTATGATACAGGAGGAATGTAATGTATCAGGCCGCGCAAGGTAGTCTCTGATCCACACCCCGGCCTGGTTCCACTGTTTGGTTTCACCCGCGGTCATGTGACCACGGGGATAAATAAAAGAGCGAGGCAGCGTGTAGACAGTCCTGCGCCAGAATGCAGTCAGTGTGTGTGCCATCCCATTATTTCACCCGCACAGCTTGTGGCCTCATTGTAAGGTCTAGGCCCTGTGCATACCAGAGCCTAGAACAGAACAACCCCCTCAGCTCAAGCAGCCCTAAAACATAATTGGATAGATTCCATTTTCAGAGAAAAACAACCATAAAAGCAGTGAAGGCCCTCTGGGATCGCACCAGTGTATATTTATTTCCTATTTAGTAGATTCATCTTATTGTGCTCAACTTTTACTGACACCACTGCTTGGGAATCACACTGTATCCAAACTTTTCAACACAAAAATGAAAAAGGAGCGCTAAAAATCTAAATTTGTTTGTCTCATTAGAGGAATGAAAATTCAAAGTGAACGTTTTTCATCCAAAAGTCTCAAATATCAATCATTCAATCAAATTCAGGGCATCATCGAGTGAGGAGTAGGCCTGGGCGGTGAACTCCGCTCCGCTCGCGGAGTTTGCGGAGTTTTCGGAACTCCGCGTTGCGCGGAGCTCGCAAAGATCCCAAAAACTCTGCCCCGCGTAGCGGAGTTTTTTTCCTCACTCGCGTTCGTCAACGTCAAGTTGGCGAGCGAGGAAAATCCACCTCCCGGCGAGATTTTTCCTTGTTCGCGATCGTCAACATCAAGTTGGCGAGCGCGAGCGTGGAAAATAAACCTCCCGGCGAGATTTCTCAACGCGGGGGGGGGGTCAGGTTTCTCATTGCGAGTGGTCGCGTATGCTCGCGACCGCTCGCATTGAGAAACTGCCTGTTTGCATTGAGAAAACTGCCGCTCGAGTAAAAATCTACTCGAGCGGCAGAAAGGAAAGCAGCGACCGCTTGCGCTGTGCATGGTGCCGCTCGCGATGATTGCACAGTGCGGACAAGCATCCAGCACTGAAAATCATCGCGAACAGCATTTTTCTATCGCACTCCGCCGCTTGCGGAGCTCCGCGTAGCGCGACTGAGTTTTTCTTCCACTTTGCGGAGTTTTGCGTAGCACAACTCCGCGAACTCCGCCCAGGGTTAGTGAGGAATCGTGCATTGATATCCAAATCCAATTTTATTAATTTCTTTATATACTGTCATTCAACCCAGCCAACGCATTTCTTCCATGAGGACTTCATCAGGGTTGGTATGCCCATGTGCCTTGTATCACAGAATGATGTGCAATTCCTCTCTTGGCCAGATGCATTGGAAAATATCCTAATTTCAAGTAGTTCTATCCTCCCCAAATGGGATCTTCACTGTTGTGTACAACGCATCAAACGCAGGAAATATTCCTGGAAGATTTCATTTTCAATCTCCACGAGATGGAGCTAATCATAAATTTCAGAGGTTGACCACAGTTATATGTGCTCAGAACCCCCTACAGTGCCTCTTACAAGTCATAAGGCACCCATGTCCATCTCAATAGATTTTAAACTGACCTGCTGCTCTGAATACTTTTAAAATTTGGATGTAATACTTCTACATTTCACATGCATCCAGGTAATGCAGTTCTGAACATTTCAAACGCTATACATTAGGTGCATGTTTGATGTGCACCTACTCCCTAGAAGTAGTTTACTTTCCTGGCTGTGTTTATGTAAATTTGTTTGTCTGCCACCATATACATGAGGTGTAGCATGTGCTGGAAACTGAGTTGCTTTTACGTTTTTGGGTGGGCTCAGGGTGTGGAGGAGTTCATGTCAGAGCAAGATCGACAGGTCTGGTGTTAAGCCTGAGGTTCCACCACTCTTAGAAAAATAGTTTAGTTATTCTGGAAGGGCTGGGAGCAGGTACATATACGTAAAATTGTTTGTATTCACTTTGAACACAGAAATTAGGCCTCTGTTTAATTGTTATCCAGGAATCATTTTGGCAACTGTAGGATATTTGTATGTGATTCTTACTGAATTAGTTGTGTTTTTTATTTGTTGACAAAGGCAGAAAATATGGACATTGAATGGTTTTGTTAATACTTGATAATAGTCAAGCAGGTACAATACTGGCCAGGTGGTAACCCTGTTTGAAGGTAAAATCAATCTATCAATCGGGATTTGTACAGTGCGGCTAATCACCTGAAAGGGTATCCATGCTCTAGGATCCTGCTGTGATCAGTCAAAGAGCCAGGTCTTGAGTCCTTTTCTGAATTTCAGGAGAGGGGTCACTGTTCAGAGGTGGAGGGGATGGTTGTTCCAGGATTTGGCAGCGAGGTAGGAGAAGAAGCGTCCTCCACTGTTGCTTCACGAATGTGGGGATTGTGAGCGACAGTGAGGGAGGCAGAGCGCAGGCATCTGGAGGGTTGGTGGCAGTTCTGGCGGTGGTTGATGCATGCTGACCCTTAGTCATGGAGGGCCTTGTAGGCATGTATCAGTATCTTGAATTGGTATATTTTCTGGACAGTGTGAGTTCTTACAGTGCCTGTCACAGTCTCTTAAAGACATTCACACTGCATGCATCCAATCTTTGAGCCTTTCTGCAGCGCACACAGAGGGGTGGTGACAACTGGGCTAATTATATAAGAGATAAAGTACCCCCTGCAATATGTTATAAGGATATTGCAAGTCACTGAAGGATTAAATAACCATATAGATGAACTAGGCTGAAGGCCTTTATAAGGTTATGGAACTCCGTTCACCTCAATTTTGTCTCTAGGGTCCAAGAAGACCTCAAGCTGAGCCAGACCCAGGCATCGGGCTTGAGCCTGGCTCAAGCTTTCAATGGCTTGCCCATCTCTAGTTTAGCAGTCCGGTTGGTATTGCTTGCTGTTAGTGGTCTTGCTATGAAGAGAGCATCCATTCCATTGAAATAATAGCATTGATACACAGTTAGCCTGGGGCTGTTGGGAGTGAAGTGAGAATTAGTAAGGCCTGGTGGGGTTGATCAATGATTCCAGTGGCAACAGTGCAGCAGCGGTGCTTTCAGGGGCAGTTACTTTGTGAGAAAGTGGTCATTTGGCAGGAAGATCCAATGACAATTTCTGCCTTTAAAGAGGGAAACCTTCTCAGGGATAAGAATATGGGAAGGTTCAGAGCAAAAACAGGCTTTGGGGAAGGAGGGCCAATGTTTTGGAGCAAATAAGATGAAAGTCATAAGAGTACCAAACATTTAGGAACGGCACACACATTAGAGGGAGGCTAATGTGCGACCTCTTAGAAGGTATGAAGCAAGATGATAGTGAATATGTGTTGGGTGAGGGAGTGGGAGAGGTTATTACCTCAGCACCCACCCCTCAGAAAAATGTGGTTAGACACTGAGAATGGGCATGACTTGCACTGAAAAGGGAAATTAGAGTTTGCAGGTGCCCCCCTCCACAACCATGTGATGAAGACAGCCAGCAGGATGGCCGGTTAGAAGAGTGAAAAAGGGGCTGAAAGGGCACTTGTGCCGCCTTCTTCGGGACTTCACTGGAGTAGGAGGAGGATAGCGATATGCCAGAAGAATGCTTTGAGCTTCAGGGGGGAATCCTTGATTTCATGGAATACATTCAGAAAAGAGGGCTGTTGGCATACTTGAGAGAGACTGATAGGTCTCATTTTCTGAAGGAGTGGTGAACAGTGGAGTAATGAAACTTGAGTAGCCCCCATGCAAAGTGCATGGCGGGGGCCCCCCACGCCCCGGATCCAGTCAGGAGCTCTCAGGCCTGCCCATGCACAGTGAAGGAGGGAGCACCATGCAGCTTGGGGCCCCCCGCACCGCAGGGCATGCAGGGGCTATTGTTATGCCACTGGTGGTGAAGCTTAAGGCAAGTGGGTGCTGCTAGTCCAATGCAGGACAGTTAGGCCTCAATTCATGAAGGAATGGTGAAGCAAAGAGAATAATGGGAGGCGGCATTGCCCAGAAGAGTTAAAGCTAGTTAACAACCTTTGTCAAAGGTTTCACCGGATTCGACCCCAAGTAGCACCCGATTGACGGCTTTCCTGAGCTTGCGTCGTGCAGCACCTGATCAAGGGCTTCACCGGACTCATTGCTGAGTGGCAACAAAGCAATGCTGGCAGCATTTGTCAACAGCTTCCCCTGGCCCCATGCTGATCACCCTCTGATCAACTCTGAGACTTAGCACAGCACCTCCCCGTCGTTCACCGACCCCTTCCTCGGATCCATCGGCTTCCTGGCCCTACTGAAGACTTTCTACCTCCTTAAAGTTTCTAAGTGACAAGGTAACTTCGTGATGTCGTGTGGTTTGTGGACTCATGGTCTGCATTGCTAAGTTAGCTTAGGCCTGGCTGCCATGATGCCTCTTTGCGCACGTTACTTTGTGCCTTTGTTTTTCCAGCCTCTGCTATTTTAGAACTGTTTGCCTTTCACCTTTCCTCCTGTTCCCTTTGGGTTGCGTCTGCACATCATGTACAAGGTCGAAAAACAATATCCCTTGTTCTTGCTGATCTGGTCAGCTCCTCGCACTTAGACATAACACTGAATGCAGCTGCACTGGAGATATTCGTGTACTTTAAATATTGTGACTTTCACTGTTAGACACACTTGGAGAAAAACCTTTCCAGAGAGAAGAGCTGTGCTTGTCTGAAGATGTAAACCTTGCATCTAGATATTGAGGTATGAGGGTCTGCCCGACAAAGCCCAGAGGTCTTCTATTTTTGATAATAAACTAGCTACTAGCACGGGGAGGGTGGTATGGTCATTTAGCCCTATATCCACTGCTTTATGAAATGCTTTCCCCGTTTGTATTCTATGGAATTGTAACTATGCTTATTATTTTAGTCTTATGCATTATGCTGATAGTACTGGCACGTGTACTGTATCTTAGAGCACGATAGTTGAAATAAATATTTTAAACTATACAGTGTCTCTTATTACGCACGTTGTGGACAAGTATGAGTGATTTATGAAAGGGTGTTCTTGCTCCCGCGAGTCCTGAGAGAGAGAGAGACCGTGTTCTGGGTTGTCTAATCATTGGTAGCATCGTTGCTAATGAGACGCTAATGCTAGTCGGGTTGGGATTGTGGGTACTAAGGTGTATGGTTGGCTCACCACTATACTCCGAGGTCCTATTATCCTGTGCATAGCTCTGTGTATGTGCAGAATCCCTACAACATGGCGCCACCAACGTAGTGGGCTGCTTATCTGCGAGACGCTTGAGTAGTTCTTGTGCTTGTCCACAACTCCCTTCACGAACGCTTCCGGAGGCGTGTGTGAGGGCGATACCTCCTATATTGACATTTTTATAGGTTCTTTCAAGCTTGAAGTTGTTAAAAGGTGTTTAAATAAAACCCTATATTGTGCTGCCTCCTACTAGGTTGTAGGTTATTTTTAGCCTTAAATGGCTGTCCAAATTGCGGCACATAGCCGCGCAGCGCTCCGGGCTCACTTGACCGCGTACGTAGTGCCTGACGCGGGTGTCGATCTGATCTTTGTGGTACAAGCAGATCCAGCTTACCACTTTGAGGTGTTTTACTCTTGGATCACCTTTCCGGCGGTGGATGGGACTGATAATTTGTTCCATGAATATACAGCCACCGCACTTCCTAATGTCTATAGGCCTTATAGGAATCTTGAAGTACCGCTCACGGCATGGCAACACCGTGTTTGGTTTGATGGTGCCCTCCCCCAACCGATTACCTCGGTTCATTTAGGCCCCTTATCGATTGACGGGCCACTTGGCCTGTTTTGGCCGGGTATACCCCACATCCGCTTTATATGACGCTGCCGGTCGCTGACCTGCGTAATTTACATTCGTCTTTGATACGTGTGCATAGAGCTTTAGTACAGTATGTTACAGGCAACATCCAGGCAGCCCCGCCTGGAGTTGCAGCGCATCCAGCTGGACCGGGCGGTGTAACCATAAGTCCCGTCATGGTTAATTCGGTGATGGGCAAGCACCCACAAAATAAGGACAATTTCCCTTATTGGCTTGCAGAGAAATTTGACCAGCTGGAGGCAGTTTTTCCAAATACTTCTCCTGTGGAAAAACACAGGATATTGACGATTAGTTTGCCAAAAGACTTAATTCCCGAGTTGGCAGAATGCAACAACTGGGGTAAGGTATTCGCAGCAGTATATGCGAAGTGTTTCGGCACTCCTTCCATGACGGTTCTCCCCTCTGTAATTAAACGAGTACAGGATGAGCATGGCCCTGAAGCGGCTGTGGAATTAGGGATGAGACTGGTGGGAGTGTTCGATGTAGTGGCTGATTTGATCCTTGCGAATGTCAAGGGCGATGCAGTTAACTTTCAAGTAGCTAATGCTTTGGCTTTGATCCCAGAACCGGACAAGCCACGCGAATTACCGGAAATTATTGCACAGGCTTACAAAACCATTGGCCGCAATAGCCTGGGGGTCAAGCCTTTTGCTAAAACGCAAACACAATCGCAACCACAACCAAAAACTCAGTCTGAGAAAGATGAGAAACCGTTCTTTACTAAAAAAGAGCTGGAGGTTGAAACAACAGGGTAAGCAACAGAAGAAGCCGGGGTCGTGAGGCGCTTCCCCAGTTTCCGTCTCTTCTGAACGCACCTATGATTTGCGCGATAGAGCAAGAATTAAATCTCCTGAGAGATTTCAAGTCCCTGATCCGCGTTCTCCTCATTCTTCACAGGCACCGTCGACCTCCCAGACAGGTGGAGGGGATCGCCAGGATAGAGGCAGGGGTCGAGAGGCTCCACAGGGACGAGACCAACCTCGAAAACAAGTCCGAGGGAAACCAGAAGAATTTCAACGTTCTCGCCCACAGTTTCAAAAGTAAAAAGTTGCAGCTGTAACAGCGAGGTATGCAAGAATTACAAAACACCGAAATCTCGGTTATGGAAACCTAGCCAGTTTTTTCAAAAAATTAAATTTACTAATATGAAATTCAGAAAAAACAGTAAATAAAGGAAAAATGTCCTTTCTTGAGTCCCCTCACTCACCAGGGTTTCCCATGGTGACATGCTTCATCATAGGGGCCATCCCAACCCGCTGCGGGTTGAGGCGTGCTACGACTTGCGATACTACGTAGGAGCACTACTTGTGAGTGACTATGTGTGGTGCAGTGATGGAGGTGGAGTGGGTGAAAATAAAAATATCTAGCTAGTGGGCAAAAGGATTTATTCAGGCTCCTAGCCGATATATTAAAAATGGGGTTGGTCACTAGGGTGTCTGTCTTTAATTAGTCAGGGGTCCCTAGTGAACGTCAACTAGTTTCGAGCTACCCCAGTGCTCTTCTTCAGGACAAACAGGGTCCAGCCCTGTTTAGTACCACTCCAAAGTGACCTAAGGATAGGTAAAATGCTGCAAAGTATTAGCAGGCAAGAGTTAATACATACGGTACATTGATCACGTAGTATCTGTAATGGAGAAAGGATAAAAAACATTATCAAGTACAATCTATGCACTGTATAGGTAGTTATTGAAACCATGTTGATGCTGATCAGTATGGATCTAAATCAGAGATCGTCATACGAGACCTACTTCATGCTATGCAGGTAAGTAAAAACGCCATGCTGCACATTTAACATATCTGGTCATGCACTCACTGCTGGTGTGTATTGTTTAGAGCTCTCCCACAAAAAACTTTGTGTGGTTATGTGAGCTGTAGGCACCTCGATAGTCATGTTCTACTTTAGGGCCAGCTTAGTTTAAAAACAAAAAAGGTCACCACATGACATTACCCTTAGTGAATAGATTGTCAGTAATCTAAGACATGCCAGACAATTAGGTGAATGCTTATTCGCCAGAAAATAAAATGAAAGAGCATGAACCTAGAAAAAACATACTGATTCGTACAGACAAACAATACGACAAAGAAACTACAGTGACAGAGAAAAACACATACTAATTATGGAGCAACAATGTGCTTCATGGTCTGTGAAGGGCTGGAGAGATCATCGCCACTGTAGGAGAAAGCAAAAACAAAGCGATAATGAAAGCTTTGTAGCGAAAAAAAGGGCGGGTGCACTGTGAGAGGCTCTGCTGGCTGCCCGGTCCGGTGCTGTGGAGGAAATAACTTACTTATGGATGAAATCTGCTCCGGCTGTTGCCTGCTTCCCTCACGACCGCATATTAACGAGTGAGTCCCTTCTGCTCGTATTTAAGGGCGTGTTCCCGCTTATTCATAATTAGAAGACTAGAGCGGAAACTAAGAACAGAACAAAATGGCCGCCGTCTATGGCTCAATGTGGCTGCCATTTTGGGGAGGTGAAATACTCGTTGGTGCCTATTAGAAAGGGTATAAGGTGATTAGAGGCAAAACAAAAAAGACGAACATATACATACAATGTGCCTCACAATGATATACAAAAGAGGTCTAATACGAGTGCCTATTGGGGAATAACTGAGGTGATTAGGACGTACTCATATAAACAAACATACAGATGAATGCTGTATTACCACTCCCTGAAGAAGTGTTTGATTATGAATGGAGCGTAGTTGCAACTGAACGGCTGACTCTTAGCGTGTCATTTATAGGGTGACTGGTATTTACTCAGAAGTTGCCCAATAAATGTGATACCAGAGGAGATTGTTAACTTGAGCACTGGTTATATGGGGAGAGTAGTAGCAATTGATCAGATGACTTTTATTCTTTTCAATTATAGGGCGACTGGTATTATTTCAAAAAAACCCTAGATGTGATGTCAGAGGAGATTGTTATTTTGAGAACTGACCCCACGGAATATTATCATTCAAACCTTGAATGTCTGTACGTAATTTAAAAACCCAGCGTTGTTCTCTCTCTAGAAGTCGCTGTTCGAGGTTGTCATTACATTTGATATGTTCCAGGACCACCCACCTCATGTCGTTAGGTGTATGTTGTTTTTCGATAAAATGGGTTGACATTTTTGTTGTCGCCCGTTTGCACCTGATGTTACTACGGTGCTCCACAATCCTAGTACTGGCTTTT
Organism: Calotriton arnoldi; assembly: GCA_963921515.1. NCBI lineage: Eukaryota > Metazoa > Chordata > Amphibia > Caudata > Salamandridae > Calotriton > Calotriton arnoldi. The sequence goes on along the minus strand of CAWUFW010000233.1, from coordinate 4,758,203 downwards.
CGTGTAGTCATGCCTACGTAGTGGAGATTACAGGTGCAGGTAATCAGATATACCACACCTGTGGTGTTGCAATTAGTGAAACTGCGGAGTTCCCATGTCATTTGATTGTTAAATGTCACTCTTTTAATTGCTGACGTGAGGTGACATACGCTGCAGTTATTACACGGGTAATGTCCCGTAGGCAGAGTTTGTAGGGTTCTTTGTCCATTAGATTTGGTGTTAATCTTAGGACGAGTATGGACAAGGTAGTTCTTAAGGTTTTTTCCTTTTCTGTGACTAAACATTGGTTTAGGTATGTCTAGGGTGGCACTGTTCAATGTCCGCCAGTGTTTTTTGATTATTTTAGACACCTTGTTAGATGCTATGTTATAAGTCGTTATACATATTGGTCTCTTTTCTTGTGTGTTTTTATTTATATTTTGTCTGGGTTCAAGGAGGGAATCTCTGTTATTATTGCTTGCTCTTTTCTTGGCTGCTGATATGAGGTGCTTAGGATACTGCCTGGCTGTCAATTTCTCCGCCAGATCCTTTGCTTGGGTATAGTAATCAGTTTTCTCAGTACAATTTCTTCTTAGACGTAGAAATTGACCAAAAGGTAAATTGTCTTTTAGTTGTTTGGGATGCGAGGCATGCCACAGACGGTGAGAACGAGACTCCTGAATTGGACGTGGGCAGTGACGCTCCTAGACAGCGCTGCGGAAGTTACCATAGTGCGGGAGGCACTACGTCCTCATGTGGAGGCGACAGAAACTGATACATTCATTACTGTCAAGACAGCTGACACCAGAGTGGCACCCCTTGACAGACTATATAATATTGGCATTCAAATTGAAGGTGACATACAGCGTGTTATTAAAGGGATTTTTTGGGAGAATCTGACCTCTTCGTACGACATTTTGTTGGCAGAGGCGGATTGGCCGCCCCCATTCATGCTTGCTGCGCGTAGAGGGGAGGAGGTGATCCTTCCGAGCTTTTCTTGTCATGTCCCCAAGGACAAGGCGGAGGCTCTCGCAGCTGAGTGGGCTGTGTCCCTGGCTCCGGCGTTATACCGCAACCATGTGGGCTGGGATGAAGACTCCCCCCCCCCATGATATTCCTTTGCAGTCGCTGCCACAGCCACAACCCCAATATCCCATCAAGCGGGAAGCTAAAGGTCCTGTTTCCGAAATTCTGACACAGTTAGAATATCAAGGAGTAATTGAAACATGCGTGTCACCCATGAATAATCCCCTTTTCGCGGTTTCCAAACCCGATGGATCGTACCGCCTAGTATTGGATTACCGGCATATGAACTCACATTGTCGGACCTTTGCGGTGCAAAATACCCATAGTTCTGCGCTTGTAGACAGTCTTGTTCGTAAAAAATATAAAACGACACTTGACCTATCCAATGGATTTTACACGCACAACTTAGCCCCTGAGTGTGGCCAATGGAGCGCTTTCACTTCCGGTGGTAAACATTTCAAATTCCGGCGTTTACCCATGGGCTACAAGAACAGTCCTGGTGTATTCGCCGCCCGTGTTGTCTCTTTGTTGGACAACATAGACCCAGATGCGTGTTCGTACGTCGACGATATCTATCTGACAGACTACGAATTATGGCCGCATCTTTCCCGAGTGGACCGCATTATTCTTGAATTTGCGGTTTTAGGTTACAAATTTAACTTTGCCAAATCTCATATTGCTGAATTTACCGTTTTGTTTTTGGGCTATGAGCTCAACAATGAAGGTAAGGGCTTAGCGCCCCATTTCTTGGAGAAGTGCGCACTTTTGTGCCCTCCGACCACTCTGAAAAAGCTACAGTCTTTGCTGGATTTTCTGAACTTCGGGCGTACCTACATTCCCGAATATGCCCAGTGTATCAAGCCTCTTTATGCCTTGATGCAGCCTAACTTTTCGAAGTCATGCTGGCTGCCCGAGCATACCTCTATACTGCAATCTTTGCAGTCTGATCTACTTGAATCTAAATTCTTGTTGACGCATGACAACCACACCAACCTGGGGATCAGAATCGTTCCAGGGGCAGTGGGTTTCACATACTTAACCTTTAACGAAGGTGACACAGTACTGATTGCATACAAGTCACATCTTTACACTTCTGCAGAAATGCGCTTTTCCTCTGTGGAGAAAGTTTTGACTGCAGTGCAAATGGCGATTCTAAAGGAACGCGCACTGGCACAGGGAAAACGCATTTTGGTGGTAACACCCTATCCTGCCCTTGAGGCAGTGACAAAAGCAAGTGTACCGAACTCTAAGGCTTTGCACCCCCGTTGGATACAATGGGCTACATCGGCACAGCGCGCGCTGACGTCATCAGGAAGTCCCAGACGCTCTGGAAGCCATTTGCTTCCAGGCGTCGGAGAGAAAAAGGTAGGTTTCCTTGTTCCTGGGGGGGTTTGCGCAATGCATCGAGGCATCGGGGGAGAGGAAAGAGATTTTCCTCTCCCCTGATGTCTCTTTGCAGGGCATTTCTGCTTCACGATCGCGCACAGCGTCGCGATCGTGCAGTGGAAATGCCCCCACTAGCACCAGGGATTTATTTTATTTCAATGAAAGCGACCCCTTGGGCAAGGGTCGCTTCCAAAGGGGAGCATTTTTTTGGTGATGTTTTTCTGCCCCCCCTGGGGGCAAATCGGCCCATTTTTTCGGCTGTTTTGCCCCCAGGGGGGACAGAAAACCCCACTAGCCACCAGAGTTTCCTTTTGGGGCATTGAAATGTAGATGGAAGCGACCCCTTGGGCAAGGGTCGCTTCCAAAGGGGAGCATTTTTTGTTGATGTTCTTCTGCCCCCCCTGGGGGCAAATCGGCCCATTTTTTCGGCTGTTTTGCCCCCAGGGGGGGGGCAGAAAACCCCACTAGCCACCAGGGTTTGTTTTGGGGGCATTAAATTTAGATGGAAGTGACCCCTTGGGCAAGGGTCGCTTCCAAAGGGGAGCATTTTTTTCTGGATGTTTTTCTGCCCCCCCCCTGGGGGCAGATCGGCCCGTTTTTTTGGCCTGAAAACCCCACTAGGCACTAGGGATGGCATTTATTTTTAAATGGAAACGACCCCTTGGGCAAGGGTCGCTTCCAAAGTGAAGCAAATTGTTTTGGATGTGTTTTCTGCCCCCCCCCCGAGGGCAGATTGGCCCTTTTTTTGGTCTTTCTGCCCCCAGGGGGGCAGAAAACCCCACTAGCCACCAGGGATTAATTAATTTAAATGGGAACAACCCCTTGGGCAAGGGTCGCTTCCAAAGGGGCTCAAAATTTGTGCTGTTTTTTCTGCCCCCCCCCCAGGGACAGATCTGCCCATTGTTTTGGCCTTTCTGCCCCCCCCCTGGCCCACTAGGCCCTAGGGATTAGTGTGTGGAAGCGACCCCTTGGGCAAGGTTCGCTTCCAAAGGTGGTTATAATTTGTGGATGTTTTTTTCTGCCCGCCCCCCCTGGTGGCAGTCGGTCCTTTTTTTGGCCTTACTGCCCCCGGGTATGGGGGGGGGGGGCAGAAAACCCCAGTAGACACCAGGATTTTTTTTTATAGGTAATGGAAGCGACCCCTTGGCCAAGGGTCGCTTCCAAGGAGTTAAAATATGTTTGTGTATTTTCTGCCCCCGACAGATCTGCCCCTTTTTTGGTCTTTCTGCCCTAGGTGGGAGGGAAGGCAGAAAACCCTACTAGGCACCAGGGATCTATTTTTTTTTCAAGGGGCGGCAAATATCTGTCTGTTTTCTGCCCCACCTGGGGGACAGAGTGGCTTGGTAGAAAACCCCACCTAATCCCCATTTTTCTCAGCCCTTTTTGAAGGCCCATCTGGCAGATTGACCATTTGGGTAGTGACATTGTGTGTTATAATTTTAATTGTATTATTGTTTGTGAAATGTAATAGTAATTTTTTTATTTCTCTGTTTTATTCTAGTTCAAGGCTTTTGCTCTTTAGACTGTTCCAGGTTGCGGTTTTGTTACTGCTGGTTCTGCAGCTTGTGTAGTTGCATGTGCTTGGTAAGAGAATTTTTTGTACTATTTACTCTAAATTAGTTTAATTTCCCTACATGAATGTGTTTTTTGCAAATGGTGTAATAATAGCAGTATGTTTGGCTTCTGTGTTTTGAGTGTCAAAATCTTTTGCATTAGTGCTCGATGTGTACTTTGTTGTCTTATGAGTAATTGGTTTTGTTTGGGGAGCCGCTTCGCCAAAGTTGGAGGAGGACGCTGTGCCATTGAGGGGACTGCAAGTCCCAGGAAGCCCTGCCTGACATCAACGCGCCACAGCTGAGCAGGGGGAAAGCCTACTTAACACCACGCGGCACCCGCTTCGCGGGAGCCGCTTCGCCAAAGTTGGAGGAGGACGCTGTGCCATTGAGGGGACTGCAAATCCCAGGAAGCCCTGCCTGACATCAACGCGCCACAGCTGAGCAGGGAGAAAGCCTACTTAACACCTCGCGGCACCCGCTTCGCGGGAGCCGCTTCGCCAAAGTTGGAGGAGGACGCTGTGCCATTGAGGGGACTGCAAATCCCAGGAAGCCCTGCCTGACATCAACGCGCCACAGCTGAGCAGGGGGAAAACCTACTCAACACCTTGCGGCACCCGCTTCGCGGGCGCCGCTTCGCCAAAGTTGGAGGAGGACGCTGTGCCATTGAGGGGACTGCAAGTCCCAGGAAGCCCTGCCTGACATCAACGCACCACAGCTGAGCAGGGGGAAAGCCTACTTAACACCTTGCAGCACCCGCTATGCGGGACGTGTGCGTGCGCGCGCCGGGCGAAGCCCGGGCCAAGGGCGGGCCCGTCTGAGCCCGTCAGGGACCGGAAGAGACCGGACTGGGCCCCCCCTCTGAGCGCCCGTTAATCGAAGGTCAGTCCCGTCAATATATTTTTGTCACGTTTGCACTAGAGCCGCCTCTAATCAGGTCCATGATCTGGTAACATACTGTGGCCAAGATGAATAAGCGAGAAGGAAAGGGGAGAAGTGCGCAACACAGTGGAAGTGTGGTGGGGACATTGGACCTTTTTTTATCTAGAGCTAACTCAGTTCTTGCACACGAGATAGCAATTACAGAACGCCGCTTATCTTTAGAACCCCTATTGTCCAAAAGATCATCTCTGGGTGGCTTGGCTTCTGCTCGTACCCCCGATCGCTGCCCTAACATTGCCATTGACATTGATAATACCGACAAGGTGTGCGATTATGCACAGACTTCAAACGGGCTGTTGGAAGCGCCTAATAGCCAGTCTTCTGTTGAGACTGTGCAACAGTGTATTGCAATTAGCCCGCCCCATCGAATTTTCACGAGGTCTGTGCCCCTAACTAAAAACAAAAGTCATGAAGTAAGCCCAGACCATCCAGTAAAGCGAAAGAGGGGAGGGGGCCCACAGAGACCAAAAACCGCTAAAAATCCAAGGATATACAAAAATGGAGGAGGCGCTGCATCTGATCCATCTACTATAGCAAATAGCGCCCCCCATACTGCTGGAGCTTCGAATATTGGTCCAATACATGATTTATGCCTTGATGTTAATGAGGCTATGTGGAAGAGATTGGAAAAGTTACTTGTATCATCACTAAACCCCATCAATTATAGACTATGCCAGATTGAGGAAAGACTAAACAACATAGAATTACAGGCTAAGTCTAACTTCTGTGTTCTCGAGGGCCTCAATGCCCAAACTAAGTTGTCATCAGTGCCCATATCTTGTACATCGTGCAATACAGTCTTAGACAAACCGAAACTCACAAAACTATCTGCAATGGAATCTTTACTCTCTAAGGAAACCTCTACCATAACTTCTACCATAGCCACCAATTTAGATGCAGTCACGGCTGCTATAATTGAGAATACTACTGAGATTGAGAATATGTCGAGTGAATTCGCTCAATCTATCATGACCCCTCGGAGCGAAGAACACTCCACCGCAGCGTCAGTAGCTAATAATACATTAAGGGGTAATTCGACCAAAAATTGCGCTACAGCAAGACAGGCTAGCTCCTTACCAGGGCTACATGGTTCTGAACCCTCGACGAATTCAGGAAGAGTGGCACATAGATCAATCTTAGAAGGTCCTCTGACACTTCATCTCCCTCCGGCTGCCGCCCCTTTAGTGGTGGTCCTGAGGAATGTTCCAGCACTACAGGAAGGACAGACGGAAACCACCGATCAATTACTAATTAAAGTTCTGCATTGGTTGAACACACAATTGAAGGGTGTTGGGATCTGGGACGGGGATATTTATAATCAGATGATTATGACCAGATGATCTGCGTGTATAGGTCCCTCAACGAAGGAAGGGAGGGGAGATTGTGTAGTTGCCAACTTTAATAATGAGCACGTTGTTAGATTTCTTTTGGAACACCTAGGTAGCAACAAAAGAAGTGATTCTGGCAAAATCTCTGTCCTGCCACTAGGGTTCTTTTATAGACCATATTTGCCCCCCTTAACAGGGAGGGGCCACCAAGTGGAGCGAGTCAGTCGTGGGCCCATCCAAATAGTATACAGAGATCACTAGATACAAATCTTGCTAATAGGTTTGTCCCCTTGTCTGATCTAGACGAATGTGACTGACTACATCCAGTCTCTTTAGTTTTGGTAGAGAATTCAGATATTCAGTCTATTTCTTCTCCCGCCACTAATGTGGGATCACGGTTAATGAATTCCAATCAGCCAAAGAGCACAGAGACCTTGATATCCTCAGTACTGGGGGGTAGTCCAGCCTCTTCATTATTAACTTTTATATCCTGGAATATTGCTGGCTTACCCTTCAAGATTACGTCATCTGATTGGTCTGGGTTTATTGAGGGGCATGACATTATTGTTTTTCAGGAGACTTGGTCACTGAATATGATTTATCGTCCCGGGTATTTGGCCTTTGGTAAAGTGGCACCACAGGACATAAAGGGAGACCGTGTGGGGGGCTGCTTATTTGGGTTAGACAAATGATAGATTTTCAGGTTGAAGAGTTAGTAATTGACAGCCCTGATATCCTGGCCATTAGAGTTCGATCGAGATGTGTGCCAGATTTTATTCTAATAAATGTGTATGCGAGAGGGATAGCAGGAGGGAAAGCGTCCCCAACTGTCTCCCATTTGGATACCTTCATCGAAGCCTTGGAAGGGGTAAACCATTTGGTAATTGCAGGTGACCTCAATTGCACATTCGAGCCCCTCGGCTATGAAGATACCAGTCTCAGCAGTGATGAGGACTCGAATTGGGGGATACCGCTTCTATCGCTGCCCCCAATTAATAAATGGACTGAGGCGGCGCTTCAGCTAAAAAGTTTATCCTTGGAGAGGGGTTTAAGGGCTGTAAACGGGAGATCGTTATCCGATAGCGAAGGTACTCATACCTTTAACAATGGGATAAGAAGCAGCAGAATTGACTACTTCCTTATTAGCCTAGAATTATGGCCTAGATTTAAGGATATGAAGGTCCTACGTAGAACGGAGAGCGACCATGATCCGTTATTGCTAACTTTAGAGAGAAGGGGTCAGGACCAGTTAAGGGCATGTACTGAAATTGCGACCGCTGATGTAACTATGTCCCTAGATTGTCGACGGCTAAAATGGGCAGTGGTATCAGCAGATGACAGCACTCTAGATCTGATAAAGTTAACCCTTGAAGATACACTAATAACTCTTTCCTCCCTAGTCACACATGATGATTCTCTCTCCGCACTTATGATGGTACATGAGGGTTTCTTTGCTGAGCTAAAAAGCTATTTTACTAAAAGCAAAAGACCTACCAGGCAGGTAATCCATAAATCAGCAAAATGGTATGACGAAGCATGCAGGATTGCATTTAGGCACCTCTCTCGAGTAATTAGGTTGGGAGTACCACAGGAGGTCAAAAATGCAAGGTTAGAATATAAAAAAGCACAACACAGGGCAAAGAGGACCTTTGATGAAAACAGATGGAAAGATCTGATACTTGCAACTAATGGGAAGAATTGGTGGCAATTCTGGCAAATAGTTAAATGGGGTACCGGAGATATAGGGCCTGTGCCAGTAAACAATGTGCCACCTGAACAATGGGTTTCGCACTATCAGGCCCAATTTGCTTCTACAATAGGCACTCCAACATACTACCCTGAAATAATCTCTGATGTAGTTTTAACTTTTGACATAGGGGAGATTGAAAGATGCTTGGATGGTGTCCCTGGAGGTAGGGCCCCTGGTCCGGATTGTATTCCGGCTGACATATTTAAATATGACAGGAAGAATTGGCTTAAATATATCCATATTATCTCTAATGCCTTGGCTAGAGGTTCCCCCATACCAGAATCCTGGCATGGGGCAGAAATAATCCCAATATATAAAAAGGGGATCGCGCAAGCCCTAGTAATTATAGGCCAATAAGCCTAATTGACACCCTACAAAAGATTGTGGCTAGACTTGTGCTGAGTAGAGTAAATACATGGATAGACGATCAGGAAATTGTATCCACTTTTCAAGCGGGTTTTCGTCCCCATGTCAGTACAATTGACCAAGTTTTTAGATTCATGATGATTTATTGGAGTACTGTGATTTTAGCCGGGGGGACTCTATACGCTGCATTCATTGACCTAAAATCAGCATTTGATCTGGTGCCTCGATACAAGCTATGAGATACACTTAAGGAAGCAGGGATGCCCCCCGAGCTCCTAATTTTTATTATTAAGTTGCATGAGTCAAACTATGCCCAGGTTCGGTGGGGACAGCAGGGCGAATTAACGAATCGTTTCCCAGTAAGCAAGGGTGTACGGCAAGGGTGTGTTTTAGCCCCCACCCTTTTCTCTCTCTTTATAAATAAGGTTATTTCATACTATTCTGCCTATCCAACCGATGCCCCTACTCTTGCCGGTGTAAAGGTTCCACTATTGATGTTTGCAGACGACACTTTAATTCTGTCTAAAACTCAATCTGGTCTGCAACGTGCCTTAGACAGATTTACTGTTTTTTGTAATGATCATGAGCTTGTAGTCAATGTTGATAAGACTAAGTTCATGGTGTTGCATAAACATAAAATAGTAAAAGGCAGAGTAGAAATGAATAATGCGCCCCTGGAGCAAACCGACACCTTTACATATCTGGGAGTAACAATGGGTAGGAGGATGAACTGGAAACCCCAGATAGATCTGTTAGTTCTCAGGCATAATCAATTAGCAGGTGCCCTTTTAAAAGAACATCGTTTCTCCCATACCAATCCGGTAGGGCCAGCCATAACAATTTATAAAGGGAAAATTAGGGCATCGATAATTTATGGAGCTGAGCTCTGGGGTTTCGAAAATCTAGTTCCCCTAGTCCTTGCTCAAAACAAGTTCTTCTCAATCGACTCCTCTTAAACCCCTATTATTAAACCCTGATACCTCCGGGTCTAGCCAGCGCTATATAAAACTCAAATAAATAAATAAAATAAAAATTAGATATGGGTTGTACTTCATTTGAGGAGGCAGCGGGTTTTAGACCCCTGGCTTACTGGAGACGGTTATGGACTACTCCGGAGTTAGCACCATATGCTAACGCAGTAAAGCATATTAGAGAAGTTGATCTATCTTCCAAAATTACCTGGCTACAAAAGATTAAGGGCACTTTGATTGATATGGGGCTTAGCCATCTGTGGGATGACCCAGTAGGGAACCGGTTTCCAAACAAAAGTGACTATAAAGCACTATACAGGGACATGGTTAGTTATAAGTCCATGTCATTGGTGAGCAGAACATCCCTGACAGGTATCTTTCTAGAACATAAGTCAGAATCTAGACCTGAAGCATATTGGGATTTTATTGCAAGACCCTCCGATAGGAAATTATATCATCAATTCAGAGTGGGCACCCTTCCCATAAAATCCTTTATGTCAAAATGGAATAATATTTTAGATACTAAATGCCCTATGTGCTTAACAATGGAAGAGTCAATAGCTCATGTATTGTTTGTATGCCCTGCATATAAGGGCCCTCGACATAAATGGCTTAAGCCGATCTGTTTAAATCTTGGCACAAGATCATACCAAACAGCTATGCGTGTTTTAAAAACAGACACACGTGAAGATATTGCTATAGCCATGGCGAACTTTCTAGGCTGGACATGGGCTCTTAGAAGAACCAGTTTGGTGGTTACGGTTGTTATTACTCCTCTCTAATTAACTTTTATATATTTAGAGTGGTCTACCCTCTGTGTACTGTATTCTTTTAGAAATTTCGTTTTATAAGCGTTGTTTTAAAAAATTCTCCTTTTAATTACCACTTTTATTATCATCATATGGTCTTATTTCTCTTATAAAGAATTGCATAATTTCAATGGGAAATCCCTTTATAAAGATTCTTAAAGGGAATTTTAAACTGTTATGAGTATTATGTTCTTACGGTATTTTTTTATAGTATTTTATGAAATTATGATATTGTATGTTGTATTTGTGTCTTTTATGATTGGAAAATATCGAATAAAGACTAATTGCTTGCTTGCTTGCTTGGTTTTGTTTTTTCTTTCTAGTGGGATATCGTTGCTTTTTGCTGTGTCTCTGCAGAGTAGGTGCTGGTGAGTGTAGCTATCTTTGGTAAGAGAGTTATATTGTTTTTGAGTATATAGATCTTTGTGCTAAAGCCACACTTTGTTTATTACTTATTTTGCACAGTGTTGGTTGTTGTTGACTTGTTTGTGCAGTCACCTTTCTTAGTAAGGATAATGGTTAGCCGCAGGATTACTGCTCAGCAGGTTGTTGGTATGCTTTTTGAGTCTTCCTCTGACCATGGTTCAGAGACTGACACTGATTCTGAGGCAGAGGTGGGAGGGGAAGATTCAGGCAGTGAGTTTTCTCTCCACATGGAATCATCGGATGATGAAGCTACTCTCAGTGCGGATGAAGCTACTCTTAGTGCGGATGAAGTGCCTGTGTTAGAGGAGGACATTGTTGTGCCGATAGTGCGGCAAGAGGCATCTGGGCTGCAGCCTGGGGCTGCAAGGCTTCCCGTTGGTATGGTGCGGCAAGAGGCATCTGGGCTACAGCCTGGGGCTGCAAGGCTTCCCGTTGAAAGTGCTGACCTCTGGGTTGCCCCAGGCATGGTGCAGCCGGCATTGCCAGACTTTACTGGTGTTCCAGGGTGTAGAGTGAATACTGAAAACTTTTTGCCGATAAATTTTTTTCAGTTGTTTATGGACGATGTATTTTTGGCAGAAATTGTTGAGCAGACAAATTTGTATGCCGAACAGTTTTTGAGGGACAACAGTGCCAGCCTTTAGCCCCACTCTAGAGCTAACCGGTGGACTCCCACAAATCTGGAAGAGATGAAGAAGTTCTTGGGTTTAACTTTTTTGATGGGCTTGCTAAGTAAGCAATCAATGTCTTCATATTGGTCTACTAGTCCCTTGATGGCAACGGCTATATTTCCGGCAGTCATGAGTCGTGATAGGTATTTGCTTCTGCTTCGGATGCTGCATTTTGTCGATAATGGTTTAGCGTTGGCACGAGATCACCCTGATTGTGACCGTCTTTTTAAGATTCGGCCTGTCCTTGATCACTTTGTTGATCGATTTTCTGAGATCTATGCTCCAGGAAAAGAAATAGCAGTGGATGAGTCTTTGGTGTTGTTCAAGGGCCGCTTGGTTTTTAGGCAATACATTCCTAGTAAGAGGGCACGCTATGGAATTAAGCTGTATATGCTGTGTGACAGTAGGAATGGATATGTCTTTAATTTCAGGGTGTACACCGGTAAGGAGTCCAGGATTAACCCCCCTGGTTGTCCGTCCACTTTTGGAGTGACTGAGAAAATTGTGTGGGAACTTGGTAGAGGACTTTTTAACAAAGGCCACCATTTATATGTAGATAACTTCTACACTGGTGTGCGGTTGTTCAGGGAATTGGCCAAAGTGGACACTGTTGCTTGTGGCACAATCTGCTCTAACCGTAAAGGTTTCCCAAAAGAACTTGTTTGTCAAAAGCTTGTGTGGGGACAGTGCAGTGCGTTGCGTTGCGAGGAACTTCTAGCTGTGAAGTTTTCAGACAGGAGAGATGTCTACATGCTGACTACCATCCATGATGAAAGCACTTCACCTGTGACTGTTTGGGGTCAGGTTGCTGAAGCGCGCAAACCTGTGTGCCTTTTAGACTATAATAGGCACATGGGTGGTGTTGACAGAGTAGATCAGAGGTTGGAACCTTACGCTGCTCTTCGTAAGGCTTACATTTGGTATAAGAAGATGGCTATCCATCTTTTCCACTCGGCAACCTTTAATGCTTTTGTTGTGTTCAAGGATTCTTGTCCTGAGTCAAAGATGACTTTTGCTAAGTTTCAGGAGTCTGTAATAGGCAACCTTGTTCTAGTGGAACAGGCAAGTGTTCCTAGAGTTGGAGTTGTGGAGGATGTGGCTAGATTGAAAGATCGCCACTTTCCTGATCACATTCCTCCCACACCCTCAAAAGACTTTCCCACTAGGAGATGTAGAGTCTGTTGGCGAAGAGGTATGCGGAAGGAGACTCGTATGTACTGCCCTGAGTGTCCTTCTAACCCCGGGCTGTGTGTGCCTGCTTGTTTTAGAATGTACCACACGCAAAAGAATTTTTGGGAGCATCCATGAGTGGTAAAGTGAACTGCCTGGCCTCTATTGTTTAATATTTTTTGTTCAGTTTCAAGGTTGGCATCTGTGTAGTGTATTTAGTTTCAGATTTTGTGTTAGTAGATTTGTATCTATTTGCAATTTGTTTGTGTTTTCTTATTTATATAAAAAAAAATCCTAAATGTGATGGCGGTGTGCGTGGAGTGGCGCTTGTCTGGCGGTGTGCGTGGTCTGGCGCTTGGCTGGCGGTGTGTTTGGATTGGCGCTTGGCTGGCGGTGTGCGTGGACTGGCGCTTGGCTGGTGGTGTGTTTGTACTGGCGCTTGGCTGGCGGTGTGTTTGGACTGGCGCTTGGCTGGCGGTGTGCGTGGACTGGCGCTTGGCTGGCGGTGTGCGTGGACTGGCGCTTGGCTGGCGGTGTGCGTGGACTGGCGCTTGGCTGGAGGTGTGCGTGGACTGGCGCTTGGCTGGCGGTGTGTTTTGATTGGCGCTTGGCTGGCGGTGTGTTTGTACTGGTGCTTGGCTGGCGGTGTGTTTGTACTTGCGCTTGGCTGGTGGTGTGTTTGCACTGGCACTTGGCTGGCGGTGTGCGTGGACTGGCGCTTGGCTGGCGGTGCGCGTGGACTGGCGCTTGGCTGGCAGTGTGTGTGGACTGGCGCTTGGCTGGCGGTGTGTGTGGACTGGTGCTCGGCTGGCGGTGTACGTGGACTGGCGCTTGGCTGGCGGTGTGTGAGTAGTGAGTAGCTGCTGGTCACTACACACACTGCTAGCCAAACGCCACGCAACGCAATCCGTGAGCTGGTGTGGTTGTTGTGTCAGGAATGTGGGCATGTGAAAGTGATGGGCCCTTGAATGGCGCTGTCTGCTGGTGTGAGTGTTGTAATGTGCTGGGCCCGCAGCTGGCGTTGTGAATGGTTTTGTATGTGTCACACGTATGAAAGGTGTATGAATGGCCTGTAAAGAGGGTGGTGCCTTGTCGTGGCTTTACAGCTCGCGAGCTGTGAGTCAATGGTTCAGTTTCTCGTCCTTTCAATTAACTGTGCATTTCATTTTTGTGAAATCTCTGGTTAATACAACTGTATATACTGAACCATCACTCACCCTCGTGCCAAATCCAACCAGTATGTATGTGTGCTTGTGGAATAGGTGGTTGTGCATAAAAATGTGTCTTTTCTGTTTTTGTCAAGCAGGGTGTACCTTGTCCTTTTTTGTGAATGTTGTAATGTGTTGGTTTTGTGCCTGGTGGTGTGAATGGTCTTGTGTGTATCATGTATGAAAGGTGTGTGAATGGCCTGTAAAGCGGTTGGTGCCTTGAAGTGGCTTTACAGCTCACGAGCTGCGAGTCACTGGTTCAGTTTTTGTCCTTTCAATTATTGACAGTGCATTTCATTTTTGTGAAATCTCTTGTTAATAAAATTTTATATACTGAACCATCACTCGCCCTCGTGCCAAATCCAACCAGTATGTGTGTGTGCTTGAGGAATAGATGGCTGTGCAGTAATCTTTGTCTGTTTTGTCTCTCTGCCAAGCTGTACATTTCATCTAAGAATAACCTAACAACTGTAGTTTTTGTCGTAAACTAAACACCAATGGGAGTGAATGGTGATGTCTCTCTTGTGGATCCCAACAAGTTATCTTACCCACAATGTCCTGCAAACCTCAAAATGTGACTGTGACATTTTCCTTGCATTATTGTGCCCAAATTTTCACACTGCAGAAACTAACAACAAATTTCCAACCCCCCAGCATTTCTCCAAGTATCTCAATAAAAATGGTACCTCACTTGTATGGGTGGTTCAAGTACCCGCGGCAGGGAAGGGCCCAAAACCTATTGATGCGACATCAAAATTACCTATCACAAACCAACCTGGTTTTGCAAGGGGGGTCCCATGAGTTTTTGTCCCGGGGCTCGGCGGCCATCTAGGGAAAAATTCACTTTTTTCTCAAATTTCTGTGTGGGAAAGTTCTGGAATCTGCGTGGATCCGCAAATTTCCTCCCACCCAGCGTTCCCCCAGGTCTCCCGATAAAAATGGTACCTCACTTGCGTGGATGGGTCAAGGACCCGCGACAGGCAAGGGCCCAAAACCTATTGAGGCGACATCAAAATTACCTATCACAAACCAACTTGGTTTTGCAAGGGGGGTCCCATGAGTTTTTGGCCCGGGGCTCGGCAGCCATCTAGGGAAACCTACCTAACCCACATATTTCTGGAAACTAGACACCCGGGGGAGTCCAGCGAGGTATGGCTTGCGTGGGTCCCCCATCATTCTCCTACCCAGAATCCCCTGCAAACCTCAAATTTTGCCGAAAAATTCACTTTTTTCTCAAATTTCTGTGTGGGAAAGTTCTGGAATCTGCGTGGATCCACAAATTTCCTCCCACCCAGCGTTCCCCCAGGTCTCCCGATAAAAATGGTACCTCACTTGTGTGGGCAGGCATAGTGGCTGCAACAGGAAATTGCCCAAATCGTACTGTGGAGACTTCAAAATTACCTATAGCAAAACTACCTGGTTTGGGGGGGGCACCTGAGATTTTGGCCCCGGGCTCGGCGGCCATCTTCGGAAAGTACCAAACCCAAACATTTCTGAAAACTAGACACCCGGGGGAGTCCATTGAGGTATGGCTTGCATGGATCCCCCAACGTTTTCCTACCCAGAATGCCATGCAAACCTCAAATTTAGCTGAAAAAACCCACATTTTCCACATATTTTTATGTGGAATCACCGTGCCGGCACAAATGTCCAACCCCACAGCGTTCCCCTTAGTGTCTCAAGTAAAATGATTCCTCACTTGTGTGGGTGTCCAACGCAGAATTGGCTAAAAACGTATTTTTAAAAAAATGTAGCGCTTAGAATTCTCTGTGCTATACTATAAATCCCTATGTTTTGGGCTCTTCCTAGCCACAGGCCTTTGGCCCACACACACAAGTGAGGTATCATTTTACTCGGGAGAACAAGGGGAATGCTGGGTGGTAGGACATTTGTGCCGGCACGGTGATTCCACACATAAATATGTGGAAAATGTGGTTTTTTCGGCTAAATGTGAGGTTTGCATGGCATTCTGGGTAGGAAAATGTTGGGGGATCCATGCAAGCCATACCTCATTGGACTCCCCCGGGTGTCTAGTTTTCAGAAATGTTTGGGTTTTGTACTTTCCCAAGATGGCCGCCGAGCCCGGGGCCAAAATCTCAGTTGCCCCCCCCAAAACCAGGTAGTTTTGCTATAGGTAATTTTGAAGTCTCCACAGTACGATTGGGCCATTTCCTGTTGCAGCCACTATGCCTACCCACACAAGTGAGGTACCATTTTTATCGGGAGACCTGGGGGGAACGCTGGGTGGGAGGAAATTTGTGGATCCACGCAGATTCCAGAACTTTCCACCACAGAAATGTGAGGAAAATTTTGTTTTTTTTACAACTTTTTAGGTTTGCAAGGGATTCTGGGTAACAGAACCTGGTGAGAGGCAGTCAAGTCACCCCATCCTGGATTCCCCTGGGTGTCTAGTTTTCAAAAATGTATAGGTTTGCTAGGTTTCCCTCGGTGCCGGCAGAGCTATGGTTCAAAAACTACAGCTAGGCACTTTGCCAAGAAAGGGTAATTTTTCACTGCGAAATTGAGGTGTGTCCATGTTGCATTTTGCGCCGTTTCCTGTTGCGGGCACTAGGCCGACCCACACAAGTGAGGCACCATTTTTCTCTGAAGACTTTGGGGAACGCGGGGTGGGTGGAAATTTGTGGATCCACGCAGATTCCAGAACTTTCCACCACAGAAATGTGGGGAAAGTGTGTTTTTTTGGGACAATTTTTTAGGTTTGCAAGGGATTCTGGGTAACAGAACCTGGTGAGAGGCAGTCAAGTCACCCCATCCTGGATTCCCCTGGGTGTCTAGCTTTCAAAAATGTATAGGTTTGCTAGGTTTCCCTAGGTGCAGGCAGAGCTATGGTTCAAAAACTCCAGCTAGGCACTTTGCCAAAAAGGGTCATTTTTCACTGCGAAATTGAGGTGTGTCCACGTTGCGTTTTGCGCCGTTTCCTGTCGCGGGCACTAGGCCGACCCACACAAGTGAGGTGCCATTTTTCTCGGAAGACTTTGGGGAACTCTGGGTGGGTGGAAATTTGTGGATCCATGCAGATTCCAGAACTTTCCACCACAGAAATGTGGGGAAAATGTGGGTTTTTTTGACAATGTTTTAGGTTTGCAAGGAATTCTGGGTAACAGAACCTGGTGAGAGGCAGTCAAGTCACCCCATCCTGGATTCCCCTCGGTGTCTAGTTTTCAAAAATGTATAGGTTTGCTAGGTTTCCCTAGGTGCCGGCAGAGCTATGGTTCGAAAACTACAGCTAGGCACTTTGCCAAAAAAGGGTCATTTTTCACTGCGAAATTGAGGTGTGTCCACGTTGCGTTTTGCGCCGTTTCCTGTCGCGGGCACTAGGCCGACCCACACAAGTGAGGTACCATTTTTCTCGGAAGACTTTGGGGAATGCGGGGTGGGTGGAAATTTGTGGATCCACGCAGATTCCAGAACTTTCCACCACAGAAATGTGAGGAAAGTGTGTTTTTTTTGGACAATTTTGTAGGTTTGCAAGAGATTCTGGGTAACAGAACCTGGTGAGAGGCAGTCAAGTCACCCCATCCTGGATTCCCCTGGGTGTCTAGTTTTCAAAAATGTATAGGTTTGCTAGGTTTCCCTAGGTGCAGGCAGAGCTATGGTTCAAAAACTCCAGCTAGGCACTTTGCCAAAAAAGGGTCATTTTTCACTGCGAAATTGAGGTGTGTCCACGTTGCGTTTTGCGCCGTTTCCTGTCGCGGGCACTAGGCCGACCCACACAAGTGAGGTACCATTTTTCTCAGAAGACTTTGGGGAACGCGGGGTGGGTAGAAATTTGTGGATCCACACAGATTCCAGAACTTTTCACCACAGAAATGTGGGGAAAATGTGTTTTTTTTTTACAATGTTTTAGGTTTGCAAGGAATTCTGGGTAACAGAACCTGGTGGGAGCCAGTCAAGTCACCCCATCCTGGATTCCCCTGGGTGTCTAGTTTTCAAAAATGTATAGGTTTGCTAGGTTTCCCTAGGTGCCGGCAGAGCTAGGGTTCAAAAACTACAGCTAGGCACTTTGCCAAAAAAGGGTCATTTTTCACTGTGAAATTGGGGTGTGTCCACGTTGCGTTTTGCGCCGTTTCCTGTCGCGGGCACTAGGCCTACCCACACAAGTGAGGTACCATTTTTCTCGGAAGACTTTGGGGAACGCGGGGTGGGTAGAAATTTGTGGATCCATGCAGATTCCAGAATTTTCCACCACAGAAATATGAGGAAAATGTGGTTTTTTTGACAATTGTTTAGGTTTGCAAGGGATTTTGGGTAACAGAACCTGGTGAAAGGCAGTCAAGTCACCCCATCCTGGATTCCCCTGGGTGTCTAGTTTTAAAAAATGTATAGGTTTGCTAGGTTTCCCTAAGTGCCGGCAGAGCTAGGGTTCGAAAACTACAGCTAGGCACTTTGCCAAAAAAGGGTCATTTTTCACTGTGAAATTGGGGTGTGTTCACGTTGCGTTTTGCGCCGTTTCCTGTCGCGGGCACTAGGCCTACCCACGGAAGTGAGGTACCATTATTCTCGGAAGACTTTGGGGAACGCGGGGTGGGTGTAAATTTGTGGATCCACGCAAATTCCAGAACTTTCCACCACAGAAATGTGAGGAAAATGTGGTTTGTTTGACAAAATTTTAGGTTTGCAAGGGATTCTGGGTAACAGAACCTGGTGAGAGGCAGTCAAGTCACCCCATCCTGGATTCCCCTGGGTGTCTAGTTTTCAAAAATGTATAGGTTTGCTAGGTTTCCCTAGGTGCCGGCAGAGCTAGGGTTCAAAAACTACAGCTAGGCACTTTGCAAAAAAAGGGTAATTTTTCATTGTGAAAATGTGGTGTGTTCACGTTGCGTTTTGAGCCATTTCCTGTCGTGGGCACTATGCCTACCCACACAAGTGAGGTGCCATTTTTATCGGGAGACTTAGGGTAATTCAGATTTGTAAAGCAACTGTTATTACCTATTGACTTTCGATGCATTTCTGCCTTCCAAATGAAAGACAATGTGTAAAAGAAGTCATTTTGATAAATGACCGATAATTCTCATGCTAGTATGAGTGTTCCCAATTTCGGAAATGTGCAAATATCTACTGTTTCTAAACTCTATATTTTGTTCCCATTTCAGAAATACATAGGTGTCTTTCATACCGATTTTTCCATGTATACATTTTCCCAGAATAATTGCTATATACCCGCTACATAATAAAAAACCATTGCAAGTCGCTGCTCAGTTTTTGGCTCTGGGTTCGTCGGGTTCTTGGTGAACCTACAAGTCCTATATATCCCCACAACCAGTAAGGTCCCGCGGATGTAACGGTATATTGCTTTCAAAGAGCTGTTATAATTAGAAGAAGTTACAGGTGAAAACGTTGACACAAAAGGCTGTTTTTTTCAACTAATTTTCAATTTTTCCTATATTTAACTGTTTGTTTCTATAAAGAAACATTGAAGGATCTACACAAATGACCCCTTGCTGAATTCAGAATTTTGTCTACATTTCAAAAATGTATAGCTTTCCAGGATCAATTAATGCTTTCATACCCATTTCTACCATTTACTGGAAGGAGGTTGAAAGCACAAAAAATAGCAAAAATCGGCTATGTCCCAGAAAAATGCCAAAACTGTGTAAAAAAATTTGGTTTTCTGACAAAAGTCTGTCATTCCCTAAAAGCTGGGAAAATGGTGATTTCAGCCCCAGAAACCCTTTTTTGATACCATTTGCAGGGAAAAACCCAGACGCTTTCATTTACAGCACTTTTTTCCCATTTCTCCCAAAAAAAACAAAATTTAGCTGTATTTTGGCTAATTTCTGGGACCCCTCCAGGGGAATCCACAAACCCTGGGTACCTTTAGAATCCCCATGATGTTGGAAGAAAAGGATGCAAATTTGGCGTGGATACCTTATGTGGTCAAAAAGTTACAGGGGCCTAAGCGCGAACTACCCCAAATAGCCAAAAAAAGGCTTGGCACAGGGGGGGGAAAAGGCCTAGCAGCGAAGGGGTTAAGGTAACATTTTAAACTGTAAATAAAGACTGAAGTTCACCAGTTATAGGTATTTCAAGTAACTATATCTTGCAGCAGCTGCCGGCACTGATTGGAGGTATGGGGGGAGGCAGGGGGAGGACACGGGCGGTAGGGGGGTGGAGGCAGGAGGTAGAGGGGTGGGGGCAGGGGGGTGGACGCAGGGGGAAGCGGGAATTCAAAAAATAAAATAAAAACGTACCTTCTTGCTGCTCACTTGCCTTCATAGTCCTCCCTCACTCTGCCTTACCGGAAGCACACTCAAGCGACCAGTAAGCCAATCACAATGCTGCCTTAGCAGCGTTGTGATTGGTCTGAGCGCCGTGTTTCGGCGTTTAGACGCTGACTGGTAGCCTGGGCATGTTCTCAACGTAGGCTGCGATGCAGCCTGCATGGAGAACATGCGAAGTGCGCAAGACTGTTTTGGGCAGTCGAAGAGGGCCCGCCAAGCAGTCACTGCGCACTTTAGGAGGATGCTCCCACTCCTTCCCTTCCCCCGCCCCCAACGCAAAGCGGACGGAAGTAGGGGAAAATAAAATGATAATAATGCAAGTTATTATCATTTTATTTTCCCTTTGTGTCACTGCAAAAAAGCAGTGGGGTGACGCTCCTCCGCCTTAGCGGAGGCGCTGCCACTGATAACTTGTGCCCTAGCCATGCACTGCTTATGACCTCACATATTACATCACTCAGGACATGTTCTATAACATTGATAACATCACTGATGTAATCTGAAATGGCATAATTGATGACAACACTGTGCATGTCGGGGGCGCGAGTCATGGTTACTTGAAATAACTGTAACTGGTGAATTTCAGTGTTTTTTTTGTTTAAAATATTATGTTTAAAACTGACATTTTCACCTAACTAGAACGTCACTTTAACCTTTGTTTTTCCAGTGGAATATACATGTATATTCTGATTTGCTTATAATGTTTAAAACCATTGTTTTTGTATATATCTATGTCTTTATATGTATATATATCGATATTGAAACAAGTCAGATTCAAACATTTTAAGCAAACAACACTGCTTTGTAGTGAAACGTATTTAGAAAAATGAACGCGTGTGACATGGTGCAATATCCTGTTAATGTTTTTTTTATGGTAATAATCAAAAGAAGAGCGAGGAGATAGGGGCCAGTTCACTTCCCCTGGGTATAGTATAAGTATCAAAGGGAACTAGCTACTAAATAGGAGCTCTTAGTATGTGTATGTATGGCGACACATATGTGTTTTTAGAAGACCCTCACTCACCAACCTAGTTGGTGACATGCTTCATCATCGGGTCCCACCCAAGGTACCGAATGTACCTTGGGTGTGCTGCGACGCCTGGATACAGCGGAGCTGGTTCTGTGCAGTGAGTGTGCAGTGAGAGTGAGATGAGTGTGGTTTAAAAGCTGTCCGTAGGGTCCCGTTCAGGTAACAGAAGGACTATTTTAATGTATGGGCCCTCGGCAGTGGTTAAAAAGAGAGGTGGATATCTCTGGAGTTAATTAGGTTCCGATATCCTGGTCAACATGTTTCAGCCAGTCTCTCTATACTGGGCTGGCTTTCTTCAGGACCTTATGTGTGTGAGGTTAAAAAGGTGGTCTGGAACAAAGTGTGTAGAGACCATCTATGTGGTGCACTCGCTAAGGTGCATTATGTGATGAAGGATGATTTCCTCTGGCGACGCATACCTGTTATAGGGGTAAAAAAAGACGATAGACAAACATACACATTGATCCATTTAGATGTTGTTGTTTAAGCACATCTATTATTGTGAATCAGGAGCGTGGTGTCCGTGCTCTAATCGAATAAATTGCGTAGTGAGGACGGACCGTGGCGTTTTAGTGCATTGTAATTAGATCAAAACAATGTATACGCCGCTTATATATGCGTTAACAGGTGAAAATCAATATGCGATATTACATGGTGATAAATAAAGGGATAAAAAGGTAAAACCATGTTTGCTCACTCAGGAATTGTCTGAGAAATGCCCCATGAGTTCCGTGGGGGGCCCGACCTATTGACACACTCTGTGTGTTTTCGGAAAAGAAAATGGAAAAGAATGAAAAGGAGTAAACAGTAAAAGCACATACATCGTAAGTTGCTGGCGTGCCATATTACTGCAGGACTATTAGTCCCTCTCTGGCTGGAACCCCACTGAACAGAGCCCCACTTACTTCTTCAAGATCAGGGGCCCGTCTCCGTACCTAGTCTGGCCGCATCGGAACTCCGACGGTGAAAGACTGGTATGTTATGGGAGTTTAAATACCTTAGCAGATTCTGCCGGTAAAAGCAGGTTTTCTGTAACGACCTCCAGGTGCGGGTGATCAGTTTCCATTCCTTGCACCTGCGAGGATAAACAGAGAAGAAAGCGTGCGCACGTGTTTGTGTGTTTACGCTGCGTATGGATAAAGTTAAATTAGGAATACTTGTAAATAAGTTAAATGTCTGGAAATTCCCTTTATGGTATTACTTAACTTTATAATTAAAAAGGATATTTTTATCGGCTGTATTGTACTGAGGAACGCGCGCTAGAATGTTGGTTGTTTGGGTATATCTCCTCGGGGATAGACAGGACTCCGTGCTGGGACTCAGTACAATACAGCCGATAAAAATATCCTTTTTAATTATAAAGTTAAGTAATACCATAAAGGGAATTTCCAGACATTTAACTTATTTACAAGTATTCCTAATTTAACTTTTAAAGGTCGTTAGAGAAAACCTGCTTTTACCGGCAGAATCTGCTAAGGTATTTAAACTCCCATCACGTACCAGTCATTCACCGTCGGAGTTCCGATGCGGCCAGACTAGGTACGGAGACGGGCCCCTGATCTTGAAGAAGTAAGTGGGGCTCTGTTCAGTGGGGTTCCAGCCAGAGAGGGACTAATAGTCCTGCAGTAATATGGCACGCCAGCAACTTACGATGTATGTGCTTTTACTGTTTACTCCTTTTCATTCTTTTCCATTTTCTTTTCCGAAAACACACAGAGTGTGACAATAGGTCGGGCCCCCCACGGAACTCATGGGGCATTTCTCAGACAATTCCTGAGTGAGCAAACATGGTTTTACCTTTTTATCCCTTTATTTATCACCATGTAATATCGCATATTGATTTTCACCTGTTAACGCATATATAAGAGGCGTATACATTGTTTTGATCTAATTACAATGCACTAAAACGCCACGGTCCGTCCTCACTACGCAATTTATTCGATTAGAGCACGGACACCACGCTCCTGATTCACAATAATAGATGTGCTTAAACAACAACATCTAAATGGATCAATGTGTATGTTTGTCTATCGTCTTTTTTACCCCTATAACAGGTATGCGTCGCCAGAGGAAATCATCCTCCATCACATAATGCACCTTAGCGAGTGCACCACATAGATGGTCTCTTTCACACTTTGTTCCAGACCACCTTTTTAACCTCACACACATAAGGTCCTGAAGAAAGCCAGCCCAGTATAGAGAGACTGGCTGAAACATGTTGACCAGGATATCGGAACCTAATTAACTCCAGAGATATCCACCTCTCTTTTTTAACCACTGCCGAGGGCCCATACATTAAAATAGTCCTTCTGTTACCTGAACGGGACCCTACGGACAGCTTTTTAAACCACACTCATCTCACTCTCACTGCACACTCACTGCACAGAACCAGCTCCGCTGTATCCAGGCGTCGCAGCACACCCAAGGTACATTCGGTACCTTGGGTGGGACCCGATGATGAAGCATGTCACCAACTAGGTTGGTGAGTGAGGGTCTTCTAAAAACACATATGTGTCGCCATACATACACATACTAGGAGCTCCTATTTAGTAGCTAGTTCCCTTTGATACTTATAGTGTTTTTTTTATGGCACTCACTACCAGTATTTTGCCTAGTTCTTATCTACCAGAGAATATTTTCATACAATAGGAAAAAAGCAGTAGACAAGTGATACCTCTTTTTTCGTCCTAAGGCAGTAGGTAGCTACTGGGAAGTATCTGTGGTGGATACTCAAGTTTACCATTGATGTTTCAGGTCTAAAGATTATTGCATTCCATTTGGATGACTGAGTTATTCATTTTGTAAACTTGTTTCTCCAAAGGTGCCAAATGCGAGCAGTCAAGGCTTACTCTAGGAGGTGTTAAAGGGGCTGGAACTCAAATACAGCTTCACACAGTAATCGGACATAATAATCTCAATATTGACACGAGTTAAGTATTTTAAAAGGTCCTGATTTAGAGCAAAGGGCCATACAATTACACCCCAAAAATGAGCTTCCTGGCTCAGAATCTGCCCAGCTCCCCAACAAATATCCTTTGATGTATTTGTGTGCATAAAGGGCCTTCAGGCACAGAGGGGCATATTTACAGTAAAGTGGCAGAGCGCAGGTTAGCTCCAAAATAGCTAACGCAGCGCTCCCTCACTTTAGAAATGCAGGGATGCACCATATTTACAATAATATGGTGCACCCCTGCATTTCTCCCTGCACTGGCGCTAAATTAAGCATCCTAGCGCCAACGTAGCCATCCTTGCACCAGAGTGCAAGGGTGCCTGCATTGAGGGAATGATTGTTTATGTGCAGGAAGGGACACATTCCTGTACATGAACAATCATTCATGGCGTTTTCAGCAAAAACGAGGAGAAATACAACATTTCTCGTCGTTTCACCGTGTTAAGACCAGTTTTTCCCTGGTCTTAATTTTGGTGCTGCCTCCTATTTATGCCACCTTGTAAATAGGAGACAGCATCAAAATCAATGGGTGTTGCGGTGGAACGCCCACTGCAACACCCATTGCACGCCCCTTTCACGCTAAGTATAGTGTGAAAGGGTGCCTTATTTACAAGGTGGCGTGGCTTAACACCGCCTTGTAAATAAGGCAAAGCCCCTATCGCCACAGCAACATCGATAAAAGTGACGTTCCTGTGTCGATAGGGGCTTGTAAATATGTCTCAGTGTCTCCCCACATGTAAAGTGTCTACACAGGTGCAAACTGTCCAACAAAGTGTTAATGGAAAGTTGACAACCCTATCCCGAACCCATTGTCTGAAGCTGTGGGTTGGGTGGCTTCTCCTTTAACAAATTTCTCTGTCTGTTTGCTGTTCTAATAGTCTTTCAATTACTTGGAAAAAAGTCCCATAGTGTTAAAAAGTTTACCAAGCTTTTCAAAGCCCCCGCAAAAATATAATGCTAGATCACAAAAAAGGGTAGTCTCGAGGATATCTGAAACATCAAATGCACATTTCAAACAAACCAGCAAAACAGCCAGGGTTGGTATTGATCTTGAGCGGGTACCAGTCGTGCTAGACATCGCATATATCTTGTTCTTCTGCCTGTGTAATGAGTGAAGTACAGGGTCACTGATTCAATGTGTAACCTTATCACCAAGGGACCAATTGGAACAATGTGGGCGGGCCGGTTACTGGGACTCTGGTGTGTCAGGTGTCTGCATGAGTTCAGCCGCGCACTGTTGCTTCCCAGGGCTGCGCTGACATGTCACTGGACTTAAACCTATTTCCAACCCACAGAATTTGAAAGCTGCCACAGGGAGAATGTCCGTCATGTATGAGATGCCGTATTACTACAGAGAACGAGAGGGGGCTGACTCGCTTTCAAGAACTTTGCAATCCACCGAACTGCTGACCCCGCTTGACCTCCCCCCACGACCAACCGTGTCACCGGAACGGTAAGAAACAAATATAATCGGATTTGTTTTATACACAGTGGTGTAATCGGACGCCCGTGATGTCTTCTAAGCACTTCCACCGAGCTTTGTAATGTCTGTAGTCCAGGAAACACCACAGCCATTTAGCAGCACACAGGAGGGGAGGCCGGGTCATTGAGCGCAGGTCGTGAACCAAGTGTGGGGAATATGTATGTTAAGAAAACGTCTGCTGCCAAAGCATTGTATTGTGAGCCAGGAGCCTTGAATAAGGTGTTTTTCTGTCTCTAGACCGCACCCTTGAGTTTCACTAATTTGGAATGTCCGCGGCGCCCACCATGTTGAGTGACTAGTATCCCCTCATTATGAGGTATTTAAAGTACGAAATTTATGGCGCACTCACCTTCTAGAAATGTGTACAATCAATGTGTCTTGTGTCTACCCGTGAAAAAGTGCTGAATTTGAATACCTATGGCAGGCAGCGTTTCCTTTCCTTACTCGCTGTGCTGCTCGCACCCGAACACGCCGCTTCATCTTTTAAGCATGCCACGTCACGTTCCTGTGGCTTCTGGTTTCCTGCTTGGCTGCCTTTGTAATTACTGTGTTGACAGGTTGCTCCGGGTAGCACAGGACGATGCTCCTAATTACTGAAGAGAATACTTTTGCGCTTTTAAATGGGGAGCCTCGCGTCAGCAATGGAATCAATAGGTCTTCGCATTGCAGTCTTTTCATTTTTCACTCGACTTCTTTTCTTAACAGGTTAGATTAATATTATTTACGATATTTCTGCTAATTTTCGTCACCCGGGTATTCAGTGGGAGAGTCATTCATTTCATACACACTTTCTAAATTTAATGTAGATAGGGATGCGCAGAATATTTATTTTCCGAGAAATTGTGAGAATTTGCCTATTATGCAATCTGAAAATTATAAAATGTTACTGTTTTATGCTAAATTACAAATCTCTTTCAGACTCTTTTGCCCACACATCCACTTTGCGGCAAAGTGTTTGGAGACTGGATATGTTGTCATTTTTTTTTAAAGTGTGGGCTAAAAGATCAAGCCAGTACTTACTCCTTATTAACATTTGCAGAAATGTTTACCTACCAACTTTAGTGCCCGTCCCACGTTTTCATACTTTTAATTTCACAAACGCCATGACACTTGTGACATTTTTAACTGCTTTTCATGAAGTGTTCTTAGCACTTTACACACTTTATGCTCTTTTCAGCCGTGGCCCGTGCAGGTGCGATCGGTGGGGCGATGGGGCCGGGTGGGGGCGGATTTCGACAGATGACGACGAGGGACAATTAATTATTTATTTAATTTTCCATTGTGGTCGCCTGTCGAATCTTGCCCGACCGAGCCCCACCGTTCTTACCTGCACGGGCCGCGGATGGCTCTTTTGTGGACTCAAATAACATCTCAGTGAATCCCCTTTGCCCACCATGTCTAATGCATCCATCAGGCACTTTCCGGAGTGCACGGCTGTTTGAATACAGCCCATATGTAGTGGACTATTTCAGTGAAGCCCATGAGCTGTGCCGGTGATTGGTGACGAATTAGTCATAACAGCACTTTACATGTCTTATGCTACTCAAGGGACCCAAACAATGCCCCAGTGAATTTCTGTGGCTCCCCGGACCACTTACACACTTTTCATTGAATTGAGACTTGTGAGGACTTGGTGTTAGAACTGGGGGTCTCTAGTTGGCAGAGGTAGGTACCTTTGTCCAAATAGGGACCCTTGCTTCTAGTCAGGGTAAGGGGGATACACTACTAAAATAACCCCTGCTCACCCCCTTGGTAGCTTGGCACGAGCAGGCAGGCTTATCTCCGAGGCAGTGTGTAAAGCATTTGTGAACACATACAGTAACCCAGTGACAACACTACAGATGGACACCACACAGGTTGTATTATAAAAATACGTATTTTTATATAGACTTAACACAAGACCCAAAACGACAAAAATCCACAATACACTATGAAAAATATGAGTGTCAATAGTAGAAAATAGTTCAGTTCAATAAAGATGGTAAATGCGACACTCAATGTTCAATGTACCTTGGGATGCGGAACGCGATACAAACAAAAGAGTTGCAGGGAAGGTGATGCGTCGGTTCCTTACACGCAAGAACGGTGATGCGTCGGTTCCTTGCTCCGGGGGAGGTGATGCGTTGGTTCCCTACTGCTGCGTAGGGGACGGTGATGCGTCGGTTCCTTACCGGAGAGGAGGTGATGCGTCGGTTCTTCACCGCGTGGGGAGGTGATGCGTCGGTTTCTTACTGCGCTTCTGTGGCGATGCGACCCGCAGCGCCGCGATGCGATGACCTGGTGCAATGAAACAAAATGGCGTCTTCCTCTCGATGCGACACTCAGGGGGCGATGCGTGCATGCTCGACGGCCGTGCGGCGACTCAGTGAATCTTCTGAGCCGCGACAGGCCCTGCGACACGCTTCTCCGATGATGCGATGGCGACACTCTTCTCCGGTGATGCGAGGCGCTTCGGCGATGCGATGGCGACAGCGGCAGTGGCGGCACGCTTTCTCGGCGATGCGACGACAGCGGCTGTGGCGGCGACACGCTTCTCCCTCTTGAGTCGCACTTCCAGCTCCCAGCGACACGCAGTCTCTCAGAAGGCCCAACACAACAGCAGGCACTTCAAATTCCTAGCAAGGGAATTCAGGGGAGCTGGTTGGTGAAGTCTTGTGTCCCTGAGACTTCAGCAGGAGGCAAGCTCAATCTTCAAGCCCTTAGAGATGTTCTGCAAGATGATGAAAGTAGCACAAAGTTCCTTTCTCCTTTCTTTGGCAATCAGGCAACCACTGCAGGCCAATCCCTCAAACAGCACACAGCATAGGGATAGTTTCCTCCTTCAGCTTCTCTGGTTCCTCTCCTCAGCAAAGGTTCGTCTTGTTTGTTCCAGAAGTGATCTAAAGTCTTGAGGTCAGTGCCCCAGTATTTATACCCATAAATCCTTTGTCCTCTGAAGGCAGAGGGTCCTGTACCTAGTCCAAACCCGTTCTGGGTGCATTCTGCCAGTGCACACCCTCTTCCTTTGTCAGTGTGGGCCAGGGACATCAGACGGACCACAGGAGGTGGAGCCAGCATTGTGGAAGGCAGGCACAGCCCTATTCAGGCCCAGGTGCTACCCCTTCCACCACTCTACATGCAGATAGGTCTATTCAGCCCTGTGCTGACTCACCCTGTCTCCTGGAGTCCCCCAGCCCCTGTCACTCACAAACCAGACATACAATACACAAGCTAGCAGAGGCAGGCTGGATGGTTAGGCAAGAAAATACCTACTTTCTAAAAGTGGTATTTTCAAACACAGAATGTTAAAACCAACTTCACTAAAATATGTATTTTATCATTCTGAGTTCAGGCATACTAAATTCGTTTTTCTACCACGTTTCCTGGGTCAGTTAAGATTATAAGATGTTATAATCAAACTGCCCATTCTGGCCTATGGGGACAGGTAGCCTTGCAATAGTGAAAAACGAAATTGGCTGTAATTCACTATCAGGACGTGCCACACACACCAGGGCATGTCCTACCTTACACCTACAATGCACCCTGCCCTAGGGCCTACCTTAGGGGTGACTAACATGCAGAAAAGGGAAGGTTTGGGGACTGGTAAATGGGTGCACTTACCAAGTCGACATGGCAGTACCAGACTGCACACAGGCTCTGCAATGGCAGGCCTGAGACACACTTTACAAGCTGCTCCTGTGGGTGGCACAACCAGTGCTGCAGGCCCACCAGCAGCATTTGATTCACAGGCCCTGGGCACAAACAGTGCACTGTACTAGGGTCTGACAGTGAATCAAATAGGCCAATCATGGAGTCACTAATCCATACATCAATTTATAACAGAGAGCATATGCACTTTAGCACTGATCAGCAGTGGTAAAGTGCCCAGAGTCATAAAACCAACAAAAACAGGTCAGAGAAAGTACAGTAGGAAGGCAAAAAGTTCAGGGATGACCCTGCAAAAAGGGCCAAGTCCAACACAACCCCCTTCCAGCCAAAAACGCAGGGTCGACCAATCACTACCTTGATGGGCTTCCCTGCTTTGGGCGATAGAACCTGGACCCTGGCCCGCAACAGCAGGGGCATATTCCAGTTCTACGCCAATCTGAACCTATCTGGATCCCTCTGTCCATACTCTCAGGGCCCACCAAGCTAACCCATGGGGAACCCTTCTCCTCACATGTGGACACCATCAATGCAGCACCTAGCCTTATCTTGCTCACAGGTGTGTCCCAACAGACAGACAGTAAGCTCATGGCCAACACAGAGGTGTGGTCCAGTCCACCCCTGGGGTGCGACTCCTGTCCCCCCCCAGGGAGCACTCTGTCCACCAGGACAGCAAGCCACAGTAGTCACTGACAGCTGTCAGTGATGAGACCCGGGCCTTATGCCTCTCAGGGCTCTCAAACCTCTGGGGTGTCAGAGAGCGGGGGGCAGTAGCCCCAGGTGCCTGGCACCCTTTGTCCACTCTCCCTCCTGTCAGGTCAGGTATGACATCCTGACACTGACCCACCAGCCCCTGGCCTGTACCCGGCGGCTGGACCGGAGACTGGGGTGGGCTTTCCCACACCCGGTCCTTCTCCTCGGGGCTCTGCACCCTCCCACCTGGAGCAGTACCCCCTTCCAGAATTGTCAGGGCACCTGTGGCTGGCGTCCTGCACAATTCTCCCACCAGTTCAGCTCTATCCTGCAACTGGGATCCCAGCATAGGGTCTGTACCCTTAGACTGGGCAAAGGCCAGGGGTGAGGCTGTCCTCTTCCCACCCCCCTTATTGGGGCCCTGCACCCTCCCACCTGGAGCGGTGCCCCCAGAAGACGAACTGGTAGGGGCACTGTTAGCAGCTGCCCCTTCCTCCAGGTCAGGGGGGACACCCTGAACCTGGCCCTCCAACCCAGGGTCTGTACCCTTAGGCTGGACCTGTGCCTGGCAGCCCAGGACTTCCGGGAGGGTACACCAACCCCCCTCAAGGGAAACACACTCCTCTAGAGTTGTGTAAGAATCTGCCTGGTGCACCAGGACTTCCTGGGGAGCACGCATGCCCCCCCAGAGGGTAACACATCTCTCATGTGTTGTGTGACAGTCTGCCTGGCGCTGATCTCCCAACCTCTGTCCACCTGACAGTGCGTGAAGACCCCCCAAAACAGAAGTGGTGTCACCATGGTCACTCCTAGGAGGCTCAGCCCTTCTGGCTGGCCCCTGACCCACTGGCTCTCCCACTGGGGAACACATACCCCTCTCACCCCTCAATCTGAACTTCTGCACCCTCCCAACTGGAGCAGCACCGCCAGACACCAGAACCACTGGAGCTCCATTTACAGACGCTCCAGGTTCTCTAGACCCTGGGAGATCCCCCTCAAATGGCCTACCAGTACAGTCTAGGCCCCCAACCTGGTTTTCCCTTAGGGATCCCTCCAGGCCCTGAGACTGGGTTTCGGGCACCTTGGGACACGCAGACCCACACTCACTCCTTCTCCGCAGAGACAGGACGTGAGCCCCTACACCCCTCCCACTACACTGGGACCTAGCTGGGCTACACTGAACCTCTCCCACCACTCTGGGTTGGAAGACACCTGAGCCACCCCTCTTAGGGCCACTCCCCAATGCCTCTTCAGACCCTCTGGAATCCACCAAAAGGTCTGCCTCCATTGTGAGCTCCCTGGGGTCAGAGAACTCACACTCCACCAGGTGTTGGCATAGCTCTGGAAAATAGGGACTTACAATATGCTCTCCCTCAATTGGATCACACAGTCCCACCAACCTATCCTTCACCTCACCATCCAGTGCCTTGCACACGTACCCCGCACCACTCTCCTGAGACTGGCAAACCAGTATCTGACTGTCTCTGTCACTCAACCCACACTCTTCTGGGCGGTCTCCACACTCACACACCAGGACTTCAACCATGGGGGGAACCCCTCTCCCTGCACCTCCAATCTAGAGTCAGTAGAGTGTCCCTCCCACCACTAGGGCTATGAACCCCTGTGCCAGTTCCCCAATCCACCTCAGGGACACTGTGCACCACTGGAGCTACCTCATATCCTTGAACCTCCAGGTGTATATTAACCCCCTCCTTCAAGTCAGGCGCCACATCTCGGGGTCTGTGTACTGCTCCCTCAGCACTAGCTAATTCAATTTTGCTGCCACCATCTGAGCTGGACTCCACCTCCAACTCAGCCAAGCTCACTTCTTGAGCTTCACACATTTCTTTTTCAGCTAAGGCTCGCTCTATCTCCTCGCACTCCCGGTCTAGCTTCCTCAGCCTCCGGTCACGAGCACGAATCCGATTCCTCTCTTCACGAGCCAATCTTTCCCAAAATGTTTCCTCCTCAGGGCCACTGCCCTCTTGGTATTCTGGCTGGGGATCCTCCCCCTCAGATTCCTCCTCAGAGTCATCTGCTAGTGTTGCTTCCCAGCGTAGCACCTCATAGCTATGCAGGGCTGCCTCAAGATCCTGCCTTGTGGATCTCCTCTTCACAGGTAGCCCCCTCTCCTTGGAAAATACTTTTAGTTCCCTTATCTTGTAGATATTCAGGTGCCAAAAGTTGACTTCCATTTTGACATGGCCCAACAGGTGCAACAACTAACCAGAGTTCCAATAACCAAAGTCCAAAGGGAAACAGGGAAAAAATAGTATGTGGTTGCGTTTGGTCTGCACTCACTAGTAGTGTACACCAATTACTGTACATGAATCACAAATGCAAGTCCAGAATCCTCACCTCTGACCACCAATGTTAGAACTGGGGGTCTCTAGTTGGCAGAGGTAGGTACCTTTGTCCAAATAGGGACCCTTGCTTCTAGTCAGGGTAAGGGGGATACACTACTAAAATAACCCCTGCTCACCCCCTTGGTAGCTTGGCAGGAGCAGGCAGGCTTATCTCTTATTACACATACAGTAACCCAGTGACAACACAACAGATGGACACCACACAGGTTGTATTATAAAAATAAGTATTTTTATATAGACTTAACACAAGACCCAAAACGACAAAAATCCACAATACACTAGGAAAAATATGACTGTCAATGGTAGAAAATAGTTCAGTTCAATAAAGATGGTAAATGCGACACTCAATGTTCAATGTACCTTGGGATGCGGAACGCGATACAAACAAAAGAGTTGCAGGGAAGGTGATGCGTCGGTTCCTTACACGCAAGAACGGTGATGCGTCGGTTCCTTGCTCCGGGGGAGGTGATGCGTCGGTTCCCTACTGCTGCGTAGGGGACGGTGATGCGTCAGTTCCTTACTGGAGAGGAGGTGATGCGTCGGTTCTTCACCGCGTGGGGAGGTGATGCGTCGGTTTCTTCTGCGCTTCTGTGGCGATGCGACCCGCAGTGCCGCGATGCGATGACGACCCGGTGCAATGAAACAAAATGGCATCTTCCTCTCGATGCGACACTCAGGGGGCGATGCGTGCACGCCCGACGGCCGTGCGGCGACTCAGTGAATCTTCTGAGCCGTGACAGGCCCTGCGACACGCTTCTCCGATGATGCGACGGCGTCTGATGCGACGACGACACTCTTCTCCGGTGATGCGAGGCGCTTCGGCGATGCGATGGCGACAGCGGCGGCACGCTTTCTCGGCGATGCGACGACAGCGGCTGCGGCGGCGACACGCTTCTCCCTCTTGAGTCGCGCTTCCAGCTCCCAGTGACACGCAGTCTCTCAGAAGGCCCAACACAACAGCAGGCACTTCAAATTCCCAGCAAGGGAATTCAGGGGAGCTGGTTGGTGAAGTCTTGTGTCCCTGAGACTTCAGCAGGAGGCAAGCTCAATCTTCAAGCCCTTGGAGATGTTCTGCAAGATGATGAAAGTAGCACAAAGTTCCTTTCTCCTTTCTTTGGCAATCAGGCAACCACTGCAGGCCAATCCCTCAAACAGCACACAGCATAGGGATAGTCTCCTCCTTCAGCTTCTCTGGTTCCTCTCCTCAGCAAAGGTTTGTCTTGTTTGTTCCAGAAGTGATCTAAAGTCTTGGGGTCAGGGCCCCAGTATTTATACCCATAAATCATTTGTCCTCTGAAGGCAGAAGGTCCTGTACCTAGTCCAAACCAGTTCTGGGTGCATTCTGCCAGTGCACACCCTCTTCCTTTGTCAGTGTGGGCCAGGGACATCAGACGCACCACAGGAGGTGGAGCCAGCATTGTGGAAGGCAGGCACAGCCCTATTCAGGCCCAGGTGCTACCCCTCCCACCACTCTACATGCAGAAAGGTCTATTCAGCCCTGTGCTGACTCACCCTGTCTCCTGGAGTCCCCCAGCCCCTGTCACTCACAAACCCAGACATACAATACAGAAGCTAGCAGAGGCAGGCTGGATGGTTAGGGAAGAAAATACCTACTTTCTAAAAGTGGTATTTTCAAACACAGAATGTTAAAACCAACTTCACTAGAAGATGTATTTTATCATTCTGAGTTCAGGCATACTAAATTCGTTTTTCTACCACGTTCCCTGGGTCAGTTAGGATTATAAGATGTTATAATCAAACTGCCCATTCTGGCCTATGGGGACAGGTAGCCTTGCAATAGTGAAAAACGAAATTGGCTGTAATTCACTATCAGGACATGCCACACACACCAGGGCATGTCCTACCTTACACCTACAATGCACCCTGCCCTAGGGCCTACCTTAGGGGTGACTAACATGCAGAAAAGGGAAGGTTTGGGGACTGGTAAATGGGTGCACTTACCAAGTCGACATGGCAGTACCAGACTGCACACAGGCTCTGCAATGGCAGGCCTGAGACACACTTTACAAGCTGCTCCTGTGGGTGGCACAACCAGTGCTGCAAGCCTACCAGCAGCATTTGATTCACAGGCCCTGGGCACAAACAGTGCACTGTACTAGGGTCTGACAGTGAATCAAATAGGCCAATCATGGAGTCACTAATCCATACATCAATTTATAACAGAGAGCATATGCACTTTAGCACTGATCAGCAGTGGTAAAGTGCCCAGAGTCATAAAACCAACAAAAACAGGTCAGAGAAAGTACAGGAGGAAGGCAAAAAGTTCAGGGATGACCCTGCAAAAAGGGCCAAGTCCAACACAACCCCCTTCCAGCCAAAAACGCAGGGTCGACCAATCACTACCTTGATGGGCTTCCCTGCTTTGGGCGATAGAACCTGGACCCTGGCCCGCAACAGCAGGGGCATATTCCAGTTCTACGCCAATCTGAACCTATCTGGATCCCTCTGTCCATACTCTCAGGGCCCACCAAGCTAACCCATGGGGAACCCTTCTCCTCACATGTGGACACCATCAGTGCAGCACCTAGCCTTATCTTGCTCACAGGTGTGTCCCAACAGACAGACAGTAAGCTCATGGCCAACACAGAGGTGTGGTCCAGTCCACCCCTGGGGTGCGACTCCTGTCCCCCCCCAGGGAGTACTCTGTCCACCAGGACAGCAAGCCACAGTGGTCACTGACAGCTGTCAGTGATGAGACCCGGGCCTTATGCCTCTCAGGGCTCTCAAACCTCTGGGGTGTCAGAGAGCGGGGGGCAGTAGCCCCAGGTGCCTGGCACCCTTTGTCCACTCTCCCTCCTGTCAGGTCAGGTATGACATCCTGACATTGACCCACCAGCCCCTGGCCTGTACCCGGCGGCTGGACCGGAGACTGGGGTGGGCTTTCCCACACCCGGTCCTTCTCCTCGGGGCTCTGCACCCTCCCACCTGGAGCGGTACCCCCTTCCAGAATTGTCAGGGCACCTGTGGCTGGCGTCCTGCACAATTCTCCCACCAGTTCAGGGGTTCTATCCTGCAACTGGGATCCCAGCATAGGGTCTGTACCCTTAGACTGGGCAAAGGCCAGGGGTGAGGCTGTCCTCTTCCCACCCCCCTTATTGGGGCCCTGCACCCTCCCACCTGGAGCGGTGCCCCCAGAAGACGAACTGGTAGGGGCACTGTTAGCAGCTGCCCCTTCCTCCAGGTCAGGGGGGACACCCTGAACCTGGCCCTCCAACCCAGGGTCTGTACCCTTAGGCTGGACCTGTGCCTTGCAGCCCAGGACTTCCGGGAGGGTACACCAACCCCCCTCAAGGGAAACACACTCCTCTAGAGTTGTGAAAGAATCTGCCTGGCGCACCAGGACTTCCTGGGGAGCACGCATGCCCCCCCAGAGGGTAACACATCTCTCATGTGTTGTGTGACAGTCTGCCTGGCGCTGATCTCCCAACCTCTGTCCACCTGACAGTGCGTGAAGACCCCCCAAAACAGAAGTGGTGTCACCATGGTCACTCCTAGGAGGCTCAGCCCTTCTGGCTGGCCCCTGACCCACTGGCTCTCCCACTGGGGAACACATACCCCTCTCACCCCTCAATCTGAACTTCTGCACCCTCCCAACTGGAGCAGCACCGCCAGACACCAGAACCACTGGAGCTCCATTTACAGACGCTCCAGGTTCTCTAGACCCTGGGAGATCCCCCTCAAATGGCCTACCAGTACAGTCTAGGCCCCCAACCTGGTGTTCCCTTAGGGATCCCTCCAGGCCCTGAGACTGGGTTTCGGGCACCTTGGGACACGCAGTCCCACACTCACTCCTTCTCCGCAGAGACAGGACGTGAGCCCCTACACCCCTCCCACTACACTGGGACCTAGCTGGGCTACACTGAACCTCTCCCACCACTCTGGGTTGGAAGACACCTGAGCCACTCCTCTTAGGGCCACTCCCCAATGCCTCTTCAGACCCTCTGGAATCCACCAAAAGGTCTGCCTCCATTGTGAGCTCCCTGGGGTCAGAGAACTCACACTCCACCAGGTGTTGGCATAGCTCTGGAAAATAGGGACTTACAATATGCTCTCCCTCAATTGGATCACACAGTCCCACCAACCTATCCTTCACCTCACCATCCAGTGCCTTGCACACATACCCCGCACCACTCTCCTGAGACTGGCAAACCAGTATCTGACTGTCTCTGTCACTCAACCCACACTCTTCTGGGTGGTCTCCACACTCACACACCAGGACTTCAACCATGGGGGGAACCCCTCTCCCTGCACCTCCAATCTAGAGTCAGTAGAGTGTCCCTCCCACCACTAGGGCTATGAACCCCTGTGCCAGTTCCCCAATCCACCTCAGGGACACTGTGCACCACTGGAGCTACCTCATATCCTTGAACCTCCAGGTGTATACTAACCCCCTCCTTCAAGTCAGGCGCCACATCTCGGGGTCTGTGTACTGCTCCCTCAGCACTAGCTAATTCAATTTTGCTGCCACCATCTGAGCTGGACTCCACCTCCAACTCAGCCAAGCTCACTTCTTGAGCTTCACACATTTCTTTTTCAGCTAAGGCTCGCTCTATCTCCTCGCACTCCCGGTCTAGCTTCCTCAGCCTCCGGTCACGAGCACGAATCCGATTCCTCTCTTCACGAGCCAATCTTTCCCAAAATGTTTCCTCCTCAGGGCCACTGCCCTCTTGGTATTCTGGCTGGGGATCCTCCCCTCAGATTCCTCCTCAGAGTCATCTGCTAGTGTTGCTTCCCAGCGTAGCACCTCATAGCTATGCAGGGCTGCCTCAAGATCCTGCCTTGTGGATCTCCTCTTCACAGGTAGCCCCCTCTCCTTGGAAAATACTTTTAGTTCCCTTATCTTGTAGATATTCAGGTGCCAAAAGTTGACTTCCATTTTGACATGGCCCAACAGGTGCAACAACTAACCAGAGTTCCAATAACCAAAGTCCAAAGGGAAACAGGGAAAAAATAGTATGTGGTTGCGTTTGGTCTGCACTCACTAGTAGTGTACACCAATTACTGTACATGAATCACAAATGCAAGTCCAGAATCCTCACCGCTGACCACCAATGTTAGAACTGGGGGTCTCTAGTTGGCAGAGGTAGGTACCTTTGTCCAAATAGGGACCCTTGCTTCTAGTCAGGGTAAGGGGGATACACTACTAAAATAACCCCTGCTCACCCCCTTGGTAGCTTGGCACGAGCAGGCAGGCTTATCTCTTATTACACATACAGTAACCCAGTGACAACACAACAGATGGACACCACACAGGTTGTATTATAAAAATAAGTATTTTTATATAGACTTAACACAAGACCCAAAACGACAAAAATCCACAATACACTAGGAAAAATATGACTGTCAATGGTAGAAAATAGTTCAGTTCAATAAAGATGGTAAATGCGACACTCAATGTTCAATGTACCTTGGGATGCGGAACGCGATACAAACAAAAGAGTTGCAGGGAAGGTGATGCGTCGGTTCCTTACACGCAAGAACGGTGATGCGTCGGTTCCTTGCTCCGGGGAGGTGATGCGTCGGTTCCCTACTGCTGCGTAGGGGACGGTGATGCGTCAGTTCCTTACTGGAGAGGAGGTGATGCGTCGGTTCTTCACCGCGTGGGGAGGTGATGCGTCGGTTTCTTCTGCGCTTCTGTGGCGATGCGACCCGCAGCGCCGCGATGCGATGACGACCCGGTGCAATGAAACAAAATGGCATCTTCCTCTCGATGCGACACTCAGGGGGCGATGCGTGCACGCCCGACGGCCGTGCGGCGACTCAGTGAATCTTCTGAGCCGTGACAGGCCCTGCGACACGCTTCTCCGATGATGCGACGGCGTCTGATGTGACAACGACACTCTTCTCCGGTGATGCGAGGCGCTTCGGCGATGCGATGGCGACAGCGGCGGCACGCTTTCTCGGCGATGCGACGACAGCGGCTGCGGCGGCGACACGCTTCTCCCTCTTGAGTCGCGCTTCCAGCTCCCAGTGACACGCAGTCTCTCAGAAGGCCCAACACAACAGCAGGCACTTCAAATTCCCAGCAAGGGAATTCAGGGGAGCTGGTTGGTGAAGTCTTGTGTCCCTGAGACTTCAGCAGGAGGCAAGCTCAATCTTCAAGCCCTTGGAGATGTTCTGCAAGATGATGAAAGTAGCACAAAGTTCCTTTCTCCTTTCTTGGGCAATCAGGCAACCACTGCAGGCCAATCCCTCAAACAGCACACAGCATAGGGATAGTCTCCTCCTTCAGCTTCTCTGGTTCCTCTCCTCAGCAAAGGTTTGTCTTGTTTGTTCCAGAAGTGATCTAAAGTCTTGGGGTCAGGGCCCCAGTATTTATACCCATAAATCCTTTGTCCTCTGAAGGCAGAAGGTCCTGTACCTAGTCCAAACCAGTTCTGGGTGCATTCTGCCAGTGCACACCCTCTTCCTTTGTCAGTGTGGGCCAGGGACATCAGACGCACCACAGGAGGTGGAGCCAGCATTGTGGAAGGCAGGCACAGCCCTATTCAGGCCCAGGTGCTACCCCTCCCACCACTCTACGTGCAGAAAGGTCTATTCAGCCCTGTGCTGACTCACCCTGTCTCCTGGAGTCCCCCAGCCCCTGTCACTCACAAACCCAGACATACAATACAGAAGCTAGCAGAGGCAGGCTGGATGGTTAGGGAAGAAAATACCTACTTTCTAAAAGTGGTATTTTCAAACACAGAATGTTAAAACCAACTTCACTAGAAAATGTATTTTTATCATTCTGAGTTCAGGCATACTAAATTCGTTTTTCTACCACGTTCCCTGGGTCAGTTAGGATTATAAGATGTTATAATCAAACTGCCCATTCTGGCCTATGGGGACAGGTAGCCTTGCAATAGTGAAAAACGAAATTGGCTGTAATTCACTATCAGGACATGCCACACACACCAGGGCATGTCCTACCTTACACCTACAATGCACCCTGCCCTAGGGCCTACCTTAGGGGTGACAAACATGCAGAAAAGGGAAGGTTTGGGGACTGGTAAGTGGGTGCACTTACCAAGTCGACATGGCAGTACCAGACTGCACACAGGCTCTGCAATGGCAGGCCTGAGACACACTTTACAAGCTGCTCCTGTGGGTGGCACAACCAGTGCTGCAAGCCCACCAGCAGCATTTGATTCACAGGCCCTGGGCACAAACAGTGCACTGTACTAGGGTCTGACAGTGAATCAAATAGGCCAATCATGGAGTCACTAATCCATACATCAATTTATAACAGAGAGCAGATGCACTTTAGCACTGATCAGCAGTGGTAAAGTGCCCAGAGTCATAAAACCAACAAAAACAGGTCAGAGAAAGTACAGGAGGAAGGCAAAAAGTTCAGGGATGACCCTGCAAAAAGGGCCAAGTCCAACACTTGGTCAAAACAGCACTTTACACTACCACCTTATGTACCTTGGAGGCCCATCCACGTTTTTAGCAAGATTAATGTTAGGACACGTACGCATTGATATTAATATTTTAAATATGTATGTTTAACATGTATGAATTTTTTCATCTAGCCTGTTTACAATGTTTTTTAATATGAAGAATTAGGTAATGGTTTTAATTAATCATACAACTAAAGATATAATGATGCTTAGGTACAGTTCCGCAATTTTGCACATACATATTAATTAGTTGTGCAATGAAGTTCATTTGAGGGTCGAATCGCCTGTTTTTTAGGTCTTGTTAAATTCAGCGCATGCACTGGTTGTTGCAGGACATATTGTTAGCATCCATTGGGATTTGAGTCTACTCATTGCTTACCATTGGTTGGCTTTATTGTCACTCTCATTTGCTCGCTTTATATTCATCAGCATCAATCGGATTTACTTCCTCTTCTGGTGTTTGTCCCTCTCCTGGAGCATGGACCAATTATTTGTGTGCTTGCACTATTCCAATTTCAGGCAGTACTTTATTTGTTTAGTATAAGTGCTCTGCAACAGTACATGCTTTACAACTGTCTCATTTGTGTACTTCATGTTCCTCTTTCTTGCCTGTTTGTTTATTCCCTTGCACGCCCTCCCTCATTTGCTGTTCTTGCTTCTTTCCCAGTCGCCCAACTTCCATTGCCCTTCTTGCTTTCCCACCTCCTCTGTAGTCCATGTGCTTCCCGATCCCTGCCTGCTTACCCTTCGTTGACTGTTCGCTTCCCCATCCTCACCTGCCCTGTCTCTGTTGTCCTTTTACTTCCCCATCCATGCCCACTCTCTATTGTCCTGGTGTTCCCCTTCCCTGACTGCCAGCCCAACCTCCACTGTCTATGTGCTTCAACACTCTGTTGCCCATGTGCCTCCTTGCCCCATCCCTCCGTTGCCTGTGTGCTTCCCTCCATTGCCGGTGTGCTTCCCTATTGTTGTCCCTCGCCTCTCCTTTTTCCCCCCACCAACATCCTTCTCTAAGCACCATTTTGGCTCGTCCCCCACCCGTTACCAAACCAACATCCCGATTGATTTGTTTTTTTTGCTTTAAAACTAAAATGCATTAACCCCATATCAAAAAATCCCATTTTATGCAGCTTTTTAATGACTAATTCATCTAGGATTGGTAAATAAAAAGAAAAAACATGTTTGCTTATTTTGTAGGTGAACAGATCCGTGCTGGCATGTGTCCACAAAATGATGTGGTGGTTGCATCATATCACTTTTGTTTACATTATTTTCTGCCATGCTGCACAGCAGATGCGCTTCTGTACTGTATGGTGAACAAACTTTGCCAAAGCCAATAGGTCTCGCATATGAGTGAGCTGTTGGCTTTGGGAATCAGGCGTGAGTGGGTAACAGGGTGGGTGGGTGTGGGTGGGTAACGGGGTGGGCAGGTGGGGATGGGTAACTGGACGGTTAAAAAAGCACTACTGATCCTACTGGGAGTACTTGAGGTTGCAAGGGTGACCCAAGCAGACTAGGCTTTGCTGGGGATGGCAATGCTGGTGGCCAAATGGGACATTGTGACCCATTGGAAATCTTCTAAACCTCCGACAATGTCACAATGGAGACGCAGGGTGGACTGGTGTGCTCAACAAGATAAGCTAGTATACGAGGCTTGAGGATGTCCGGCTAAGCGCGCTAAAATCTGGAATAAATGGTTTGAGGTGGGGGCTGTGGACTGATTATGAGGGCGTTCTTGTGAAACTAATGTCATTAGCAGTGTATGTGATCTTGCATACCGTCTTTACTATGATTATGCAGTGGCGTAGCTAGGCTTTTTGGCGTCCATGGCGGTCCTAGCCTTTGCTGCCCCTCAGCGGGCGTGAGATCAGGTGGGGGGGGTGCTTGCGATCATTTTCTGCATTTGCTGCCCCTTCGCGGCCGCAGGTAAAAGGGGGCGAGGCCGCCACCCCCAAAAATCATGCCGTCTGGGGCAGATTGCCTCCCCCAAACCCCACCCCTTGCTATGCCACTGTGACGATGATGGTTTCAGCCCCACCAGGGGCCTTGTGTTGGTTTTAATATGACCTGTTGTATCAGTAAGAAAAACAATAAAAACTTGTTTATCAAAAAAAGCGCTATGAAGCAGCCAGCGCTGGCCGCTTCATAGCATTTTTTTTTTTACTTTCATCAGTGGGAGAACAAATTGACAGGAGGTGGGAGAAGAAACAGGCTTAAAATAGCTGAGTAAAGAAAGGCAAATCATGAAAAAGATACATTATGTTATCTCGAGATAAGAAGAAAAAAAGTAATATACATGAAGTTATAAAAATAATACATGGTATAGCCACAAAGCATGAAGCTATGTCCATATCAATCACACACAAAAATTGTGAGGTTAAGTTAATTTGTGAAGTTGCAATGACTGATAAAGGAAAAGCCCAGAATTGGAGCACTGCGTTCTTCGTGGCATGAGTCATCTGGTAACATTATCAGACAACCATGTATTCATCCT
Source organism: Calotriton arnoldi (assembly GCA_963921515.1). Classification (NCBI taxonomy): domain Eukaryota; kingdom Metazoa; phylum Chordata; class Amphibia; order Caudata; family Salamandridae; genus Calotriton; species Calotriton arnoldi. Next base: position 4,716,312 of record CAWUFW010000233.1, on the reverse strand, counting down.
ACAAATGGGGTGCAGCGAAGATGAAGACATAGCGTATTAAGAGGTAATCAAAGTACTCTTTCCATTCACCAATCAAAAACTGAAAGAGGAATGGGTTCATTTCCCATATACAAAGAAAGAGGTATTATTTCAGGCCAATGTAAACAAGGTGTTTCCTGGGAAAACTGCTTGTTTAATACACCAAAAAGAGGGTAAAAATGTTTTCCATGATAATGTGGTGAAGCAAATACTGGTTGGGGGCAAACTAATAAAGGAAGAGTGTCCCCAAGGCGAAAGATAGGAAGGCATATTCCCTACAAAAAAACTGAATCCTTTTCCAAACATAACTCCACTATACTTTCAACTTGTACAGGGTCACAGTACGGCCAGTGTTAGTCACCGGGAGCTGGTCTTCCTCCTCCCGACAGGGTTCCAACCCAAGAATCACATTGGGGAAACTGTTTGGACCTGGCACCATTCAGGGCCGGACTGGGAATGCAAACCGGCCCTGGCAATTGAGTCTGGCCGGCCGCAGGGAGGGGGGGGGATTGGCAGGTGCGGGTGGAAAACACTGCAGCTGATTTTGTTACAGGGGACCGATATTGCCGCTATGCTGCAAAACCAGCCCCCAGTAACAAAAACGGCCCCCAAGGGGTCCAAAACGGGCCCCCACCCTGGCGGCCCACTGGGGAAACGCCCTGTGTCCGCTACTGCCAGTCTGGCCTTGCCACAAGTAAAACTCAGACACGAAGACAGCCATGCTGGAATAGAACCCCTCAACACAGACAACACATTCCTAAAAGAATCGTAGATACCGAAGGTGGGCAAACTAGGAGGTCATGTGGCAGTTATTTGAAATAGAAAATTGACCTGACCGCAATGGCTTGCTGTGACCATGGTCGGTAAAGACTACACGCTGAAATGAGAACATGAAAATTACTTTTAAAATGCAGTATTTTGCTTTCAGTGTAGGAAAAACACAACGTTTAGGTATAAATTAGAATCTTTTGTGACTTTCTATTTAAAAACAGCAAAATACATTTCAGTTCTTGTATTCGAATAAGCATCAATATAATGAAATATCACATTCCCAATTAAGACAATTATTAATATATAAATAGCCAAAGTTTTCCTTGATGGTGAAGGGATTACGCTGTTCTAAAATAGCCGACATTTTGAATTAGTAAAGATTAGTGTAGTGGCGGCTCGTCCGCTAAGGTGGAGGAGTGGCGCCTCACTGCCAGGAGCAGCAAAGAAAGGAAAAAATAAAATGATAATAACTGAATGTTATTGTAATTTTATTTTTTCCTCCTGCTGCGGCAGTGCATAAGGGGGCGGGGCGGAGCTGCAGGGGAGGAGTGGTAGAACACTCCTGTGCGCATTGACTGTTTAGTCGGCCCTCTCGGGCCGCCCAAAACAGTCATGCGCACTTCCCTGTTCTCCATGCAGGTTGCATTACAGAATGGCAGGGGGAGGTGGGCAGGCAGGGAGGAAGCAACGGCAACTGAGGGAGAGAGGGTAAGGGGAGAAACACATAGGTGAGAAAGAGGAACATGAAGGATACAAGGGAGGCAGCTGGAAAGCATGTGCACTCTCATAGAGTGCTTAACCAAAATGAAAAATGTGGCACTTGAAACAGGAGTAGTGGAAGGACACAAGTAATGGGTCCATGCTCTGGCGGAGGGACAAACACCGGAAGAAGAAGGAAAGTCAATGGAATATGACATATAAGAGGCAAGCAAATGAGAGTGATAATAAAGCCAAGCAAATGGTAAGCAATGGACAGGCTCTAAGCACTGTAAGCTAACAATATGTCTTTTTTTTTGGTTGATCTGTTTATTAGATTTTAACATATATGATGCATTCGACAGGCATATACATTGTCAATAGAACCAGTAGGCAATCTCAGAAACAGAGTATTCAACACATTAAAGCGATAATTTGAACACATAAAAAGTATTGATCTATCTCCATGGCGTAAATTATCTTACCCCTGGTCTAGCAAGTAAATAAAATCATCCCAATTTTGTTACATTTTCATTATTGAATTTGAAACACAGTACAAACGTATTGTGCATGTACATATTAATTCCATACATACGTCTCAAATGGCTCCTCTCGATCATGTCACTACAACCGAATGTTCGATCAAACGACCATACAGATAACATTTGAACTGCAAAACAACCAATTGAGGAACAGGGAGAAAAAGCAGGGAAGCCCATGTAGGGGGAGGGGGACAAGCGGTCAATGTCCGTTACAATATTACCGATTGTACATTTGCACATATGCATACTTTGTCATCATAATATTAATACAAGCTGGCTTGAGGTATGTAATACATGCTACATGTTTCAGATCACATTTGAAACACATTACAACACTTGTAGTGACTACCTTTAGTCAGCGTTAGGAATGTCAGGAGGGTCATCCGGAGTTACCATCCCTTGGAGCGTGCTCAACATTGCGTTCCATGCCGTAGAAATGGGGTATTTATGCAGCCCCAATGTATCCTCCCTTACTGAGACTGCTTCGGCCTTGGCCCAGTTCAACATAGATTGGGACCATGCCTTTATCGATGGGGGATCTCCTGCCTTCCATCCGCGCGTGATAAGTAATAACTTTCCAGCAACACCTCTGCCTTGGAAACTTGCCATGTTAAAGGCACTACTAAAAAAACCTAATCTGGACCCAGAGATTTTGGGGAATTATCGGCCTATTTCCCTCCTCCCAATGATCAGCAAAATCCTCGAGAGGCATGTGAACTCAGTGCTATCGAGGTTTCTAGAATCAAACAACCTGCTGCACTCGTTGCAGACGGGTTTCCGGCCCCTACGTGGGACAGAGACAGCACTCCTAGCGGTGGCTGAAGAGTCCAGGAGGATATTAGATCAGGGTGGCGTAGCGGCTATCATTCTCCTGGATCTCAGCGCCGCATTTGACACCGTCAATCATAGTATCCTGATCCTCAGACTCAGGAGACTGGGAGTGTCAGGGGGTGTTATCACTTGGCTACAATCCTTCTTAGAAGACAGATCTTTTCAGGTCTTCGAGGGAGAAGCTGTGTCTAATTGTATGGCCCTCAGATGCGGTGTGCCTCAGGGATCCTCCCTGAGCCCCACATTGTTTAATATATACATGAGGCCGTTGGCTGAGATAGTCCAACCATTTGGTATAACAATCGTCACTTACGCTGAGGACACACAACTGGTCGTGGCCTTAAATCGCCCAGACAATTCTTCTGCAAGCTTACGCCCTTATTTAGAGGAGGTTGCCAAATGGATGGAGCTCTCTTGCTTAAAGTTGAACAGAGACAAGACGGAGCTTATGCTCCTAGGCAACTCTCCTACTTCCAACACAGAGCTACAGTGGCCAAATTGTTTTGGCCCTGCCCCACCACCAAAGAACCAGATTAAAAGCCTCGGCATGTGGCTGGATCGCTCCCTGACTTTTGGGCACCAAACAGCGAAACTGTCTGCAACATGCTACGGCATCATGAGGATGCTACGGAAAGTTCTCCCTCTCCTCCCATTCCTGGCAAGAAGGATTATGGTCCAGGCGTTGATTCTCTCATGCATGGACTACAGAAATGCACTTTATCTTGGAGCGCCTAAAACCACTACAGCCAGACTTCAGATTATTCAGAACTGTGCAGCCCGTCTGCTCCTAGACGTCCCTTATCGGCAATCAGCCAAACCTGCTCTGAAAACCCTACACTGGCTTCCAATATTGGATAGAGTCAAATTCAAGGCACTCTGTATTACCCATAAGTCTTTCTGGGGAAAGGGATCGGCAATTAATCATTCTTTGATCACCCCTTACCACCCGAATAGAAGCCTCCGCTCGGCGACATGTTGCTCGCCACAGTGCCAAAAATAAAGAGAGCAAAAAGCGGTGGCCGCTCTTTCTCTTATAATGCGGCTAGGCTGTGGAATACCCTTCCCCCCCATATACGTCGGGAATCTAATCATCTGTCTTTCCGGAAATTACTTAAAACGTGGCTTTTCAAAGTCGCTGGTCAGTAAAGTTGTTCTATTGATCTGTGTCTGCAAACAGCGCTGGGATGCCTTAGGGTAGCTATGCGCTTTATAAATGTTTCTTTCATTTCATTTCATTGCTTAGGTGTGTATGGTCACGCATGTCTGTTTACATTTATTACGCAATGGCGCTAAATCCGTCATGGTGTGTTCTCGAATTGATTCTGCGAACCATTTTACAAGCTGTCGCCCCATGCCCATCACATGTACGTATTGCATTAGGAGATGTGTTGGGGGTTCCTGCAAGATGTTTCCTCAGTGTCACCCCAACATAGCCATCCAGGAAGCATGGTTCAAGAATTGCTGAGGAGGGACGCCCTCTTCCTCAGACGAAGAGAGAAACGGCTGCATCACACCCTCTATGTACAGATCTCCCAATATATCTGCCCCATGGCAATCTATGAGGTCCGTCACCCTGACTCGTCCTCCCACTTTTGGCATACTTAATAATGGAATGGCAGGCGCCTATGGTATAACATGCCATGTAAGGCGTAATGCCCTGCGAAAGCATTTCTGAGCTATCTGCACCAAAAGAGGAAGCGATGCATGTGGCCTAGTGCATGGATGAAAGAGAAAAATAATTCTATCCAATGTATATGGGGGCCCATGTTCAGCTGTGTCTGCAAGGTGTAGTTCCTCCACCCATTTTGCCACCCAGAGTATTTGGGACGCCAAATAGTAATGCTCCATGTTGGGTAGAGCCAGCCCACCCTGTGACCGAGGCAAGTATAGTTTTGCTAATGTCACCCTGCACCACGTGTTGTTCCAGAGAAAATCCCTTATAATACCCTCCAGTGATCGGAAGAACGACGCCGGAAGATATATCGGGAAGTTAGCAAAGTAATAGAGTAGGCGCGACAGCATCACCATTTTTATCAGCTCCACCCTACCTATAACTGAGAGGTTTAGTGTTTTCCAAAATTCAATTTGGGATTTTAAAGCTGTGACTGCTCTGGATAGATTGACGTCCAGGAGATCCCGATCGTTGTAATATATGCGTATCCCCAAATATCAAAACACCACCTGTTGCCATGTCACCAAGGTCCCATCCACCACCAGGTGAGGGGTATCTGTCCCATGGGTAAAGGGGAATAAACAAGATTTACCCCAGTTCACACCCAGTCCAGATAGTGAAGCAAATAATTTCAGCGTGTCCGGGATGATCTGCGGAATTACCTGTAGGTCTTTAACATAAAGCAATATATCATCCGCATACAGCGAGACCGCATGCAGATCGTCCCGTAGGTGTATCCCCCAGAGTGTTGCTGATTGACGCAACACTATTGCCAGTGGCTCTATAGCCAAGGAAAAGATCAGTGGGGAAAGGGGACACCCCTGCCTAGTTCCTCTCCCTATCGAGATGGGCCTAGAAAATAAGGCTCCCAGATGAACCCGAACTGCGGGTGCTCCATATAATAGTTTAATTAAACTCAGAAAATATGGCCCAAAACCAAAGCTATGGAGCACTTCAAACATATATGGCCATTCAACCGAATCGAATGCCTTTTCTAGGTCCAATACTAGGCAGCCTGCTGCTGGCGATTCCATCACAGCACAGCGCATCACCGGGAACAGTCTGCGGATATTGAGAGATGTGCTTCGGGCTGGCACAAAGCCGTTCTGGTCCTGATGGACCAAATACGGAATGACAGGTGCCAATCTGCCAGCCAGAACACCTGCTAGTATTTTATAATCTCCATTCAGCAGCACTAGGGGCCGATAAGCACTTGTGTGCGTGGGGTCTCTACCTGGCGTAGGAAGTGTGATCAAGGTGGCGTCTGTCATAGAGGCCGGAAGGGAAAGGCCATCCAGCGCTTCCATATATACCTTAAGTAATTGCTGGCTTAAAAGGTCGGCGTATGTTTTATAAAATTTGTGAGGAAGACCATCAGGTCCTGGCACCTTGCCAGATGGCAAAGCATGCATTGTACCTCTGTCCTCTTCCAGTGTAAACGGGGCATCCAGTTCTGTACGCTGCTCCGGCGTAAGGATAGGGAAGGAGAGGTGTAATATTTAATAAATAAGGATAAACTGAGTTGTAGCTGTATCCAAGTTGTAGGTTTATTCTTGGGAAGAAGTTACAGGATGAACAGGATAAACAGCATAATAATCCAAGTAATAAAGTACAGCTTAATCAGCCCCACCGGGAGCAGCAACCCTGCTGCTCAGCCTACATACAGCAACTGACAGATACACTATCGCTGTCTCTGGGACGCTCAGCGGAGATCTATATAGTTGCGTAAAATGTGTGGTCAGTTCGCTATGTATTTCATGTTGAGTATATTTGAGCCCCCCTCCCTGAGACCTGAGAGCGGTGATGGGTCCAACCGGTTGTTCTTGTTTGACCAGCCAGGCCAGAAGAGGTCCTGATCGACCCACTTTAGCATGCGCAGACGCTGAATGTGCCGCAAAATTTAGACATCCCTGACGCTCTAAGAGTTCTGCATGTTTCCTACACGCCTCTAACAAGGGGGCAGTATCTGCAGCGTCTACAATCACTTGAGATTCTAATGCCAGCAGCTCCCTTTCTACTGAGAGTAGATCCAACTCTATCTGCTTTCGCAGCCCACAACCCAATCCCAGAAACTTCCCTCGAAGTGTAACTTTCATGGCTGCCCACTCCACCAAAGAGGACGAAGCAGACCCGGAGTTGTGTATAAAGTACTTGCCTATAGCTTCCCCTGTTGAATCGCGAAAGACTGGGTTCTCAAGCATCGCCGGCTGTAACCGCCATGTAGGGACGCTGGGATCCCACTTTCCTAGGCCAGTGTGACACAGTGTGGGTTGTGATCGGAGTGTGTACGTCCCCAATAGTCAGGACCTATTCTGTAGGGAAGTAGGGAAGGAGAGCTGGAAAACCTGTCTAATCGGACATGCAGATCATGGGGCACTGAATAAAAGGAATATACCCTCACATCGGGATTACGATGTCTCCAGACATCGATCAGATTCCATCCATCCACCCATCCGTTCAGCACCGTGGAGTTGGCCGTGGCAGTCGTACCCCTGAGTGGGGGAAAGGATTTATCCAAGCTCGTATCAAATACACTATTAAAGTCCCCTCCAATTACCCATGGTATATCGCACCATTTCGTCAGCACTTGGGACAACAGGCTGAGAAACTGACCCTGGTCCGCATTAGGGGCATACACGTTCCCTATCAGAATATGGCGCCCATCTAGTTTGCCCTTCAGGAGTACATACCGTCCCTCTTTGTCGGCAATGACCCCATATACTGCAAAATGCGTACCTGGACAAATCCAGATTTGGGCCCCCTGTGCAAATAAGGAATAGTCAGTAGCATAAACTTTACCCCTCCACTTACGCTGTAGTATGGCTGTTTCTACCACATTTAAATGTGTCTCTTGTAAAAGCGCAATACGCACATTATGTCTCTTAAGATAAGAGTAGACCGCATACTTGCGGGATGGCATAGGGAGGCCCCGCACATTCCATGTAATTATCGTGGGATCCGTCCCGGCACTATATTATGTAAGAATTGGCATGTACCTTGGCCTATGCCTGTAGCTGTGAGTATGAATCGGCAATGTACTGCATCATCTCATATACCCCCCAGTATGGCTCCTGCAATTAGAAAGAACAGGGATAGACGAACAGCGTAGGGGAAAAACCTTATAAGAGCAGCCCCCCTAACCACGGGGTGTTGCCCAAACTCAACAAGCAGCAAAGCAACCACATGCCCAACTGGTTCCCAATAGGAGGGAGAAATGGAGGGGATATGTAACCGTGCAGGGCATGCCACTGTGAATAACCAAATGACTCATAATCATGTGTAGAAAGATATGTGTAGCGGAGAATAACCCACAGGAACTGTGTGCAGGCCCAAGTATAGTACCCTATGAGCAGGCATCACTATACAGTGAGACAGTATAAAGTGACAGTACCAAGGCAGTTCGGAATGCAAGCACTGTTCCCAGTTTGTTTCATACAATACCATCAGAAGTCTGTGGCGTGACGTCGGGCATTCATAGCGAAACCGTGTTCGACAGTCCCGCCGCCGATGAGTCCCCATCTCCTGAGGAATGGCGCGATGTGTCTGCTTTGTCGTCCAACTCCACATTTTCAGCCAATTGTTCCACGATTCAAACCACAGCCTGTCGCTCCGGGCGGATCTGGTTGGGGCCAGGTGCCGCCGAGAGACCAAGGAGCCGTTTCCTGGGTCATTGCCGACGAGTTCTTTCTCCGCTTGTCTCCCCATTCCATGTGCCTGATGGGCCTGTAGGCCGCGGGCCTGAATACTGCCCTGAAGTCTCTAGCCAGTCCCAAGCATCTTCAGGTGTGTCGTAAAACCTGGATTTCCCATCAAAGACCACCCGGAGTCTTGCAGGAAAAAGCAGTGAGTAAGAAATGTCCAATTGTCGAAGCTTTTGCTTAACTTGCAGAAAAGACCCTCGTTGTCGCTGAACCTTCATCATGTAATCAGGGAAGAACAGGACTTTGGTATTCTCAAACATGACCTCAGCCAATTTCCTGGTTTCCCGCAGGATTATGTCTTGATCTTTGAAATGCAGCAACTTAAAGATGAGCTGACATGCTCTGGCCCCTGGAGCCGGTTTCCTACCCGGGACGTGGTGCGCTCTTTCAATAGTAAAGAACGGGGAGAATGTGGTGGATGGTAATATGGTCTTGAGCCATTGCTCCATGAAGGCTACAGCATCCTGACCTTCCGCTTCTTCCGGCAGCACAATCAGGTGTATGTTATTCTTCCTGGAGTGGCCCTCTGCGTCTTCCACTCGCACCTCAAGATATCGTATTCTGACCTCATGAGCATTTTGTTGCTTCTCCTGAAAGTCAGTGGCAGGCTTCAGTTCCGCTATGTCTTTCTCCACAACTGTAACATGTTCCTTTAGTTTCCGGTGGTCAGCGTGTAACAGTGTAAGATCCAATGCAACTTTATCTAGTTTGGCTTCCATCGACTCTCTAGAGCGCCCTATTGCTTTCAGGATAGCGTCAAATTGATCATCCGGGGGTTACGCATCGCTGATGATTGCGTTTGATCAACTTCACCCAGGCCAGCAGCCTGCGAAGAGGCCCTTGATCTAGTTTCTTTAGTACGGCCCATCAGTTCGGCGAAACCCTGCGACTCACTGCGGTAATCTCGGTGCGTTTAACAGGGTATATCGATGCACTATCCTCTAGTTGCTTGGCCCACCACTCCAAGGCTGTGAACAGTAGCCCAACCTCCAGCAGTTCCAGGCACAGTACCAGCTCCTTATATGCAGCGGTGTAGGCTTATCTCAACCAGTGTCACAGTTCCCAGTCCGTCTGACTAAATATGTGCGTAGTTCCACCATAGATAGACTACTCCGGCTCAAGAGATCTGTTGCCGCAATCCGGTGCCTCCGATCCGGTCCACCACCAGCTATTCGCACTCTGCTGCTCCCCAATGATCCCCTTCCATCTACCAGGGGATCGCCAGTATCCTCACAGACCACGGGCCTCCACGTGTCACCCAGGACCCACCGGCAGCAGTCGTCGTCACTCACCGACTGTTTCCACGTGTAGGATACACCCCACCACCAACTTCCTGGCTCAGCCCCGGCTCTTGTCGCTTGCCCAAACAGCTACTACCCAACCACCAGGCATGATGATCGCTGTCCCATCAGGAGCGGTCGCACTCACTCCAGGAGCGCCACACAATACACGTTTCTGCGGCCTTCACCTATGCCACTAGGGTGGGTCAACTCGGATCTTCTTCACTCCTGGGGGCCGTATCCAAGATTCCGGTGGCCAAAAGCACCCGCCTCCGCTTCAGTCGAGTACTGCCACACTCAACTTCCTTTATGCCTCATTCTGGTGTCAGGCAATGCGGTGCATATCCCGGCTCCAAACACGCCCCGCACTCTGATCAGAGCTGCCTGCCAGTCTCAGCATAGGCCACGCCCGGGCCGTATCCACTCCGCTCAGGCCTGTCTCTTGACTCCGGCGTACACCTCTTCCAAGAGCAGGCGTACCGCAGGGCCCGCCACTGGCTACCACAATCGTTCACGGCCCGCTACACACCAGACGCTCCTGCGGCCGACTCTTTTTCCATGTGATCGGGCAGGCCCAGTGCTACTCCGCCGTCAAGGCCTCATCCAGGTTCCCCATTGCCATCACTGCCTACCTCTTCTGCCTTCAGGAGTTGCTGCTCGCAGCCTCTTACGTGCCCCGTTCCAGTATCCGGCAGGGCAGCACGTGCTGCGGTCCCGCTCCCTCTAAATCTTCCGGCCGGAGCTACATGTTGGGTGCTTTGCAGGCCCGGGCTGCGCACTCTCGGCCTCAGCGTGTCACTCGGCTCCGAAGCCCACATGAGCGTATTTCCAGTGCGATCAGCGCTTCTGTAGTCGCCCGGTGTTCCGCCGGCCCCTCGATCACAGCTCTATGTCAGGAAAACTGCATGTGACGGAGAAATTTGCTGAATTAAGGGGATTAATGGCGGAGCAAAATCAATGCGCGTCCGCCATGCTGCCCCTGCAGGCCACACCCCGTAAGCTAACAATATGTCTTTCAGTAGACAATGCCTGCGCTGTCTTGGGTGAGACTTAATATGAGCTCATCTCCAAGGCCCAATAAACTTAGACAGAGAAAAACAGGATCTTCCATCAGACCTCTAGGTGGTTCTCAGTCCTTTAATTTTCTAGTAGCACCATGTTCCATTTCTGTAGCCATGGCGAGAAAGCCCTTTCACCATTTCTTCGTAAATCCAGGGACCACCATTTGACAACCTGACATAAGTCTAACGGATCTTGCTGGAACACATTAAGGGGCTCATTATGATGTTGGGTGGAATCACTCTGCCCGACACCGTATTGGTCATGGGACCGACACACAGTCGTCGGTCCTGACCTCCCCATTATATTTTACTATGAGAGCATTCATTCCGGAATGCATGCTCCCATAGTAAAATGGGAGATGCAGTTCATCCAAGCGCAAGATGCCTGCCACAAGATGTAGGGATCAACAGGGGGGCACCATAGGTGCCCCCTCGGCCTCCAACCGGAGGCCGTGCACCAAAGGGGTCCCTGCTGGGACAGACCGGCATGGAAACCATATCGGAAACCGTCATTGTAATCTCAAGGGCGGAAAGGCCCGCCCTTGAGATTACATTGCACATTCCGACTGGCGGACAGGCTCCCCGAGCCCTTCGGAAGCCAGCCGGAATGACCAGTCGGATTCTTTACCGACCACCTACATCTTAATTAGGAGGTCGGAAAGGAATCTGACTGGCACATTACGATGCGATTCGCATCGTAATTGGCCCTAAAGTCTATTTCCTTTGCAGAAATTCATGTCAGACACCACAATAAATAGAATATTCAGCACACATTTTCTTGAATTCAACCAGTTTCACGACTGGTAACCAGTTCAAATATTGCCTTTTGTGTGAAAGAGATTCAAATTTTGGATTTTTGGAGTTTGAAAAGCTTCCACACTGATGTATTGTGATCTTTAGTAAGATTGGTGAAAGACTTCGTCTGTCAAGGGACCTCTCAGAGGAAGATATAAGTCAAGGAAGATTTAAGTCTTTGTGTAAGGCCACTGGTTGGGTGTGCTTGGCACAAGAGCAAATCCTTTACCAACCTGCTTACTTTGCTGGTTAGGGTCTAAGTTTGCACATGTAAAGTGCAAGTCAAACAGGAGTTTGTGGAGACTTGACAAACCAGGTAGCATTCACACATACACTATATGTTTGATCAGACTAATGCTCTTGAGAGCGTTCCTTCTTTAGGTACCTTTTAATGGTTTCACAGTGTGAGCAAAAGCGAGCATAAGAAATGTGTCATTATTTACCCCATACAGGGAGCAACTTCTGGCGAGCGATCATTCTTTCAATGAGCTATGTGCATATTTGCACTGTTAATCGATGGCTTCAATGTCAAATACAGATATGTCTGGGCAAGTCATTGCATCAAGAAACTGATTACAATATCAAACGTTTTTCTTGCAAGGGCCTTTTCAACAATGCTGGAGGCCAATAGTGCTGTGTTTGTCCTGCAGATGAAACGTTCTCTGCATTAGAATGTAAATACTCTCTCTGGAGTAAGGCCAAATAGTGAAATAAAACTGATTGTATTGTTTTATTAATGACCATCATTAAAATTGTTTTTTTTTTAGATATGCGTATACCTTCAACTGAATAAAATAAAAATAAACAGTGTATACATTTAAAGCAATAGCGTTAGGTCCATCTTTGAAAAAGGCACGCAATCAGAAAACAAAATTCCTTCAGTATATAAATATTATATAATTGCCTTATATAAGTTTTCCATTTTCACCTTAACCGAGCAATTTTTTATATTGAGATCGTTTTAAAGTGATTCAAATCCCTTTCGAGCTCTGATTGAATTTCCCTCCTCCAGCAATGTCGAAAATATCTCTGAATCATCTTCAACATCAAACTATCTTTTATAATTCATGTCAATACCGTGTCTAAGTGTGTATTATGATTCCTGTGTCCTTAAGAAACTTATACATATGCTGCTCCAGCAGGAAGTGTCGGTGTCATCTCTAGAAATGATTTTAAGGGGGACACCTAAAGAGCCACATTTAAAAATGGTGCGGCCACCTATAAGGTGAAAACGTCAAGTGTCCAGACGTGTGTGTGTGTCTGTGCGTGCGTGTTTGTGCAGAGAGAGAGAGAGAGAGAGAGAGAGAGAGAGAGATTGCCATTTCTTCCCAATTTTTCTTTTACACATTCTGCCTCGTCTCTTATTTCTTTCATTCTCTCATTTGTTTTTAATTAGCTTTTCTTCCATTCTTGTCATCTCCTCCATTTCTTTTTAATTGCTGTCACACATCTCTATGTCACATTTTCTTTCAATTTCTACTCCTACTCTTGCCTTATCCTATAGGATTAGCTAAACAAATCGAGACCTGCCTCAACAATTGCAACATCATATATGAATGGTAGCCTGAAAAAAAAACCTTGGTAAAAATTCTGAAAGTTTAAAACATCAATGTCCTGCTAATTTTTGGTCTGAAGCGCAATGTAGTTGTCACCACAGCAATGAGGTCTCTTCACCTCCTGCTACTGATCAAGGAGCACCCGGACAGCTGTGCTGTCTGGCAAGGTGCTACACACTCATCTCAATAGAGGCATTGTGTACTGATGTAAAGTGGTAGTGGTATAAAATAACACAAAAGAGACAGCCCAGCGAAATTGGACCAATCATGCAGTTGTGTGTGTTAGGTGAGAGCTTATCCTTGATCTGTATGTTTTAGTCTTAAGTTTTTCTGTTACCATGGCCATCATCATGGAAAGACAATTAGCCATTAAGTTATTTAAACCGGAAAACCATGCTAGCCAAGTGTTTGTCTCAAATGGCTTCAACAGAAGCTGTTTCCTTAGCTAGCGTTGGTTATCTCTTGGAAATGGATATGTAGAGTGAGGAATGAATGATAAGCATTGGGAGGGGAGAGGCTTTGGCTGTTAAGGATGAAAAGACAGGAATGGGGATAGTCTGAAAAGTAATGGAAACTCTTGAAGCTCTTCCAGTCTTGCAATTATTGTGTGTGTTATATAGAATGAGCTTTGATAACAGCAGGCAGAGAGAGTTGAGTAGGGCACAAGCTATAGAAACCGTTCCACATGCAGTTTACAGTTTCTATGCTCATTGCTTGCACACTTATGAGTGCATCACTGGACCACAAACAAGCTTTTCTCTTGTGTCACAGGGTCACAAGACCTACAAAAGATAAGTGAGTGGTTAGAGGTCAGTGGTCTAATTTGCATGGCCACATAATGGTCGTCATGTTCCTAGGCCCCAGTCATCTTCTTAAATATTCCACAGCTTTCCCAGCTTCTCCAATTTTACTTGGGCCCTCCCTCCCTGTCGGTGTAGCATGAAGAGCAGGATAGGCGTCACGTAAGGTCACACTGTAGCACGAAATCCTGTCGGGCGTCACAGACGGTCATTGCTGGAGATTCGCGTTGGCGGTCACAATGGGCTTTCGATGCTGTAGCACATAGTGCAGATCTCACGTTGCCGGTCGTCGGTAGCAGAGTCAGTTTCACCAGAGCTTTGCATTGGCGGTCGGCTCATGCAGCAAGATCGTGGCGCAAATGGGCCCGTTTATGAAGAGCCCAAAACTTCAGGATTTCTCCTTTTCTTCGAGGAGTCCAACTGATGCCATACCAAGGGTATGGGCACCTCTTGGGAATCAAAACCTCACCCCAGCAGAGGCCAGCAGGGCTCAGACAGTCCAAGTTGCAGGTCCAATTGCAGGTCCAGGCAGCAAGTCACCTGGGCAGATGCAGGGAGACCTCTGGGGCTTGTTATGTCCCTGTGGCTCAGGACAGGAGGTCAGTCAGCTGACCCTTGGAGTCACTTCAGCCTGGGATGAAGGGTGAGGGTCCAGTCTTCCATCTCAGCAAGCAGGGCAGGCCTCAAGCAGCAGGGAAGCAGGGCTTCCTTCTTCTGTAGTATCCACAGGTCAAGGAGTGTACTGAAGAGTTGGGTCTTAGAGCCCAATATTTATACTTGTTGCCAGCTTTGAAGTAGGAGAAGTTTCTAGAGGGTTTCACGTCCAGAGGTGTTTGGAATTTCCTGCCTCCCTGCCTTACCCCCAGCTTATCTGGGGGCACAATTGACTGGAATGAAACCCTTTGTGAGTGTGATCAAGCAGAGTCTTTGTGATATACAAGTGTGGTAGGTGACAACTCCCCCCCCCCCCACCATATCAAGTCAGAGATGGCACATCCTGCCAAAACCTATTCCCTCTTTGTCTCACTGTCTGGGAGTAATATACAAGACCAACTACCAGCTACGCCTAGTCATGTGACCCAGGATACATGCTGCAGGCACCAAATGGATAGGACAAGAAAATGCCAACTTTCTAAAAGTGTAAGTTTTGAAATTGTAACTTAAAATCCGGATTTACCATTAAAGAGGGTTTTAAATTACAATTCTTTAGAGACCAAACTCAACTTTCTTACCTGCTCATAATTGAAAGTTATCACTTATTATATGTAATAAGGTAACCCACTTTTATTCTATGGGAGATGCAGGCCTTGCAATATTGAAAAACGAATGTAAGAGTTTTTCACTACTGGGACATGTAAAACATAAAAGTATATGTCTAACGTTTTGATTACACTGCAATCTGCCCTCTGGGCTGTGTAGGGCCTATCCTAGGGGTGACTTATATATATTAAAAAGGAAGGTTTAGGCCTGGAAAAAGGTTTAGTTTGCCAGGTCGAAATGGCAGTTTAAAATTGCACACACAGGCTGTAGTGGCAGACCTGAGACATGTTTTTAAAGGCTACTTAACTGGGTGGCACAATAAGTGCTGCAGGCCCACTAGTAGCATTTAATTTACTGGCCCTGGGTACATGTAGTACCACTTAACTAGGGGCTTACGAGTAAATTAAATGTGCAAATTGGGTTTAAGCCAATGTTACCATGTTTCAGGGCAAGAGCCCAAGCACTTTAGCACTGGTTAGCAGAGGTAAAGTTCACAGAGTCCTCGGGCTAGCAAAAATTATGTCAGCAAAAACAGGAGCATTGAAGGCAAACAGTAGGGGGAAAACCACACCAAGGATGTAAGGTCTAACAATAAGGAATTGTTCCTTGTGCATATAGGAAATAGCCAATGCGAAAGATTGTGTTACTTTAAAATCAGACCTGGAGAGAGGTGCTTATTTTCCTTGATATCCATGCATGTTGCATTTTGCAGGAATGTATTAAACAGACACTAAAGACTAATATTAGTTATTTCATCACAATAATGTATTTAAAAAAAATTATGAATATAATGCAAATTAATAACACAAGCTTTCAACATAAGTCTTTCAGACAGAACAAAGACTGCACAATGTCATTCATTGGTGTGTCATTTAACCTCTAAATGGAATTGTATTTTAGGGTTTCCCTTATAACAAAAAAAACAATGCATGGCCTTTTAAGTCTCCTAAAAAGACACGCTATAAATGTTGCCAACCCCATTGCAACAATCTTAGGTGCTGAAGCAGATCCATTGAGCTACTTGCTCAAGCTGAGTAGTGTGTTTATTTTCCTATTAGTTAGATGTTTCTTGCCTTTACCATGTAGTTTCAAAATGTGCTATGTTTGGGCAGTAGAAAGTAGGAAGAGTCGACACTGCAGGTGGGAGCATTACTATAGAATGAGAAGCGAGGTGGAGGCGCTGTACCTGCAGGCCAGGGCAGTGAGCTGAAGGGAATGGGGGATGGATCCGGATCACAAATATCTTCCGGGCCATTGACTAAGATCAGTGGCGGCTCCTCCACTAAGGCGGAGGAGAGTCGCCCCACAGCTTTTTGCAGTGTAAAAAAAAGAAAAAAAAAATGATAATAATCCGAGGTTATTATCATTTTAGTTTTCCCAGTTGTGGTGTCTTTGCGAGGCGGGGCTGCTCTCAGAGCAGGGGGAGGAGTGGTTTGCACTCCCTATGTGAGCATGAGTGCTTGGCCGGCCCTCTTGGGCTGCCCAAACCAGTCATGCGCACATACCGTGTTCTCCATGCAGGCTGCATTACAGCCTGCGTGGATAACATGCCCACCCCTCCAGCCCCTGGCTGAGCGCTGTGTCACAGCGCTCAGACCAATCACAACGCTGCATTGCAGTGTTGTGATTGGCTGCAGGGAGCCTGGGAGCCCTGATGCTTCTTGTCTCCCCAAGAAGCCAGGAAGAGGACGTAGGAGAGGTAAGTGATTTTTTTTAACCTATTCCCCCCTGACCCTTCCCCCCGAACCCGCCCCTTTGCTGCTAACAGGTAGCAGCCACCGCTGGGAATGATGGGAAGTGATAGAGCCAAATGGAAGGAGTGCAATCAAAAATAATCACAAAGATAGAAAGGTACATTTTAACCTATGCCTATATTGATGGAAACAAATTAGGGTAAACTCTACTACTTTATTGTTTGAGGAAACTGTAACTTATTAAATTATGTGGCTGCTGTGATTTGGTACTGAAGCCTCTGCCCACCTCTGCTGTGAGAGTTGCGTTCAAAGTTGGATACATAAACAACTTTGTGGTCTTAAAGTGAGTCCCCGAGGATCATGAGATAGATGTAATTAGGTTGAGGATTGAAAATATGTTATTCAATATGGTGCGCACACTGAATACCAACCCCAGTAATGAGGAAAAAAGCCCCCAAAAAATCTAAGGTGTAAGAAATGGAGTATTAGTTTAACGGGATGAGAGCCCACCTCAAATAACAATCACAATCCTTGTCAGGGTCAATTACAATAGTCACTGACTAAAACCTGTGCTCAACTCTTTGGTAGCTATGACACAGAGCAGCCAGACTTAACTTAGAGGTAATGTGTAAAGTATGTATGCAGTACTCATCCAGTTATAAAGTTAAAACAAAACAGAAGAAAACCCCAAACCAATTTAGAAGAATATAGAATATTCTGATAAATAAAATGAAACCAAAATGATAAGAATCCAACTAGTAGAACCACATTGATGATTTTTTTTTATAGTTTATACTTGAAAATAGGCCAAAAAGCACTAAGAGCCAACCGCAGACAACTCGTTGCGCTGGACCGGAACAAGGGTAAAATTTAAGGCCAACTGCGATGGAGTGCATGTCGGATATAAGGACCAGGGTCTCCCTGTCACAAAGTTACATTCTCACTTTTATGGAGGTAGAATGGCTTCAGCGGGGCCAGCCAGCTGACTGGATCCGAGAAAGGACTTGATGATGATGGGGAGCCGCTGGTGAGGTCTCGGAGTAGATCAGATGCCACACGGCATCGGATCCGGTGAAGCTGTTGATGAAGTTTGTCAGCGTTGCTTCGATGCTGCTTGGAGTCAAGCCTGGTGAAGCCATCAACTGGGTGCTGCATGATGTCGAGTCAGAGGATGCTGGCAATTATGTGTTGCTCAGTGTTAAATTTGGTGAAGCCATTGATGAAGGTTGTTGGAGTCAATGCAAAACCAAAGGGGATGATGGACGGAGTGTTGAACATTGCAAGCACTCACCCCCAGTCAACTGATATGGGTTTAATCCATCATCATTCTTTAGCTCACTCCTCCACCCCAGTTCAGACATGACCATATGCAAATCAGTCTGACCCTGTGCCTCATGGGAACAGTCCAGCCCGAACTGCCAAGCCATGTCTTCCCTGGACCGGAAACAAGCATCCTGGGACCGGTTTCGGGCTTACAGCCGTCATCAGCCAGGCTATCTTGAATCCAGTGGCAAAGTGAGCAAGGGACCCACGTCTGGGCATACCCTGCCAACTTAGGGCGAACATAGCAAAACCAAAGGGGATGATGGACGGAGTGTTGAACATTGCAAGCACTCACCCCCAGTCAACTGATCTGGGTTTAATCCATCATCATTCTTTAGCTCACTCCGCCACCCCAGTTCAGACATGGCCATATGCAAATCAGTCTGACCCTGTGCCTCATGGGAACAATCCAGCCCGAACTGCCAAGCCATGTCTTCCCTGGACCGGAAACAAGCATCTTGGGACCGGTTTCTGGCTTACAGCCGTCATCAGCCAGGCTATCTTGAATCCAGTGGCAAAGTGAGCAAGGGACCCACGTCTGGGCATACCCTGCCAACTTAGGGCGACCATAGCAAAACCAAAGGGGATGATGGACGGAGTGTTGAACATTGCAAGCACTCACCCCCAGTCAACTGATCTGGGTTTAATCCATCATCATTCTTTAGCTCACTCCGCCACCCCAGTTGAGACATGGCCATATGCAAATCAGTCTGACCCTGTGCCTCATGGGAACAGTCCAGCCCGAACTGCCAAGCCATGTCTTCCCTGGACCGGAAACAAGCATCCTGGGACCGGTTTCTGGCTTACAGCCGTCATCAGCCAGGCTATCTTGAATCCAGTGGCAAAGTGAGCAAGGGACCCACGTCTGGGCATACCCTGCCAACTTAGGGCAGGGTATGCCCAGACGTGGGTCCCTTGCTCACTTTGCCACTGGATTCAAGCTAGCCTGGCTGTTGAGGGCTGTTAGCCCGAAACCGGTCCCAGGATGCTTGTTTCCGGTCCAGGGAAGACATGGCTTGGCAGTTCGGGCTGGACTGTTCCCATGAGGCACAGGGTCAAGACTGATTTGCATATAGCTGTGTCTGAACTGGGGTGGCAAAGTGAGCTAAAGAACGATGATGGATTCAACCCAGATCTGTGACTGGGGGTGAGTGTCTGAAAAGTTTCAGCACTCCGTCCATCATCTCCTTGTTGTTTGCTTTGTTCGCCCTAAGTTGGCAGGGTATGCCCAGACGTGGGTCCCTTGCTCTCTTTGCCACTGGATTCAAGCTAGCCTGGATGATGAGGGCTGTTAGCCCGAAACCGGTCCCAGGATGCTTGTTTCCGGTCCAGGGAAGACATGGCTTGGCAGTTCGGGCTGGACTGTTCCCATGAGGCACAGGGTCAAGGCTGATTTGCATATAGCTGTGTCTGAACTGGGGTGGCGAAGTGAGCTAAAGAACGATGATGGATTCAACCCAGATCTGTGACTGGGGGTGAGTGTCTGAAAAGTTTCAGCACTCCGTCCATCATCTCCTTGTTGTTTGCTTTGTTCGCCCTAAGTTGGCAGGGTATGCCCAGACGTGGGTCCCTTGCTCACTTTGCCACTGGATTCAAGCTAGCCTGGCTGATGAGGGCTGTTAGCACGAAACCGGTCCCAGGATGCTTGTTTCCGGTCCAGGGAAGACATGGCTTGGCAGTTCGGGCTGGACTGTTCCCATGAGGCACAGGGTCAAGACTGATTTGCATATAGCTGTGTCTGAACTGGGGTGGCGAAGTGAGCTAAAGAACGATGATGGATTCAACCCAGATCTGTGACTGGGGGTGAGTGTCTGAAAAGTTTCAGCACTCCGTCCATCATCTCCTTGTTGTTTGCTTTGTTCGCCCTAAGTTGGCAGGGTATGCCCAGAAGTGGGTCCCTTGCTCAGTTTGCCACTGGATTCAAGCTAGCCTGGCTGATGAGGTCTGTTAGCCCGAAACCGGTCCCAGGATGCTTGTTTCCGGTCCAGGGAAGACATGGCTTGGCAGTTCGGGCTGGACAGTTCCCATGAGGCACAGGGTCAAGACTGATTTGCATATAGCTGTGTCTGAACTGGGGTGGCGAAGTGAGCTAAAGAACGATGATGGATTCAACCCAGATCTGTGACTGGGGGTGAGTGTCTGAAAAGTTTCAGCACTCCGTCCATCATCTCCTTGTTGTTTGCTTTGTTCGCCCTAAGTTGGCAGGGTATGCCCTGACGTGGGTCCCTTGCTCACTTTGCCACTGGATTCAAGCTAGCCTGGCTGATGAGGGCTGTTAGCCCGAAACCGGTCCCAGGATGCTTGTTTCCGGTCCAGGGAAGACATGGCTTGGCAGTTCGGGCTGGACTGTTCCCATGAGGCACAGGGTCAAGACTGATTTGCATAAAGCTGTGTCTGAACTGGGGTGGCAAAGTGAGCTAAAGAACGATGATGGATTCAACCCAGATCTGTGACTGGGGGTGAGTGTCTGAAAAGTTTCAGCACTCCGTCCATCATCTCCTTGTTGTTTGCTTTGTTCGCCCTAAGTTGGCAGGGTATGCCCAGACGTGGGTCCCATGCTCACTTTGCCACTGGATTCAAGCTAGCCTGGCTGATGAGGGCTGTTAGCCCGAAACCGGTCCCAGGATGCTTGTTTCCGGTCCAGGGAAGACATGGCTTGGCAGTTCGGGCTGGACTGTTCCCATGAGGCACAGGGTCAAGACTGATTTGCATATAGCTGTGTCTGAACTGGGGTGGCGAAGTGAGCTAAAGAACGATGATGGATTCAACCCAGATCTGGGACTGGGGGTGAGTGTCTGAAAAGTTTCAGCACTCCGTCCATCATCTCCTTGTTGTTTGCTTTGTTCGCCCTAAGTTGGCAGGGTATGCCCAGACGTGGGTCCCTTGCTCACTTTGCCACTGGATTCAAGCTAGCCTGGCTGATGAGGGCTGTTAGCCCGAAACCGGTCCCAGGATGCTTGTTTCCGGTCCAGGGAAGACATGGCTTGGCAGTTCGGGCTGGACTGTTCCCATGAGGCACAGGGTCAAGGCTGATTTGCATATAGCTGTGTCTGAACTGGGGTGGCGAAGTGAGCTAAAGAACGATGATGGATTCAACCCAGATCTGTGACTCGGGGTGAGTGTCTGAAAAGTTTCAGCACTCCGTCCATCATCTCCTTGTTGTTTGCTTTGTTCGCCCTAAGTTGGCAGGGTATGCCCAGACGTGGGTCCCTTGCTCACTTTGCCACTGGATTCAAGCTAGCCTGGCTGATGAGGGCTGTTAGCACGAAACCGGTCCCAGGATGCTTGTTTCCGGTCCAGGGAAGACATGGCTTGGCAGTTCGGGCTGGACTGTTCCCATGAGGCACAGGGTCAAGACTGATTTGCATATAGCTGTGTCTGAACTGGGGTGGCGAAGTGAGCTAAAGAACGATGATGGATTCAACCCAGATCTGTGACTGGGGGTGAGTGTCTGAAAAGTTTCAGCACTCCGTCCATCATCTCCTTGTTGTTTGCTTTGTTCGCCCTAAGTTGGCAGGGTATGCCCAGAAGTGGGTCCCTTGCTCAGTTTGCCACTGGATTCAAGCTAGCCTGGCTGATGAGGTCTGTTAGCCCGAAACCGGTCCCAGGATGCTTGTTTCCGGTCCAGGGAAGACATGGCTTGGCAGTTCGGGCTGGACAGTTCCCATGAGGCACAGGGTCAAGACTGATTTGCATATAGCTGTGTCTGAACTGGGGTGGCGAAGTGAGCTAAAGAACGATGATGGATTCAACCCAGATCTGTGACTGGGGGTGAGTGTCTGAAAAGTTTCAGCACTCCGTCCATCATCTCCTTGTTGTTTGCTTTGTTCGCCCTAAGTTGGCAGGGTATGCCCTGACGTGGGTCCCTTGCTCACTTTGCCACTGGATTCAAGCTAGCCTGGCTGATGAGGGCTGTTAGCCCGAAACCGGTCCCAGGATGCTTGTTTCCGGTCCAGGGAAGACATGGCTTGGCAGTTCGGGCTGGACTGTTCCCATGAGGCACAGGGTCAAGACTGATTTGCATAAAGCTGTGTCTGAACTGGGGTGGCAAAGTGAGCTAAAGAACGATGATGGATTCAACCCAGATCTGTGACTGGGGGTGAGTGTCTGAAAAGTTTCAGCACTCCGTCCATCATCTCCTTGTTGTTTGCTTTGTTCGCCCTAAGTTGGCAGGGTATGCCCAGACGTGGGTCCCATGCTCACTTTGCCACTGGATTCAAGCTAGCCTGGCTGATGAGGGCTGTTAGCCCGAAACCGGTCCCAGGATGCTTGTTTCCGGTCCAGGGAAGACATGGCTTGGCAGTTCGGGCTGGACTGTTCCCATGAGGCACAGGGTCAAGACTGATTTGCATATAGCTGTGTCTGAACTGGGGTGGCGAAGTGAGCTAAAGAACGATGATGGATTCAACCCAGATCTGGGACTGGGGGTGAGTGTCTGAAAAGTTTCAGCACTCCGTCCATCATCTCCTTGTTGTTTGCTTTGTTCGCCCTAAGTTGGCAGGGTATGCCCAGACGTGGGTCCCTTGCTCACTTTGCCACTGGATTCAAGCTAGCCTGGCTGATGAGGGCTGTTAGCCCGAAACCGGTCCCAGGATGCTTGTTTCCGGTCCAGGGAAGACATGGCTTGGCAGTTCGGGCTGGACTGTTCCCATGAGGCACAGGGTCAAGACTGATTTGCATATAGTTGTGTCTGAACTGGGGTGGCGAAGTGAGCTAAAGAACGATGATGGATTCAGCCCAGATCTGTGACTGGGGGTGAGTGTCTGAAAAGTTTCAGCACTCCGTCCATCATCTCCTTGTTGTTTGCTTTGTTCGCCCTAAGTTGGCAGGGTATGCCCAGACGTGGGTCCCTTGCTCACTTTGCCACTGGATTCAAGCTAGCCTGGCTGATGAGGGCTGTTAGCCCGAAACCGGTCCCAGGATGCTTGTTTCCGGTCCAGGGAAGACATGGCTTGGCAGTTCGGGCTGGACTGTTCCCATGAGGCACAGGGTCAAGACTGATTTGCATATAGCTGTGTCTGAACTGGGGTGGCGAAGTGAGCTAAAGAACGATGAAGGATTCAACCCAGATCTGTGACTGGGGGTGAGTGTCTGAAAAGTTTCAGCACTCCGTCCATCATCTCCTTGTTGTTTGCTTTGTTGGAGTCAATGCTCAGCTTCGAGTTCGGTGAAGCTTTCAGTTAGGCAGGGAGCAGTACGCTCTCACCGCAGCCAAGGAGCCTAGAACTTAGGGACAGTACTTGGGGATCAGGATTCACTCTCACAGAGGCCAGCAGAGGAGACCACGTCAGGCGGTCAGGTTCTGTCAGGTCTGGTCAGCTGGAAAGCAGAAAAGGCCTATGGAAACCTGTTGTCGCCCTGTAACCCAAACCGGAGGTCAGTCAACTTACCCTTGGAGTCACTTCTGTGGTACTGGGTTCAAGGCAGCAGGTCCAGTCTTCCTTCACGTTCTTCAGACAGCAGAGCAGTCCATGGTCTGATTCTTCTCAGTTCCAGGAGTGTTCTAAAAAAAGGCAGTGTGGATGCCACATTTATGCCCAGTTCCACCTTGTGAGTGGGGGCAACCACTGGTCATACCCTAACCAATTAGACAAGAGTTCCCAGAGGTGGCCCTACTCACTTTTAAATAAATTCCTGTGTGTTTTATATTAAACTATCCCACAGTGCCCTCTCTTTCTAAATCCGAGATGGCAGGACCTTTCTTCTCTTAGCCAGAACTCCCTCTGCAAATTCAGAGGTGTGGCTATTATTATGGGCAAAAACCTCTCTTATGGTCACTCCAAACAAGTTCTGAGGCAGCTCCCTTTCCACTGGATTTGAAGCCAAGCTGACTGCAGGGACAAATGACGGGGCAGGCCCAGTGTCAGATTCATCTGCTTGTAACGGGGTAGGTAGCTTTGAACTGTAGCTAAGCCTTGGGCTCAGCCTCCAGGTCATCCTATCAAGGGAGGGCCAACACCTCCCCACATCCAAGCCCTTTGACCTCTTTTTGGGAGCAATCCACATCTCACCACAGGAGAGCCACCAATATTCAGGTGACAGTTGAAAACGGGCAGAAATGTCTCCACAGGTTTAGGCAGGGAGCGGTAACTTTTCTAAAAGTACACTTTGCAACATAGTTAGTCAAAATATGATTTCAGCATTACATTGGATTTTGAATAACTATTAAAATGAGCCCTTGAATCATATTTTCAGCTGCTTCCAACCCAAAAGTAAAAGATTATAAGGTGTTATAATTTAATCCTGTGTTTTTTCTATGGGGCAGCCATCCTTGCCACAGTGGAAAGGGCTTTTGGGGGCCTTTTCACTATCAGAACATGCATAACATTTCTTTCTACATTTCTTTCTTTTAAATAACATGCAACCTATCAAATTGGGCAGTAAAACCTACATTAAGGGTGACTTATAAATATTCAAAAGGAAGGTTTAGGCCTGTCAAATTGATTTCGACAGGCCAAGGATGGCAGCTTAAAAACTGCAAAGCCAGGCTGTGGTTGCAGTCCTGGAGACATGATTTACAGTGCTACTGTCTTGGGCGGGACAATGAGTGCTGCAAACCACGAGTAGCATTTAATATACAGGCCCTGCGTAAATGCAGTACCATGTAGTAAGGACTTATAAGTAAAATAAAATGTGCCAATAAGGAGTATGCCAATTTCGGTGTAATTTAAGGGAGAACACAGCCATTTACTACTGTTTAGCAGGAGTAAAGTGTGCAGAGTCCTAAACCCAACAAAAAAACAGTTCAGGCAGAAATCTGAGTGAATATCATGCAAAAGATGTCCATTTCCAACAACAGGTGAGTAAATCTAAATTTTCGATACCTAACTCTACATATATGTACCTACGCTGTACATGTATCTTAAAGGTACACGGGTGTGGCATTAGGAATCGTATCTATTCTTCCCTACACGCACTTAACGGTCGATATTTTGTCCCTCGATATTCCGTCCTCGGTATTCTTGTACCATGATATTCTGGGGCTCGATATTCAGTAATATAGTCATGCACTATACTTCTAATTCCCAAGACTCGAGTATCTCACATTTGCTTCATAACAGGATATAAGTAGCACTGGAGAAAACAAAACGTTGAACAATGAAATGAAAATGGTCGTTCCATGCTAATATACTTCTAGAATAAACCATCAATTTACTTTATTGGAAGGATAACAAGCTTCTTTCATATAAATCCATCATAAGTTTGCCCCACCACTAATCAAATTGCCATTTTCTATAGAATATTTCAAATTTACAAAATTACATTTGTGAATGCCAGACAGGTCAGTGTTTGATTATACCATTAGCAAATGGCAATATGCCCAAGTGGGCATTGGGCTCATCTTACAACACGTTTGCTGCTGTTTCCGAAGATCCAAAAAGGGCCCTGGCTTAAGTCTGCAGATGGTTTGCAAAGTTGAATAGAGTAATGTAATCTGCTCCAACTTTGTTTGGAGACACAATGATGTTCAGAATAGTGGTCCATAATCCTCAGCAAGTTTGACTGCTCTCCCAACCCATGATCACAATGTGTCACAGAAGTGTAATTCTGTACACAACGCCTGTAAGGTAATGGGAGCACATGAATGCAAGGATTGAGGTTTCCTGTCCAATGCCTCCAGCCCAAGCCTGTAAGCTTATCATCATCTAGCATCTAGCCAGTCATTATTCACCTCAATATAATTATTCCTCAGAGAAACATTCACTTCCATGTTACTTTACATTGTCATACTTTATCATTGGCCATAAGGAAGAAATCCAAGGGTCTTCTTGATATTATTGTATGCTCAGTGAGTACTATACTGGACGTTATATTCTCCTTCTGTGCGGGCAAACTCTGGAACTCATTGCCTCCAACCCTACGTTCCCTACCCACCCTGCTGCAGTTCAGGAAGCAATTGAAGACCTGGCTCTTTACTGAATCCCTCAGCTGGGCTGAGGGCCGATTTTTGTCCAGCCCAGCTGGCGGTTCTGGTGTCCAATCTCAGTGCTAAGACACCGTCTGGTAATTGCGCGCTTTATAAATAATCTTACTTACTTACTTACTTACATTGTTCATTGTGGTAGACAGCACTACTGGTTGACGGGATGATCAAACCAATAGGGTTAAAAACACAATGATGTCTGTAAGAACAAAAGAACATATTCGCCTAGACTCGGTGGCGGCTGGCACAGATCGGGGTTGGCGGGGTTGGCGGGGCAGGAAGGTGGGAGCAGGTGTAAAAATTAAATAAAAATCAACTTACCTTATCGCTGCGTCTCTCCTTTGTCATCTCTCGCATCAGGCTGGAAACAGGAAGCACCCAGGCTCCCCTAAGCTAATCACAACACTGCAATGAAGCATTGTGATTGGTCTGAGTGCTGTGGTTCAGCGCTCAGCCAGGAAATGGAAGTCTGTGCATGTTCTCCACCCAGACTGTAATGCAGCCTGGGTGGAGAACATGCAAGGTGAGCATGACTGTTTGGCTGGCCCGAGACGGCCGGCCAAACATTCATGTGTACTTACAGAGAGTGCCCATCACTCCTCCCCCTGCTCTGAGAGCAGAGCAGCTCCGCCCCGCCCCACAAAAATGCCACAGCAGGAAAAAATTAAATTATAATAACGTTGAGTTATTATCCTTTTATTTTTCCTTTTTTTTACACTGCAAAAAACAGTGGGGTGACGCTCCTATGCCTTAGCGGAGGAGCCGGCACTGCCTAGACTGGAATTATTCTACTGGAAAAAACTTCAGGGGCGACTCCTCCGCAATGGCCGTGGAGCATCACCCCACTGCCTGGCTCAGAGCCAGTAAATGAAAAGTAAAACGCTGTCATTGTTTTATTTTTCATTTTCCGGCTCTGAGCCAGCTTGCACAGGGAGGGGCGGGGCATCGGGAGGAGTGCTATGTGCACTCCTTAAGTGTGCATATGTGTTTTGCCGGCCGTCTCAGGCCGACCAAAATACACATGCGCACTTAGGTTTCTCCAGCCTGGCTGCATCGAGCAGTCGGGCTGGAGAAACCCCCACAGACTCCCTGGTCTGAGCAGGGCGTCTTTCCTGCCTGCTCAGACCAATCCTGCGCTGCTCTCACATGAGAGCAGCGCGGGGGTTGCAGGGAGTCCGTGATGTGGCCCCAGTGCTTTCTGGGACCAGGAAGAAGGAGGCCGAGCGCGACGCGGGAGGTGGTCAGCATCTCTAGGTAAGTTTTTCTTTTTTTTTCTTATAACCCCCCATGTGCTCCCCCTCCCGCGCTCCCCCGCGCCCCCTCCACCTCTTTATTGTGGCAGCCGCCACTGCAAAACTTCACAGTGCTTGTGTATGTAAGCTTTTCTCAAATACCTTCTCCTAACACATCCCAAATCTTCTACCTCCTTAATAGCAAGCACATAGGAACAGGGCTTGCTTTGTAACTCACGCTTTACAAATGTCATAGAGGAATACCTTATCACACCGCGTGGACTCCTTGCTTTTTGCATCACTCCAAACATGCCCATCCCATATAAAGCAGCAGAAGCTATTTTACTACCAAACAAACATAATTATAAAAATACCCCTCGAACTTTAACCATACCAACGCCATCGTTTTTAAGAGTACCATAGTTAGACTAGCCATAAGCTTCATGTACTAATTTAAGACAAGGAATAGTTATGTAACTTCAATGCATGCAGCCCTTATTGCACAAGACACACTGGTTTACAATATAAGATATCGGAATCCACCCTTCTGTGAACTGCCCATTATATGGTTTGTGCGGACACATGGGTTCATGCTACTGTGCTTGTTGGGTCTGCATCAGTTGCTTCACTGGTAGTTGTTTCTGCTGCCGCTTAGTAACCTGTTGCTAGAGTTCGACACGAGTCACACATTAATCATTTATGAGCCTTCCCTTGGGCGTCAGTTTCCTCGGCACGGATCCCACTGCACTGTGTTTTGATGTCAGGTTTTGAAGTTATGGTTACGTGAAATAGGAGCAAGTGTTGAAATGTGCACTCGTGCAGCAGATGGACCCAATTTATTAAGGTTTATAGATTCAGAGGACGCTGTTAGTAGCCATGCATGTGGGATTCCAGTTACGTGTCTGTCTGCAGTCCAGTTTATCTTTTATTCTAGACTATCTCAAACAAAATATTTGTATTTGTGTTTGCATATGTGAAATCCATATCGTCTAAGATTTCGACAGAAAGGCACCTTCCTACTATGTGCATTTAAGACACGCGCATTGTTTAACCAAAATGCTAGCAGTGCTGGAAGTGACATCATGCACCATTTGACAGCCAATGACATCACTCGTTTCAGCACTTGTCCCACACTTAGCCCGTTATTAGTCCGAGTCATAAAATTACTCAATAGTCTTTTTTTTTAAATTGGCACTACGCACAATCTACACACAAAAGTAGAAATATTTTGAGAATATATTTGGGCGGGGAGGATATAGAGAGTCAAACGTCTGTGCGTATAACTTTATCCCATCAATGTATTTCAATAAAATAAATATGTCGATATACTTATCTGATTCCTCTACTTTTGAGGCTACTTATTTTGTATCATTCGTCTTCTATTATGATGCTAAGCAGAGACTGATATCCAGCCAGGTTCCCCGTGTATATTTATGTGCTTTACTGCCATCTTACATTTGAATACAATAGAAAATAAAAATTGTTTTATACCAAAGAAGGCAGCAAATATATGGAAAGTAGCTCAAACATAGACCTATTACCTTTCTCTAAAAAAAACTGGGAAAATATGTTTCATGGGGATGCCTGGTAAAAATAAATATTTCCCACTTTACGGATTTATGGGGAATAAAATGCGGATTTTGGTGTCTGTCACACCAAAATCTCTACATTGTAGTAAATTACGGTTTTCCCCATTTAAATTCCAGTAATTTTGACCTGTCGAAATTCAGTGAAGAATGAGGTCTTAATCTCATGCAGGAATTACTTTTTCACATCTAAAAACTGTCATTTGTTATTAACAATAATTTTATCTTCCTACATTTCCACACAGCCTACAGTTGAAAGCAATATTTTTCCTGTGTGATGGTGGTCACTGCACAAGGAAAGATCACAACTTCAGCCATGTCAAGACTGCAGACTCGCTGCAAGCCCCTGTAGTGTATGACATCCCCCATTGAACAATTGGGGTGGGGAACCATGTTTGGTATAAGAATTTGGTAATTTTGTGGCACCTTACACAGTTTTTTGTGGGGGTGTGGGCCTATTTTACATTACACCATTGTAAGAGTGGTTTAAATTAGATAGTTGTGTTCATAAATTCATTTTTAAAGTTTCTAACTGCAATTCACTCGAAGACACCTACCCATCCCAGCGTATTTCTTAAAATACTCACCTTGAATCGTACAGAGAGGGGTCACGTGATTTGGCATGGCAAATCTCTCATCCATTAATGCCCATGAAATCTGCGCCAACTGCATAGAAACACACTTCTACTATGTTTATTTTGGTGTTCCACTAAATAGCTCTTTATGGCTGACAAGTAGGCCTGGAACCTTTCACAGTTTCTATGAGAAAGAAACAATACCACTTTTGGAGGGAGTTCAATTAGTATACAGAGTGTGGTTGGGTGAAACTTGATACAGGTACACCTAGGATTAGTGCTCTTTGTGTATTGAGAGTTTGCTTTTAAGGCGCAAGAGACGGAGAAGCACCTTCAAGTGTAGTTCAAGTCTTTTGTGAGAGGTGAGTCTAGGCTTTGCATCTGAAAAAACAGTCAGAGCTATTGTGTGGCGGTTGCAGACTTTATACAGCAGCTGATGTGTGTAGTGATGTACCTTCATGAATAAAAAAAATAAAACATAATATAACATTTTTGCAAATAGATGACCATATGCTTTTTGCAGTGAGAAGATGGAATAAGCGGTTGTTGTTAGGAACGTCAATGTATCTAATAACATTTATTCCTTGAGGTCACAACTCGTGTGGCTTCTCCTGTGTCTGCATGCTATCCTAGCACCAAGCCAATCTCTCATTGGAGTTGGTTTTCTCCCTTCTCTGAAGATATGCTTCTCTCTCCTGTCATGGATTCGAAGCTCTATTCATACTCTGGTGACATGATCCCTCCTTCCATTGCCAAGGACCTTGTTTAAGACTTTCTCTCTCATTTGGTGGCCCTTACCAACTTATCTGTTCAAAAGAGAATTGTACGGAACTGCCTTAAAACTACACACATCAAAGTCCTCCTTAAAAAACCTAACCTTGATGCCTCAGCTGTCAAGAACTTCTACAGTCTCTCTAGCGTCACTTCTTTCTTGCTAGGTTATTAAAAAATGCGTCTTCTTCCAACTGATTAACCATGTCAAGGAAAATGGCCTTCTAGGTATGTTCCAATCTGCAGTGGCGGCTCCTCCGCTAAGGCGGAGGAGCGTCGCCCCCACTGCTTTATGCAGTGTAAAAAAAGGAAAAATAAAATGATAATAACTCGAGGTTATTATTATTGTATTTTTTCCTGTTGAAGCGTATTTGTGGGGCGGGGCTATTCTCAGAGCAGGGGGAGGAGTGGTTTGCACTCCCTATGTGATGAGTGATTGGCCGACCCTCTTGGGCCGGCCAAACAGTCATGCGCACATAGCATGTCCTCCATCCAGGCTGCATACAGCCTGCATGGAAAACATGCCCACCCCTCCAGCCCCTCGCTCAGACCAATCACAGTGCTACATTGCAGCATTGTGATTGGCTGTGGGGAGCGTGGGAGCCCTGGTGCTTCTTGCTTCCTGTTTCGCCCTAGAAGCCAGGAAGAGGACGCAGGAGAGGCGGCGCCGGCTGGCCTGCCGGGAGGTAAGTGATTTTTTATTTTACCCAATCCCCCCTGCCTCTTCCCCCACCCTGCCCCACTGCTGCTTCCAGGTAGCAGCCGCCACTGCCAATCTAATTTTGGGACAGGCCACAGTATTGAATCTGCAACATTAATATTCATTAATTATATCTTCCATACATTCACTGAATATTCACACTGCCGTCTCATCCTACTGGGTTGACCAACTATGTTCAGTACCATAGACTATTAAATGGAATGTGTTTGGAGGGAGCTTTCATGAAATTATTGCACTCATATCCTATAGAGTAACCTCAACTGGTAAGAATTCATGATTCATGGGGGTCATGATAGATGAGAACCTCCAAATGGAATCACAGGCTAACAAAACTGTAAGTGTCTGTCTCTCCCGGTTACGTATGTTACGGAAGGTTCTTCCATTACTTCCAAAAGATACTCGATCTCTTGTAGTGAGGAGCATAATTTTGAGTAGACTGGACTACTGCAACTCCCTGTATTTGGGAGCACCGCAATATATTTTGCAGGGGTTGCAGAGAGTCCAGTCCATGGCAGCCAAGCTGGTGTTAAACAGACAGCGCAGGTCTTCCACGGCATTGGCCTTGGGAGACCTGCATTGGCTGCCTATCAAGGAAAGAATTTGCTTCAAATCCCTCTGTATTGTATACAGAGCAGCACATGATCTGGGCCCAGCCCCCCTGCAGGAGATGTTCACCTGGTATAATCCCGGGAGGCAGCTTTGCTCTTCGAGTGCAAATCTGATAACAACCACCAGATTTAAGAGATCCAGGATGGGGGGCAGAGCCTTCGGTGTGGCCGCTGCGCGTCTATGGAATGAATTGCCTCAGATCCTTAGACAGGCCAGTTCTCTGACCTGTTTTAGGAAGAGTCTGAAAACTTGGCTGTTGCCAAGGAGTGAACACTAGATCCCCTCTCTGATAATTGGTTCTGCTGTTACAGTGGTTTTTTTTTCAATCTAAGCGCCAGGATACCCGTAGGGTGGCAGTTTGTTGCGCTATATAAGTTTTCTAATTCAATTCAATTCAAGAATTGGTAGCTCTTTCTCCATATCCACCCCCTTCTTTTGCCGTGTCCCAAGATCTCTATCAGAGCGCCCATTTTTTTCAATCTTTATGGCGAACCCCCAGGTGAATTTCTTAAAGATATTAGCATCTTGTTTCATTACTACACAGATGAAGACCAGGATTATCTGAAACTGGACTCCCCTCAATCAGCATCAACTTTCTTTATTCATTTTTTGATCTAACCACAAAAGATAAACCAATTTTATAACAATAAAATACAACATCAATCCCCTCAATCGATCTCCAGGCCTTTTTTAAGCAGCATTCACAAATGGGTGGAGTGAACACATATAAAATGCAATGCTTTGAGGTCTGAATTTCTTCTCTTCACCCCAAAGTCTGACCGAGCAACCATCTTAAGGTCAGCAGATACCACTTTAAAATGAACTACACTGTAAAAGTCTTAGGTCTTCTTCTTGCCTAAAGCCTAGATATACATCAACGGGCACATCCAAACTATAGATGTTTTAGATATTTCAGTGTATCATGACTTATGGATAGTTGAGATTTGTCTGATACTGATTACCATTTCTTAATAATCAGTATTATAATTGCCAGAGTTACACATAGTACATAAAATAAAATTACTTATATTAAATTTGATCTGAACTGATAAACATCCCTGGATACATACCACATAATATCTATTAATATCAAATTCAGAGATGCAAGGACTTCTTTATATGTCACCAGGCAGTATTATTTAGAGTTCTACACATGATGGGCCTTAAGAAGGAGGCTCCCTTTAAAGAAGTGGCAGTACAGTAATAAAAATAGCAAAATAATCACATACAAACAAGAAGCATATGTTAACTGATATGATAAGGCAGAGAACACTTCTTTCTAATGTTTCAATTGTGTAGGACAGTTGTTGCTCATTCATTTGCTCAGATCTTTCGTGAGGATGGCATCTGGTACATCATACTTAGCTCCTCAGTGAAACTGCCTTATGGAATAGGCAGCAGTATTCTTCATGCATCTAATATCAAGACATGACAGCTTCCAAATCTTTCGACTTGGAGGAAAATGAGGAAATTCATGATGTGGATAAAGGTATGTTCAAGTCCCTTATTTAAAAAACATATTTTGTATTTTTGGATGGCGACACGGGTATGACTGGTCTTTGGATGTCTATACATGGTTATATGAGCTTGAAAAAAGGTTTAGAAATGTCAATTATATTTAATAGTAGCATTATTGAATTTGTGTTTTTATGTGATTACCCAAAATATAATTCATGTTAATTTACATTCTTTTGATACCAGATCATAAAATTTGTCCACAAACCATAAACCATTAAAATGCTGAAAACATTATACTGTAGTCATGCAGGAATATTCAGTGTGAAAACTAAGCCCCGACAATTATTTGCTTTCGATAACACCTTATGTAGATCTAAAAAGATACAGCAGAAGCAAGAGGTTTCACAAATGCTCTATAATAGGATTCTATCATCAAATGCTCTATAATAGGATTCTACCATTCTAGTGCTAACCTTTGTCAATTAGACTGCTCCTGAGTGCATGGGTCAAACTAGCGTTAAGGATTCTCCCATGACAAGTGGAACAAGCATTGGCATAGCCAATAGGTCTCGCCTTTGGGACCTTATAAGTGTTTAGTTATCCAGCACAGTATCCTTGGTGCAACAACATCAAGTGTTGCATGGCTAAACACTTATAAGGTCCAAAAGCAAGACCTATTGGTTATGCCAATGCTTGTTTTGAGTGAGTGGCTCGTGCAGGTATGACACTGTGAGGTAGAGATGCTGCGAGTGCTTTTACAGGAGCCCCTGTGACATTGCGCATCTTCAAAATGTATCTTGGGTCTGGTGTAATACTTCTAGCCCCTATTCCCGTCTTCTCGCACCCAATGCATCCTTAAATGTCCCAGGTACAGCCGGGGTTGACACTCCTATTACCCCTGCCCTCCAGTGACACTTTACCTGTCACGGGTGGTGGTGGACGTGGTGGTGGTGGACATGGTGGTGGTGGACATGGTGGTGGTGGACGTGGTGGTGGTGGACGTGGTGGTGGTGGTGGACGTGGAGGTGGACGTGGTGGTGGTGGTGGATGTGGTGGTGGTGGATATGGGGGTGGTGGACGTGGTAGTGGTGGTGGACATGGTAGTGGTGGACGTGGTGGTGGTGGACGTGGTGGTGGTGGTGGACGTGGTGGTGGACGTGGTGGTGGTGGTGGATGTGGTGGTGGTGGACGTGGTGGTAGTGGAAGTGGTAGTGGTGGTGGACGTGGTGGTGGTGGACGTGGTGGATGTGGTGGTGGTGGTGGACGTGGTGGTGGACGTGGTGGTGGTGGACGTGTTCGTGGACATGGTGGTGGTGGATGTGGTGGTGGTGGACGTGGTGGTGGACGTGGTGGTGGACGTGGACGTGGTGGTGGTGGTGGACATGGTGGTGGACGTGGTGGTGGATGTGGTGGACGTGGTGGACGTGGTGGTGGTGGACGTGGTGGTGGTGGTCATGGTGGTGGACGTGGTGGACATGGTGGTGGACGTGGTGGTGGTGGATGTGGTGGTGGTGGATGTGGTGGACGTGGTGGTGGTGGACGTGGTGGTGGAGGTGAATGTGGTGGACATGGTGGTGGACGTGGTGGTGGTGGACGTGGTGGTGGTGGTGGACATAGTGGTGGTGGACATGGTGGACGTGGTGGTGGATGTGGTGGTGGACATGGTGGTTGTAGACATGGTGGTGGTGGACGTGGTGGTGGACGTGGTGGTGGACGTGGTGGTGGATGTGGTGGTGGACGTGGTGGTGGATGTGGTGGTGGACGTGGTTGTGGATGTGGTGTTGGTGGATGTGGTGGTGGTGGACGTGGACATGGTGGTGGACGTGGTGGTGGTGGATGTGGTGGTGGTGGATGTGGTGGACATGGTGGTGGTGGACGTGGTGGTGGATGTGGTGGTGGTGGAGGACATGGTGGTGGTGGACGTGGTGGTGGTGGACGTGGTGGTGGACGTGGTGGTGGATGTGGTGGTGGTGGACATGGTGGTGGTGGATGTGGTGGTGGTGGATGTGATGGTAGTGGATGTGGTGGTGGACGTGGTGGTGGTGGACGTGGTGGTGGATGTGGTGGTGGTGGTGGACGTGGTGGTGCTGGACATGGTTGTGGTGGTGGTGGACGTGGTGGTGGTGGACGTGGTGGTGGTGGACGTGGTGGATGACGTGATGGTGGTGGCCGTGGTGGTGGTGGCCGTGGTGGTGGTGGATGTGGTGGTGGTGGATGTGGTGGTAGTGGTGGACGTGGATGTGGTGGATGTGGTGGTGGTGGTGGTGGACATGGTGGTGGACGTGGTGGTGGTTGTTGTGGACATGGTGGTGGTGGACATGGTGGTGGATGTGGTGGTGGTCATGGTGGTGGTGGATGTGGTGATGGACATGGTGGTGGACGTGATGGACGTGGTGGTGGTGGTGGACGTGGACGTGGTGGTGGTGGACGTGGTGGTGGTGGACGTGGTGGACGTGGTGGACGTGGTGGTGGACGTGGTGGACATGGTGGTGGTGGATGTGGTGGACGTGGTGGTGGTGGACATGGTGGTGGTGGACGTGGTGGTGGTGGACGTGGTGGTGGTGGACGTGGTGGTGGACGTGGTGGTGGTGGATGTGGTGGTGGTGGTGGACGTGGTGGTGGACATGGTGGTGGTGGACGTGGTGGTGGTGGACGTGGTGGTGGATGTGGTGGTGGATGTGGTGGTGGATGTGGTGGTGGTGGTGGACATGGTGGTGGTGGACGTGGTGGTGGTGGTGGTGGTGGACGTGGTGGTGGTGGCGGACTTGGTGGTGGTGGACGTATTGGTGGTGGACATGGTGGTGGTGGTGGACGTAGTGGTGGTGGACATGGTGGTGGTGGACATGGTGGTGGTGGACATGGTGGTGGATGTGGTGGTGGTGGTGGACATGGTGGTGGTGGATGTGGTGGTGGACGTGGTGGTGGTGGATGTGGTGATGGATGTGGTGGTGGACGTGGTGATGGACGTGGTGGTGGACGTGGTGGTGGTGGACGTGGTGGTGGTGGTGGACGTGGTTTTGGTGGATGTGGTGGTGGTGGACATGGTGGTGGTGGTGGATGTGGTGGTGGTGGTGGACATGGTGGTGGATGTGGTGGTGGTGGTGGATGTGGTGGTGGTGTTGGTGGTGGATGTGGTGGACATGGTGGTGGTGGACGTGATGGTGGACGTGGTGGTGGTGGATGTGGTGGTGGTGGACGTGGTGGTGGACGTGGTGGTGGTCATGGTGGTGGTGGATGTGGTGATGGACATGGTGGTGGACGTGATGGACGTGGTGGTGGTGGTGGACGTGGACGTGGTGGTGGTGGACGTGGTGGACGTGGTGGTGGACGTGGTGGACATGGTGGTGGTGGATGTGGTGGACGTGGTGGTGGTGGACATGGTGGTGGTGGACGTGGTGGTGGTGGACGTGGTGGTGGTGGACGTGGTGGTGGACGTGGTGGTGGTGGATGTGGTGGTGGTGGTGGACATGGTGGACATGGTGGTGGTGGACGTGGTGGTGGTGGACGTGGTGGTGGTGGACGTGGTGGTGGATGTGGTGGTGGATGTGGTGGTGGATGTGGTGGTGGTGGTGGACATGGTGGTGGTGGACGTATTGGTGGTGGACATGGTGGTGGTGGTGGACGTAGTGGTGGTGGACATGGTGGTGGTGGACATGGTGGTGGTGGACATGGTGGTGGATGTGGTGGTGGATGTGGTGGTGGTGGTGGACATGGTGGTGGTGGATGTGGTGGTGGACGTGGTGGTGGTGGATGTGGTGATGGACGTGGTGGTGGACGTGGTGATGGACGTGGTGGTGGACGTGGTGGTGGTGGACGTGGTGGTGGTGGTGGACGTGGTTTTGGTGGATGTGGTGGTGGTGGATGTGGTGGTGGTGGTGGACATGGTGGTGGTGGTGGATGTGGTGGTGGTGGTGGA
This sequence comes from Calotriton arnoldi, assembly GCA_963921515.1. Classification (NCBI taxonomy): domain Eukaryota; kingdom Metazoa; phylum Chordata; class Amphibia; order Caudata; family Salamandridae; genus Calotriton; species Calotriton arnoldi. The sequence goes on along the minus strand of CAWUFW010000233.1, from coordinate 4,679,520 downwards.
TGTGGTGGTGGTGTTGGTGGTGGATGTGGTGGACATGGTGGTGGTGGACGTGGTGGTGGACGTGGTGGTGGTGGATGTGGTGGTGGTGGACGTGGTGGTGGACGTGTTGGTGGTGGACGTGGTGGTGGTGGACATGGTGGACGTGGTGGTGGTGGACGTGGTGGTGGTGGACGTGGTGGTGGACATGATGGACATGGTGGTGGTGGACGTGGTGGTGGTGGACATGGTGGTGGACGTGGACGTGGACATGGTGGTGGTGGATGTGGTGGTGGCGGACGTGGTGGTGGTGGTGGACATGGTAGTGGTGGACATGGTGGTGGTGGATGTGGTGGTGGTGGACGTGGTGGTGGTGGTGGACATGGTGGTGGACGTGGTGGTGGATGTGGTGGTGGTGGATGTGGTGGTGGTGGACGTGGTGGTGGTGTTGGCGGTGGATGTGGTGGCGGTGGATGTGGTGGACGTGGTGGTGGATGTGGTGGTAGTGGACTGTCATAAGGTTTCTGCACATACACAGAGCTATGCACAGGATAATAGGACCCCGGAATACAGTGGTTTGCCTACCATATACCGTAGCACCCAAAACCCCAACCCAACTAGCTTAGCATCCCATTAGTACCAAAGCACCAATGATTGGACAACCCAGAACACGGTATCTTTATCTCAGGACTCGCAGAAGCAAGAACACTCTTTCGTCACTCACTCGTACTTGTCCACAATGCGCGTATGAAGAGACACAGGGTAGATTAAAATATTTATTTCAACTTACGTGCTCTAAGGTACAGTACACGTGTCAGCACTAATAGCATAATGCATATGAATAATATAAGCAGCATGGTTACAATTCCATAGAATACAAACGGGGAAAGCATTTCATAACTCAGTGGATTAATGTCTAAATAACATTACCACCCTCCCCGTGCAGTAAGATAGTTTATTATAAAAATAGAAGACCTCTGGGCTTTGACTAGCGAACCCTCATACCTCGGTCTCTAGATGCAGAACTACATCGGCAGACAATCACAGCTCTTCTCCCTGGAAAGGATTCCTCCAAGTGTCTTAAGCGCCAGTAAAACTGCAGTATCCAAGGCACACAAAGTTTCATGTCATTTGCGCCTAATGTTATGTCTGGGTGCGCGAGACTGGCCATATCAGGAAGAACCGAAATACATTGTTATGCGACCTTGTACATGTTGTGCAGTCTGAGCCCAAATCGAACAAGAGAAAAGGTGAAAGACAGAAAATGCAGACAGCGCAAAAGAACTTGGCAAGAGCAAAGGGCGAGGGAGCCCTGGCTCAGTGTAACGTGCGCAAAGAAAAGCAGCATGGCAGCTAGGCCTAGGCCAACATAACAAGGCAGGCAACAAACCACAAGACACCCTCCCCTGGTCAGTCCGGCGGCCAATACAGAGGTCCAATAGAGAAAAACACATCCAGTTGAGCACAGGGAGCGCCCACACGGCGAAGGAAAGGTCAATCCATGAAAGTGTAAGTGCAGAAAAAAGCCATACCCTCCAAGAGGACATCATTGGAATCGTCAAGAAACATAGATGCCATCCAATCCATGAGATCAAAAGAGCAGGAATGCTCCTCAGCAGAGGGAGCATCCAAAAGCAATGCGGGACAACTTGCGTGATAAACGAAACAGCTTTGTTGTAGGAGATCCTGGGCAGCCGCCCAGATATCCCATTGCGCCAAAATCCCCAGTGCAGCCGCACGTGCCATACAGCCGGCAACGGAACAGTCCTGCTCATGGGCCTCTAAGGGACCCATCAACTGAACAAAATCCGGAACAGACAATGACGAATTGGAGAGGCAATAATCCAAAGTCCAGGTGAAAGGACAGCGGACACAAGTCATTACAGGTTGCACGCAAGTGAAATACGCAAAGCGAAAAGAAAGAGTATATGACACACTCAGTGTCGCCAATGGCAAGACACCAAAACCAGCCAAAAGGCGCTCACGGAGCAGCTGGAGGCGTTCCGGATCGAGCAGGTCCCAACGGGGAGCAGCCATTGCGCAGAAAACAAATTAATAGCAGGACACCAGCCGCCAAAGCGATGATCAACGGGAAACCGCCAAAGACGCTGGAAAAAATAGAATGAATAAATGCCGGGATGACACCAAAAATAGTTTGGAAGGAGGACACCAAACCAGACCCCACGACCTTAAAAAGTGTACCAGACCCTCAGTGTTAGATGCGTTAAAAATACGATGAATTAACTCCCCAAAATGTTGGGGGAGATTAGTGTTCAAAAGGGCCTGTATTTCACTGTGGGTACTCGCCACCTGGAGAATGAATGTCTCCCGGGCGGACGTGAGCATAACTTCCTCGTTCAATAATAGTGCCTTTATTCTGCTCAGTCTATTGAAATCTGCCTCCATGGTAGGGATGGAAGGCCAAATAGAGATATCAACCTTGCCATGAGGGGGAGGAAAAAGCACATTTTTGCAGCAGACAACCCTGTGCGAAACTGTTACAATGTAAGGAATGCCAGCCTGCAGGCCACAACAGTTTTCGTTATTTAAAAGTAAATAACTACCATTGGAAAGGAGAGTGAAAGTAGGAGAAATAACAGGAGCAGGAATACCTTTCAGCACACAAGCAAGATTAGGAGCGGAAACGCTACATGAGCCATGCAATTTAATGTGTTTACAAATAAGCGAATGACCCATAGTCGAGTCGCAAGACTCCCCGTGAGAAAGACTTCCTTGCCGTCCTGAAGGCATTTATACATGAAAGGCAAGGACCAGAGTTCATGCAGGAAAGCACTGCCCAAGGGCTGGTAACGGCCCACAGGATAATGTTTCATGCATGAGTCAAATTCAAACAAGGAAAAAGGCAGAGCGATAACCCCATGAACTAGCCACACAGCAGAATCGAGTTCTGCAACAGAGAACGGCAAAGGATCCATCTTTTCGATATGTAATAGAGTGTAAGTTGCATCTTTCATGGACATAAATTGCTGTTTGTCAGTTAAATTAAAAGGTAGAAACAAGGCAGAGGTGTTCAAAAATGCCAAGGAACTTTACCTAACTTGAGCGTTTGTAAAGTCCATGCAAACTGCATAACTGAGCGCAATTGATTCTGACCATGATATAACACAGAAACATCATCTTGTACAATATCAACAACAGAGGACACAATATTCTCTAAAGTATAAATGCGAGAAGACAGGGTATTAATACTATTGTCAACAACAGCAAGCACCTTTTCCAAATTTGCTTGATCTATTTCCCGAAGACGGGAAGCAGCTTCAATTTGTGATAGCTTCCAGAGTTCATTATACGTTTCATAAATGAATCTCTTAGGTCGGGGACCACAAGGTCCCAAAACAAAGTCGGACAGATCAATATTGCCTGAAAGGAGGGACAAATGTTGTTTAACAGAATCAAGGAACGAATGTTGCAGCCACTGTTTGCATAATTTACCAACAGAATATGTAGTGACAGTACGGGAAGCAGTAAATCTCGGATCAGGCCTATCCTGTGTGCAGCCAGTACCTGAGTCGTGAAAACGCATCTGGCATGCATTAGATGATATAGGCCATACCAACCAGGGTGACTGATCCAGTTCGGAAACATTAAATGAATTATTCTGTAACAGAGCCTGTAGGGTCGTAAGGGACAGGTTAAAACGTGAGCTATCATTGGGAAAACTCGACAGGGATGGAATTGAGGGCGAGTTTAATTGTTTAGTGGTAGCTAAGCCCCAACACGTAGTCTGATAGATGGAAGCATTTAGGAATATAATTTGGGTAGGGATAAGGCAAGCACGGTGCAATGCCTCGGTTCCTTGTACCTGCCATGGCTTGGAGCCCCAAATTGATTTCAAATCTACTGTATCCTCCCAGTACTCATAACCACCCACTGCTAGGGCACTTAAAAAGGAACCCGAATAAAGCAATTTGGTGTGTGTTAACATAACTTTCTGAGTTGACGTGGTATTTAGTCTAAAATAATAGGATGCGGGGTTTGACCGATTAAAATCAGTAAAATAGGTAAACTTATTTCGACGAGTCTGTGAGCTACCTGGCAAGGGGTTTGGACAATGTTCCCATTGGGTGTAGTTAACAGAACTACGCAGGGCACTTGGCTTATGGAGAAAATGATTACCCCAATGTTGGTAACAATACAAATCGGCATAATTCGCAGAATTCATATATAAATCTTCAGCATTAAAAGATGCATAATATTTTAAATCGGCAAACAATGCTTCAACGGCATGCACATCCCAATCATCAGAATGAATGTTATTTTTTACTACATCACCCATTGAAACACGAAGGACATTAGGTACATTAATAATTTCCGTCGGACCATGGATTTGATAGTTCACTGCATCCCATACGATGCCATCAGCAACTGGAAAAGCTGAAATGTTCACAAATGTGTGGTCACGCTTCATGATGTGAGACGAGGAATGAGGAGCTAAAGTTCCAGAAACATAGTCTACAGCAGAGCGTTCAGGTAAATAGTGACCATTGATTAGTAGAAAAAACACTGTGACAAAGCCAATGGACATGAACAAAAAAACCAAGAAAAGTACCAACCAGATGTATGTCCAGGGTGGAATCAAAAATTGTCTCTAAACCAGGATACAAAAATACTGAACTTGGATGGGACTTTTGAAGAGGTGGAATCCGAATCAAAGGAATAACGAGTCGGGCCAAGTGGCGTTGTTGGTTGATGCGCCACCGATTCAGATGCAGGATAGGTATACTCATCCTCGTCGATGTTGGTGGAGAGTTGGGGATCAATTATAGTTTCAGGCAAAGGAGAGGATTCAGGCAAATCAACCATCTCAATTACAGCATCAGCGACCGTTCGTGTAGATGGGCCACGAACATATGTCCGATAAATGGCAGGACAAGAGACCGCTGGTGTGACACTATTCAGGATCGGCCAGGCGCTGTAGCTTGACATTTTCCACTGAGATGTATCTGTTCTCCTTGCGACCAGGAAGCGGTGGTAAAATGACTGTACGTGTTCCCTTCAAGCCCAGAACTGGAACCGGTGCACGAAAAGAGGGGCCGAATTCTTTTTGTTTTCAACCTTCTCTCGAACCAGTTCTCCAACCTTTGGAAGCCAGCCGGCTACCGGAATCTGCAACGCAGGATCTGTGGCTGAAGGCAAATGTGTAGTTGCAAGTTTGTCTCGGGCTTCTTGTAAGTCCTGTAACATAGCAGAATGATTATCTACATCAAACTTGGCGGATTGCGCCGCGATGTCTGGACCCTCAAGGTCAGGCACAAACATTCTTATGCCAAAGAGCATTTCGTATGGGGTCCGCCCACCCAGAGGTCTTCTAGGGAGATTATTAAGTGCACGCTGAACGGTATACAAGTGGGCCAGCCAGTTCCTGCCAGTACCTATAACTCTAGCTGTTAAGGATTGCTTTAAGTCACGGTTCATTCGTTCAATGATAGAGTTGCCCTCAGGCCTATACGGAGACGAAAATTTCACCCGCACCCCAAGCGAAGCCATTGCATCCTTGTAAGCCCTAGAGGCAAACGCCGGACCTTGGTCCGAATGGAAGGTGCCGCATGCGAAAATTCCCACAAAGACACGCAAATCCCTGATTACATTTCGAGCGTCAGCACTACGTTGTGGCCAGACCCAGAGGAACCGTGTGCACGAGTCCACTGCTACTAAGATGTATTTATAGGCAGTGTCTGATGAGAATGGACCGCAGTGATCCAAGTAAACACACCCAAAGGGTCTGTTAGCAATGCAGAGCGGGGTCTGTGGAGGGCGTGTTACAGTGGAAGGCTTAATCTGTTGACAAACGTCGCAGGAAAGCACAAAAGCACGGGTGTCTTTATACAATCCACGCCACCAATAACGCTGCTGCAAGATGGAAACTGTAGCTGACACACCTGCATGAGCAGAAGCCATGCCTTCGTGTGCAGCTGATATCAAGGCACTCCTGCGGTCCGCGTTGGGGATCAGCCGATCTCCAACGTCAGGTATTGTTACATAAGGAACCTGTTCGGGACTTAACTTGTAAGAATACTTGGAAGGAAAACCTGTAGGGTAATTAACACCTTCCTTTGTTGCAGCAATAGCTGCTAGAATAACAGAGTCAATTTTAGACATGGACCTGGTAACCGCTGCTACTGAACACGTGACTACTGCCGAACGGGCAGCTTCATCTGCCAGATCGTTACCAATAGCGTGTGCGCCCACCCGCTGATGGCCTAAGGTGTGAACCACCTGTGTGAGGGGCAGACGTTGTTGCAATTCTGCCACTCGAACCCAAAGCATTTTATGCTTAATTGTGCTCCCTTTTGCGTCCTTGTAGTCATTTTTCGACCAGAAAAATAGATTGTCATTGTAAGACTGTACACAGTAGAAGGAATCACATACAATAAGAGTTGTCTCATCCTGAGAAGCGAACTCAAGTGCAAGTAGCAATGCATGCAGCTCGGCCAATTGTGCGGTACTATCTCCAAGTGTGCGAGTGTGCACTACAGAGGATTTGAACGTTCCATTTACAAAGGAACCCGCAACAATAGCACATGCAGCTGAATAAGCGTGCTTGGACCCAGTGGCCGGTTGCGCCGAACCATCTGTGTAGATCACACATTTGTAATCCTCAAGCGGCAATATAAACAGAGGAGGAGGATGAACGAATTCATACTGTAAGAACTCCTGAGTCTGAAGAGAAGAATCGAAGATAAAGGTGACGTCTGATGACGTCAAGGATGTAGCCCATTGTATCCAACGGGGATGCATTGCTTTTGAGTTCGGTACACTTGCCTTTGTTACTGCCTCTAGGGCAGGACAGGGTGTTACCACCAGAATTCGCTTTCCTGTGCCAGTGCGCGTTCTTTTAGAATCGCCATTTGCACTGCAGTTAGAACTTTTTCGACAGATGTAAAGCGCAATTCAGCTGAAGTGTACAGATGTGACTTGTATGCGATGGGCACTGTATCACCTTCATTAAAGGTTAAGTACGTGAATCCCACCGCCCCGGAATTATTCTAATCACCAGGTTTGTGTGGTTATCACGAGTCAAAAGATATTTAGACTCCAAAAGGTCTGTCTGCAAAGACTGCAGAATTGAGGTATGCTCAGGCAGCCAGCAAGACCTTGAATAAGTAGGTTGTATCAAAGCATACAAAGGCTTGATACGCTGGGCATATTCGGGAATGTAAGTACGCCCGAAATTCAGGAAACCCAGCAAAGACTGAAGTTTCTTCAGAGTATTTGGGGGCACAAATGTGCACATTTTTCCAAGAAATGGGGGCTAAGCCCTTACCTTCGTTGTTGAGCTCATAGCCCAAGAACAGAACGGTAAATTCAGCAATGTGTGACTTAGCAAAGTTAAATTTGTAACCCTGCTCCGCAAATTCAAGAATAATGCGGTCCACACGGGACAGATGCGGAAATAATTCGTCGTCCGTCAGATAAATGTCATCAACGTATCGAACATGCATCTTGGTCTATGCTGTCTAGCAAAGAGACAACACGGGCGGCGAATACACCCGGACTATTTTTGTAGCCCATGGGTAAACGCCGGAACTGGAATAATTTACCACCGGATGTGAACGCGGTCCATTGACCACTCTCCGGGGCTAGGTTGTGCGTGTAGAAACCGTTTGAAAGGTCAAGTGTCGTTTTGTATTTTTTACGAACAAGACTGTCTACAAGCGCAGAACTGTGTGTATTCTGCACCGCAAAGTTCCGACAATGAGAATTTAAATGCCGGTAATCCAAAACTAAGCGGTACGATCCATCTGGTTTAGAAACCACGAATAGGGATTGTTCATAGGTGATACGCATGGTTCGATTACTCCCTGATATTCCAACTGTGTCAGAATTTCGGAGACGGGGCCTTTTGCCTGCCGTTTGATGGGATATTGGGGTTGTGGCTGCGGTAGTGACCGCAAAGGTATTGCATGGGGAGGTGATTCTACATCCCATCCCACATGGTTGCGGTATAACGCTGGAGCCAGGTACACAGCCGCTTCAGGGCCATGTTCGTCCTGTACTTTTTTAATTACAGAGGGTAGAACCGTCATGGAAGGAGTACCAAAACATTTTGAATAAACTGCTGCGAACACCTTACCCCAGTTTTCACATGATGTCAAATCGGGGATTAAGTCTTTTGGCAAACTTATCGTAAGGATGCGGTGTTTATCCACTGGGGATGTATGTGGAAACACCGCTTCTATCTGATCGAACTTTTCTGCAAGCCAGTAAGGATAATCGTCCTTATTTTGTGGACGTTTGCCCATCACAGAATTTACCATGACAGGACTTATGGTCACTCCAGCTGCAACAGCTGGTTGGCCAGCGACTACAGGAGCAGCTCCATGGAGGCTACCTGTAACGTATGTCACTAAGGCTCTATGCACTCGCACCAGTTCGGTATGCATAGTGCGCAGATCCGCAATCGATAATGCCAGATAATTTGGATGCGGGGTATACCCGGCCAATACAGGCCAAGTGGCCCCCTCAATGGATAAGGGCCTAAACGAACTGCGGTAGTTGGTTGTGGAGGGCGCCATTAAACCAAACACGGTGCTGCCAAGCCGTGAGAGGCACTTCAAGATTAGTATAGGGTCGATAGGCAGCAGGAATAGCGGTGGGTTTATATTCATGAAACAGCTTATCACCTGCATCCACCGCCTCAAAAGTGATCCAAGTGTAAAACACTTCAAAGTGATAAGCCGGATCGGCTTGAACCACAAAGACCAACTCGACCCCAGCATCGGGCACTCCGTATACACCTAGGTGTTCTCGGAGTGGTCCTCGGCTATGTGCAGCTATCGCCACACCAGCCATAACTAAACAATTGTATTCGACAACCTAACAGGGAGCACAAAATGGGTTATTTATGTAACCTTTTTTAATAACTTCAAGCTTGAAAGAACCTATAAAACATTCAATATAGGAGGTATCACCGTCACTTACGCCTCCGGAAGCGCACGTGAGGGTTTTGTGGACAAGCACAAGTACTACTCAAGCATCTCGCAGATAAGCTGCCCCACGTTGGCCGCGCCATGTCATAAGGTTTCTGCACATACACAGAGCTATGCACAGGATAATAGGACCCCGGAATACAGTGGTTTGCCTACCATATACCGTAGCACCCAAAACCCCAACCCAACTAGCTTAGCATCCCATTAGTACCAAAGCACCAATGATTGGACAACCCAGAACACGGTATCTTTATCTCAGGACTCGCAGAAGCAAGAACACTCTTTCGTCACTCACTCGTACTTGTCCACAATGCGCGTATGAAGAGACACAGGGTAGATTAAAATATTTATTTCAACTTACGTGCTCTAAGGTACAGTACACGTGTCAGCACTAATAGCATAATGCATATGAATAATATAAGCAGCATGGTTACAATTCCATAGAATACAAACGGGGAAAGCATTTCATAACTCAGTGGATTAATGTCTAAATAACATTACCACCCTCCCCGTGCAGTAAGATAGTTTATTATAAAAATAGAAGACCTCTGGGCTTTGACTAGCGAACCCTCATACCTCGGTCTCTAGATGCAGAACTACATCGGCAGACAATCACAGCTCTTCTCCCTGGAAAGGATTCCTCCAAGTGTCTTAAGCGCCAGTAAAACTGCAGTATTAAAGGCACACAAAGTTTCATGTCATTTGCGCCTAATGTTATGTCTGGGTGCGCGAGACTGGCCATATCAGGAAGAACCGAAATACATTGTTATGCGACCTTGTACATGTTGTGCAGTCTGAGCCCAAATCGAACAAGAGAAAAGGTGAAAGACAGAAAATGCAGACAGCGCAAAAGAACTTGGCAAGAGCAAAGGGCGAGGGAGCCCTGGCTCAGTGTAACGTGCGCAAAGAAAAGCAGCATGGCAGCTAGGCCTAGGCCAACATAACAAGGCAGGCAACAAACCACAAGACAGGACGTGGTGGTGGCGGACGTGGTGGTGGTAGTGGACGTGGTGGTGGTGGACATGGTGGTGGTGGTGGACGTGGTGGTGGTGGACATGGTGGTGGTGGTGGATGACTATTGGGTAGGAGGGTGCTGGCAGAATGCGGATGGAGAGGAGGATCTCGAAGGGGGCACATGGGAGAGCAGAAAGAGGCCGATTATTAGATACAATAAAATTTAAAGCGCATTAAAACCAATGCTCCTTTAATAAAAAAAACACATTGTGCCTGGCAGTGAGAGTGGCTCACAAAGAAAAGAAACAAGTTTGCCTCCGGTGTTCAGTCGGTTTAAGCTCCTTTTATCTAGACGCCCAGTTTGTTCAGGTGCGTGTGCGCTCCGGGAAATCTTGTGTACTGACTTGTCTTGTGAAACCTGGCTGTATTTCTCAGCTCCCCGCGTGTGCCAGTCAGCAGCCTGAATTAACTTCAGCCTTGCGCGAGAACAAGCAGCATCTGTTTGAAGCACTCGTGCTTGTGCTGGCCTCCGCCTTGCGGGAGCGAGCAGCAGTGGCGCGAGGGCCATATGGTTTCAATTAGCATTCGTGCCGCTGCTCGCTCCCGCAAGGAGGATGCCAACACAAGCACGAGTGTGCAAAGGAGCAGACCGATTTCTAAAGATCATCTCCTAGAGCAGCGCATGCGCGCTGCCTAGGCGAGACCTAAAAATGGGGGTGGCATACCCAACCCTACTTTAAAACATCTCTGGTACACTCGGTTTCAAGGAATTTAATCAACTCAGTGTTCTACTGCTCATTTTTTGTGTTACTGCTTGGGGCATTATACATGCACTTCCTTCAACTGCTAGAATTCACTACTACCTGCCACCCAAGTGTAGCCTTGCACATTGGAGCAAGGAAAAACAGTCAATGCAATCCTATGGGAGGAAATGAAGTTAACGGTTTGCAGGTAAGTACTTATTTGTGGGAGTTGGTATTCAGGGGTTAGAACCAGGGTTTCTCAGGGTCGAGGATGCACTCTCAGAACACCCTCAGCTGCACTAGGGCAGCCGGGTGTAGAGTGCTGAGGCCCAAAGTTATCCAATAAGGGATAGGGGGCCTCCGGTTGGTGGCTGCTCACGAGCAGGCCACAAGGTTGTGGGAGCAAAGCTCCTGGTGTTAGGCTCAGGGCAAAGGGGGATCCGGTTTAGCACACAGAGTGCACCCAGAGCGGCACAGGAGCGGCCGGGTGCAGGGTGCTGTTTTGGCGTCAGGTGCCCTGTTGTTTTCAATGGGGATTGATGTTTTTGGTTTTTAGCTGCAGGCTCTGTCCAGGAAGACTTCTGGGAGGAACCAACAGCTGGGCAAGTAAGTTGGAGGGCTCGGAGACGTAGATGCACCTCGGGTTCTTTTCTCCAGGGCGCAGGGCGGCTGGATTCAGGGGTGTCTTTTGAGGTCGGATTTCACCTTACCGGGCCACTCGCAGTCGGGGGGGGGTCTCCGTGCAGAGGCTGCAGGCGATGTTGGGGAGTCCTGGAGGGGTCAACCCATGGTGGACTCCGACTCTGGAGCACTGGGGGACCTCACTGGAACCGGTGGGCCACCTGGATTCGGGCCGTAGGCGTTGGGTGCATTGGTTGTTCCAGGTGTCGGGTTTCTTCGTCCTCAGCAGGCTCTGAGTCTTTCTTGGCTGTTTCTTGTGAACAGAGCTGCTGTTCACAGGAGATCCGGTCTTTGTTGAAGGTAGCAGGTCCTCCGAGGTGTTCTGGAGGTCGCTGTCTGCAGGACAAGGCGACATTTGCTACAGGATCTCTAGAAACTGCAGACGGGCCGTTAGGGATGGGGCCAAGTCAGTTCTGCTGTATCTTTCAAAGTATAAATGTGTGTCACTTATGTCAAGCAAGGCAATTTCTGTCGAATAGGTATGGTGTTAACAAGACTGTTGTCTAATGCATCATGATGTTTAACATTATAGTGGACGTGCGGAAAGATTGTATCCTTTATAATCTGGTTGATTATGAGAATGTTTCATAGGTGGTAGTTAACACTTTATCAGCAGGGGTCCACTTGGCTTCAATTGAATGAAGTGACCACTACCGTAACAAAGTTCAAATGGGGCTCATCATTAATAAAATCAGCTATTTAAGGTATCTGCAAAAGCTAAGACCTAAATCTCACCAGATATTTTATTCTGGAAGCAGGAGAGAGGTCAAGTGATGAGTAAGTCTGGCTCAGTTTTCAAAGAAGATGTGCTATCTATCAATTGAGATCATGCTCTAAAGATCCACCATTGACATCAAACCAAACACAGGGGTGAGAGGTATCCAACTTCAAGAGGCAAGAGTCTTTTCTCATAAGATCGTCATTTTTGCCTGAAAGAAAGACACAATCTGATTTACAAGCTCTTTTGGCCAATTGGATTTTAAAATGATTTGAATGACTTAACGTGTGCAGAGGTGTTGTTGCCTGCTCTCTATATTTGTGTGATGTAATATTATTTTTAACTCCACAGATCATTATTCCTGTCTGCATTATCTTCTGACCCTCATATTACTTACTTTTCTTCCACTAATGAGATTTCAGGTACAAATCTTTAGAGAACAAGGAGCTCAAAATGGAAAGGTCTCATCTGCTATTTGCACATTGGTTAAGAGCCAGCAAGGGTGGGTGCAAAAATTGACACACCAATAATATGTTTTGTGAGCAGATGATAGTTCAGAAATTAAGTCTATGGCAGATGATCGTCCTTTAGTAAATGATATTAAACTTAGGACAGAAGAGAAATATTAAAAGATGGTTTGATGCAGCACTCTGTCAAGGATCTATTCATTGGTGGAATATCTCCATCTATTTGTTGGAATGGCCTGGAGAACTTATAGAAAATTCTTTGTCTTGAAATTTTTGAAAAAAGAAATATCTGTTTTATCTATTGGCGCAAGAACATATCGGATGGAAAGGGAATCCAGCAGTGTGTTTCCCCACTTCTAAATGTGACAGTTAAAGGCCTGGGTATGTTTTCAGTGTAGAGGTACCCCAGGCATTAGCTGTGGCACGTTTCAATCTTTTAATTTCATAATAAGAGTATGCAGAAGTACTGATTTGTGGCAAACCTCTGTTGGTGTCGGATATCATCCATACAACAAAAGAGAATCACAGCAACCCTATATGTTTTGATATTCTGCACACACTATTGAACCTATTGTTGGATATTATCCCTCACTAATTGTTATTGTCTGGGCTAGAGACCTCAACAAATATTTCATATTTGGTTTTTTCCATGAAATCTCATAAAAGATGACATTTCTCATTTTCCTCCTTCACATGAATCTATCATTTGGGAAGATGGACTATAATATGTATCCCCCTGCAACTCCTGATTATAAAATACTTATCATGCATATTTATTCAGTAAGCCTAAGGTCCCCACTTGTGCAGAAACAAACACCAGTGATTTGATCTGTTTTAAAACAAACTCTCACAGAAGCCAGGTTTGGGACAGATCTTATTAGTAGGAGTTATCAACCCCAATGAAGTAACCAAAACCAAAATGTGCAGATTCTGTAACGCAACACCAGGAAAAAATATATTATTTGATGAAAGACATCCCTCCTAATGAATGACAAGGATAACAAGAGATGCAGGAATGGTTTTCAAAGAGGAAGTGTTTGGTTAGAGAGGTAGGAGGAGGCATGACATGAGAGAATGGTTCAATGGGAGAGAAGGAACGCAAATAGGAGACAGGGAGAAGTTATTAGAGGGAGATGAGGGATGCACGTGGATTGTATGAAAGGAGAGAAGAGATTGAAGGGTCACCGAGGCGTAGTTGGGGTGGTGCAGGGTTTATGCCACTCACACAAAGGGAAGGCGATCCAACATTGTACGTCAGACATGGTGCTGGAGATCTATGGTAGGTGGAGAGAAGTTGATGTTGGTTTAAGTGTAAAAGGCAAAATAGAGGGGTCACTGAATAACTCAATAGGGTAGGTGTGGCTCACACATTTCAAATAAAGCCTTTGATTCATGGCAGCACTCTTACCTTGTTATTGGCTTGGGTTTGGATGACGTATGAATATGGTAGAGCATAGGAGGTGTGATAATGTCATGACCAACAGTATTAGTAGGGACTTCTATCCACAAAGCCCCAGATTCTCTGAATCCAAAACATAAAGAACACTAGTAAAAAGCAGCATGGATAAGTAGGAAAATGGGGATACATCCACAGCTGAACACGCCAATCTTTTAAAATTTGTAAATTGGTTTTAATCAGTGTCTATACAATAGTAGAGATATAGCATCCAGAATCTTGATTACACAATTGCCTCCACCAGAACATAGAGATTGATCCAATGAGAGTATCCAAAAACCTGCAGACGAACTAAAGACAAGCAATACAACAAAGCACATGTACAACATAGGAAAATTAATAGGGCACTCTAGAAAACAAAAAAGATGCAACAAGGGAGATGACTGTGTGTGAACAAATGCGAGAGTGAGAGCACCCAACAAACGCAAATTCCCAGGCATTGAGTGTTTGCATCTTTCAACCTTTTATTGTGTCACTGTGTAGAATGACAGCAGAGAGAAAGTGACACAGTGTAGTGATGGGTGCCATTTTGATTTGGGTACTAGAGTGGTACAGTCAGGCACTCTATGAGTAAGGCTCATCATCTTTGAATGGGAACCAAGCAGACCATGGGTACTCAATCTCCAACTATGTCCTTGCTGCCACAGCCTCCAATTCCCCTTGTGTCTTACTTTTACTGGAGACCGCTAACCTCTATCTGTGGGCTGTTGTGATGTATGCAGACCTCCTAACCTGTCAGTGAGTCCTGACATATAGCCATTTAGGTGAGAACATGGGCTTATGGAGAGAAAATATTCATTGGGGGGAATCGGATACAAAAGGAGAGAAGGATGAGAAAAAGGAGTTGGCATTGCCGAATGTGGGAAGGGAGTGAGAGTTTGTAAAGGCATGTTCTGGAAGAAAGACAATTATATCTGCTTACCAAGGAGGGCTGTTTGTGTTGAAGGTGAAATAATTGTGCACTGGGCTGGGGAGTAGGGAGCCAAACTCTTCAAGGAATGGACACAGTTATTGTTTTGTGCTATATAGTCATTTTTATATCTATTACCCTTTATTTTACTGTTCAGAGAATGCGTTTAGATGCAGTGCTGTACTTGAGAGGAATTAGATTTATAAAAAAATAATATTTTCCATTCCAGTTTACAGAAAATATGATTTTCAAAGGGGCATTTTGAAAGCATATTGCAACCTTTGAATCCTTGAATCCCCTTCAATTGATCTATTTGTTTTGCTTGTTAAAGTTAAAAAAGCCTTCATTTAAGCCAACTGAGACCTGTGCTATCCCGCTGATGATAGTGCGCAATGAGTCAGTGAGTTACAGAACCACCCATGGGGCGCCATGGGAGCACCTGATTTTGAGATTCCATCCACCTTTCATTTAAACCACATTAATTTGCATGTCTATATCATCCTCGAGCGACAGTTCTAAGTTTTCTAAGATCACCATCAATTCTGTTGAGTAAAACACTCATCACTTGGTTGTTATAAAATCCAAAGACATTCCTCAAGTGGATAAGAATACATTTATTTAGAGTCGACGAGCAACTATGGCATCATGGACCTTAATGACTTGGACTAGGGTTACCCACCATGTTGTCTGTAATCATTGCTGTCTGGATTTCAGTTGCAGATCAAATGTCCAAATTGACCGCTTTGCTTGTAAGCATAATTAGTTTTGCTCTGTATCATTCTCATTACTTTTACTTCCAACAGGTAAATTGTTGATGATGTATTGGATATTACTTACAATTTGAATCCAAATTTCCTCAAATTTTTTGCAGCTTATAATCCCTAGCCCAGTAATAGCACTAGGCTACTTTGCATCTGGCCAACACTCTTCCCTATTTACCCTCTGTGTTCCCATATAAACACTACTTTGGTATTGGTAACATATTCATATTCCTGACACCGGCATGAATGGTTGAATGTAAGAAAATTGTAAACAGACATATCATCTGACATACATATTGTGCCCTAAATAGCATTTGCAAAAATACTGTGCCATTGGGTCAAGATGTTTTATTATCAACTCCTATGGGGCAATATTTTATTAAACAATATTTAGGACAGGATTTAAAGATGAAATTCTATCAATTGTAATCCAGTAACATACTCCATGTATTTTTGAGAAAGTCAGAAATATTTTTTGATCCTTTCATAGTCAGGTTTTCCCCAACTGGACTCCCGATGTGACTCCTAAAAGAAAGGATGAGTTGAGGTAGTCTGAATTATTACTACAAAGATCTTTTCATTTTATTCATTGGCATGATATTTGATCGTATTGGCATTTTAAGTACCACTGGTACCATTGTTCATGTCTGACAGTGGATTTAAATATTTATTATGGAAGCTCACTGCATCTGGAATGGCAAACCTGCATACAATGCAGAGAACATAGCTGGTGAACAATTGAGCCAGATACATCATAGCAGGAAAGGGGTCGGACAGATCATGTTCTTGGGAGGAGTAGGCTCTCTTCCCGTTGGGCCAAGGCCCTGACTATAAGTTGAGGTACTTCTTGAAGAGGCGCATTTTTAGCTTCTCCCTGAAGTGAATGGATGAGCCTGATCCATGGTGGGTTGTTGTTCAATAGTCTGGGTGTGCAGCTTGAAAATGCTTGGTTATTGGTAATTTCTATCTGCAGACTGGTGTCCTGCTTAAACAGGTGCAGCACATGATGTAGGTGCTGTCCTGCGGGGGTCGCCAGTGTCGGGGGCAAAGTCAAGTATTAGGCCTGTGTGTGTCTAGTACATTAACATATGTACTAATGAGTAATGGAATTTTGTGATGCCTCTGTGGGGAAGGTTAAATGTATATCTCATTATTCAGTCATTACGAGGAAGATACCTTTTTTCCTGAGAACTTCTGTTGTCCTTGGAGAACTGATAAGAATATATTGTCTCTGTGATGGAAAGTACTATAGAAATTGTAAAGTTTTGCAGGAGGAAAGCGAGAGAGACATACGTTAGATAGACAGCTACAGGTGAAGGGAAAGTCATGAGGCAGATGGCGGAAGGAGAAAGCGAGAGAACAGTGAGCTGCAGAAAGAAAGAAATAGTGCTGCATTCTTTTACATCCGACAAGATTCACCAGTCAATTCTTCCACACAGAGGTGAGAATAGTTTCTGTACATGGGTATACCACACCATACACTCAAAAGAAGACCATATCACAGTTTGGTTCTATAAAGTGAATGTAGCCTGAGAAAATATGGGTGCATGAAACTGATGCATACATGTCGCATGATTAAACATTACATTAGGTAATAACATTGGGTCCAGCATAATATCAATTCTTTATAGTATGACAAGTGCTGGATTTTATGCATTGACATCAAATACGGGGACGGCAACATGTTATCGAGAGGGATCAAAACACTCTCAGCAAATGCAGACACTACAATGTGAGCAACCCCAAGGTAGAAGTAGAAGGCTGAGGCCCACCTCATCCTTGAGCCAGCATCTAGACCACATCAAAGTAATTTTCATAGAGCTGTAAATCCTCAGCAGGAGCCACATGTTTGTCCATAATCTTCGATATTCAGTCTTTCCCATTAGTCCCACTGTCTTGACCACAAGATATGGGGAAATTGTGGGTGGGAAATATCCACATCACGTCACTGACAGCATTGTTAGAAAAAGAGTGACTGACACTGAATGTAACCTTAGTGATAGTCGGGGCAGCACCCATATATTCACTCACTTACCCAGCTATACACTCATATCAGTGGATTAAGCACCTTCTCCAGTGATCTATATGTATCCTACATGCCACTAATGCTCTAATTATACATATTGTGTGAGTGATGGAAGCTTTCACTTCTGCTGCCATGCTGTACTTGTTCTGCAGGGAAGGGAAGATTCTCTGCAGGACAGATTTCAATTCTAAAACCTACCTTTGCACCATTCCATTTTCTTGTACAAGGGATTCTTTTGGTTGGCTTTTCTTTCATTGACCATCATAAAAATTCTGAGTCATTTACAATCACTTTCACACCGAGATGTGATCACCTTCAACAGGATCCATTCACTACAAAAAAGTAGAGGTAATCTACACGAGGGACCATTCTATATTTTAATGGCATACACATGATACATTTGGATATAATGACTCTATATGGAATTCACTTACATAGTTGATGGTTATACAGAAAATCAGGTATGAATCTCACTGACTGGACCACATTTCTACTCTTCTGAAACCCATGGTTTTTCTGTCCTAACCAGTGTTTCTTTGTCACACTTATTTGTTTTTCAGATATGACGAGTATTTACAGAATACCCCTGCAAATCCCAGACTCCCCTGGGGAAGAGAAAGGGAATATGGAGGAATTGGACCAGTTTCCCTTCCAGACGATCACAGACCAAAGAAAGAGCCCCCGCCGTCTGTGGCTAAAGGGCATAAGCATTATGGTTATGGTGGGGATCCATGCCCAGGGTAATGTATCTTAGTTAAAGTTAACAATATTCTGATTGGACTATGGACAGTGTATGCATGTGTGTATGTTTTTGTGTTTGTGTGTGCGTGTGTGTGTGATAAAGTGCTGTACGATATACCATCACATAACTTTAGAGTTTCAGCTTTTGAGGAAAAACATATACTAATAGGAGCTATTGAAAAAAATGCCATTATTTTGAGCACAGCAAATAGTGAATGTCTTAATGATTCATTCACAGGGCGTGCATAACATTGTTTGTTTAGGGATAATTTGCGTGATAAATTGGAATTGAGACGTTTCTCCATAATGTAGGAAGGTCACCGCTAAGTCAACACTGTTGAAATCTCACAACTGTTTTTAGGATATGCTGCCATGCCATCTGATCACAGATATCCAGAATACATACCATATATCGTATATCATATAATACATATGCGCAGGGCTAACCCTTCAGATTGCGAGCGAGGTAAACGAAAACTAAATCCAGTGCCAGAGTTGCTCTTGCTCACAGAAGAAGAACTTAGCTGAAACTCAAGATCTCCGTCTCAAACGTGCATATGCTGAAAACAGGGGCGAATTTGGAAGTATGCAACCTATGCAAGATGAACGCAGGGGGCATATCATGATGATGGTGGACTGTATAATGCAATGAAGACGGATTTTTACTTGCTGCTATCATAAACAGTTGCAGAAGGAGGGAAGCAGGCGCTAGCCATGGTGAAAGACCCTCTGAAGTCATGCCCACCCCCCTGCAGGAGAGGGCCTGAGTCATCAGCGATGATCCAGATTGAAAGGCCTGCATAGGGTGTAAACCCTGGCTCAACTGGTGCCTTCAACAGAAAGACAATGTCATTTGTTTCCGACAATAATACCTCGAGCTGCAGAATACTCAGTAGAAATGCATGTGACATTGAGGTGCAATGGTGCACAGAAACCCATATACTCATCAGCACATGCTCACCCTCATACAGACAGACCCATACATGTGGAAACAATGTAAGCAAGTATACCATTAGATACACATAGCTCTATGTTATTCTGACCTGCATCATTCAACCACCAGCTGATGACACTATACTTCAAGGACCGCTGACGGGAGTCGAAGTTGCGCAAAAGTCACACAGTACATCCACCGAAATAAGAAAAAGAAAAATAAAGACAAGAAAATAAAGGAGCGCATCTGACCTCATTTATTATAAAAACAGTATTCATTTGTCTGTTTCTGATCATTTAAATAGACATCCCTGTGCTAAATCATACTTGCTGACTGATATCTCCTGAGTTACTCTTAGAAAGTTTTTTCAATGTGTCTGACCACAACATCTGACAATGGAGTATCGCATGAGTCCCTCAAGATTCAGCACAAACTACACTGGCAACTTTCCATGGTGGGAACACGTAGTTAGCAACTCCAGTGGTGTTACATGTGTATAATGACACATCACAGCCATTGATAGGTTCTGACACAATCTTGGGTGATCCACTGCCCAATGGATCCAAACTAGCATTAAATAAAACATGAGAAGGGTAAAAATGTGGAAAGTTGTCTCACTCCACCTTGGAATGGTGATAGGGAATTAATATTCAGGACATCAGCGGCCACAATGATCATCAAGTTAAAGTCGAGGAATCCTCTGGGTTTTAATGCAGGAAGTACTACGTGCCATTCTGAATTAGTCTTTATGAGTTAACTCTTGTTATACTGTACATTTTGTACATCGGAACAGTAAAGAAGTTGTGCATACACAATGATGTATAATGGAACCTGCTAAGATTCAGTCATTTCCTAGGCCTTATCTGTATTGTATGAAATCAAGTTTGCAATACTATGGCAGGTAGGTAACCAGTAACTGCTCCTGTTATTGGGCAGCTATCATCCATGACTACATATACTCCTCCTGTGCTAAGCAGAGTCTGCAATAATATTAGGGTGTGTTTGACATACTAAAAAAAGACTTTGCCCTAGTTCCAAAAAGATATATTCCATTTTAACTGCTCTCATAAGAGGTACCAGAGCAAATAATGCTGACTACTGTGCACTTGTAATTAGGTCTGGGGTTAGATAAAACCTTTAGATTTTTCTAAAATGAGATATATAATTACTGAAAGAGGCTTTCAAGGCAGCTCTCTTTATCCATTAGTTTGTTGTTTTGTCTGATGTGTAATTCCCTTTTTCATCTGCTCACTACAGCATGTAAGCGATGTGTCTGCCCACTTCAGCCATTGACTTAATTAACTGTGAGTGAAGGCATTCAGCTCTTTTACAAGGGGTACATCCACACTCAAAGTAGTTTTGTTCAGTGTCCATGACTACTATGCAATGTGTGTTTTTTTTTAGACCAAAAGCTTTTTTTGCTTTTAGTCAATTTTTTTGTTTAGAATAGTGGCAGTCGTGCAGCTCCCCCAATAAAATTTCACAAATCCCATGACATAGCAAAACAATAATAGCATATTCAAAAGCCTGCCTAATTTAATTTGCCAACATTTGTTTATTCTATTTCTGTCGATGTGCACGTGTGAATTAAAGGACTTTAAGTGTGCAGGGTCCCTCAGGGTCTCAGACCCAGGAGTACTTAAAAACAGACATTGAAATAGATCCCCATCAGGCCTTATATTGTTGTCCTTAACTTTAATGGTAAAAACATTGATTGATTTCTGAACAATGAATTTAAAAAAACGTTAATTTAATCCGTCAGCAATTTAGTTCCTGTTTATATGTCACATGTTCTAATTAATCTCGCATTCCCTAAGAGTGTTAGCTATTTTCAGAATGTTGTGTTTCTGTATTTTTTTTTTTCATGTAGCATATTACTCTTATGTAGTGCCTACTTTGAACCGAGTCGCCTACAGATGTTGATAACCGACCATAATTGAGAGCTCTGGAGTTGAGGCTGAATGCAGTGTGAACTTCTCACACTGCCTGTAGTGGGTCAAAAATGTGTTCGGAATACATTATCATCTAATCCTTGAGCTCTCTGAAGAGCACAGACAGCAATGGTCATGAATTCCAGTTGCAATTGTGATTTTGTACAAATGTGCGTGAAGGATGTACACAGTTGTCAAATATTGTCAAGGCTAAATTAAAAGAAAATGCAGTGCTTACAGATGAGAATGAGAATTGCAGAAATGCAGTTGACATGTTTAAGCCCATAATTACATAGGCACGACCCTCCTCCCCCTTCTGTTCTCATCCCACTTTAAAGCTTGGCGACTCATAGAATTCCTTGTTTGAAACGGCGGTGTCACTGGTGATTTTGAGTATCAGCGTATTCCGCTAGGTGGCAGCAGAGACTTGCCTATCATTTGACTGTTCTGAGTGTTGCAGGATTTGTACAGCCACATTGAAAAGTAAAGGTTTGGTTTCAAAGCATTTGAGGATGTTGTGAAAACGTTGTATATTTCAGATAAAGGGGCGTGATTAATGACCATGCTTCTATACTGAACAAACTGAATACGCTTTGTATAATGGAGAATCAGAAATTGTAGGATGGTTTAATGGTATTCACGTTTCAAATATTCTTCGTGTATTGTCCTTTTTCTTGTTATGTGCAGTTTTCCTGTTCTGTTTGTTATTTCCTTTGATTTTTTTTCTTATTTTCACTAAAATGTTTCTTTAAGCTTGAAAAAGCATAATTTAATTTATGAAATATCTTTCGCCATCAGAATGTCAGAAATGGCAGTTCACCATCATGGACACCAGATGTCAGTGTTTAATTAGATATCAATTAATAAAGCCGAGTGCATAAATGACGTGCTTAATCAATAGAAAAGGATTGCAGTATGATTCGTGTCGAAATTGGACATGCGCATTAAGTCTTGGAGGTCAAACAACTTATGCCCTTTAGGACCGAAACTGATTCACATCGTTAAAAACACGACTTGAAGCATCGACGCGGCAACGCTGCGAGTCATTTAACTGTTTACTTGCTATCTCTATTTCTCTTTTTATGGCTCTGAATGTCTCTAAACACTATAGAGGGAAAGAGGGAAAAATCAGGTCCACCATCCAATTATCAAACTATATTCAAATAAAAGAACCGGTTTGTAATCGCTGCACCTTATAACTTTCAACACGCTTAACCACACTTGCCTCTGAGGCAGTTTCCCAAACCGTGGATGGCGACCCGCTGCCGGGTCGAGAGCCGATTTTTGGTGCGTCGGGAAAAATCAAGCAATTGTAACATTTGCTGCGCTTGAAGACAGAGGTCAGACTGTTTCTTCTGACAAATTGCTGCTCATTTTTTGTAACATGGTGTTTACAATCTCCTCTCATTTTGCAGTCAAAGAAAAGTAAAGAGAATTATGTGCAGCCCTGCCAAGTACCATGCATCGCCGGTTAAAGTAACGCATTTTAGTGGTGGTGTCCACATCATCGCACTAAAATGCTTTGTCACACGTAATTAAACTTGCTCCTGCTGTGCGCAATGACTCACAAGGCACTGTAGCTCTCAAAGCAGCGCAGCACGCATTGGTTAATTCAGCACAGCCAACGCAAACTTTCAATGGTACCCCAGACAGAAGTAACGAGCCAGGCCCAGGTCTGGTTGCTATGGAAACCTCAGCATGGGCTTTACTACCATGTTTATTTACTTAATTGACTGGTGTTACATAGCAGCAGAGAGCAGCTTCCAGGTCCACCCTTCAGATGTCACCTGACATGGAATGATAGCTTGCCCTGTACCGATCCCTGTGTGTTGTGAATGGGCCGTGAAGTGGCCTGGACATTTGTCTTTTCTGCCTGTCGATTATACAGGGTGGCGACATGCGGCAGACTCTCAGGGTGCAACTTCAGAGTGCAGCAGAATGTTTTATTCCTCAGGGTACTAAATTCCTGGTGTCCGGTCGGGTCCGGTCTTGTGTCTGCATACCTGCCGACTCACACGGGGCCACCGTGTGACACACGATATCGGCTCACATCACACGGTCTACCAGTGAGGAGCCGATATCACACTGTAGAGGAGGAAAGTGGGAAACCCAATTAACCCTTGGAGGCTTGGGAAGTTTCAATATTATCAGGTAAAGGTGCCTGCAAGGGATTCATTTAGGCGCACTCAGTTAAATGATTCATGCAATGATGTATCAAAGTTCCAAACGGTAACCTATAGTTGAACAATCTACAAATTCGTTTTTCATTTCTTCAAAAACGATCTATGACAGATACTAGAGAAACGGGTGTGAATTCTTCATGAATCAAATTTATATAGTGTGAATTAGAAGGGTACAGAAAATTCAAAACAAAACAGAAATGCTCGAGATTTACATACGGATTTTGTGCTATTGATACCCCAGAGTCATTAATGTAGACATCTATTCCAAACTTAGATATATTAACAGAACAGTGAGTCTGAACAAAACAGAAACCACTTTCTAAAGAAAAATCAAACAGTAAGGAAATAGATGGAGTTGTCGACGTTTCGGTCTTGTTGGCATATACATCCGTTAGACCATCTTCAGGATGATGAGATAAACTGTTGTGTAACCCCTGTATTAACAAAATATTCAGTCAATATATACATCCATGAAAGATATAAATTAAAGAAGAATGTAACACCCATAAACAATAAAAAATAGAAGATAGAAGTGAAAAGAAAAGGCAGTGACTAGCCCTGTGAAAGCTAAATCAAGATGGATAGTAGGATTAAAACCACACCCTGTAGAGAAATACTGGGGGGTGAGTAGCCCAACGCAAAAGAACAAAAATAGTGTAAAAACATTGAAACCTTGACCTTCAAGGCCCTGAAGGATGAAACACCGTGCAGGGAGAAGAGGTCCCATGAATAAAGGAGAATAACTTACGATTATTCCATAGGGAATATCTAATCATGATTTAATCTGTAGATAGATAAAATCTTCCTGATCAATTACATGAAAGAGAAAGAGACTATTGAAGAGCTCGCAAATGTTGGTGAATTTCCAAACTATGAAGAAAAAAACAACAAAAAACTAAATGACCTCTCAGTAATTTAGTCAGCTGCTTAGACGTGTGTGGATATAACGGCATCTAGCCCAATACGTCCTTGATAAAATGTTTCACCAACAATTGCAATGATGTTACACCAATAGTGAACACATATGCAGAACTATGTCCATATTAATCATGACAATGAACTGATAATGAATGTACATTCTCGTTTTCATTTAGCATTTTTCAATTGTAGGGTCACAGAGTAATAGTCACCGAATTGCATATGGAGACTAAGGAAACCTTAGTTAGTGCTCCAATAGATCAAATAAGTATCACGTTCGATATTTATACAACTATTTGAATAGTAATGATTCAGACTGGTGTGACACCTCTCTTTCAAATTCTCGACTCGCAGTCTTGTGATTGTTAGATGTTATATCAATTTATCCCTTCTTATATGTGTCAAAAAATATATTTATATTGCTATGCAGTTGTAATATACCAACCATAAGAGATATGTTATTATTTATACATACAGTTGTTCAAAAATCTATGTATTAAGCAAGATTAGCGCGTCTTGCCTAAAAACGACAAACACTGGCACAAGAACCAGGCATGCAACGGTTTACCAAAAAGAAGACGAGGTAATCTTCCTCTGATCAGCCGCTGCCGCTGCAGTCAGCGTCTGTAGGAGCATAGGGAGCAGTGAAGATAAACTAGCAACTCACAGTAAATTTAGATATCTAAAGTAACTGTTAAGCATGTGAACCAAAAATGGATATCAATCCCATATGTTCTCATTGTGGGCTCTATATTTCACTAGTACCATTCCTTTTGTTATATGTCGAGCGTGTCCTTGCAGATACATACCAACTCTCCTAGTTTTTGTATACAAAGATGACACGCTATAGCTGACTAGAAATTTTACCTCAATTATTTAAAGAGCTTGCCAAATATTGCTGCTTCGATAGAGCCACCAAGATTAATTGGCCGGTGCTCGTGCTCGCCAAAGTCTAAGGGGCAAATAACACAATTATACATGTAGATGTTGTCGCAGCTCACTATTTAGATATTCCAGGTAAAACGCAAACAGGCTAAGTTTGCCACCCGTGCCAAAACTTACCGAGCCGAGGAGAGAGTGTAGCTACTCCGTGATGCCGCCGTCGCTTCAGTCGGCGTTTGTGTGTGCATGGAAGCGAGACCACTTTAAGGGCTTCTCAACAAAGGAAAAAGAAGACGGACTAAAATGGAAACTTTATCAAAAGTTATTTATGAAGCGGCGGCCATATTGGAATATCCAAAGGACGTTTAGTCACTTCCAGTCATTTTTAGTTTAACAAACGGCTGTGTAGACACTTGGTTAGGATTCTTAAAATGTTAAAGGCAGATGTGAAAACTGTTGTTTAACTCGACCTTAAATGGGTCGCAGGAGTTTAGAGCATTTTATTGCATCTTCACTCATGATATGTCTATATTTCAGGATCAGTGGTCTTCATGCAACGTGGCTGAATACAAAAGAAACAATTGATGGACGGAATGCTGGACAATGCAAACATTCACCCCCAGTCACAAGGATCTGGGTTAAATCCATCATTCTTTTGCTCACCACACCACCCCAGTTTGGACCCAGCCATATGCAAATCAGTCTTGACCCTGTTCCTTGTGGGAACAGTCCAGCCCGAACTGCCAAGCCAGGTCCTCCCTGGACCGGAAACAAGCATCCTAGGACCGGTTTCAGGGCATCACCCTTCTTCAGCCAGGCTAGCTTGAATCCAGTGGTGTAGTGAGCACGGGACCCACGTCTGGGGATACCCTTCCCACTTACCGCGACAAATGCAAAAGAAACAATTGATGGACGGAATGCTGGACAATGCAAACATTCACCCCCAGTCACAAGGATCTGGGTTAAATCCATCATTCTTTTGCTCACCACACCACCCCAGTTTGGACCCAGCCATATGCAAATCAGTCTTGACCCTGTTCCTTGTGGGAACAGTCCAGCCCGAACTGCCAAGCCAGGTCCTCCCTGGACCGGAAACAAGCATCCTAGGACCGGTTCAGGGCATCACCCTTCTTCAGCCAGGCTAGCTTGAATCCAGTGGTGTAGTGAGCACGGGACCCACGTCTGGGCATACCCTTCCCACTTAGGGCGACAAATGCAAAAGAAACAATTGATGGACGGAATGCTGGACAATGCAAACATTCACCCCCAGTCACAAGGATCTGGGTTAAATCCATCATTCTTTTGCTCACCACACCACCCCAGTTTGGACCCAGCCATATGCAAATCAGTCTTGACCCTGTTCCTTGTGGGAACAGTCCAGCCCGAACTGCCAAGCCAGGTCCTCCCTGGACCGGAAACAAGCATCCTAGGACCGGTTTCAGGGCATCACCCTTCTTCAGCCAGGCTAGCTTGAATCCAGTGGTGTAGTGAGCACGGGACCCACGTCTGGGCATACCCTTCCCACTTAGGGCGACAAATGCAAAAGAAACAATTGATGGACGGAATGCTGGACAATGCAAACATTCACCCCCAGTCACAAGGATCTGGGTTAAATCCATCATTCTTTATGAATACAGCACATAAGTTTTGCATGCCTTATCCAGAAATTATCATCTTAATCTAAAACTATGTCTGATGTAAAACTCCGAAGAGAACTGAATTTGTCCATATATTCCCTATTTGTGAATTGAAACAGCCTAAATAAGTTGTAACTGGACAAACGCCACTAATTAGCTCTATAACCAATATACACCGGGGTTCAGACAAACGAGGAACCAGTATTACGAGTGGTAGACCCTCAACTCATTATCCCTATATTCAACCTGTCACAAAATTTATTGTCAGAATCTGAAATTTCTGTTCGTTCGGCTGGCCTTTCGTTTGTACCAACTTATCGAAATGACTTATTCCAAACCAAAATAGAACTGTATAGATTATTTCGGTCAGTTAGCCTTAAAAATATTTTTGCCAACAATATATCAGTCACTGCAGTAGACACCACAGGTCTCCGCAATCCATCAACCTTTTTTCCTACTAATACTATGGTTGCCAAAGAGATCGCTACATTTGAGAATGCCATCATGATTGAAATAGATAACCTTTTTAAGAAAAAAACATTTGTTCAACACAATTTGTCCAGAAATGAACAACAGGCATTAAGACAATTGCAGACACTTCCTGAAACCATAATTAAGCCAGCTGACAAGGGTGGGGGAATAGTCTTATGGAATAAGGATGCATACAGAACAGAACTGGTTAAACAACTTTCTGTGGAGGAACACTACAAAAAATTATCTGGCAATCCAACAAATAAATTGGCCGAAGTCATCTCTACATTAAGTCGTGAGGGCCATGAAGGAGGTTGGTTAAGTGAGAAGGAGGCTTCCTTTCTCATCAATAAAACCACCACAGTACCGGTAATATATATCTTACCCAAGGTCCATAAGAACTTAACAACACCCCCTGGGAGACCCATCGTTTCCGGGTGCAACTCAGTATTAAAACCACTAGCACAATATGCTGATTTCTTTATTTGTCCATTTGCAATGGAATCAATAGCGTACATTAAAGATACGACAGCAGTCATAAATATTGTTGAGAACCATCCCTTTGATCCTCTTAATGAGCTGCTAGTATCAATGGACATTGAAAGCTTATATACAAATATTCCACAACAAAAGGTTTTACAGATTCTTTGACAATTACGTGATGAAAGAACAAGACCACACAAGGTTCCGACTTCTGTTATTGTGAGTGTGTTAAATAAAATCTCACTTTGTGAAAACTTCTTCCTCTTTGAAAACACGTTCTACAAACAACAAACAGGCGTAGCCATGGGTGCAGTTTATGCCCCGGATATAGCCAACATCTATATATCAACTTTTGAGAAACAGTTCAACTATGATGCCACTAACCCCTTCTCATTGAACATCATCCGCTGGCTAAGATACATAGATGATGTGTTTTTAATCTGGAGGGGAAACAAAGATCTTCTTTTGGCCTTCCATGATTGGCTCAACTCTAGAAACCCACATTAAAGTTCACACTTGAATCCGATACACACAGCATAAACTTTTTAGACATCTCCATCAAAGTAGATTCCAACAATTTTCTTTATACCACTTTAAACACAAAGCAAACTGCGAGAAATACACTGTTGCAGTATAACAGCCATCATCCTAAAGCACTCAAAGATGGCTTGCCCTTTACGCAGAAACTGTTCACGGAAGGAAGATTATTTTGCTGAAGCAAAAAAACTTTAAGAGAAATTGAAAGCACGTGGCTACCCTGCCAAACTATTAAAGAACTCTTTGAAACGTGCCTGGTATAACAACCATGAGGCTTTATTGCAAGTCAAAGATAAACCAACACAACCACAGCTGGTGTGTGTATCAACTTTGGCTCAGCTTTCAAATAACATCAAAAAAATTGTGAATAAACACTGGACATTGTTGAATGGCTTACCACGATTGGAACAGAAACCGATGTTCTCTTTTAAGAGGGGCTCTAACCTTAAAGATCGCCTAGTGCATGCCTACACTTTCCCCAATACAAACACTGTTGATAACATGCAACAGTTAGTCCCCATAGCGGGACATTATAAATGCAACATGTGTGTAGCATGTGGCACAACGCAGACCACCAAGTCATTTACGATCAATGGGCTGAATGTGACAGTAAAGCAGTTTTCAAACTGCAATACGAATAATGTTGTCTATTGTATAAGATGTCCATGTGGCCTACATTATATAGGCAAAACCACACAAGTAGTCAAGAAACGCATTCTTCAACATCAATCAAGAATTTGATGTAGGGTGGAGAATGCACCATTGGTCGAACATTACACTAGGACCAATCATTCAGACAAAGACATGTCTTAGTGGTTGGTGGAAGTGGTTAAACCATCTAAAAGACAAACCAGCATTGACCGTGTTCTCACACTAAAAGAAAACCAATGGATGTGTCCTGCAGACAACATAGCAAAAGGCTTGAACTCAGCAACAGAATGGCACTCTTTAGCATGCATTCTGTAATTCTGTTACATGGGGATCTATTTATATGACAATTAAGATAGAACTGTTCTGTATTACATATGTGAATTGGCTGTTTAAAACTGTATGTTGTTTTCTGACATTGTTAAGAAATGACTATATTTAAAATTATAAGAGCTGTCAAAAATGTTAAACCATTAATGGATCCAATTGTGATGACATTTCATACCAACTTGGTCTGTAACATCTTTGCTATAGGAGGGTCCATTCTCTCTCTTTTCTAATCTCATTGTGTGGACATGATATTGATATAAATATTAATAAACACGATTCATTTGTAAATCAATCGTAAGCATGTAAAATGTGATGAGAAGACCAGTCTGATATCACGTGTATAGATCTTTCATTATCTATTGATCTATAGTCAGAAACTGTCATTCTTTATACTTTGTCACTGGCCTCCTCTATGAACTTCTGTAACTTATACTGCACCTATACTGCTTTTACACCTTCTTAAAACGGCTTCACCTGTATCAACATACATAAGGGCTTCACCTTTATTAGTATATATCGGGATGCTTATAATTCTAATAATCTTCTGATTTTGAGATTTTTCCTGTACGCAACCGCTGATACTCAAGGCGGTCATAGAGCTAATTAGTGGCATTTGTCCAGTTACAACTTATTTAGGCTGTTTCAATTCACAAATAGGGAATATATGGACAAATTCAGTTCTCTTCGGGGTTTTACATCTGACATAGTTTTAGATTAAGATGATAATTTCTGGATAAGGCATGCAAAACTTATGTACTTTATTCAGCCACATCGCATGAAGACCACTGATCCTGAATTATAGACATATCATGAATGAAGATGCAATAGAATGCTCTAAACTCCTGCGACCCATTTTAGGTCGAGTTAACCGACAGTTTTCACATCTGCCTTTAACATTTTAAGAAATCCTGACGAAGTGTCTACTCAGCCGTTTGTTAAACTAAAAATGACTGGAAGTGACTAAACGTCCTTTGGATATTCCAATATGGCCGCCGCTTCATAAATAACTTTTGATAAAGTTTCCATTTTAGTCCGTCTTCTTTTTCCTTTGTTGAGAAGCCCTTAAACGTGGTCTCGCTACAATGCTCCCACAAACGCCGACTGAAGCGACGGTGGTGTCACGGAGTAGCTACACTCTCTCCTCGGCTCGGTAAGATTTGGCACGCGTGGCAAACTTAGCCTGTTTGCGTTTTACCTGGAATATCTAAATAGTGAGATGCGACAACATCTACATGTATAATTGTGTTATTTGCCCCTTAGACTTTGGTGAGCACGAGCACCGGCCAATTAATCTTGGTGGCTCTATCGAAGCAGCAATATTTGGCAAGCTCTTTAAATAATTGAGGTAAGATTTCTAGCCAGCTATAGCGTGTCATCTTAGTATAAAAAAACTAGAAGAGTTGGTATGTATCTGCAAGGACACGCTCGACATATAACAAAAGGAATGGTACTAGTGCAATATTGAGCCCCCAATGAGAACATATGGGATTGATATCCATTTTTTGTTCACATGCTTAACAGTTACTTTAGATATCTAATTTTACTGTGAGTAGCTAGTTTATCTTCACTGCTCTCTATGCTCCTGCAGACGCTGACTGCAGCGGCGGCGGCTGATCAGAGGAAGGTTACCTCGTCTTCTTTTTGGTAAGCGGTTGCATGCCTGGTTCTTGTGCCAGTGTTTGGCGTTTTTAGGCAAGACGCGCTAATCTTGCTTAATACATAGTTTTTTGAACAGCTGTATGTATAAATAATAACCTATCTATTATGGTTGGTATACTACAACTGCATAGCAATATAAATATCTTTTTTGACACATATAAGAAGGGATAAATTGATATAACATCTAACAATCACAAGACTGTGAGTTGAGAATTTGAAAGAGAGGTGTCACACAAGTCTGGATCATTACTATTCAAATAGTTGTATAAATATCGAAAGTGATACTTATTTGATCCATTGGAGCACTAAATAAGGTTTCCTTAGTCTCCATATGCAATTCGGTGACTATTACTCTGTGACCCTACAATTGGAAAATGCTAAATGAAAACGAGAATGTACATTCATTATCGGTTCATTGTCATGATTAATATGGACATAGTTTTGCATATGTGTTCACTATTGGTGTAACATCATTGCAATTGTTGGTGAAACATTTTATCAAGGACATATTGGGCTAGATGCCGTTATATCCATACACGTCTAAGCAGCTGAATAAATTACTGAAAGGTCATTTAGTTTTTTGTTGTTTTTTTCTTCATAGTTTGAAAATTCACCAACATTCACGAGCTCTTCAATAGTCTCTCCCTCTTTCATGTAATTGATCAAGAAGATTTTATCTATCTACAGATTAAATCATGATTAGATGTTCCCTATGGAATAATTGTAGGTTATTCTCCTTTATTTACGGGACCTCTTCTCCCTGCACGGTGTTTCATCCTTCAGGGCCTTGAAGGTCAAGGTTTCAATCTTTTTACACTATTTTTGTTCTTTTTCGTTGGGCTATTCACCTCCCTGTATTTCTCTACAGGGTGTGGTTTTAATCCTACTATCCATCTTGATTTAGCTTTCACAGGGCTAGTCACTGCCTTTTCTTTTCACTTCTATCTTCTATTTTTTATTGTTTACGGGTGTTACTTTCTTCTTTAATTTATATCTTTCATGGATGTATATATTGACTGAATATTTTGTTAATACAGGGGTTACACACCAGTTTATCTCATCGTCCTGAAGATGGTCTAACGGATGTATATGCCAACAAGACCGAAACGTCGACAACTCCATCTACTTCCTTATTGTTTGATTTTTCTTTAGAAAGTGGTTTCTGTTTTGTTCAGACTCACTGTTCTGTTAATATATCTAAGTTTGGAATAGATGTCTACATTAATGACTCTGAGGTATCAATTGCACAAAATCCGTATGTAAACCTCGAGCATTTCTGTTTTGTTTTGAATTTTCAGTACCCTTCTAAATCACACTATATAAATTTGATTCATGAAGAATTCACACCCGTTTCTCTAGTATCTGTCATAGATCGTTTTTGAAGAAATGAAAAACGAATTTGTAGATTGTTCAACTATAGGTTACCGTTTGGAACCTTAATACATTATTGCATGAATCATTTAACTGAGTGCACCTAAATGAATCCCTTGTAGGCACCTTTACCTGATGATATCACACTGTGGCAGAGAAAACGAGTTGAAAACCACTGTAAATAGTGGTTTTCCAGCTCGTTTTCTGAGGCTTTGAACTGCTGACGTCCATTAAGGGGCATGAAAACACCCCAGGACATCAGCACAAGCCTCAGCAAGCTTTTTTTTGGGGGGGTAGTTGGATTGGGGGGCGGGGTGGGGTTCAAAATTGCCTCGTTGGTACTTCTCGGCACGAGGCCCTGCCCTCTTCAAGGCCCCGTGTCCTCCTCACACGGTGAGATTGTTCTTCAAGTTGGCAGGTATGTGTCTGTGCACTAGTGGCTGCAAAGTTAAAAGTGGCGCATTGTGCAACCAGCAGCAGTCACCTCTGTAAGTTCAGCTCTGCAAGCTGTCACACTTTTAAAAAGCACCTTACATGACCTGAAGGGTGAGGCTCACTGAAGGAGTCTGATGATCCTCAGTAATGAGAGTGGGGAGTCAGCACCAGACCCCTTTTGATACATTATGAGGTGTCTTGACTTGCCTGTTCCACAGAGCCTGAGCTGAAGATGGAAGGTGGTGAATTGCAGAGCACAAAGCATGCATGCCAATAAACCTGATTCAGGTGGGAGACTCCTGATTTTTGTAAGTTAAAAAACTGGTTTATTTTGGCTGTCTCCCGCCTGAAATTGTCTCTGCTTCAGTGGAAGTCAATGAAGGAAATATATTCTCCAGACAATTTTTTTTAAATCTCCCACTTTCCTCTTCTAAAATGTTGGCATGTACGCACAGGTAGACTGGCAACTTTTCAACAGCTTTTCAAATGTATGGGTCCCCTCGCAGTGGAATTCTTTGCTTATACTCAGCGCCAAGACGCCTAAAGGCAGGAGTTTGCACTTTACAAATTACATTCATTCATTCATTATACAAGGGGTTTGTGTCCCTGACTGCTCACCCACTTCAGTCCCTGTTAAACCAAGGGGAGGAGCCATCCTTAAAAGTAGTACATTATCAGCTTATCACTGACCCAACTCGCCTTGGAGACATGAATGTTTCTGAGCTGGTAACTATGTGTTTAACTGCTTCAGCGGCATGTTTGTGGTTTTAGAGCAGGAGGATGGGCGTGGCAAAGACATGGTTAAAAAGGATGAAATAATTCTGTATTTTTCTTGAGATTTTACATATAAAAATATGCACCCACTTTAATGAACGATGCAAGTTCAAGTTATGGTGGGAATTGCACTCTTTTAGATTGTGGGACCTTAGTTGGTTAATACAGTCTTTCTGCTGATGTCTGTGTATGACCAGGGAGAAAGAGTAAAGAATCCTGGTTGACGGCTTAGGGAATAGTGACTTAAATATATATACTGCTATGAGACTCTAGCCTAAGAATGAGAAAACACTTTGCCTGTGCAAGGCGTTAAATATATTACGGACAATAACAGATAAGTGTCACTCAAAGTGTCACACATTTGGTTGTAGAATATCACTAAGTTCACTGAAACCATGGGAATGTAACACTTAAGCAGTCTGAAAACTTGGCAGCTATGTATGTGAGAATCTTGCTGGGGTACAGAGAGTGTGAAAGGAAAGGCTGTAGGATGTCATTTTTTGTAACACACAACAAAATGTAAATACCTGTAAATGAACTGTACACATTCAGCAGTTAGGAAAGCAAACATGAAGCACATTTATTTGTGATTTTGAAGTGTAATTGAAACAAATATTTTAAAAGGTCAAAACAAACCAAACAATCTTACTTGGTGATGCTCAAATGATAAATATTCACTGAAAGACAATTTCCATGCATTTTTAATTGTGTGCAATATAATTTTATCAGTAGGGGCCATTTCAATGGAAAAAGTGCTGTCTGTAAATGGCTGTGCAGTACTACACAATGCTTTAGTTACATTAAAAATCGCTGCGCCTCATGTCCATTAAAGGTTGGTGGGTCACAAAAGTTTGTAGTTCTAAAAAGTGGGTTGTGGTTCTACCAATTTTGGGAAGCACTGCTCTAGGGCTCATCCTATTTCCATGCTGTGGACCCCTACATGTACACTCAGTAACTCTATGCTGTACATGACTATGGTGTTATCAGTGATGCTATTTAACATGTCATCAGTGATATCATCAATGATGTCATTTAAGATGTCATGTGTGATATAATATGCCAGGTCATAAGCAGTGCATGACAGGGACACTTGTATAGTTAGCTCAGTAAACTATAACTGGTGTGTTTTCATGCTTTTTGGGGTGTTTGAATGTTAGTTTTTATCTCTTTTCAACACCTTACTATAAAGTCACTTTAATCTTTGTTGTTTTCAGTGAATTTCAGTTTTTTAAACGTTGGCTAAGATCTTTTTACCATACCCAAATATAAAATCACTTTAACCTTTGATTTTTCAGTGAACCTCTGGGATTTTGTAATCATATTCGAGCTGGAGCATACACTCAAACCCCTTGGGCAATCTACCACCAAAGCCCTGGCTGTGCATTCAACCCCCAATAGGTGGCTAGCACACCTTCAGGCGTCCACAGCGGGGGGTTGCCGTGGGGCCTTGTCTCTGGCCAGGCCCTAAATATAGCCCCACTGTGGGCAGCCAACCCACCACTGCAGATGGCCATCACCTGTGTGCAGCTGTGGTTTGGCCACATGTCCTTTAGATGTGCACAACTAGGGGCTGACCACAGACCCTGGACTCCACCAGACCCTGCACCCAACCACACCACTGTCAGCCAACCCCTGTAGTGGGCGGTAGATCATAGGGCCTGGCCTTAAGCCCCAACAGGCTGCCAAACAACATTTTCTTTTTCTTTCTTTTCTTATTTTTTACTGGGACCAGTGTACTTCTGTGGTACCCGACATGTAAACTTCAGTCCCCATGGTACTGCAGTACTGTGCAAGCCTCCTCTGTGAAGCTTGCTTTGTACTTTGTTACCATGGTGGTAAAGCTTGGATGGCATTTCCACCGGGAGGACCGCATCCTTGGCATGGGGTCTCTCTTGGTCCCCCTCACAAGTACAAGGCAGGGTCTCTCTACCCTGCATACTTATACCCCATTTTTGAAACATTTTCAGTGCATTGGAGCAAGTCGCAACATTTTTTTCACAGTTGCAGTCAGCCAATCATATTGCTCGGTACTGCGGGACTGGATCATTCAGAAGGTCCCATTTAAAAAAAAATCAGGATGGTGGTACTCACGTGGGCTCAACATTCCAGATGTTTCTAACTTTTTAACCCCTTCACGCGCGGAGCACCCCTTTAAACACTAATTTCTTGAAAACGGCTGGACAAATTTACACCACATCACAAAAATATTCTTTCTGATTGAAGTTCTGTCTACCAAATTTAATGTAATTCTTTTCAGCCATTTTTGTATATCGGAGAGCAACGTTTCCTATGGGAATTAACATTACTCCTCTTAAAATCCTTTTTGTTCTATTCTTCTCTTCTATATCCTCATCCTCTCTCTAATTTTTGTCTCTCCTCCAACTCCTTGTAATCTTTCCATAATATCTCTTCTGACCCCATTTCTTAAATTATCAGGACCATGGGACTCATGTGGGACACACCATTGGATATATCTAACTTGTTAACCACATCATGCATCTAGCACCCCTTTAAACACTAAGGTGATGATTACGATGGCGGAGGGTCCGCCACCTCCAGCCGAGCGGTGGCAGGCCCTCCGACATCGGTCAGCAATTTTCCCCCCGCCAAATTACGATGGCGGGGGGAATCGTCCTAGTTCCATGGCGGTCGCAAAGACCGCCCGCCACGGTTCCTCCACAGGCAATCATACCTATTGCCTGGCGGAGTGGTCAGCATGGGTAGAATGGTGGCGGTGCCTAGCAGGCACCGTCCGCCAAATTACAATGCTGGCTGCAGCTAGCCTTTCCATGGCGGGGAAACCGCAATGAAAAGGCTGGCGGGGATTGGATTGGGGGGGCCCGTTAGGTTGGGGGGTAGTGGTGCATGGTACCCCCCTACATTTCCCTGCACTAAGTGGCAGGCACCACGTGCACAACATGGGTTTTTAGCATTGCGGCGGGTGCTGCAGCCAGCAGCACCCGCCGCAATGTTAAATGGCATATAAACAAAAAATACAGCAAACTACAGTACAAAATCACCATAATAAAAGTAAAGTAAAATATACTAGAATATACATTATTATTACAAACCTCTAAACATTTTTTTAAATGGAGAGTTGGGCTCCAGTCCAACATAAATCGAGAAAAATGTATAGCTTAAGGGGGTGGTATTTAATGTTCCCACTACCTAAAACAATATTTTATACCACAAAATTATACCACACTATATTTTAAACATCAATAGGAAGATTAAAAAACAACATACTTAACCTCGATATTCTGTCCCACAACATATTTCTGTCACTAACGATATTTTGACCACGATATTTTGGTCAAATAAAATTTTGGAGTTGACATTCGGGGAGCTCACCCTGCCAAAATATGCAGAGCAGTCTGGTGACAGGTGGGCAACTGTGGGTCTTAGGGCAGAGGGTGGATGGCCAATTAAAAGGAGAAAGCAGAGGAGGAGGGTATTGTCATGAAGAAAATAGGGAAGCTGTTAAAACGTGGAGCTCTCCAAATTACCTAAATTTCTGACTCACGTCAACTTTCCCTTTAAGCAAAAAAAAAATGCTGATTCACGAAGTATTTCAGAATTGAGTGCAGTGATTTTATTCAAAAGCAGCGTTTTGAAAACACAGACCAGGCAAGCTAAAACAATAATGTTTACAGTTGCTTTTCGTGAGCAGGTGTGCACCGTTACGTCGTTAGTCAAGGCATACACATATATTATATTTACACTTGGTAGATTTGTGCTGCCTGTACTAATTATGTCTTGCTGTGAGTAAATGTATCAATTAACTGTTGTTCAGAATAATAATCAGACCAATTTCATGTACTGTCACTTTTCTGTGATTGCAGAGGCGTTCCAGTCGAATCGTATTATGACCTGACCCAGCTGAAACGAAGTGCGGTCCGTCAAAGCGATGATCTGTAAGTCAAATTCAGTGTTCAACCAGTCCGGTAATTAGTTCATAATCCCCTTATTTCAAACTAACGATTGCTTTTTAAGGGCAGTGCAAACATCAGATAGGAATTTTACATGAATCTGTCAAACTGTTATCCAATATTCAATCAATCAATCAAACAGACTTGTAGAGCGCTGCTTATCACTGGTGAGGGTATCCAGGCACTGGTGTGTTGCTGCTGCTGGGAGTGGTCAGTCAAACAGCCAGGTCTTTAAGCCTTAATTCCTGCAGGGTGGGGACGAGCCAGAGGTTGAGGGGGAGGCCATTCCAGGTCTTGGCAACCAGGTAGGAAAAGGTGCAGCCGCCGCTCCTGCTTTGGTGGAAGTGGGGAGTGTGGGCGAGGAAGAGGGAGGTGGAGTGCAGTTGTCTGAGGGGTTCTTGGAAGTTTACCCTGTGGTTGAAGTAGACCGGTCCTTCATTGTGCAGGGCCTTGTAGGCATGGGTTAGATTCTTGAATTGGTAACTTTTGTGGATGGGGAGCCAGTGCAGTGCTCTGAGGTAAGGGGTGATGTGGGTCCTCCTCGGAGGTCGAGGTCGATCCTTGCTTCTGTGTTCTGAATGGTCTGTTGTGAGGTGATCCCTACATATAGGGTGTTGCCGTAGTCCAGGCTGCTGGTGATGAGGGTCTGGGTGATGGTGCATCTGATGCTGATGGGGAGTCACTTGAAGATTTTCCAGAGTGAAGAAGCAGGCTGGGGACACTGCGTTTATCTGTTTTTCATGGTGAACTTGCTGTTGAGTATGATGCCAAGGTTCCTTGCATGTTCTGTGGGTGTGGCTGTGGGGCCTAGTTCTGCTGGCTACCAGGAGTCGGCCCACAGGGATGTGTTTCTCCCGAAGATGAGTACTTCTGTTTTGCTGGTGTTGAGTTTGAGGCAGTTGTTTTGCATCCAGCTGGCTACGCTGGTCATGCACATGTGGAAGTCGGCTTTGATGTTTGTGGGGTCAAAGGATAGGGAGAGGATGAGCTGAGTGTCGTCAACATATGATATGTGGTTTATACCATACGTACTGACCAAGATAGCCAGAGAGGCCGTCTATGTGTTGAACAGGGTAGGGCTCAGTGAGGACTTTTGGGGAGCACTGCAGATGATGTTTTTTGGGCCCGAGGAGTAGGGTGGGAGGCGAGCGCTCTGGGTTCTTCTGGCGAGGAAGGATGCAATCCATGTGAAGGCATTCCCTTGGATCACCATCTAGCTGAGTCCTTGTAGGACTTTTCGAAAGAAAACGTGCATCATACTTTTGAGCTTTGTGGGTGGAACATTAGTTCTAGCTTAAAAAATGAAGCATGACAAAGATAAAACTGTGACTGTGCATGTGTGTACTTATATGGAATCAATAATCTTCATAAGTAGGTCATTTTCAGCTTTATTATACTAGTGGTTATCAAATGCACCGCTGCAAAGTGCACTTTTTGTGTAACAGTTACGCCAATGAAATGCACGGCTGAGAGTAAGTAAATGCAGCTGTGTGAGGTGCAGAGAAGGTGGTGATATGATTGGTGGTGTTTCTTTTTTGAACCACACTCTGCAGGGCATCAAAGGGATTTGTGTGTTTATGTGAATCTGGTCTCTCAATACCACAGTATTAGAAAAAGTCTTTCATCACTGGCACTTCGAGAGCAGTGAAAGTCTTTCTTCACTGTTTCTTTAAGGGACACTTAGAAAGTCTGTTTCTATTTTATATAGAGCTCAATCATTTGGTTACTAAAGGCATGTCTTGGCGTGTGAAATAGTCTGTAGTTCCTATTGGTGCACACTCTACACTCATAGGTTGCACCAGAAGGGTATTGCAGCCAAGACCCATTTAGATGGAATGCATAATGTAATACCTAATTCCGAAAGGAAGACGTACTTGCCAGCTTCTTTGTCTCTC
Source organism: Calotriton arnoldi (assembly GCA_963921515.1). NCBI lineage: Eukaryota > Metazoa > Chordata > Amphibia > Caudata > Salamandridae > Calotriton > Calotriton arnoldi. The sequence continues at coordinate 4,640,119 of CAWUFW010000233.1, read as the reverse complement.
TACAAGCTGGTATAAGACCCATGTAATTTAAATTCCCAGGATCCACTGTGGCTATTTGTTTAATTAAAGGTGCAAAATGGAAAGCCAGGGATTTGGACAATTAAGGAAAGCAGCCAACAACGTTTACACACTTACATTGGTACTTTATTTAACCACTGAGGATGTGGTATTTTTGAAGACAGATGGTTTCCCTTTCCAGTTTGGAACACAAGAGCTGCAGAGAGTGCAGAGAATATATTCAGAATCGTACCTTTGAAACGGATTATTGCAACCAGTGAAACAACTGGCATGCCTCCAACTCGCAGCTGAATTATGAAAAGGGGCCATCTAGTAAATGAAGTCACACTGCATCTCAAAACCGAATTGTCATCATCAAACAAAGGAACCTTCTAGAATGCCTACTGTTGATGATTTTTAGAGATATACCACTAGGCAAAGAGAGCTTTTTTCCTCTGCACTGAATTGCCCCTTTAAAATAAGCATTTGGGCTCAAACAAGATGAAATCCCTATTTTGCTCATAGCAGCAGTGTTCCTGTCAGACATGTAGACCTCATTACAAGTCCCATGTTAATCACAATGGGGCTGGAAACAGTATTCACCGGCCCCGTCGAGATCACAAGATCTGTGGTAACTCTGTGGCTTTGGCGTTTGTCACCCCAATACTTTGGCAACTCTGGAGCAGCTGAAGTCTCAGGGTTAAACTCTGGGGGGAAATGAAATATTACCTGGGAGTTGGGTGCTGTTCCAAAGGAAATTCCCCATTTCTTTGGGGACCTTCTGAGTCTAACTTTTAATGGGGGTAATTTCGCTACCTCTCCGAATAACCAACACCGCAGTATTGGTAACTCAGGTGCATACTGGGTTATTTTCAGGCCTCACTAATAACGGCTGATGGGAGGGTGGGGGGTCAGGGGATAAGAAGCATTCCAGATTATTTTCAGTTTTTGTTTTTGGAAAGAGAGGTGGCCAGAGGGGTGGCATGGGTTCTGTGGTAAGTCACCAAGAACATATACTTTTAAAGATATATGTAGGGGGCGAGGAAAAGAAAGAGGTGAAACCATGTTGTGCTTGACACCCCGAAACCTCCTCCCTTGACTTCCACAGGATCAGCTGTGCATGGAGAGGGAACCTGGGGAATGGGATTTTGGAAAGCCATACACAGCATAAAACTTATATTCTGTAATGAAGAGTCTCTGCGTGACATCATAGAAGCCAGAGCTTTGCTCCCTGTAATGTCACTTAGAACCGCTTGATGAAAAAGAAACCTGCAATTGGCAGCTCCATCTCCAACCCTAGATATTCATAGCCCTATGTGATCCTACATTTGTGAAATTCAAAGCAATGTTGGGAATTGTTTCACTTTCAGAAACCCTTAAAAAATTATTTTTAACTATTGCCAAGCAATCCACCCATTTTGGCATGCTTTGTAAACATTACATCATATATTAATACACTTTCATATATTTGTGAGGTCCACTCCTTTTTTTCTTGGAAGTACTTGAAGGCAATTGTTCCCTCCTTCCCACTCTCTGGTACCCCTCCTTCTTCAGGTGTAAAATGGTTTTTCACGCAAATGTTGGACAAATAGATGACAATCCTTCTGGGGCTTCACAATTCAAATTCAGGCCATATTTGGTACAACATTTCTTTAGCATTATTTAGAGCTTTGCAAGAGAGTGGAAATTAATCTATCTCATAAAGGTCAATACAATATAACACATACAGCAGCCCTTAAAGATCCTGCCTCAACACTCTGAGAAGGAATTCAATACCCTCACTAAGGCTATTCTTCTTTTAGACTGTGGGTCACATTCATGAATGGATTTTCAGTCACTGGTAATACACTTTTCTTGGCCTGGTCCAAACTTTAATCCCATATATACTAGCGAATAGTACATAGCAACATATACTTAGATAGCGGCCTTAACTGAGTTTCTCATGCAAAGTTACAAAGTTTTTTCTCCTGAAACGCCTGGAAGACTTTTCAAAACTTTGCAAGCATTGCAAAGGCTGAGGGGTTTTAATTGTGAGAAAAAATCTGCAAATACAGGTTTTGTTGCAAAAAACTCACTTGTAATGGGAGAATTTTCTGGAAAAAAGCATTTTTTTAACGAAAATTCTTCAACAATATTTGTTTTCATAAAAATTGCCTTTGAGATAATTTTTGCAGAGATTACAAAAACTTTTAAATCTTCATGAAGTGCGAACTTCTCAAACTTCCCATGTGAAATGTAAATTTTGTGCATCCGTAGTTCATGCTATTAAGAAAGGCTGATGAAGCTAGGAAAGTGCTGAAGCACACTAATAAAAGAGTGTCCCTGGCCTCGTAAAGATCATCAAAGGCTTTCAATAAGAATTAGGTGGCACTAAAATGATACTGTCTGACGGTGAAGACTTTCTCTCTATCCACATTTGCCTCAACATTAACAAAAAAGTCATTAGGGTTCTATCTTGACTTTGCAGGGTGTCTTCCTTCGCACCTGTGTCTTATGTTGTGTTATGCCTTTGAATAGCGCACAATCTGAAATTTTTGCACACCTATGGAAATTAGGGCCAGGGGTCTGATGTACTAAACACTGGTCAGAAAGTATTGGTCACAAATTGCAACCAGTATTTTTGCGCCTCGTATTGAATTTTACGAGCCAACCTATGTACTGATATGTTGGTGCACAAATTTCCCATTTGGGGTGGGCCACAATCCAACACACCTCATGAATAATAATGAGGTAGGTCTCAAATTGTGACTTACTCCAATTGGATGCCATTAAAGGGTTGGTGGCCTGCTGGGATGAACAGACCACTATGTCTATATTCGAATTTAAATAAGCCAACTTTTTTTTATGTAGCCTGTTTTCCTTAATGGAAACGTGGCTGCATTTATAATGAAACTCCTTTTTTGTTTTTTAAGTACCCATCGCCTACTCCCCAACAAACATTTTTTCATCCGCAAAGGGGAAGGATTATCATGGAGGGCCATCCACCTCTGCGAATGGCTTACCACCCCAATGCAAGATTCAGTAAATTTTCAAGGTTTTGCCACCAAACTACAGTCGCAAATATTGATACATCTCCTAAAGAATCGCTATCTGGAAGGGATGTTTACAACATGCCCCTTCTAAATACCAAGGGCCAGATGTACGACCCTTACATTTTGCGAATCGCAAATTGCATCGCTTTGCGACTCGCAATTTGTGACTCGCAAAATGCTATTTACAACAGTGTCTCAGACACTGTTTGCAATTCCTAATGGGGTATCAAATTGCCTGCCTCAATAATATTCATGAAGCAGGTGCTATTTGCGACCCCATTAGGAATGGCTTGCACTCCAGGGATGGTGGCCTGCTGGGGTCAGCAGACCGCCATGTCTGTGACTGCTTTTTTGATAAAGCAGTTTAAAAAAAAAAAAATGCATCCCGTTTTCCTTAAAGGAAAAAGGGATGCATTTAAAAAAGAAAAACGAAACTTTTCAGTTTCATTGGGACCACTGCCTGCTCTTAAAAAATATTTCCGCACCCATTCACAAAGGGGAAGGAGTCGCCCGGGGGCCCCTTCCCGTTTGCGAGTGGTTTACCACCTACTTGAAGTAGGTGGTAAACTGCGAGTGTTTTGCAACCACAAATGCGGTCGCAAAACAATGGTACATATCATGTGGACTCGCTATTAGGAAGGGACGCCCTTGGCACGCCCCTTCCTAATAGCGAGTCGCAAACCCTATTTTGCGAGTCGGTAATTGGTTACCGACTCGCAAAATAGGGTTTGTACATGGGCCAGACCAATTTTGTGGTCGCAAACGGGCCGATTTCCCGTTTGCAACCGCAGAAAAAGGTCATACATCTCGCCCCAAATCCTTATGGAGTCGCAAACACGTTTAGGAATCAGTAATAACTTAACAACTCCTAAAATAGATTTGTATATGTTTCAAAAACACATTTGCAGTTATTATCAGTCTAAATCGCTGTTTACCACTGAAAACGTTTTTCACATCATTCCCAGAGAAATTAACATTCGCACAGCACTGTGTTGTGCTCATCTGAAAAAAATGTGCAGCACCTTATTCAGCAAGCATTGCACACTGATAATGTAATCTACCACACTCACACTTAAAAAGAAGCAGTTTTAACATAACACTAAGAGCTGATTTAGAGTTTTGACAGATATTTACTCTGACACAAATGTGACGGATATCCTGTTTGCCATATTAAAAGTGCATTATATCCTAAGGTATTTGTAATAAGGTGGACAGGATATTTGTCACGTTGTGAGAGAATAACCTGTTCACCAAACTCTAAATCAGACCCTACATTTTTGCCCTATGGTGAAAAAAGAAAACCATGGCTGCCCTGAATGAAATTTGTACTCCAGGTACACCGTCTAATACAAATTTTAGCACAAGAACATCGGGCCAATGATAATGCGTGTAAAATGTGTAATGTTGTAGCAATTACACACCTTATACATTGGAATATCACATAATATTCTTCTTGCTCCTCATTTGCATCTGGTTTCATTTGATGTCTAGGATTCACACAAAGCCAGGTCACACTATTTTAGTAGATCTGGCTTTTTGCGGAAACCTATGTGCGTTAGAACTGTTTCCATGCTGTTACAATCCCTTTGTATAGATAATAAGGTGGGGTTGACCCTCTGGGCCTCATTTACAAGAAACTGACGCATCGCTGTTTTAAAGCAGCGATGCATCAGTTTTCTTGCGCCTGTGGGAAAAACCCTTGTGTCACCATGGCTGCGCCATATTTACAATACGGTGTACCATGGTGCAGGGTATTTTGGCACATTTCTGGAGTTGGCGTGAAACCCAACGCAACTCCAGCAATGCATCAAAATTCAGAGGCAATCCATCAGTTTTAACTGACACATCCCCTACTGAATGGGGACCAATCTGTTTGATCGTGAAAAGCTGACAATGTCACCTTTGTCCTCAAACATATTGGTCCTGGATGTGACACACATAAGTGGGCATAGTGCCCACTTTTATGTGTGACATCAGCACGTAATGTCACAAACTGTGACATTTCTTGCATATACTTACCTTAGGTGGCCCTCTTACCTCGCGACTTGATTGCATAGTGCAATCAAGTCACTACAGCTTCTGTGGTCCCTTGGGCACAGCCAATGCGTCATCATTACGCCTGGGTTTGGCAGGCGTAGGGATTGTAACGCATTAGCAGCGCAACGGCAGGCTGTGACAAAAGAAATTAAAAGTTGTAAATACCACTGCTGCATTTCCAAGGTAGGCGTTTCCGATGGAACGCCTACCTTGCATAAATTAAAATGTGAGGCAGCGCTGACGATTTTCAGGCAGGTGAAAACCGATGCAGCCTGTGAAAAAAGAGATGCATCTGCATCCTTGTAAATATAGAGCAGACGCAGCGCCGCCATTGCGTAAAAAAAGTGATGCAATAGCAGTGCAAGGAGGCGCAAGGTGGTTCTAAATAAGCCCCTAAGGGCCTCATTTACTAGAAACTGATGCATCGCTACGTTAAAGCAGCGATACGTCAGTTTTCTTGGGCCTGTGGAAGAAACCCTTACACCACCCTATATGCACCATATTTACAATACGGTGCACCATCGCGAATAGTTTTGTGGCGCATTGCTGGCATTGGGGTGAAAACCAACGTAACTCCAGCAATGCATCAAAATTCTGAGGGGATGCGTCAGTTTTAACTGACGCATTGCCTACTGAATGAGGGCCAATTTGTTTGATCGTGAAAAGGTGACACAGTCACTTTGCGTTCAAACATATGAGTCCTGGATGTGACGCATACAAGTGGGCATAGTGCCCCCTTGTATGTGTGACATCAGCATGCAATGTCACAAACTGTGACAATACGTGCATATACTTACCTTAGGTGGCCCACTTACCTCGTGACTTGATTGCATATTGCCGGGGTTTGGCAGGTGTAGGGATTGTGACGCATTGGCAGCGCAGTGGCAGGCTGCAACAAAAAAATTAAAAGTTGTAAATACCACTGCAGCATTTTCAAGGTAGGCGTTTCCGCGGAACGCCTACCTTGCATAAATTAAAATCTGAGGCGGTGCAGCCAGTCACCTGGCTCCAGAGGCTGGTCCAGCACCGCATTCCGTTTTTCAATGGCTGGATCATGGACTGTTGGTCTATCATTTTGCGGAGATGTATATATCTTAGTATTGAGCCCTGTATATATTCATGGATTACAGTTCTCAGATGTAAGTGAGTATCTTTCACATAGAACACCATATCATCTGCATTTAGTGAGATGCCTAATGGTCGCAGTGTGGACTACATCGTGGCAGCGGCATGCCTCTGATGGAGGACACACACCAGGGGTTCCAGAGTAAGTTCAAATAGTAGCCAGGATAGGGGGCATCCTTGTTGGGTACCTCTGTGAATGTGCAGCTCTGTAGATGTGGACACGTTAATTCAGACTCAACCAGTCGGGTTGATTTATAATAATTTAATCCATTGCAGAAAGCTTGTTGGGAGCCCCATTAGGCCTAAGATGGTAAACAAATGTTCCCATTCAACTGAATCCAAGGCCTTAGCAGCATCAAGCAGGACTGGTGCCACCTTCAAGGAAGGGTTCAGTTGGTGCAGTAGTGCGAATATTGTGCGTATGTTATGGGCTGTAGATCAGGAGGGTATGAAGCCAGATTGATCTGGCAGCACTAAATTAGGGAGAAGAGGCTGAAGTCCGGTTGCAATGATTTTGGCCAGGATTTTTACATCTGTATTAATCAGAGACAGAGGGCGATAAGACTCACAGTGTTCCGGTGTCCTATCAAGTTTGAGTAGGATGATAATGAGTGCTTCCCTAAGGTAAGGTGGCAATATGCAAATTTGTAAATTATACATTTTTTTCCTAGGAGTTATTTTTCCATCTATGTGAAATCAGCTACTTAATATCACCCTGAAGGATGCGCTGATATTCTGACAAAGGGGACTTCTGAAAGTTACACAGATTCTGGACACTGCTTGGTCTGATTTGTTTTGCATGCCATGTTTTGGAGGTTCTCCAGAAAAATGCAGAGAAAAATGCGCTCGATATCACCACAGTTGAACTAGACTGCCTTATAGGTGAACATGCATAGGGAAGGTGTGTAAAAATATCTAGAGAACCAGGCGCATGAGTTAGACGGACACAGTTGGAGGGTATAGGGAGTGGGTTTTTGGCGAATGGGAATATTCATTAGCAGATCTTTATTTTGAAGCATGAAGGTGAATCCCAATTTATTAGGTACATGTCAGTGCTCTTTTTCTGATGGTATAAAAGATATTGGCATAGCATCATAGAAATATATCTGTTAAGTAGATTTAATTGTTTTCCAATCCATTGTAACACTTACTTGTAATAACACTCATTGAAGGAGAAAGTAATGAGTTCTTACCTGTTGTTTAACAGGTACTGTAAATAAACTCATGCAGATGTACTAAATCAGCTGAAAGCAGAATTGTTAGGATATATTAAGCAGAACAGATGATACTAAAAGGAACAAGCATTGGCAAAGCCAACATGGGCAAGCCTCAGGAGGCTGGTGTAAAGGTTAATTTATTATTATTTTTATTTTTTTATGAAGAATGTCCCACAAAAAAGAAAACCTTTGGCCACCTGAGCTCGGCTGCCATATGCCTGCGATAAACAAGATTATGTTTAAAAAACATTCACTAATGTGCCTGTTTTACTAGAGGCTATTTTTATATAAAAGCCTTTAACATGTGCCTTACACATTATTATTATTTGTGAAGGAGACAATGTTACAATGTCACATAAATACTTTGTAACTTTAAGAAGGAGAAAGAAAATAAATCACCATTTAACAGGGCATCTGAAGTACAGACGAAATAATTAGCCACAATTTAAAGTTGATGTAAAAAATAGTAAATGAAAAATCACAATTGGAACAGGTTTACCACTGAAGAAAACAGAATTGGTTTTAGATGAATGTGCACATGCTTGGTGCAGTTACTCAAAGAAAGGGAGCCAGTGGATAAAGTGAGCTGACCCATTGCACCAGGCTATATGCTGTGGTGGAAGGAAGGAAAATGTGAATGGCAATTTCACAGATCAATGGATGAATTTAACTCGCCTAAAGTTCCTCTATGAATGTACCTCTTGTCTGATTTCTTTGGAAAGCAATAGTCTGGCAAGACGACTAAAGCTGTCCTTAAGAGCAGACCTAAAAATGAGATGGCAAATAAATCACCATCTAACTGGTCACCAAAAGAGAAGGAAATATAAATAACCAGTATTTAAGGTTAAAATAAAACATAAATAAAATAAACACACACTATGAACCAGATGTGTCATTGAAGAGAATGGAACTATTTTTAGGTAGATAAGAAAAATGTGCACAGGCGTTGTGCAGTCACACAAAGGGAGCCTGTGGGTAAAGTGGCTTACTCATTGCCCCAGGCGGGAGTAAAATGAGAATGACAATTTAAGAGCCCAATGGATGAAACCCACTGACAAAAACCCCTCTAAATATGTAAAGTATATATGTATTTTGTTTTAAAAAAGCAGTCTGGCGGGATATCTTAAGCTGTCTCAAAGACCAGGCCTGATAATTACACAAACATTTTCATTTGCTCGGCTGAGTTATCCAGGCAGAACAGAAAAGGCACACATAGCACAGTACTGAAGCAACGTATCTGTTTTCTATAACAATTATAACTGACCAACAGATAGAAATTTTGGCTCATTCTTAGATGGGCTCTTGTGTGAAAGAAAACTGTGTCAACAAATGGCAAAGTTACAAAGAAAATGCAACACAGAAATCTGATAATATAACACTTACAATCATTCTGAACATGTTCCTTCATTGGAAAGGAAATACACACCTCAGTAGATGGTACAAGAATCACAAATAAGCGCATCTGGACAGCGAACTGCAAAGACCCAGAAATAGAATGGGTGCAATAAACACAGACGTGAGCAAGTGATCATAAATGCACACAACACAAGGAAGGAGGAAAACATGTTAAACATCAGAGAGACCAAAATGACTGGAAAAAATATCCACAACCCAAGGCTGAAGGTCCCTAATTTCTACAATGCAAACTTAGGGCCTGATTTAATTCTTGATAGAGAGGTAACTCCATCGCAAAGGCAACAGAGTTTCCTCCCTGCCAAGACTTTGGTCTGCCCGTCTGATTTAAATGCGGGTGAACCATAGTTTGACGACAGTAGAGACTACTCCATCTCCGCCATGGTCAAACTTCTCCAACGGCCCAATGGAGTAAGGGCTATCAGAGAATTGGCCATATATCCATCCACCTCATTTAGATGGCTGACATATAGCTGTTTTTCAATGCATGTCACTGCAAGGAAAAACCTGGTGGTAAGGGTGCACTGAAAAGTGCTCAATGAACCCCTCGCCTTGGGAGGAGACTCCTATAGCATTGGGGTCATTGTTTTTTTTATTTTCAAAAAGATAATGTGGCTTTGGAATTTTATTTTTGAAAATGACAAAAAATTGTAGCTTTGCCGTTTGATTCCATCATGTTTGACAGAGCGGTCCAGCAAAAATACAATGCATTAGAAGGAACCACCTTGACTGCGCTTTCTGTCAATACTTTAAATGTCCACCACGCCAACAGACAATTCAAAATATGCTGGTCAGCACCTCCACCAGCACAATGGATTACTTTACTCCTTCACTCTGGCGGGGGACAAGCAGAATGCCCAAATCTAAATTGGCCACTTAGTTTCACCACAGCAGTGACAAGTTAGTTAAAAAGGTAAACAACATAGAGGAAAGACCTGTATTAAAGTTGAGAGCAGCTACAGCTCATGTTTGATCACATCATTATGCTGGTGGCCTATTCTATTTGGGGATTCACCTGTGCAGGGGCTGGGGTTCTCCAACTCAAGCAGTCTCTTAGAGGAGAGAGCAAGGTCACAAGGGAAGTAGTGTGTATTCTGGTGGCAGGTCCGGGGGGGGGGCAGGTGCTGTGCATGTTAAATGTGTCGTCCACGAGCAGCAAAAAAGCTGTCCGGTACGCTGAATAGTCACTAAGAGCTAGGTGGTGCAAATGTAGTGTCCTGGCAGAAGCTGAAAGGGATGCACGGCACTCTATGTATTACATGAGTGACCCAGTCAGCAACAGAGAGGCCACCAGATGCTCCAGATGCATTTACATTGGCGATGGGCACACAAGGCTAGAAATAAATGAAACCTGTATAGTGCCCATTACTTCTATGCCCATTGCAATCATACCAGCCAATGCTTATGAGAAGGTGACCCACCTCCCTTGAGACAGGAAAATAACACAGGAAGGTTGCAATCCAAAGCCCCACCCTATTGTAGTGTAGTTCCTATTTCCCTAATAGGCTCTGCTCATTGGAATAATATACCCTATAGATTCGACATAGGACTGAGGTCAGTATGTCCCTATCGAGTATATTAAACTTAATTACTTTGTGCCAGCTAACTCAGAGGCCACTAGAAACTCCTTGTAAACAAGAAGGGAGTAGTTTCTGGCAACCGCATAAACATGACAACTTTGTTTCCCTTTAGAATTGGAACACTCTCAGAATCGTGGAAACAATAGATAACAGTTTCACTCAGCTAATCGTGCATGCTTAGTTTCTTCAGAGTTACACAGAAAGAATAGACGGGCGTTTCAATAAAAGGATTTATTGAACAGTCTTGTTTCTCGTGTAAGAGATATGAGCTGTTATGATCACAAGACAGTATGCGAGATATATAATGTACAGCGAGAGCAGTAGAAAGAAATAATACTACGCTAGCATTATCTTTTAGCTATGACATATATATTCATATACATAAATAACATAAGCTAAAAATGCGAGTACTCATAAGATGCTTCTCTAACTAGTCCTACCCCAGTGTACCTAACCTAAGTGTAGTGCAAGGTAAGAAGTAGGTGAAGTATTCTATAGTATGGTATACTATAGTCTAGTATGCCAAGTCTAGTATGCCAAGTCTAGTATGCCAAGAGTCCCTCTAGGTTCTAGTCAGCTCCATACCATGAGAATGAGAGATTTGGGAATCTCCTTCCGGATCTCGAACTCTAACACCCCGCGAAGGGAGTCAGAACACTGGGAGCTGGATTCTCTGCGAGCAGGGATGACAGCGTCTCTTGTCAGTGTGTCAGGCCGGGACACGGGCTCCTCTAAAGTCGAGGTCTCCTCCTACTTGCTTGGGCAAGGGAAGGTATATTTATACCTGGTAGGTGCCTTGGAATGTTAGTATTGACGTAAAGTCGGGCAGAGGAAGACGTCAGGAATGAACCCTTAAGGTATAGCGGTTCATGCATAATAAATGAGTTCTTGGAGAAATCAATAATCCTGTGCTAGGGGAACTCCCAAGAGCTTAAGGGTCTGGTTTCTAAGAACTCATTATGACGTTAGGGTGGACGGATGTAAGTGACCATGCCTGTATTTGGATAGCATGGCTAATGCCTAAATAAGGACTGGGATCTTATGCCTATATAAGGACATGTTTCAGGAAAACCTATATACGGACACCTAAAGCGGAATACAACACCCACTCCACTTTGGAATGAACGATAGTACTAAATGCTAAACATGAAATGCTAAACATTAAACTGAGTACCACATGTTGCTAAAAACATTTCTAAAGGCATATTAAAAGAAGTTTTAAAAGAACTGTTGCTAAAACATGTAATGCAATAGGTACTGTACATTTTAAAGCATTTTTTCATTCTAAGCATATATTGGAAATAAATGCAACATGAATGAATAAACAGAAATATATACATATGATGAAAATGGTTGACAAGTTTTCAAAAATCAAAGCCATTGCATATCATGGTACTAAATGAAATTATGGTAAATAAGGTGACAATGTGTCCCTGGAAGTATTCAAAGAAGTCCGTTTTATATGAATAGTTCTACTGTAAGCAGATTGAATTGCCATGTATTTTCAAAAATAGAGAGAGAAAAAAAAGTCAATTTTTAGGAAGAGTTCCAAGTTTTGGTTCTGTTTTGAAAATATGGAGGCCAAATTCATTGCTTCCCTGGTACACTGTGAGCCGAATCAAAGTCAGTGTATGGGTCTGGTGTAAACATGAAATCATCTATTTTTGTAGACTAAAGATCGTCTACCGATGTCAGTGACAGTTGGAACACCTCATTTAGAAGGTTGACTGCACAGAGATGTGAAGCATCGCCCTCAGCATAGGATGCCACAGCAATGTTCCCGTCCGTTGTTACCTGTGTGCCTGTTGATCCATCTCGTACCTCAGCAGCAGCAGGAAGCATCTGTGAGATCTCAAGGAATGCCGTCATCAGGATTGGTAGCCTCTGGGGACAACACAGAGCATGGGCCGTTATCGGGTCCAGCAGAGTATCAATGTCCATTGGCATGACTGATTGGAGTGTTAGACAGGTGTCTAGCACGCATTCTTCACCGCAAAGCAGGCAGCGTAGAACAGGTAAGATGCAATCTTGCCAGATTGGTCTAAATGACAGAAACCATGTTGTATTAAGTTCCCATAGACGAGGTATGCCCAAAAGTTGCACTATGCGCTCAAGGCACTTCCGTTCTAGGAGAGCTTTCTCCAAATTGCTGGGAGTGACGCCGGTGGATAGGCTTGCCATAGCATAGTAGTAGGAATAAAAACAGGATTCCCGCAACCAGTGCTAGAATTAATGGCACACCACCAAACACCGAATGTGCGAAGTTTGGAATGATTCCGAGGACTGCCTGGAAAGGTGTTAACAGTCCTGAACAGATGGTCTTAAATACATGTACAATTCCGCTCGTATCAGACATGTTTAAGATACGTCCCATCATTTCTACGAAATGTATAGGGCAGTTTGTACGAATTAAAGCCTGTATCTCAGCCGCAGTCCTTGCAATTTGTAAATCATAGATTTCTTTGGCCGAGGTCAAAGGCACGGTCTGTTGCAATAGCATGGCTTTCATTCTGCTTAAAGTATCAAAACGTATAAAAGAAACATTCAATGAAGGCCATAGAGGTGACTCCCTGACTGTGTCTATTGGGGGGAACAATGCCTGCATACAACAAGTAACCCTGGAGTCGACCGTTACCAGATATGGGATGCCTGGCAACATGCCACAGCAACTCTGATCATTCAACATGAGGTAACTCCCGTTAGAAAGTTGGCCAAACGTTGGATTAATCACAGTAGCTGGTGTACCCTGCTGGTGGCAGGAAAAATTTGCCACAGAACCATTACAAGCCCTGTGTAAAGAAATGTCCTGACATATGAGTGAACCGCTTAGTGCATTTTCACAGTGTGTACCGCCTAGAAACACTTCACGATCCCCACTCCAACATCTGTATTCGTAAAGTAAATCCCAGGATGTCTTAATGTATTCTTTACCCAACCTTTCATATTTGCCTGCTTGCATTTGTTTGAGACAATACTGAAACTGAAAAGTAGTGACAGGCAGAGTTATTTTGCCATGGATAAGCCATTCTGTAGCTGGTTTTTCTGCTACCGTAAATGGTAATTTTTCCAGTTTTTCAATGCTCAGCACTGTATACTTTGCTCCCCTTTGTGCCAGTTCGATCTGTTTATCTGTTAGATTGTATTCTGCAAACAGAGACGACGTGTTGATAAAACGCCAAGGCACATAGCCCGCACGCAAAGATTGCAGCGTCCAGCCTAATAACATAATAGAACGTAACTGAGATTGGCCTTGTTGTAACATGGCTAAATCTTGTTCCAGTATGTCAATAGCAGAGGATACAATGTTGTCCAATGAATAAATTCTGGATGACAAAGTTGTTAACCCATTGTCGACCACAGAGAGAGATTTCTCTAAGTTCTGCGGCCTCTGCCTGTGAAACCTTCCATACTTCATAATAAGCAGCATAAATGCCGGCATATATGAAACGTTTTTTAAGCGGTTTTCTTGGTCCTAGCAAGAACTCCCTAAGGTCTGCGTCTTCTTTAAGTAAAGATAAGTGTTGTTTCACATCCTCGAGTGTAGATTTTTGTAACCAGTCGAGGCACAATTTTCCTACACTGTATGTTGTTACTACCCCCGGATGTTGTCGTTGAACATAACGTGGGTCTGGCCTATGGATAGTAAAGCCCTGTCTTCTATTCAGGAATCTTTCTTGACAGATGTTTGTGTCTGTGGGCCAGAGTAACCAGTTTTTCCAATCAGGATCTGTTCTGTTGTTTTGTAGTATTGTGTCTACTGTGACCGCTCCCTGTGTAGTGCTATTACTTGCAGGTGTTGGTACAGAAGGTGTATTCATGTCTTTGACCTTGGCTAAACCAAGGCAAGACGTTTGTTGCACAGTGTCATTCAAAAACATTATTTGCTGAGGGATGATACATGCTCTGAACAAAGCTTCTATCCCCTGTACTTGCCAATCTTTAGAACCCCAGACAGATTTTGTGTCAATTGTGTCTTTCCAAAAGTCAAATCCATGTCTAGACAGTTGGGTAATAAAGGCTGCAGAATAAATCTGTTTTGTATTAGTTAACATAATTTTCTGTCCTGTTTTGTTTACATTTTTATAGTAAAACGTTTCTGGATCAGATGTATTGTACCCTGAAAAATATGGAAAATTTTTAGCAAACGTTTTTGAACTACCCCTTGGAGGTGTAGGACAATGTTCCCATTGGTTAAACATAAACACATTTCTAGGTGTTGCAGATTTATGCAAGAAATGATGACCATAGTGATTGTAACAATAAAGCTGTTCGTAGTCTGATGAACCCTCTAAGTATTCATTGTTAGAGAATGCAGCAGACCTTTCCAGATCAGACATCATGTCATTTACAGTCTCAAAGTCCCAATCATCAGAATAGGTACTGGAGGTAATAAAATCACTTAATGAAATTTTAAATAAATGTGGAATGTTCAAAAGTTCCGTTGGGCTGAATATATCGAAATCGATTTTGTCCCACACTATACCATCCTGTATAGGAATGGCTGTGATGTTCACTGCTGACAAGTCTCTTGCTTCATGATGGGATGATTTGTGTGGTTTCAAAAGTAAGTTCACATTTTTACTTTCAGTGTCCATATGGATGTATCTGCCATTTATAAGCACGCTGATAGTCATAACCAAAGCTAGCCAAAGCAGAAAGAAAAATATTCCAGAAATAATCCATAGTTCAATCCATGGTGAAACCAGATAAGTCTCTTTCAGGAAATGAAAAAGGTCTTGTACTTGTTGTTTGAAAGTTTTTAGGGCTGGCGTTGTTTCAGGTTCACTCGGATCCTCAGAAAACATATCAAAGTAAATGAAATAGCCAGAAGCAGTTCTGTCAATTGTTGGAATTGCATCAGGATTTGTTGAAATCGCTGGAACCAGTTGATCACTTGTTACGTTGGTGTAGACAGATGTATCTGGACGAACTGTTACTTGAGTTTCAAGAGGGACGAGTTCCATAGCATTGTTGCTTAGTCCTTCATCTGTTACTGCTGAATTCTCGATTGTTATGAGTCTTTCAGTCTGAACCTCTTGGATAGTAGCGAGAGGAGTGCGTCTGCTACTAGGTCGGAGTCCACGAGGCCTACTATTTAGTATTGGCCACATACTGTGGTTTGATGAGGTCGATTGACACAAATCTTTTCTCCTTTTTTCCAGCAAGGGGCGGCAGAAGTACTGTTCTTGTTCCGTGTACGGCTAGGACAGGTACTGGTTGTCTGTAAGAAGGTCCAAATTCCTTCTTGTCCGCAATCTTCTCTCTGACTAGATCCCCAACTTTTGGGATCCAGACAGGCCTTGCTGGGACTGCCAGTTTTTCCCCAGTGGTGGTTGGCTTCAGGAACACGTTGCTTTGTTTCGATCTTAGTTCATTTAGATCCTGTAAAACAGCCAAACGATCTTTGATATCAAAGGGTTTATTTTCCACCACTGTGCCTTTACATTCGAGATCAGGAACCCACATGCTTGTCCCAAATAGGACCTCATATGGAGTGACCCCCTCCCTAGAGAACTTCTTGGCAAATTATTTAATGAGCGTTGGACCCCATAAAGATGTTTGACCCACCCATCACCCGAACCTAATACTCTATCTGTTATAGACTGCTTTATGTCCCGGTTTTTCCTTTCCACAACAGGATTTCCCTCAGGATGAAACGGAGAGGAGTACCGCAATGCTATGCTCAAACTGGCCATGGCTTCTTTGTAAGCCCGAGAGCTAAACGCAGGGCCCTGGTCAGAATGTAGTGTGCCAATTGCGTATGTGCCGATAAAGACTCCCAAATCTTTTATAACAGTTCGAGCGTCAGCCGAGCGCTGAGGCCATATCCATAGGAACCTTGACTTAGTATTTGTGGGATTGCATTTGTCCATAAGGACGCCTGCGCGTAGATAGTCTAATGCTGTCTAACAATGGTGTCTGTACTGGGCAGGCTACTTCGTAGTCTGGTGTCTGATGGCGTTCTGCACCAGTCTGTCTATTGCAGTCTATGCAGTCATCGATGATGATGTGAATCTGTGTATTCATTCCAGGCCACCAGTACATCTCTTTTAATGTTAATATTGTTTTAGAGATCCCTTGATGTGACAGACCCTCCCCCAGATGTGCTTCATAAATCAAAGCTGCTCTACGTTCCATGTTTGGAATTACCCTATCCCCCACTCCAGGGATTCGAGCAAAAGGAACGTTGTTCGCATCAATTGCATAAGAGTACTTGAGTGGAAATTTCTTTGGTAACGCTGCACCACTGCCTTTGCTTGAAGCATTGACAGCCAACAATATCTCACTGTCTATTCTCGTTTTTGAACGACTGATCGCAGCTACGGAAGCCGTCTGAACAGCCCCCTTTGCGGCTTCATCAGCCAATGAATTCCCTGCAACGTGAACGCCATCACGTTGATGACTCAGCATGTGTATCACGTGAGCATTTGGTAGTTCGTTTCTTAACTGAACTACTTGTTCCCAAAGCGTTTTATTCTTTATTGTGCCACCTTTTGCATCTTTGAACCCGTTTTGAAGCCAATTTTGTATATATTCATTATACGACTGAACACAGTAAAAAGAATCGCACACTATGAGTGTGGGGAATTCGCGATCTGTATTTTCAAGTGCCAGTTTGAATGCTTGTAATTCAGCTCGCTGAGCTGTACAATCTCCTAGAGATTGAGTTTTAGTGACCATTGGTCTGAAGTTACCATCTTGCATGCAACCTTTAACGATTGCGCACGCTGCACTGTAAGCTTGCTTACTCCCTGTAGCAGGTTGTGCGGATCCGTCAGTGTAAATTATAAATTCATACTGATCTAAAGGCAGAATTTCAGTGGGCAGAGGACATTCATGGTCATATTGCAGGAACGCTTGTGTTTTTAAATCAGGATCAAAAACATATTCAACATCTGTTGCAGCAAGAGAATTAACCCATTGTATCCATCTAGGATGTAAAGCTTTTGCATTTGGAATGCTCGCTTTTGTAACCGCCTCTAAGGCTGGTACTGGAGTTACGACAATAATGCGTTTCCCTTGGGCTAGAGCTCTTTCTTTTGCTACAGCGGTTTGAACTGCTGTCAGTATTTCTTCTGTTGAAATGAAGCGCATTTCTGCTTGTGTATACAAATGTGATTTGTATGCTATTGGTACTTTTTCACCCTCATTAAATGTTAAATAGGTGAATCCGCATTGTCCCGAAATTATTCGGATCACTAAATTGCGTGTATTTACGCGTGTTTGTAAGTGATTTGTTGCTAACATGTTAGCTTGGAGTGAACGCAGGATTTCTGTGTGTTCCTGTGTCCAATGTTTTGTTGAAAAATCAGGTTTGATTAATTCGTAGAGAGGTTTAACCCTTTCTGCGTAATTTAGAATGTAAGTTCTTCCAAAATTTAGGAAACCCAAGATGGATTGTAAGTTTTTCAGCGTTTTTGGAGGTTGGAGCAGTGCGCACTTTTCTAAAAAGTTAGCTGCCAGGCTCTTGCCTTCACTTGAAAGCTCATATCCTAGGAAAAGGATGGGCAATTCTGGATTTTTTAAAGTTGAATTTATAGCCTTCACAGGCGAAGCCCAATATAATGGTACTCACCCTGTTCAAGTGCCTATCTAGGTCATCGTCTGTCAGATACATGTCATCGACCTATGACAATGCCTCATTATCATACATTTGTAGTAACTCTGTTACTCTTGCTGAGAATAACCCCGGGCTGTTTTTGAACCCTTGTGGGAGTCTACAAAATGGATTCTGGGTCCCCATTATTGAGAAAGCTGTTAAGTACCTGCTTTCAGGTGCTATGTTTTGACAAAAGAAACCATATGAAATGTCCAATGTGGTTTTATATTTTTTACGCACAATGTTATTCATTAATGCTGTACTATGTGCATTTTGCACTGCAAATGTTTTTGAACAAGTGTTCAAGTGTCTGTAATCCAAAACTAGACGATATGTATTGTCTGGTTTGGATACCGGAAACAAAGGATTGTTCATTGAGGAGGTATATGTTTTAATCACCCCTTGGTATTCAAGTTGATCTAAGATCTCCCTGACCTGTTTTTTAGCTTCTTGCTTTATTGGGTACTGCCTTTGTGCAGTAGGTTTATTTTTTAGATGTATTTTGTGGTGAGATGAGTCCTCATCCCATCCTACATGATTTTTGTATAATGATGGGGCCTGGGCAACTGCCCATTTCCTGGCAAAAGTATATTTTAGGTGAATTGGAATATGGTTGGAGAAGGCAGGCATAATGATGTCCTCACCATGTGGGCACTCCCTGACAAAGTTTGGTGGCCAGTCCTTTTCTGCTAGAAGTATATCATAACCCCTTGAAAGTTTCTCCCAAAAGAGTATTTTCACTTTTCTTGGTGTGTCTCCCTCCATTCGGAGTGTTATTTCATATAACTTTTGTGGAGTACTAATCCTGGTGTCTACAGTCTCTACTGTGATGTACTCATTCAAGTCCACTATCTCCAGAAGTTCCTTCAGGTTCTGGCGAGCTATTGTTACTTCTGCTGCACTGTCCAGCATTGTCTGAGCCCATTCTCCGTTCTTGAGCTGTGTTCTCAGTATTCTCGGCATGTCTGATCTTCAGACCTGCTACCTTCTTTTTGTGAATTGAGGTTTTGATTTATTTTTCTGAACGTGTTTATCGTCTTTGGATTTCACGCGTTCTTCTCTGTGTTCTGACCGTCCTCTTCTTTCTGATGTCTGTGACGATATCTGAAAGGTACGAGAGGAACGTGTATCAGTATCTTGATACCTGTCAGGTTTTCTTAAATTATCCCTATTCCTGAGATTATGCCTCCTTTCAGAGGGCTCCTTTTGAGGAGACCTACCTCGGGATTGAGAACGTCTCTCTTTTGAATTTTGTTTATTAGTTTCCCACTTCTTTTTAGAAGATGTAGGATTTTGTTTAATAGAGTCCTTCTCAGGACTTTCAGATAGTTTTGGCTTCAAAGGTTTTCCACCCAAACTATCTCTGCCTAATTCTGTACAAGATTGTTCTATTATTCTGGGTAGTTCGTGTGGATGTTCTGTAACATCAAATTCCCTTAAGCGTTGGCGGATCGCCACTGATGCTGCCTCCCCATTAATATTAGATAATATTATTGTTGAGACCTGGTCGAAGTTTTTCAGTAATTTCATACCTAAATTCAGAGCAGGTTCTGCCCCGTATTCGTTTTGAATTTGTTTCAGGACATCTGGTATTACTGCAATTGACGGAACACCATTTGTTTTAGTATAGATGGCAGCAAAGACTGCGCCCAAGTGGTGCAATCTTCCAGTTGTGGTGTGATCCCCATTGGTAAACAGATTGTTAGGATTCTGTGTTTCTCATAAGGGCTAGTATTTGGAAATACTGCTTCGATTTGAGTAATTTTTGAGCTATCTTGAATGGAATTTGCTCATGTTTTGTGGGCATTTTACCCATGACTGCGTGTAAAGTCTGTGGAGTAATTTTTAGTGTATTCCCTGTTGAGGGGTTTGATTTGGAATGGTCATTGGTGGTTGGACTGTGAAAGTCTGCATGACATATTGGACTAATTGTCTGTAAATTTTTATTAACTCTTGTAGTTGAGTAAGTAATTCCTCGTCTGACATTACATTGATGTCAGGATGAGGTGTGTAGCCGGCTAGAATCGGCCATGTTGCTCCTGGTCTACCTAGTGGACCGAGCCTGGTAATGTTTTTGTGATGTATTAGGGCGCCTTTAAACCAGAGATTATGCTCCTGGTATGTGAGTGGAATTTCAATATCCTCGAAAGGAATATATTCCTCTGGTGGTTCATCTTCTTTAAAGAAGTGAAATAGTTTTGTTATTGGATTTGATTCAGGGAATACTGTCCATGAATAGAATACCTCTGTCTGAAAGGATTCGTGTGCCTCTATCACGAAAACTGCTCTACCACCTCTTGGTGGTAGGCCGTGTTTTATAAGTTTTAGAGTGATGGCTCTCTTTAAGTTTTGAGGGATGTTTATAACACCCCCATCGGTTTCATTTAAACCTGTAAAGTTAAAAGCTGTTACGACTCGGTCAGCCGCAGCTACACCGTCCTCGGTGCCATTATCCCCGTGTATGGACATTTGTTTTTTGAAAAATGTAGACCAAGTTTCAAGGAAACAAAAGATAAGGTGCACAATATTTTGGAACACTGTATCCTTCAACGTTGAACAAACCAAACAGCTAATCTATAGGTTTTTTGTCCTATTTAGCTTTGGCGGATATTTAACCCTACCCACTCCAGACGTCTTATGGAGTATGTGAGTAGGGGTCTCTGAGAGAAAAGTACGCCTGAGTTACTCAGTATCTAGCATTAAATTAGTGCCTTACCAAACCGTTGGACACCATGTAGTGTAGTTCCTATTTCCCTAATAGGCTCTGCGCATTGGAATACTATACCCTATAGATTCGACATAGGACTGAGGTCAGTATGTCCCTATCGAGTATATTAAACTTAATTACTTTGTGCCAGCTAACTCAGAGGCCACTAGAAACTCCTTGTAAACAAGAAGGGAGTAGTTTCTGGCAACCGCATAAACATGACAACTTTGTTTCCCTTTAAAATCGGAATACTCTCAGAATCGTGGAAACAATAGATAACAGTTTCACTCAGCTAATCGTGCATGCTTAGTTTCTTCAGAGTTACACAGAAAGAATAGACGGGCGTTTCAATAAAAGGATTTATTCATGTTTCTCGTGTAAGAGATATGAGCTGTTATGATCACAGGACAGTATGCGAGATATATAATGTACAGCGAAAGCAGTAGAAAGAAATAATACTGCGCTAGCATTATCTTTTAGCTATGACATATATATTCATATACATAAATAACATAAGCTAAAAATGCGAGTACTCATAAGATGCTTCTCTAACTAGTCCTACCCCAGTGTACCTAACCTAAGTGTAGTGCAAGGTAAGAAGTAGGTGAAGTATTCTATAGTATGGTATACTATAGTCTAGTATGCCAAGTCTAGTATGCCAAGTCTAGTATGCCAAGTCTAGTATGCCAAGAGTCCCTCTAGGTTCTAGTCAGCTCCATACCTTGAGAATGAGAGAGGTGGGAATCTCCTTCCGGATCTCGAATTCTAATACCCCGCGAAGGGAGTCAGAACACTGGGAGCTGGATTCTCTGCGAGCAGGGATGACAGCGTCTCTTGTCAGTGCGTCAGGCCGGGACACGGGCTCCTCTAAAGTCGAGGTCTCCTCCTACTTGCTTGGGCAAGGGAAGGTATATTTATACCTGGTAGGTGCCTTGGAATGTTAGTATTGACGTAAAGTCGGGCAGAGGAAGACGTCAGGAATGACCCCTTAAGGTATAGCGGTTCATGCATAATAAATGAGTTCTTGGAGAAATCAATAATCCTGTGCTAGGGGAACTCCCAAGAGCTTAAGGGTCTCGTTTCTAAGAACTCGTTGTGACGTTAGGGTGGACGGATGTAAGTGACCATGCCTGTATTTGGATAGCATGGCTAATGCCTAAATAAGGACTGGGATCTTATGCCTTTATAAGGACATGTTTCAGGAAAACCTATATACGGACACCTAAAGCGGAATACAACACTATGTCCCACCCATATGGCATAAGAAGGGGCTGACTTCCCTGTATATCCCTGGATTGCTCTTCTGTCTTTCAGAGATGGATACAACAACATGAGAATGATAAGAAAATTGGATCCCTGCTGGTCTTGAGCTTAATTTGTTAAAAAAAAAAAAAAAAGCTGTAGGACTTCCCCTGCTGGACTTGGAAGGTCAGAGCAGCTTTTTAAACGCTGCTGTTTCAATCCTGGATAGTAATCACAGTGGCATTACTGTATGAATAAGGGCACTTTAACTAGTCTTTTTTTACTTGACTGGCACAGTGACACATTTCTGTGATGATTTAATGGTAAGATTTGCTTTTTAAAATGCCTATGACAAGAGGAAAAAGAAAAAATTGTCTTACTTTTTTAAGAAGCACTACTTTTTGCTGCAGATTGGAGAATAGTGGAGCGTATGCCATGCAAATATGATGTACTTGTTTCGTGATTTTCAAGGAATAGTTTGACATTGCCGTGCATGCACGGACTTTCATTTTTGGATGATTCTCGCTGAGAGGGAGAATTTGGCCTTATTTATCAGCAAGGTTCAAGCAGATGCGTATTGCATGTGAGAATAAGAGTGCATCCTAGTTGCTCATTTATAACTATGGAAAACTGCTGGCTTTTGACAGGATTTTTCTGCTTCCCATGGGCAAGCACAGATCAAAGAGATGCTGCTTTGATTCCTCCTCAAGTTCCAGGACTCCCCTGCAAGGACAAGGCTCATGGATGAATCCAGTGAAGATGGCTGAGTTAAAAAGATTGTGATAAAAACCCTGTCTTACCTTCCTAAAAAGCAAGATAAATCATGTCACAGGAATTGACTTTCTGCTCTTGAATCATCAAGCGGAAGTGGGGAAGATAGTGAACAGTTGCTTAAACACTTACCAGAGACACTTTCTCATATCAGACTGAACAACTTAGTAAATCATCTGATGCACTTTTAAAGCTATTTCAAAAAGCGCCTGAGTATGAGTTACCTATACATGATCATGTTTTGGATGTGGTTCAATGGGAATGGAAAGACCCAGAAAGGATTTCCATGTCATGATTTATGTCAAAACTCTACATCTTAGAGAACATGGAAGAGATGCTTCCTGATATTATACATGTGGACTCAATGGTGAGCAGTTAGGTTTATAGAAAATCGATGGATGAAGAATCCATTGTCAAAGGGTCAAACAGAAAAGAAAATTGATTTGTTTAAAGAAAAAAGACCTACAATGATATGCTTTCGGCCATAAGAGCTGAAATTTATGGAGGCTGTGCTGCACAGTCCATTGTGTCTGACTTTAAGGAGTTGTTCACAGTTGTACAGAAAGGTGCTGAATGCTCAGCTTTATTGGAAATAATGATGAAACAAGTAGAGTTCATTTCAGGCATTTATTTCAATGGGGTAAGGTCAACAGCACTGGCTAGAGGAATCATAAAAGTGGCCATAAGAAATTTGTTAAGAAATGGCACTATGCACAAAAATCCACTTTTCCCAAGATGCCATTCCTGAGCAATAGGTGATTTGGATAAAAAATACTCTTCATCATTTTGGCAGCAACAAAAATCATCAGAATTTAAGAAGAAGTTGTTTCATCAGCCCTTAAAAAGGCAACAAATCTCTTCAAGATCTAAAATGTCTAAGGGAAAATAATATCCTGGTATGAGCCTCCAGAAAACAGACAAGGCTCGCCAGGAAGACAAAAGTCCTGAATACGCTGAGAAAGAAGATTCATTTCTGGTTGGAGGAAGAATGCAGCATTTTCTGGAGGCATGGAAAAAGTCTACTTCGGATTTGTGGATCCAGAAGACTGTACAAAAAGGTTATCATATAGAGTTCAAGGGTCTGACTCCAGAATCCAGATTCAAACCAATAAAATGCCCACAGTGTTAATTGAAAAATAAAGCTTTGATAAAAGTAGTTCAGAGCATGCTTCAAAATAATGAAATAATCCAGCTCTCTCCAAAGAGGAGGTAGACAGGGGTTTTATTCAATAATATTTCTGGTACCAAAGTCATCAGGAGAATGCAGAGTGATGATTGACTTAAAAATACTGAATCAGGAAGGAAATACATGATCACAATAGATCTATAGGACGCTTATTTTCATGTACTAGTGAAGAAGCATCAGCAATATATTTTGTAGCAAGGACCAACATTACCAGTTTTAGGTGGTTTCTTTTGGGCTAAAAACTGCCAGAGAGTGTTTACAAAGATAGTGGTACCTTTTGTAGCTCAGTTGCGTCTCAAGAGTCTAGTGAATTATCCATATCTGGACAATTGGTTACTCTATGCACTAACAGCTGAGAAGGAGATAAAAGGAATGGGGATAATGACACTTTGCTTAAAGACACATGGGTTTCTACTGAATTTGAAGTAGTGTCAGCTGACGCTTTCTCAAGACCTGGCATTTAACGGAGCCCATTTCAGGACGGATGTCCATAGAGTATTTTTACCCTATCAGAGAGGGGCAAGAATAAGATCCCTGGTAGAGGAGCTTTGCGGTATGAAGGAAGCTCTGAAAAGGTTTTGGCTACAAATACAGGGTCATATGGTGGCCTGCATTTTTATGTTGCAATCACCTTGCCTTGATATGTACCAAGTAGTCCATCACATGCTGAAATTCTAGAATCCAGAGTCTCAGAATTTCAGCAACCCTATTCTAATAACAGAAGAGATCAATCAAGAGATGAGGTTGTGGTTGCATCCACTGTCCTTGGAAAGGGGATTTCGCTTCAGGTGGTAACCTCAAAAGCCGTCAGGACAGATGCCAGTGTGGTGGGCTAGGGTGCATGGTGCAGAGAAATGTCCACTGTAGCAAAGTGGGCAATGCAGCACAGACACAATAACTTCAACTGGACGTAATTGAAGGTGATTCTCAATGCACTAATGTTTTTTTCTGCCACACATAAAATGTTTCCCTTATTATACTGAATTCCGATATGGTGGCAGTTTATTATGTGAACCATTAGTGGAGAACAAAGTCTGTGAAACTGAGATCACTAGAGGCCAAATAGGAAGGTTTCTGGTGAACCCTTTACTTTCCCCAAAAGCTTTGTATGTAAGGCATAAGGACAATGTCCAACAGGAGTTTCCAAGTAGAGTTTTTCCATCCTCTCAATCCCTGTCTCTAACTTAGAAATGTTTTCAGAAAATTTCTCTGAAGTTTGGAATTTCCTCCCTAGATCTTTTTGCAGACCGGTTCAAGCATCAGGTTCCGAGGTTTCGCTCCAGAACTTGGTTCAGGGAGGTGGATATGATGTTAATAGAATGGCCGTAGGAATTTATGTATACATTTCCTTCAAGTCAATTAATTTAAATGGTCCTGGCTTGGTTGAAGGAGTCCAACAGGACTATGATTCTGGTAGCCCTGTTTTGGCCAAGGAGGTCATGGTTCCACCTACTAAAGAGGTTATCGATATGTCACTATTGGAAAATTCCAGTGGTCCGCTCCCCTCTGCTTCTTCTAATGGTATCTCAAAGTACTCTTGTTCACTTGGTTTGAAGTTGAAAGGAAAGGAATTTGTAGCCATGTGGTGGAGGCAGTTCCAAATTCCAGAAAATCATCAACGTTGAAATCTTATTGTAGGCGTTGGAGATCATTTCAGAAACAGTGTTCAGAAATCTTTTGTATCCATTGCAATTACATTTTTCTGCAATCCTGGAAACTTTGTGGAATGGTTTTCAAAAAGGGTTAGCTATATCCACACTTCCGGCACAGTGGTCTGCAGCAGGAGCTGTCAGACAACCCTGGTAAAATCTTATTGACGGTGAAGACATGGCTAATAGGTTATTAGAGAGCTTCAGGGTATCTCTCCCATTACATACAAAATGGCTCCAGCATGGGTTTTAATTCATTTCTTTAAAGTCTTACAATTGCATCCATTTGAGCCTCTTGGCTAGTTGATTTAAAATTTTCTAACAATGAAGGTTCCAGTTTTGATTGCAATTACATCAACTTACAGAATTGGAGAGGTGGAAATGTTTAAGTGTAGACCTCCTTTTTTTTAACTGCATTTGATGTTGGTATCTGTTGAAAACTGATCAATCTTTTATTCCAAATGTTGCTTCCGTTAGTAATGCAAATCAGGAGATTTTTTGCCTGTGCTTTTCCAGATCCAGCAATGGAAAAACAATAGTTGAATTTTATTGGATGTCAAGAAGGTAGTTTTGATCTGTCTGGAAAAAAAACTAAAAATTTTTGATTGACTGATCATTTACTGGTGAATTTTAGATCCTCAAACATGAGACATAAAGCATTGGATTTCACCTTGAGTATGTGGATCAGGTCAATAATTGCCTTGGATTACTCTTTGTTGGGTTTGAACCTTCCAGAAGTCATACAGGGAAGGTCGACAAGGAGCATGGCTGTTTCATGGGCATAAATACAAGGAGTGCCCATCACAGAGATGTGGTCCCCTATTAATAGATTTTTGGACACTACAGATTGAATAGGCGGGATTCAGATAAAAAGGCTTTTAGTAAGAGAGTCTTAAATTCTGTTCCTTCTTAAGACACCTTTATACTATATTAAATCCCAGAGATGCTGCATTAAATGAGTTGGAAAGTTCCTTTTCTTTGTCAAAGCCTAAACAGATTGCTTTGGTTTCCTCATAAGTAATGACATGTAAAGGGACAATGGATGTAGAGGTAAATGCCTGATTACTTACCAGTAATATTCATTACTTTTAGTATTAATTGGGCTTTTACCAGTCATGACACTCCCACACTCCCACCTCCCACCTGGGATTTTGGTCTTCAACTTACTTAGATTGGCATTCCCAAGGATGCTGTGAAGTCTGTACCTTCTTATGCCATATGGGTGGGACATAGGGCAGGGCTTTGTTTGGCGACCATCCTGTGTTGTTTTTCTGTTTCATAGAAATTGGGGTCACCTTCTCATAAGTAATAACTGGTACGAATACAATTAGGACTAAGAGTAACTTTTTTCCTATCCTTCACTGTGTGACTACTCTTATCTGTACTAATCACCAAACATGTAACATACAAATTAGAGACATCCACAAATTGCCATTGGTTAATACCCAAATAAGATAAATACCCTATAGACTCAATGCATGGAGGAGGTTCACCCAAGCAAGTCTCTGGCAGAAGGGGAAGCCTGAAATCCCTCCTTATAAATTCTATATTGTATGGTGTGTGTTGTGCAGTGGCAGCCAGCCAACTTTCAAGCCAGACCTAAAAGAACTTACATGCTAGAGATACACCTACGCACACTTCCCTTAATCAAAATAAAGTTGATCTTGCATTAAGTGTTATTCAATGTCTATATACTTATTAGAATATACAAATATACTATATTGACAACTATTATATTTTTCCTCAGGCTTCCAAAACCTCCAGATGCTTCCATGACGTGAGTACACTAAGCAACTCAAAATGCATAATTTTACTCCATGTGGTTTTAAAAATATAGGTAAATGACTACAAACTTGTATGCATACACTCTTCTTCAGTAAAATAGTTCTGATTGCCTCCAGGCTCCCACAGGGTTTTACTTCATATTTCCTATAATTATTATCAAATATTCCATATCCTGGCTGGGGGCTGGGGTCACAAAGGAATGACAACATTATTTTACATACAATGGTGCTTTATTCATTTTTCAAATACATACCTGACGTGTGAAACATTGTGATCGAGTCAGCTAAAAACTTCTAGTGAGCTTTGAGTGAGATGATGTGAGGGATGCATTGTCAGAGGAATTCATACATGATATAAATGGAACTTATTCTAATGATAAATATGTGAACTATGCCGGGCAGCTTCCAGGGAAATCGGATGGAAAGTATGTGTTTTAGTCAAAATGTGTTCAATATTGTTCCTGAAATAATTATAAAAGGTCCTTGCGGCCTAATAGACTTAGGGACTGCCTTGGCAGATGGTAGCGGTACATGTGTGTGTGTACATTCTTTAGGCTGTGTATAAAGTGTTCTGTGTTTCCACACAGCCCCTTTGACCTACAAAAGTGTAGGCGGGAGCCATTAATAAGCAGGCCTCTATTCACAGAAAACACACTAAGTCTAGTTTTGTGATCTAGATTGTGCCTTTTATCAAGGAAATATATTTATCTGTTTTTAATTCACTGTGTATCATGTGCATTGGACAATACTTAGCATATTGTAGACACTCTATAAAATAGTCACTTGCTAATATTTCCTGCGGCAGAGAGGCGTGTCACCTAGGACAAAGATAATTTTAAATGTCTATATTGTTGTATGTGGGGGGAAATAAGGGTCTGATTACAATGGTGGGGAAACCGCCACCAACAGGCTGTCGGTGGCTGTCTCTCCGCCATCGTAACTAACTTTTCCGCCTGCCATATTATGATGGCGGGTGGATGTGTGGCGGTTCTAAAGACCGACCGCCACACATCATCCGGGCTCCTTGAGCACGCCGGTGCGGCAGAGGGGCTCGTAGTCCCTACAATGCTGGCGGTGCCTACCAGGCACTGCCGTAGGGATTACGATGTCCCTTTCCGTCAGCCGTTTCAAGGCGGGTTACCCGCCATGACAAGGCTGGCAGAAAGGGACATTGGGGGCCCGTAGCAGGCCCCCCTTTCACCCTGGCCCTTGGTTGTGGGTGTTGGGGGCCACCTATGGTGCCCCCTACATATCCCTGTACCATGTGGCAAGCACATCCCGTTTTTACATTGTGGTGGGTGCTGCAGCCAGCAGCACCCGCCACAATGTAAAATATAGGCATTGTGACTGCAGTGGTGGCGGTCGCATTGCAATGCATACTATAGGACCGCCGACAGCATGTCGGGCGGTCCTAATCCCCGATATGATGGCGGACGGACTGAAGCCCGTCCGCCATCGTAATCAGCCCTTAAGTGAGAATTTACCACACCTTGAATGAATTTTCAAGAGGGGGTTGTCTGTGCAAAGTTATTAGCTTTGGCCCGTTTCTCTCTTGTCAGGTATAAGAACGTTTTTTGGAAGCAATTACAGCTGAATGCTTTAAGGGCTCAAACTGGCAGATTGTATCAAAACTAATGGCATTTTTTTTAGGAAGTTTGAATCAAATGAAAGATTTAAAATATTAATTTGCTGTTCCTCATAGTATTAATTACCATCTTTAGTAGGTATATGAGGTTCATTGATGACTGGTAGACATAAAACCACAGTTATATGATTTCATAATTGTCCTGATTGATGACTTTAGGGTCGAGCCTGCGAGAGCATGTGCTATCACGTGCGTCCTGCTTGTGAGACACTGTTGTATACATAAAAGGCCTTGGAGCCCGCCCGTTGCTTACCATTTGTTGGCTTGCATGGCACTCATAATTCATCAAGGCTGGCCTAACATTATTTCCCTTCTTCTCTGTGGAGCAGGGACCAAGCAAAGATTGATTCAACTTAATCAGTGCTCCCGATGTGATTGATGCAAAAACAACAGTTGATGGACAGAATGCAGAACAATGTCATACATTCACCCCAGTACAGAGATCTGGGCCTAAATCCATCGTTTTTTTGCTCACCATGCCATTCCAGTTTGAACCCAGCCATATGCAAATCAGTCTTGACCCTGTGCCTCATGGGAACAGTCCAGCCCGAACTGCCAAGCCAGGTCCTCCCTGGACTGGAAACAAGCATCCTAGGACCAGTTTCGGGGTTTCACCCCTCTTCAGCCAGGATAGCTTGATTCCAGTGGCATGGAGAGCACGGGACCCACGTCTGGGCATACCCGTCCCACTCGGGGTGACAAATGCAAAAACAACAGTTGATGGACAGAATGCAGAACAATGTCATACATTCACCCCAGTACAGAGATCTGGGCCTAAATCCATCGTTTTTTTGCTCACCATGCCGTTCTGATGACGGCTGGAATGCCAGAAACCGGTCCTAGGATGCTTGTTTCCGGTCCAGGGAAGACATGGCTTGGCAGTTCGGGCTGGACTGTTCCCATGAGGCACAGGGTCAGACTGATTTGCATATGGCCATGTCTGAACTGGGGTGGTGGAGTGAGCTAAAGAATGATGATGGATTAAACCCAGATCAGTTGACTGGGGCTGAGTGTTTGATTGGCTCAAACGTTCCGTCCATCATCCCCTTTGTATCGCTTTGTTCGCCCTAAGTTGGCGGGGTATGCCCAGACGTGGGTCCCTTGCTCACTTTGCCACTGGATTCAAGCAAGCCTGGCTGATGACGGCTGGAATGCCAGAAACCGGTCCTAGGATGCTTGTTTCCGGTCCAGGGAAGACATGGCTTGGCAGTTCGGGCTGGACTGTTCCCATGAGGCACAGGGTCAGACTGATTTGCATATGGCCATGTCTGAACTGGGGTGGTGGAGTGAGCTAAAGAATGATGATGGATTAAACCCAGATCAGTTGACTGGGGGTGAGTGTTTGATTGGCTCAAACGTTCCGTCCATCATCCCCTTTTGTATCGCTTTGTTCGACCTAAGTTGGCGGGGGTATGCCCAGACGTAGGTCCCTTGCTCACTTTGCCACTGGATTCAAGCAAGCCTGGCTGATGACGGCTGGAATGCCAGAAACCGGTCCTAGGATGCTTGTTTCCGGTCCAGGGAAGACATGGCTTGGCAGTTCGGGCTGGACTGTTCCCATGAGGCACAGGGTCAGACTGATTTGCATATGGCCATGTCTGAACTGGGGTGGTGGAGTGAGCTAAAGAATGATGATGGATTAAACCCAGATCAGTTGACTGGGGGTGAGTGTTTGATTGGCTCAAACGTTCCGTCCATCATCCCCTTTTGTATCGCTTTGTTCGCCCTAAGTTGGCGGGGTATGCACAGACGTGGGTCCCTTGCTCACTTTGCCACTGGATTCAAGCAAGCCTGGCTGATGATGGCTGGAATGCCAGAAACCGGTCCTAGGATGCTTGTTTCCGGTCCAGGGAAGACATGGCTTGGCAGTTCGGGCTGGACTGTTCCCATGAGGCACAGGGTCAGACTGATTTGCATATGGCCATGTCTGAACTGGGGTGGTGGAGTGAGCTAAAGAATGATGATGGATTAAACCCAGATCAGTTGACTGGGGGTGAGTGTTTGATTGGCTCAAACGTTCCGTCCATCATCCCCTTTTGTATCGCTTTGTTCGCCCTAAGTTGGCGGGGTATGCCCAGACGTGGGTCCCTTGCTCACTTTGCCACTGGATTCAAGCAAGCCTGGCTGATGACGGCTGGAATGCCAGAAACCGGTCCTAGGATGCTTGTTTCCGGTCCAGGGAAGACATGGCTTGGCAGTTCGGGCTGGACTGTTCCCATGAGGCACAGGGTCAGACTGATTTGCATATGGCCATGTCTGAACTGGGGTGGTGGAGTGAGCTAAAGAATGATGATGGATTAAACCCAGATCAGTTGACTGGGGGTGAGTGTTTGATTGGCTCAAACGTTCCGTCCATCATCCCCTTTTGTATCGCTTTGTTCGCCCTAAGTTGGCGGGGGTATGCCCAGACGTGGGTCCCTTGCTCACTTTGCCACTGGATTCAAGCAAGCCTGGCTGATGACGGCTGGAATGCCAGAAACCGGTCCTAGGATGCTTGTTTCCGGTCCAGGGAAGACATGGCTTGGCAGTTCGGGCTGGACTGTTCCCATGAGGCACAGGGTCAGACTGATTTGCATATGGCCATGTCTGAACTGGGGTGGTGGAGTGAGCTAAAGAATGATGATGGATTAAACCCAGATCAGTTGACTGGGGGTGAGTGTTTGATTGGCTCAAACGTTCCGTCCATCATCCCCTTTTGTATCGCCCCGATGTGATTGAGGCACTAATTTGTTCTGTTTAAGTTTTAGTGCCCTGCAGGACAAAGTGTGTGACTGGTAAAAACAGGCCGAGCAAGACAAGCAAAATTGCAAAGATTTATTTTCTATAGTTACATTTCTTTTATTGTGCTCATGAGCGTTGTTCTCAAAAGATGAGGATTATCTTATTGCAAAGCGACATTGTTGCTCTCTTATGTGTAATTTCTGAAATTATGTTTTAACACATAATTGTGCAGTACACCCCAATCCATCCCACCCCACCCCACTCCAGTATGCCCCACTCCAATCAATGCCAATCCACCCCACCTCACCCAACACCAATCCACCCCAATCAATCAAGTCCACCCCAGACCAACCCAACCCAATCCACCCCACTCCAATCCAAACCACTCACCCCAATCCAATGCACTCCAATCCACCCCACTCCAATCCAAACCACTCACCCCAATCCAATGCACTCCAATCCACCACACTCCAATTCTCTCATCCCACCTCACTCCAATCTGCCCCACTCCAATTTGCCCCACTCCAATTCACCCCACACCAATACAAAACGATTAGCCCCACTCCAATCCAAAACAAACTACCCCACTCCAATCTTACACCCTCCAATCTGCCCCACTCCAATTCAAAACTATCAGCCGCACTCCAATCCAAAGCAATCTTCCCCACTGAAATCCAAAGCAATTTGACCCACTCCAATCTGCCCCTCACCAATCAAAAACAATCTGCCCCACTCCAATCCAAAACAGTCGGCCCCACTCCAAAAGAATTTACCCCACTCAAATCTGCCCCACCCCAATCCAAAACAATTTGCCCCTTTCAATCCAAAACAATCTGCTACACTCCAATAAGCCCCACTCCACTCCAATCCAGTCCACCTCACCACAATCCATCCACTCCATCCCAATTCACCCCACTCCGATTCACCACAATCTACCCCACTCCAATCCAAGCCACCCCAAACCAATCCAATCCACCCAAATCCAGGCCAATCCAATCTACCCCACTCCAATCCAATCCACCTCACCCCAGTCCAGTCCAATCCACCCCACTCCCTCCTGAATCCAGCCCACTCTAAATCAATATACCCCACTCCAATCCAAAGCAATCTGCCCCACTCCAATCCAAAACAATGTGCCTCACTCCACTCAACCCTGCTCCAATCCAAAACAATCTGCCCCACTCCAATCAGCTCCAATCCAAAACAATCTACTCACCTCCAATCTGCACCACTCCAGTCTGCCCCACTCCAATCCAAAAGAATATACCCCACTCCAATCTGCCCCACTCCAATCCAATCCAAACCACCCCACTCCCATCCAATCCACCCCACTCCCATCCAATCCACCTCACCCCAATCCAATCCACCTCACCCCAATCCAACCCACCCCACCCGACC
This sequence comes from Calotriton arnoldi, assembly GCA_963921515.1. Taxonomy (NCBI): domain Eukaryota; kingdom Metazoa; phylum Chordata; class Amphibia; order Caudata; family Salamandridae; genus Calotriton; species Calotriton arnoldi. The sequence continues at coordinate 4,607,015 of CAWUFW010000233.1, read as the reverse complement.
CCAATGCAATCCTATATACTCAAATCCAATCCACCCCACTCCATGCCCATACAATTCACCCCACTCCATTCCACCCCACTCTATTCCACCCCACTCTATTCCACTCCACTCCAGTCCAATCCACCCCACTTCAATCCACCCTACTCCAGTCCACCACACTCCACTTCAATAAACCCCTTTCCAATCCACCCCAATCCACCCAACCCCATTTCAATCAACCCCATTTCAATCCACCCCACTCCAGTCTAATCCACCCCATCCAGTCCACCCAACCTCACTCCAATCCACCCCACTCCACTGCAGTCCAAAACACCCTACTCTACCCCAATCCAATCCACCCCACCCAGTTCAGTCTTCCCCACTCAGGCCAATCCATCTAGCCCACCACACTCCAATCCACCCACTCCAATCAAATCCACCCTTTCCAGTCCAGTCCAATCTACCCCCTCCACTCTAATTCACCCCACCCCACCCCAAACTACCCTACTCTAATCCAATCCAATCCTCACACCCCAAACCAATGTAATACTCCCCACTCCAATCCACCCCATTCCAATATGACAAAATGAGCACCCCAAAATCCTCTGGGGCACTCGAGAAATAAATGTTTTGCTTCTGTGGTGCCCCACAGAGAGCAGGGGCACTAACAACCTTTCATCCAGAATTTTTGTGGCTGCCCGGAGTGCAACAGACCCCGTGAAGAGTGCCCCCCTAAATTATCTAGGTGTCATCATGTCTCCTATATTATAAAAAGTATAACATCAAAATAATCAACGTGAGAGAGTGAGAAGTAGGAAAGAGGGGTTTACTCTGCTTCCTTAGTTAATGCACAAAATATCAAAGAGAGTGATACTGAACCATTCTTGGAGCTAGAGTCTCTTATAAAAATTGTATTGACGAGCTCAACAACTATTTTCCATCAGTGGTATTTTCTCTCCACCACAGTTCTAATAGTCAATAGCGTCATCATAAGGTCTCGCCTCCACCAGGAGGCAGAGCCTCTTGAATTGGAGACATGATGGGATCTGTGAAAAAGTGCAGTGAGGTAAAATGACCTCCAACCTCAGAGACGTGCTTGTTTATTAAAATTGGAACAAGGGCAAGATTAAAATCAGTTAGATGTGTTAGGGACGAGTAATCTATCCTTCACATCCATTTAGTGATCAGAAAGATTGAGATGTTTCAGCGAACTTGCGCCTGGAAAGGTCACCGTCTTTCTTCAGGACTGTCATATGTCAGATCACTGTTGTACCTGGTGGGACACTATCCCTCTGGAAACCCTGGAGATAAGTGTAATGACTTAGTCAAAAGGGGCATTAATTGCTATCCCCTGAAAAATAGAAATAGGACATAAGAACAGATTTTTTTGACATACTTACAATAATATAAGTCAATAATTTGTCAATTAACATGTAGATGAATCGCTATTGTGAATCCAATGTCTTATGAAAGTGCCTTATGAAGCCACCCGAAAATATACTTTTTAATGCTACATTTACTTTAATGTGGACATATCACACCCTTTGTGTGTGTCATGCACAATTATGAATGGTCACAAGAAGTTGTGGATACTGTAGAGCATAGAAAGAGAAGACTATCGCCCTGTGTATATTAATAACGGAACTGCTTGAGTAAGACATACCATGTTAAAAAATATATTGTGGTGGTGGAGGGGAAAGATTTTAGTGTTCCCCGGGTTTTGCGTGTAACTATATGTGTATCGATAGCGCGCCTGGTGAATACACCACAAAGCAGTGGCCAGAAGGTAGTATGCCGTTCATAACTAAATACAGAGTAAAATGCTGAAAGGACTTCTCATAAACGTCATACCTATCTTGGAGGGGCTAAGGCCCCTTAGGATGTTGGAAAGAGGCAGGTGCTGCAATCAGCGCTGTCAACTAAAATACGAGAAGGAGAGAAAATAATAAATTTGTTTGGAGAACAGGTTAAAAACGGCCTACTTTGGGGGGCGTGGCCTGAAGCGTCAAGATGGCGGTCGCACTCTAAGAGTGCTCCGGACCCCTCCGTCATCCGCTTCAAATCCTACTGCCTTCAGCTGCCATCCATACCTTCCACCCACACGCCGTCATCCCCTGAGGCGGGTGCGGTGCACCGGTGGTGCAAATTGCTGCCCCGCTGAGCCTGGCACCCGCTCTGACTCTGGATTCCACGAGGCCCTCGGACTGCAAAGTGGCGGCTTCCACTGTTGGCTGCCCGTGACTCGGGTGCATCCTGCTGCGGTGTGCCTGCCGGCAGTGTGGTCCCTGCTCTACTCGGGGTCCCGTGCAGCGGGTGACTTGTTCGGGGAGAGTGCTGCCCTGCTGGACCCGAAACCCGTCCTGACTCCGGAGCCCCGGAGGCCTCGGGGAGACAAGATGGCGGCTCCCGGCGACAGAAGCCAGTGATCCTGACGGGACCTGCGGCTGACTGCGGACGGACCCGTGGGTGTGGGCCATCTGTCTGGGGAGCGGCATGAGGGAGTGCCGTGTCCCCGAGTGGATCCGATCCCCGCAGGGCCGGGGGCGGAGGTCCTCCCGAGGCCTACTTCATCCTGGCTGGAGCCCGAGGCAGAGACTGGTTCCCGCGCCGCAGGGGCGCCGACACCTGGTGAGTGCGGCCGGAGACAGGGGTTCGGCTGTTGTATCGCACAGCAGAGGGGAGGCTGGAAGCTCGGGCTTTCCCCCCCCTTTGGGCGCTGTGCCGAGGGGAAGTGAGGCCAGCCTGCACTGGCCGCTGTGGCCAGGGAGAACTCCACGCCATCTCATGCCTGTCCTTGCTTGGCTGTTGCGGCTTCACTCTGTGGGGGGTGGTGGCGGGCCGAACGGCTGCTGATATCGTGCAGCGGGAGTCTCAGAAGGGACTCCCCGGCCTCCCCCTTTCCCCTCCAGTTCTCCGCTTGCATTCCTCCGGCCCCTATGCTTGCCTCCGGGGCTGGGGCGGACTGGTAACCCGCATTGGGCGTGTCATGATTCTGCCACGTCAGTTTCCTGGTGCACCTTGTCTGGCACCTGTTTACTGTTTTCTATTGTTTTTACCAATGCTTGTTGTGACTTTGCCATTTGTCTGTGCCAATGCTTGTTGCAGACTATGATGTTATCAAGGCCTATTGTCCCTTCTCAGCTCCAGTAGTTTACCTGTGAGCTGGAATCTGGAAGCTTCTTCCTGAGCCCTTTAAATAGGGGCCACACCCTGTTCTCATTGCTGGTTATTGAGAACCCTGAGCTTGAGCAGCAGCTGTTCCTGTTCTCCGGTTGCTGAAAGAAGATTCCGGTTGCAGCAAGGAGACTTCTGTTTTCTTTTCCCAGGTTGTAGATCCTCTCTCAGCTACAATCAGGTAGGATCATTCCTTTCTTAACTAACAGCATCGTGAAAGGAATTACGTGCTGTTTTTGTTATTTTGCATTTTGAAAGAAAGTTGCATATTGCGCTGAAGCACTCTTTGAGCATTTACATGTTTGGTAATTTTGGCACTTTGTACATCGCGCTGAAGCGCTCTTTGGTCATTTACATGTTTGGTGATTTTGGCACTTTGTACATCGCGCTGAAGCGCTCTTTGGTCATTTACATGTTTGGTGATTTTGGCACTGTTGTACATCGCGCTGAAGTGCTCTTTGGTCATTTTCATGTTTGGTGATTTTGGCAACTTGGCACATCACGCTGAAGCGCTCTTTGGGCATTTACATATTGATGACTGGCATTTTGGGCACATCGCGCTGAAGCGCTCTTGGGGGGATTTGCATACCTGATGACTTTGGCATTGTGTCACATCGCGCTGAGGCGCTCTTTGAACATTTGCATATTTGGACTCAGTGCATCGCGCTGATGCGCTTCCTGGACATTTGCATATTTGAACTCTGATACATAGCGCTGAAGCGCTCCCTTGGGCATTTGAATATTAATCTGCCTCATTAGCATATGTAATGTGTTGTGTATTGCAAAAAGGTTGTTGGAAGTACCACTGTGATATTTAACAGTGGTTAAAGCACATCATTACGGAAACATTGTGTCTAAAGCCAAGTGGCTCTTTATATGAATGTGTGCTTCGTTTTGAAACATGGTTGTTTAGCTATAACATTGTATCCTTGAGAATTATAGGAACAGAAATTGCCAGTGAAGCCTGAGAAGACGTACACAACGACTGTTCTATGCATAACCTGCTTTTCTTTTACAGGTATGTTGTCATTGTTTAACCCATGTTAAACATAGTCAAAGAGTTTACTAAGCGCGAAAAGAAAGCTAATCAAGGACAACGCCTCGTTCTAGGTCTCCCTCCCCGCAGTACCCTCCCTAATTCTCTTCCCCCCGTCTAGCCACTTTGATACTCAGTGCAGTTAAGCTTGAGTCAAGGCTGCTGGAAGGTGGGCTTCTTGAGGGTACTGCTCCTGAGGAGCCCAACGGTATTTTACCAGTTCTGACAGGGCGTGTGGCGGACGCCGAGGGGGGCGCTCCCTGGCTCTCACCTGCTCTCCCCTGATCGTCCTCCCCCCCTGGACTGTCCCCGGGAAAGAGATCGGGTCATTCGGCTGCAGGAGTCGTGCGGCGGGGGCCTTGGGTGAAGCTCCTTGGCCCCCCCAGTGAGTCAACTGCGCGGGCCTGCCGGACTGCCTGCCACAGGGGTCCCGCGACCAGCGGCGCATTGCGAAAGGGCCTGACCGCACGCTGAGGGTGGTCTCTCCGCCCACCTGTCCAAGCGGCTGAGGCCTCGGTCCTGGACTAATGAGGCCTGCTCATCTGGCCCCTGGCAGTATTGACCAGCCGCTGCTTCAGAGTCTACCCCTGATGACTTTTGTCCCTGGGGTCCCCCCGGGCGAGCCTGTGAGGAACAGAGAAAGCTCCCACTGTCCATGCACGGCCCTCTGGCACTGCACTCCCCAATTGACCAGCCTGTGTCGTGGTGGCCTGGGGCGGGGTGACCTGTCCGGACCAGAAGAGGGTCGCGGCACGCCTGACTGCGTCACATCGCTCACGTTTGTGTTGGTTGACGGCTCGGCTGCGGAGTCGCGCGGCGGTGATCTCCGGTGGGCACCCCGGATTGTGACCCCAGTGGCCCCCAGAACAGTGATGGCATTCTCTCGCGCGGGGGCCCCCGCATTGGTATACCATGGCCGGTGCTGGAGGAAATATTGGATCATGAGGCCGAGGTGCGCCCCCCCCGGGGTCAAGCCGCCCGCGCTCTCGGCCGTGGTGTGGCGTGGAGTCCCCTCTCCGTGCGAGACCTTGGATAATAGCACACTACCACCTGCGTGGAAGCCTCCCCCGCCTCGCGACCAAGATGGGGAGAGACCGTGTCCCCAAATCGACTGTGGCGCACACGCAAACTAAAATAGATCAGTATACCACGAGCGACCGTGGCCCGGCGGAGGGAGCGCTTGGGGGCCCCCCCCTACCGGGGTCTGATTTATCGACCACCCTACAGGCCATCTGCGCTTCTCAGACCTCGGTGGAAAACAAGATTGGCGAGGTCCGGGTTGACATGGCCCTCATCCACCAGGACTAGCGGAACGCCACGGCTCGTATTTCTGAAGCGGAATCCCGCATTTCCACAGTCAAGGACGACCTCAACCACCTAAAGGGCCAGGTTACCCTCCTACAGACACACACAAAGGAGTTGCACCGCAGAGCCGAAGACGCGGAGAACCGGTCACGACGCAGCAATCTTCGCCTGGTAGGCTTTCCAGAGGGAGTGGAGCAGGGCCGAGCAGCTGCCTTCGTGGAGACCTGGCTGACCTCTTGGATGCCCAAAGATACGTTATCACCCTGGTTCGCTATTGAGCGGGCTCACCGCTCTCTCGCCCCTAGGCCACCTCCCGGGGCTCCGCCCAGGCCATTTATAGCCAGGATCTTGAACTTTAAAGACAGAGATGCCGTCTTAACAGCGGCCCGGGCCCAAGGTGCCCTGAAATTCCAAAATCATAACGTGATGCTCTTCCCAGACTACACTAAAGAGGTACAAGACCAATGCCCCTCATATAACGAGGTCAAGCAGAAGCTTCGTAACCTTGGCCTGAGATACGGGCTCCTCTTCCCTGCCCATCTCCGAGTCGTCTTCCAAGACAAAGCGCTCTTCTTTGAGACCCCACAGTCTGCCTGGACCTGGTTGACCGAGGAGAGGCCTCTCCGAGTTCGTTCTACACCCTCAGCCGGACCGACTGGGACAGACCCACTCCCCCCGCAGCCACAGAGGAGGCGCACGCGGTCCCACAGGGGCCGGGGACCACGGAGGGGGTCATCTGCGTCGGTTGGCTCAAGAGCCCTGGCTGCCAAGAATGATGCAGACCCTCCAATCTCGCAGGATCGCAGCAGGGAGAGCTCTGTGGAGAGTGCACATCGAGACCCTGAACCCTCCGAGGTCTCGGACCCTGTGGCCTCGGACACTGATCTCTCCAAAAGCCCGACACTTTGAAGCTCAGCCTGACGTCTGAGAGCAGGTTACTGGAAACTCCAAAGTGGCAGCGACCGGGCACGTTACACCCTATGGACACTATACATCGTGGTGACAAGCCACGCAGACTGCTACATCCGGTAATGTGGAGGGGTCCACTATCATCACACGATCCCCGGCTAAGCATTTCAGTTTAGCGTGTTGTTGTTGTTATTCTTTTCTTTTTCAGGGCGACAGATGCTTCAGTTCCAGAAGTATAGGGTGGGGGGAGGGGGAGGGGGAGGGGGAAGGGAGGGGACCATTGTCCTCTGGGTTGTTCTAAGTTCTCATTTAACAAGGACTCCTCTTCTACCGACTGACAGCACTCTGACTTTCGAGCCACTCCTTTTTATTGTTCACAGCACCTCAACACTTGCTCACCACACCGCCACCATCAGACAGCACAGCACATTGCGCTTGCCTCACCTGCACGTTCGGGCTGCAGAGCACCGCTCCCCTTGAGGCCCAGGGCCCTTTGGCCCACTCCTCATATGCACTACTCACGACCCAGATGTCTGCCAACGGTAGGTCCCTCCACGTTCTGTCCTGGAATGTGAACGCATTACTAGATCGCATTAAACGTACAGCCATCCTCAAATATGCCCAGCGCCATGCGCCCGATGTTCTCCTGCTCCAGGAGACCCACCTACTGGAAGCTCACTGCCCCTTCCTTGCGAGATACGGGTTCGACAGGGTATGGCACTCTGGCTTTGCACAGGGCTCCCGGGGGGCTGATATTTTAATACGAAGAGGGCTCCCCTTCACCCCTGACCGCATAGCGACAGACGATCAGGGCCGGTACGTGACCGTGTCCGGCAAGCTTGAAGGGAACACCCTGAACTTGGTCTCTGTTTATGTTCCACCTGCAACACTCACCTCTACCCTTCACCGCCTCACAGACATAATCTCCGCCCTGCCCTTGGGTCAGACCATAATCGGAGGCGACTTTAATGCAGTTATGCAACCAGCACTTGACGCGACTGGCGCGCCCTCCCCGACGAGACTGGCTCACGCCAAGAAGCTGTCTGATTGGTCAGCTGCCCTCGGCTTGTGCGACTTCTGGAGGGTTTGGAATCCTCGGGGTACTCAATATACCCATACCTCGGCGGCACACAGCACGCACTCTCGCATTGACCTACTCCTTCTACCTGCTCCTGATTGCCAAAGCGTTTCCACTATTTCCATCCTCCCCCGGGGGATCTCAGACCATTCGGCCCTGTCATTGCACCTGGGTGGTGCCTCAGCCAGGCCTCGGACGGTCTGGAGGTTGAACGCGTGGTTCTTACAAGACAAGGAGGTCAAGGAGGCGATAGAGGTAGAATTGCGTCACTATTTTCTTACTAATCAGGGGTCGGTCCCATCTCCGAGCACACTATGGGAGGCCAGTAAAGCCACTATCTGGGGAGTGGCCAGGGGCCACGTGCACGCGAAACGGGCAGCTTGGTCCGATCGCCTGACCCAGCTCGAGGCTCAAGCAACATGGCTGGAAACGGCCCTTTCTGACACTGACTAAGTCCGACACGACAGGCAGCTTGCGGCCATTCGAGAAGAAATCAGACAGATCTCCCTTGACTCGGCCAAGATGCTGTGGCGCTCCTCCGTGGCCCGAGTCTATGGCTGGGGCGACAAAAATAGAAAGTTGTTACATAACTTGATTTCCTACCCCCTGGCTAACAGGATAATCCCCGAAATCCGTGATGCCGCCGGGGCCCACCACCACACTTTGCACGCAATCGTACAGGCGTTTGTGGATTACTATGACCAGTTGTACTCCGCTCGCGCCCCCCGAGGCTACTCTCTCGGAGATGCTGGGCCAGGCGGGGACCCAGATCCCCTGTCGTACCGAGGCGGAAACAGCAGATCTAGATCTCCCCTTTACCCCAGAGGAGATACATGGGGCCATTTCTCTGTTGAAATCTGGGAAAACGCCCGGGCCGGACGGCTTCCCGCAAGAATACTATGTGGCCTGCAGAGACCTGTTGGTTCCTCAGCTTGTGGAGCTCTACCAACACGTCGCCGAGATGGGTTCCTTTCCCCCCGAGACTGACGTGGCCACTATCGTTGTGATCCCCAAGACCCAGCCACCCTCTGCCACCTGCGCGGACTACCGCCTGATCTCTTTAATCAATACTGAAATAAAGATTTTCGCCACAGCCCTAGCCCAGCGTCTCTGCTCCCTTCTGCACAGGCTGGTCCATCCGGACCAGTGCGGCTTCATGCCGGCACGCGGCACCAGACATTGCGTACGGCGCCTTCATCTCGCCCTCGCCCACCGCCAACTCCTTACCCCGTAGCTGGCACTCTTACTTGTAGACTTCGAGAAGGCCTTCGATACGGTAGACTGGCAGTACCTAGATGACGTCCTCTTGATGATGGGTTTCGGCCACCATTTCCGACGCCTTGTTCGAGTCTTGTATTCCAACCCCAGAGCCAGGGTCCTTACCAGGCCTGGGCGTAGTTTGCGGAGTTTTGCTACGCGGAACTCCACGAAGTTACAAAAAAACTCCGCGAAGTTTCACAAGTGGCGGAGTGCAGTGCGAACTGCCGTTTGTGCTGGTATTCCTGCCGCTCGGGTAGAAATTCTACCCGAGCGGCAGCTCGCGCTCGCGAACTTACCGTTCGCGATTGCGAGCGAGGAAAAAACTCTGCTGCACATCGCAAAGCGGAGTTTTCTGCACTCCACGAGCTCCGCGGAGTGCGGAATGCAGAAAACTCTGCAAACTTCGCAAACGGAGCAAAGTTCACTGCCCAGGCCTAGTCCTTACCAATGGAGCCCTCTCTAAGGCATTCCCAATCCGGAGAGGTACGTGTCAGGGGTGCCCCCTCTCACCCCTATTGTTTGCGCTGGCGATGGAGCCCCTGGCCTGCCTCATTTGGAATGACCCCCGAGTCCGGGGCTGGACTTGGGGTGCTCGCCTTATACGCGGATGATGTCTTGCTCTTCTTAGCAGACCCAGAAAGCTCTGGTCCTCGATGCCTTGAGGTGCTCCACGCCTTCGAAAACTTTTCAGGTCTGCGACTTAACCCGGCTAAATCCACCCTGGTCCCCCTCCATCTCTCTAGGGCTTACTTTGACTGGCAATCGACTATCCCCATCAGAAGACAATCGTTCAAGTACCTTGGGATCTGGGTGGCTCTGCTCCCGGAGCTGGAATGGGCGCTAAATATCACCCCACTGGTCACAAAAGCCAAAGACCACCTTAAGCATTGGCAAACCCTACCACATAACCCCCTCGGGAGAGGGGCACTGTTCAAAATGATGGTCCTCCCCCGCTTTCTATATATCATTCAGAACACCACCTTTCACTTCCCGAGCAGCTGGTTCAGAGAATTTGACGGGGTGATCACAAGGTTTCTGTGGGGAGGTGGGAGGCCGCGTATCGCCCTAGCCCGATGCAGGATTCCACCCTTTGACGGAGGCATGGGTATGACCGATCTCCACCTATACTATTTAGCCACCAGGCTCCTCGTCATCTACGACTGGTTCACTGGGGGGTGGTCTGACCCGGCCTACAAAACTGAACTCAGGGACCTGGACTTCTCCCAAATCTAAGCGTACTTATACGGGACCCCCATACCCCAGGCGATACCACCAATCACTAGAGCAGTCCTGGTGGCCTGCGCACGGCCTTGCGACACACGCGATGGGACAAACAACTCAGTCAGCACACACCTCTCTGGCAAGGCTTATGGTTGCGGGAGGTGGCGACCCTCACGGGCTTCCGGCAGTGGGACCATATAGGGATATCCCTCCTGGGGGATGTGTGGGTGGGGGACCACATTAGGGCCTTCCCTGACTTACAGAAGCGCTACACCCTCCACACCTCCCAATTCTACAAATATTTGCAGCTCTGCCACGCCCTCACCACGCACATCTCAACAGGTACGCCACTCCCCGAATTTAGCCCGTTAGAAGTGCAAGTCATGATGGGGAATTTGGGGAGGGGAGGGGTGTCCCGGATATACCGCTCCCTAGTAAACAATGGTCCGACAACTCTGGCCTCGCTCCGGGCCCGCTGGGAGGGATGGCTGGGCCCCCTGGAGGATAAGGATTGGCGCAACGCCCTTATGGCTCCCAAAACCCTTACGACCTCATCCAAACTTCACCTCATTCAACTCTATTACTTACATACGGCTTATCTCACCCCAGCGCGTCTACATAAAGCAGGGCTGCGTCCTTCCCCGGACTGTACACGCTGTGGTCACGCTCCGGCAGATTTCTACCATATGGTTTGGTCGTGCCCCAATCTCGCCCCGTTCTGGTTAGGGATAGAGTCTGAACTCACACAGATCCTTGGTTGGCAGGTCCCCCATGATCCCTTACGCCTCATCCTTGGAGTGTTAGATGGCCTGGATGGCTCTAGAGCAGATAAACAATTTCTTGGGACGGCAGTCGCTGTGGCCAAACGTGACATTGTGGCGGCCTGGGCACAGGTCAACCCCCCTAGCATAAGAAAATGGCGCAGAGGAGTAGACTGGTGCGCCACTCAGGAGGAACCCTTATTCGAGGCATGCGGATGCGCAGCGAAATTCAATAGGGTCTGGGGCAAATGGCTAAATCTATTGCATTAAACCCACCCCATCTGTATTCATATGTATATGTGTATTGCGCTTCAGTCTTGATGGCCCGCCTGGCTATTACCACTACGGCTGTGACTTATATTGACCTTAATGGACAGGGTGTGCATCCATTTGTAATGTACGTGCTGTCACTTTGTTTGATTTTCGAATCAATAAAAGTTGATTATCAAAAAAAAAAAACGGCCTACTTCACTGTAGCTATCCCATCTGTACCCGTCTCCAAAAAATGCACAGTAGAGGAGTGCTAACTTACTTATTTAGTTGGACATCCATGCACTGCTTTCGGCGTCCTTCACATTCTTCCCGATTCTGCCATTTTACTATGGAGGTGAAATTTGTCAAAAGTGGGGGATGGCACAAATCCAAGTCCCTTGTTGAGGCTAGATGTCTATACATCTGTCCTGGGTGAGTCCGTAAGATTAAATATCAGCGATTGTTGTTGCTTGATCCTGGATTTGGTCTCTCGTCTTGCTCCTGGTCAGTATTCCAGGGTTGCTGTCTTCCCATCTGACCTTTTTTTCCTTCTTTCCTCTCTGCTGATTTGGCCTCTCCCTAAAAAAAGGGCCCTAAATGTAGGTGGGTAACATGGTGGAGGTCCTCCCATAAAGGGATTCGTCCAGCTCCCATATGGTGGGGGAGGGATTGAAAGAAAGGGGCAGGTTGATTGTTGTAATATGGTTCCTGCCACGGTTGTTGCCAACCATGGCCTCTCCCTCTGTTCTTTCACTATATCTTCGTCTTCCTCAACTACTCCATCCAGTTCAGTCTGAAGAGCTACCTTCTGATAATCAGCATCTGACTGATCCCTTTCTTGATCTCTTTTCGGATTGTAGTCCTCTCTTATATAAGTGTAAACTCTTTCTTGAGAGAAACGTTTTAGGTCTTTTCCTAGTGTCTGTATTTTACTCTGTGTGAGGAAATCTTTCATTTCAGACATTTCATTGTTTATCTCTTCAAGTTCTTTAAAAAAAAATCTGTAACGTGTACTATTGTTTTAAGCTTACTTTTGCTTACGTGGATCTTTATAGTATTAGTTAACCAATCACGGGTACAACGCCATGAGATCGACGTCCAATCTTTTTTGAAGATAATGTCATCCAAAAATGATTGGGGGTGCATTATTACCCAGAGTCCTCTGGGTGCTGCGTTAGCACATAGATATTCCATCATCATGACGCCGGGGACAACAAATCTAATTTGTTCCTTCATTAGATCTGTTAATGTCTCCCAATCATCAGTTTGGGCCATAAGTTGGGAAATATTGAGATCATTAAGTAACGGTGAGTCAGCGAGTATCGAATCAATCTCCTCCTCTGTGTATGTGAGTCCTAAGTTCTCAGCCATATTTCATCCATTTATGAGTTATAATCTAGTCAGTGGATATAGTGCACGTTGCAAGTGTAGGGAGCAGGTGTCAACAGATAAAAAGCAGGGTCGAGAAGATGGACCAAGTCCTCAGTTGTGGATAAATTACCTGTTATGTTAGTAACTAGTTTGAGGGATTACTTAACATTGAAGTCTCCCACAGCTGTACGCTGCTGTAATACTTCAAAACAATTAACGTGAGGGAATGAGAAGCAGGAAAGGGGGGTTCACTCAGCTTCCTTAGTTAATGCACAAATCTCAAAGAAAGTAATACAGCACCATTCTCAGAGCAAGAGTCCCTTATAAAAATTATATTGAGACCCTCAACAACTGTTTTCCATCAGTGGTATGTTCTCTACACCGAAGTACTAATAGTCGATAGTCATAAGGTCGAGCCTCCACCAGGAGGCAGAGTCTCTTGATTTAGAGACAAGGTGGGATATGTGAAGACGTGCAGTGAGGTAAAATTACCTTAGACCTCAGAGAAGTGCTTTTTTTTAAAAACTGGAGCTTGCCCCTGGAAATGTCGTCGGCTTTCTTCAGGACTGTCTCATGTCAGATCCCTGTGGCACCTGGTGGGACACTATCCCCCTGGAACCCAGGAGATAAGTGGAATGACTTAGTCAAAAGGGAAATAAATTGCTATTCCCCTAAAAATTGAAACAGGATGTAAGAACAGACTTTTTGACATCTTTACAATGATATAATTCAACAATTTGTCAATTAACATGTAGGTGATTCCCCATTATGATTTCAATGTTTTATGAACGTGCCTTATGAAGTCACTTGAGAATATGTGCTTTTTTAACCCTAAATTTTTTTTAATGTGTACATATCACACCCTTTGTGTGTGTCATGTGCAATTGTGAATGGTCACAAGAAATTATGGATACTGCAGAGCATAGAAAGAGAAGACTATTGTCCCGTGTTTATTATTAACAGGCCTGCCCAAGTAAGACATAAGGTTTTAAAAGATATAGGGCCAGATGTACGACGTGATTTTGCTTGCGCAAACGGGTTTGCGAACCCGTTTGCGCATGCAAAATCACTGTTGGCCATGTACAATTCATAAATAGCGAGTCGCAATTTATTTGCGACTCGCTATGTAGGAATTGCGAGTCGCAATTAGGAAGGGGCGTTCCCTTCCTAATTGCATCTGCAATGCTATGTGTGAATGTTTTGTGACCATAATTGCAAAACACTCGCAAATTACCACCCACTTCAAGAGGGTGGTAATGCAGTCGCAATTTGGAAGGGGTCCCCAGGGGACCCCTTCTACTTTGTGACTGTCTCTATAAATATTTTTTAAGGGCAGGCAGTGGTCCCAGGGACCACTGCCTGACCTTAAAAAATGAAATGAAAACGTTTAATTTTTTTTTTTAAATGCATCCCGTTTTCCTTTAAGGAAAACGGGCTGCATTAAAAAAAAAAAAAAGCTGCTTTATTAAAGCAGTCCCAGACATGGTGGTCTGCTGAGCGCAGCAGGCCACCATCCCTGGGAGGGCTAGCATTCCCAATGGGCTCGCAAATTGCAAGAGGCTCATTAATATTAATGAGCCTCGCAATTTGCGACCCCATTGGGAATCGCAAAACAGTGTAATAACACTGTTGTACATTTCATTTAGCGCCTCGCAATTTGCGACTCACAATGAGTCGCAAATTGCGAGGCGCTAAATGAAAGGGTCGTACATCTGGCCCATATTGTGGTGGTATTTTGAAAAAAGAGGTGGAGGGGGGAAGTTTCATATAGGAATGTTGTAGGTTGCAGAAAATTCTTTGAGTACAATGGCATCTTATACTTACAAGTCCGCGGAACATCGATGGGCAGCACCTTTGCCCCCAGTCTGGCTGGGTTCAATATGAGCCAATTTGAAGAAACACATGTTCTATTCGACCCATATCAACACAGAATTAGCCTGTGAAAACGTTATATTGATCACATTCTCATCATCGGGAAGGTGACGAACAATCTGTTATAAAGTTTCTCACATGGCTCAATGCACGGGATCAATGCCTAAATAAGTAGCATAAGCAACACCTCACTTCCATTTCTGGACCTTTCCAAATGCAAGTAGGCTGAAACATGTCGACCTTTCTGATCACTAAATGGATGTGAAGGCTAGATAACTCGTCCCTAACACATCTCACTGATTTTAACCTAGCCCCTGCCCTAGTATTAATAAAGGAGTACTTCTCTGGGGGTCAGAGTTAATTTTACCTCACTGCACTTTTTCACCAATCCCATCATGTCTCTAAATCAAGGGACTCTGCCTCCTGGTGGAGGCGAGACCTTATGATGACGCTATTGATTGGTGGAGAGAACATACCACCAACGGAAAATAGCATTTGAAACGTCTCAATGCGATTTTTATAAGAGACTCTAGCTCCGAAAATGGTGTGGTATCACTCTCTTTGATATTTTGTATAAAACTTATGAGTCAGGGAGACACTGCCATAGATTTTAAGCGCCCAAAGGGCTTAGAGTTTTGATTTAAGGCTTTATAGGGCTGTATTGCAGGTGCAGCATGTTAAAAGCTGGAGACACATCCATACAGTTTATTGAACATGAAAATGCTTTATTGATAGTGACAAAGTTACAAGTGAATCAATGTAGGTTTCAATGAAGGTCATAGAAATGCTTTATTGACAAGCACATGGTTAACAGTAAGTCATTACATGCCCTAATGAATTTCATTGTAAGATGGTACTGCCTTTGATGACTTTGATGGTGTTATATTGGGTTATTATGGCATATTTGTGCTTTTGTTAACCCTGATAGTGCCAGAAGGCTGGCCTTTTAATAACTACACCCCTTTATATTATACCTAGTATATGTGGGGGGGTTGTGGTAATAGAGCTCAGAGCTCGCTAAGGTTGTAAACTGTTAGGAGGGTGTAACCATAGATATTTCCACTTACTATAATGTATGTATTTGTAAACCAATGCGTAGTATTCAGCAGTGTGCACTGAATGAGGACTTTTACTTGTTATAATTAAAAGCACTGACTGGACTTAATTTATTGGGTTTTGTTTTGTTGCATACTTGCAGACTGGGATACTAGCCAACACCACCTCCCCAGAGTAGGCCTTGGACTCCTATGCCTCACCACCCTGAGAGAGTCAAGTGCTACAACAGGATACTTGGTTCTCCGTAGATGGAAGGTTGCATACTTATTGCTTGTGAAGGACCTATATCCATCAGAACTAATAGCCAACTTTCTTACACCAGTACTTAGACGACTTGCTAATTTCTGCTCCTTCTTTTTCAAAGGCACAGTCCAACTGAAAGGAGCTGCCAGCTATTCTAAGAGCTCTTCAGACATTTTCTCCTCAGATAGAAGGGAAAGTGATATTAGTAAGCATGGACAACCAGGTAGCTCAAAGCTACATCAGTTGTCTGGTGGAGGAACCAAAAGTGAGGTCCTTAGCAGACGTAGCAAGCAACATTTGTTCTTGGGCAGAGTCTAACCTGGTTTCCAGAAAAGCGGTCTGCATCCCAGGGTGGGGTCACTTCCACGCAGACTGCTAAAGCTGGAACATTCCCTCCTCACTGAATTTCTAGCTGGGGAAGAAGGTATAACAAAAGATCATAGCACATACTTCAGCCACCCATGGCTAGATCTATGTGAGTCTCCATCTTGTGCTCTCCTTCCTCATTTCTGCATGGAGACATGGTGTGAGCATACGTGTGAGATAGATGAACTATTGATTATGTGGCAGGTGTGTCTTCTGTATGCATTCACTCCCATTTCCCTTCTGCCCAGGTTGCAAAAGATGATTCTGGATGAGAATGTAATACTGATTCAGATCTTCTCATATTGGCCATGGAGAGCATGGTTTTGTCACTGATTCAGATGCTAATACATCATTACCTCTATCTGCCTCTCTACCCATCCCTTCTGTGTTATCCTCAGTTAACTTGGAGATCCCTGGAATTGCTTCACGTCACAGAGTGGAAGTTGAGAGAGTGGGCCACCAAATCTTAGGGTTCTCAATAGATGTAGCCATTTTCATTAAAGACTGTTGAAGCGTGTCTACCCTTACATCTTATGTTAAGCATTAGAAATATTTTGAACATTGGTGTAAGGATAGTGTCTTGATTCCTATCCCCTTTAATGAATTCAAGATCCTGGACTTCCTAAATGAAGGTTCCCAAAAGGGTCTTGTATCTTCTACCTTGGTAGCTCAATGGACAACTATCAGAGGGTTCAGAGAGTTATGGGGAGATATTTAAAAAATGTCACCATTAGTATAGAGGTTACTTACAAGTTTCAGGTTGAATAGAGCAGTAGCTTTTGCAGTCTTTCTACCTTGGGATCTCCCTCAGTGTTAAGAAATTCCACAGGGTCCTCTTTTTGAGCCCTTAAAGACAGCGTGAATAAAATGATTGACAGCAGACATGGTATTTCTGGTACTGATAATATTGGCAAGGACGTTTGGAGAAATAGGTGTCTTGGTTTCTATTTACCCTTACTTAAGAATCCTTTCTGATAAGGTGGTTTTACACTTAAATCCTAAGTTCAAAACAAAGGTACACTCACAGTTTCATTCATCTTAGGAAGTTGGTCTTGCAGTTTTTAATTCACGTTCATAATCCAATTATCATTTGGCACTAGATGTAAGAAGGGCTTTGCTCATCTACCTTGGCAGAAAAAGGATTTCAGAGTCAGAATCCCTCTTTATCTACTATGGTCCTGGTAATAAGGGAAGAAAGTCTTTGACCCCAGCAATGGTAGATCGGTACGCCAGGCTATTGATCAGTCTTACTTGTCAATGGGAATCTCTATTCCTGGGAACATCTGCGCCAGAGATGTCAGGGGAGGTACTGCCTAATGGGCAGAGGCTAGTGGAGTGCCTCAGGGCATCAACATAGTCAAATGTTGATAAATTTGTGAAGCATTACCATTTAGATTTGGGAAACAAGGACTTTGTTAAATTCGGTTCTGGAATATTGAAAACTGTTTGGTAGTAAATAAAAGAGAGTGCTGTTTTGAGTTCATTAAGTGTGGAATTCCAGCAAGCCTAATATAGCTTTACCCTTGAGTGCCTTCAGAAAATATAACACTTTTTTATATTCTCAAACTGTGAGAACTGGGATGGGAGGATGGGTGAAGGGGTAATGAACCTACTGCTTACCAGTAATCTTCGTTACATGATCCATATTCCTCCCTATCACAATCCCATATTCCCTTCCACTCACCTTAATTTTCTTCTGCACAAAGTTGAGCTTAAGTAACAGCAGGAGGTGGTAGAGGGAGTGGATCATTTATATGTGAGGGGAAAAGTCAAAAGGTATTCTCATGGGGCCAGAGCACTTCAGACTGGAAGGACTTGTAACAAGCTGGCCTGTGAATCAGGGATAGTAAAAATGAAAAGTAAGAAATAGGTTCATTTCCACCTTGTTGTTCATCTTCCACAAGATCCTTTATGTGTTAGCTGTCTGCTGTGGCTTCCAGTGTGAGAAGGCATTTATTGTGTACGCTATGGCATCTGTACGTGAAGACGAGAATTTGGGAATTCTCTCTTGTCACGTCCAACCATTGTGTTTCATAAATGGAGGAACCTGCAGAATGGTCAAGCTTTTTGCACCTCAAGTTCTTTTTTCTAGCTGTTGGATCCCGTTGGAGTTGTCTATAGCATTAAGGGACCTTCAACTGACAGTAAAGAATGGGTGTGTTTTACACACAGTAAATACCTCTGCCCTCTCTGGGGTCTCTGTAGGTTCTTTGATGGTAAAGCAAGGTGGTTCCCTGAGCTGGATGTTATATGTGGCTTAGGTTCAGTTTGTCTTCAATAAGCATCGCCACTTGTTTACATCAAGCCATACGGATTGCTCAAGGAAGTGTCCGTTTAGCACATTATTGTTTCCAGGTAAATGAGAATTGGGGGCTCCATGTGCTTTGCTTTAAATCGGAAAGCAGCACGTCAGTAGTCAGTCGTGTGTCTTTTCTGTAGATTGAAATTTACTGCTCGATGTATCCTTGTGTTTTAAGATCTGCGATGAGGAAGATTGACGAGTAGGTTTCACCCTTACCAGGTGGCCTCCTTAGACATTCATAAATAAGTTCAGATGGTTTTAAATCTTGGGATGGAAGATGGAATAGAAAGAGAAACAATACTTTCCATATGGCATCTCCTATGCTTAAATGCTATTTCGGTGTTTTAGCGCTATATATATCTATATATATGGATACAATGCCTACCAGGCTAAAGTGAGAGATAGCCTGTGTAGGCATTGGTATCTAGTGAAACAAGACCCCATATTACAGGGGAAGATACCACGTAGACCCATGGTGACTTTTAATAAAGCAAAATCTATGAAAAATGATTTATTCAATACTAACCCAGAAAAAGTAAGAGGGGGAGGATGGCTAAAGGCTAGTCCTGGCTTTCGTAAATGTTTTAAATGTAAAGCATGCAGGTTTGGAAAAAACGAAAAACAAGTTATAACTCCATTGATGAGCAACCCATGGAAAATAAGGTGTTCACTAAACTGTAAAAGTGATTATGTGGTATATATTATTCAATGTACTTGCCCTAAAGTTTATGTTGGTAGCACAATTCATATGGTACACGTGCGTATTCTGCAGCATCTTAGGGCAGTGAAGAATAATGATAAAAGCTATGTGGTAGCCCGCCACATAAATGAGGTGCACAAAGGGAATATCAATGATTTATTGTATTTTGCTATTGATCAACTATAAAAAATGAAAAGAGGTGGAAATAGAGAAGGTAAACTCCGCCAGCTTGAATCAAAATACATAATGCTGTTTAATTCAAAAAATCCATATGGATTAAATGCTGAAGAGGATCTGCATGTCCATTTGTCATAAAAGAGTTATCCATTGTAGTAAGATTGTTTTTAAAACGATTTTTAATATAGAACAGAGAATGGAAGACAGATGTGAGATCAAGTAATTAAATGGGATTATAAATCTTAAACTTTAACGGATGAGGTATTTTAAAGTTGAATTTAAGAAACATCATGAATAATCCACCAAGAACCAATGAAAAATGTAAAAAAAAATTAAATAAATGCACTTGCACTTTCAAAAGCAAATTTTGCACAATGAGGGCAGAGAAGATTATTATCTAAGTACTGTAAAGCACTTGCACTTTAATTAAATTTAATTCATCTATCTTTTCAAGTTCTGCAATAGATTTGCATTATGAAAGAGGTTATTTGTATATTTAAATGAGATATGATTTTGGTTTATATTGGTGGATGAAATGGTGGAAAGTGAAAAGGAGATATTTTCAGAACACCTCTTAAATTAGTAGAATGAAAAGTAATTCTGATGAAAAATTGACTAATGAAACTTGCACTTGCACTTTATTTTTGATGCTGCTGAAAAAGTAAAATACATTTTTTAACTCTTTTACTAATGTATATATATTGATTTTTTAACATCATATTTTTAAACATCAAGATTTTTTACTGATATGACTTTAATGTATAAAATGATGATATGTAATTTATTGTAAAGGTTGCTAAGTTAGCAGGCACCACTTGTGAGAATTTATAAACAAGTGGAGAGCTGTAGAGCACTTGTTCTGAATAATAGTGCCTCATCTTGTAATGAGAAATGAGCATTACATTGACACGTTATTGTCTAAAGTATTTAATCAACAGATATGATGTTGCAATTACAATAATTTTTGTACTAATGACAATGATGCAATTGTGGTTATGTTTGTTTTAAAAAACAATTGAAAAACATTGGTAAGGAGAAAGTATATATTTCTAATTTAAAGCAGTAATGTGAGTCTGTCTTCCATAGCTATCCAATGACTGGGTCATGTGACCGCAGTACTCTGTTTAAATAAAGCATTCTGTTTTTTGACGACTGCCAATGTGAACAAGGCAGGTATGCCGAAACGCGTCATAGCGGAAATTTCGAAATAAATAGAAGGATGGAATAGCAATGATTCCCCTGTGTCGGTGTCTGATCTGTATGGAGTTCAGAATTTGTTTGAATATATATATATATATATATATATATATATATATATATATATATATATATTCACTGAAAAAACCATAGGTTTCAGGCACGTTATAGTTAGAAATTAGCATTTAAAAAACCTTACAAATTCACTGAAAAAACCATAGGTTTTAGGGACAGTTATAGTTAGTTGGACATTGCACTCGTACAAAACCCGTGAAATTCCCCGTTATAGTTAGTTCAGCTAACTATAACTTGCGCCCCCGCAATGCACTGCTGATGACGTCACATATTACATCACTCATGACATGGTCAGTGACATCACTGATGACATCACTGATGACCTCTCAAATGACATCACTGATGACATCATCCAGTGACTGTGTGTTTCTGTAAAGTTTAAATATGTTTAATATATATAGGAAAAGGCGTATTGAAGAATGAGTGGGTGTATAAGTGTCTGAATGGATGATTTACTAGGTGCGTGACTAACTCTATAAGTGAGTGATTAAACGTATCTTACTGAATGCATGGATTAGTGACTAAACTGTGTGAATGTCTGTATCCGTCTGTGTGTTGCTGTGTAAGCGGCTGCATGGGTTTGTGAATAGCTACATGAGTGTCTATATGAGTTATTGATTGGTTGTCTGAGTATCTGTATGGGTGCCTGAGTGTTTGTGTGGTTGGGGTGTGTGTGACTCTGTGCATAGATGTGTGAGTGGGTGATTCACTGGGTGCATGGTTTCAAGAGTGCATCTGTGATGGACTGTATGGGTGGGTGAGTGTGTGTATGGGTGTGTTAGTGAGTGAATGTATGTCCCAGTGGTACATGTGTGAGTAACTACATATGTGAAAGGCAGTATATATGTGTGTTGGAGTATATAAATAGTTATAAGCGAGAGTGTGTGATTGTGAGAGTGGCTGTATGGATGAGTGTGTGCTTGTATCAGTGATTGTATAAGAGCGTAAGAATGTGCTAGTATTTGTATGAGTAAGTGAGCTGGTGTGTGTATAACTGTATAGGTGAGTAAATGGCAGTGTGTTTAATTATTTGCATGACTGACTAGGTGTGTGAGTACCTCTATGGATGAGTGGCGGTGTTTGAGTGTCTATATAGGAGTATGAGTGCATATGATAGTCCTGTACTGAGTGACCGTAAGTATGAGTGACTGTACGGGTGAGTGAGTGGAAGTGTGTGTAGACCTAAGAATCAGTGAGTGGGTATGTAGTTATTGGTGTTGGAGTGTCTATGGTTCTGCAAATGGCAGTCTGTAATTTAGAGTGGGTGTATCAAAGGTTATATTAGGGTGTGAGGAGGTGCATCAGATTATCACGTGGATGATGTCATCAGTGATGTCATCAGTGATGTCATTTGAGATGTCATCAGTGATGTCATCAGTGATGTCACTGACCATGTCATGAGTGATGTAATATGTGACGTCAACAGCAGTGCATTGCGGGGGCGCAAGTTATAGTTAGATGAACTAACTATAGCGGGGGAATTTCACGGGTTTTGTACGAGTGCAATGTCCAACTAACTATAACTGTCCCTAAAACCTATGGTTTTTTCAGTGAATTTGTAAGGTTTTTTAAATGCTAATTTCTAACTATAACGTGCCTGAAACCTATGGTTTTTTCAGTGAATTTTAAAGGTTTTTTAAATGCTAATTCCTAACTATAACATGTCTGAAACCTATGGTTTTTTTCAGTGAATTTCAAAGGTTTTGTAAATGAACATTTTTAAATGTATTATTTGTTATATTTATTTTTTTGATATTGATTTACTACATTTTTTTAAACTATTTATTTTTACATATTTTATTTTTTAAATTACATTGTAATTACATTATACATTACATTACAAAATATACTTTTTCTGAATGAATTACTTTAGTTTAAATACTTTGCAAATAGGCAATAGACTTTTAAGTACAGTAGTTACAGTTGTTGCAATGGGCAACACAATTTCAAACACAATGCAACATTGAGCTCAATGTGAATTTCTAGTTAAATGCAATTAGTTACTTTATGGATTACTTTTCTAACCACAGGACTGGATCCTAGATTCAGTCCTGGGACATCTCCTGTAAACAGTTGAGTAAAAGCGTTTTGGTTACAGTAGTGATTTTTAAGGAATATTATTGTATTTTAAAAGTTGACAGAAACTTTTTCACATAGAATCACCAATGTTATCCTATGGGAGGAAATTCACTTAGCAGGTAAGTAGTGTTATCGTTACTTTTTCTTACTCAGTGGTGGATCCTGGATCCAGCACTGGTGCATCTCCTGTAAACAGTTGAAAGAATGCGTTTAAGTCATACAGGCGATTTTTAAGGAATATTTGTAGTTTGTGAAACTCGACACTTTGAAACTTTTCTGCTGAAAACCAGACAATGGATTCCTATGGAAGGAAATACAAGTTACTGGTAAATACGGTTAGAATTACTTTTCAGGGTCAGTGCTGGGCTAAAAGATGCAGCACTGGGTTCTCTCCTGATAACAGGTGAGTAAATCGGAATTTGTAGTTCGGCTGATTTTAGAGGACTATTATAAAGTTCCAAAACTCTACACTTTGAAGAATTTCCAAGTGAAACCAGTCAATGTTAGCCTATGGAAGGAAATTCAAGTTACTGGTAAGTACGGTTAGAATTACTTTTCAGGATCTGTACTGGGCTCAAAGATGCAGCACTGAGGTCTCTCCTGATAACAGGTGAGTAAATTCGAATTCGTAGTTCTGCTAATTTTAGAGGAATATTTGTATGTTTCAAAAATCGACACTTAGAAACTTTTTCAGCAAGAAGCAGGCAATGATATCCTATGGAAGGAAATTCAAGTTACTGGTAAGTACGGTTAAAATTACTTTTCAGGATTAGTACTGGGCTCAAAGATGCAGCACTGTGGTCTCTCCTGATAACAGGTGAGTAAATCGGAATTCGTAGTTCGGCTGATTTTAGAGGAATATTATAAAGTTCCAAAACTCCACACTTAGAAGAATTTCCAAGTGAAACCAGTCAATGTTAGCCTATGGAAGGAAATTCAAGTTACTGGTAAGTACGGTTAAAATTACTTTTCAGGATCAGTACTGGGCTCAAAGATGCAGCACTGAGGTCTCTCCTGATAACAGGTGAGTAAATCGGAATTCGTAGTTCTGCTGATTTTAGAGGAATATTTGTATGTTTCAAAACTCCACACTTAGAAGAATTTCCAAGTGAAACCAGTCAATGTTAGCCTATGGAAGGAAATTCAAGTTACTGGTAAGTACGGTTAAAATTACTTTTCAGGATCAGTACTGGGCTCAAAGATGCAGCACTGAGGTCTCTCCTGATAACAGGTGAGTAAATCGGAATTCGTAGTTCGGCTGATTTTAGAGGAATATTTGCACAATGGTGAAGGAAGGGGGTGGGGCCTGAGGTGACATGTCTGCAAACACGCCCTGTGGCGCGTTTTAAGTTGGAAAATTAATTCCTCCTCAATCCCGAGGGTCCCTAGGGGCCAACTAGCCCACCAGATACCTCCAGTATGCGCCAGAGAGCTGCGTTGCAGAGAGGTGTTCAGAGGACACGCCCCTTTTTACAACACTCTGCAACGCAGCTCCGTGGCGCTTACTGGAGGTACCTGGTGGGCTAGTTGGCCCCCAGGGACCCTCAGGATTGAAGGGGATTTAATACCCCATCTTAAAACGCGCCACGGGGCCTGTTTGCACACATGTCACCTCAGGCCCCGCCCCCTCCCTTCACCACTGTGCAAACGCGCCCGTGGCGCGTTTTAAGTCGGGGGATTAACTCCCTTGAATCCTGAGGGTCCCTGGGGTGCAACTAGCCCACCAGCTACCTCCATTAAGCGCCACAGAGCTGTGTTGCAGAGAGGTGTAAAAGGGGCGTGGCCTCAGAACACCTCTCTGCAACGCAGCCCCTGGCGCATACTGGAGGTTCCTGGTGGGCTAGTTGGCCCCCAGGGACCCCCAGTATTCAAGGGGATTCGTTCCCCCTCTGCAAACGCGCCAGGGGCGCGTTTGCAGAGTGCTGACAAGGAGGGGCGTGGCCTCCGGCGCGATGCCGGATTTTTTTTTTGATTTTTTTTAAAAGGGGCTTTGTGGCCCCCCTTCTTTGTAATTATTTTGGGCCCTGGGGACCCCATCCCCCAGGGCCAGCCTTTATTTTTTTTTTATTTGTTATTATTTTTGGGAGGGGGGCCACTACTTGCCCCGGGGACCCCATCCACCGGGGCTGGCCCTATCCTTTGGGGTCCGTGGGGGACCCCAACTCCCCACGGACCATGCCGGCTCCCCGCCTCCTGCGGGAGCCGGCATTGCTTTCCACATGGGGAGCTGCGGACATGCAGCTCCCCGTGTGGAAAAGCAATGTGCTTTGGATATTGGAAGCGAGAGCAGGTTTCCCTGCTCTCGCTCCATATCCAAAGCAGTTTGCTATGACAGGACGGGAGCCGTGAGGCTCCCGTCCTGTCATAGCAAACTACAGTGTCCCGGGGGTAGGCACCCCGGGACACTGCAGGAGCCGGCCCTGGTGGTCCCCAGGGTCATCAAGGGCTCCAGGAGGGGGGCCGCGCGGCCCCCCTCCCATCCTTTGCACAGCCCCGGGGAGGTGGTGGTCCCCGGGGCTCGGGGGTCTGTAACCCCCATATTGAAATATTTAGTGCCCCGGGGAGGTGGCGGTCCCCGGGGCATGTGGGGGGGCACGAGCCCCCCCACACAGGTTATTTTTTAAATAAAAAAAAGACGCCCCGGGGGGGTGGCGGTCCCCGGGGCTGCGGGAGGGCCGAGAGCCCTCCCGCACCATTTATTTTTAAAGCCCCGGGGTGTGGTGGTCCCCGGGGCTTGGGGGGCCTTAGAGGCCCCCCACATTAAATATAAACCCACCCCCCGCATGCCCCTGGGACTTGGCCCACCCGGAGGCAAAATAGCATCGAAGCGCGGGCTTCGATTTTTTTTTTTATCGGCGGGATCCGCGCACCCTACGCGCATCCCGCCGATTTAAAAAAATAAATAAATGCTTTTTTCTGCCCAGGCGGTCCTTGTGGGACCTCCTGAGCAGACCTAGGGGGTCAGGGTGTTTCTACCCTGCCCCCTTTTAGTGTTTTGCGACGTGTTTCTGTGCCTCGTTTTTTTTGTAATCACGGCGGGATCCGCGCACCCTAAGCGCATCCCGCCAATTTAAAAAAAAAAAATGCTTTTTTCTGCCCAAGGGGTCCTTGTGGGACCCCCTGAGCAGACCTAGGGGGTCAGGGTGTTTCTACCCTGCCCCCTTTGTGCGTTTTGCGCACTTGTTTCTGGCTGCCAACACTTCCTGATTTGAAGTGTTGACAGCCAATTAGCATGCAGCTCGTGATCGGGAGGGTACGCGGACCCTACTCGGCCATAGATATATATGTGATTTTACTTGTGATTTTCTCAGGAACTACTGAACGGATTTACACCATTTAAGCAAAAGGCACGAGTCTGAACCAAGGGCTACCTCTCTGCCAAATTTGGTGTAATTCCGTTCAGCAGTTCGGGCTGTAGCTGCGACTAAAGGTTCCTATGGAAAAATGAATGGGGGAAACACGTTTTGGGACCCCCCTTTTTACTCGGCCCCCGCTTGACGAATCACCTCGAGACTTTCAGGATAGGAGCGGACCGGAGCGCCCCAACAAGTTGGAAACTTTCGCGAAGATTCGTCAACCGGCGCCAACGTTATTTCAAATAGAATGTTGCGGATTTCCTATGGAAAATAGGTCCTAACTATAACTATCTACTGGCGACCGCCAGTAGATAATATATAAATATATATATATATATATATATATATATATATATATATATATATATATGTTTTGTTCTTTACTGTGTGTTATTTGAAAGGACAAGTGAATTGCCTGTCTCTGGGGTTAGGATTCATCTAATGTAAAGACTGTGAGGGGACAGCCTTTCTCTCGGACATCGGCTTGTAATTGAGCCACATCAGCTGCAATGATTTGCTCCAGTTTTGTATTTTTTTATTTCGTTTTGTAGGTCCATTTTTTACAGTTTGCAGCTATACACAAAATAAAAGTACTAGTAACAAACAGAATTCAGTGGCAACTCTGAACGTCAGAGGCAAACCCGAAAAACCCTCGCTTGTTTGGGTTAGAGGAAAACGTTAATTAAAGGAAGCAATATGAATGTGTTTTTATGATTGCACTGAGTCACCACCAGGAACATTTCTTGGGTGATTGCGGATGACATCGTTAATGCATTAAATGCGTCCTCTTAAGATTTTGTGACAAATTCTCACATGCTTCTGATTTAAGGTCTCAATTCACGTTAACATTTACATTTCCTCCCCTTTTTAGGTCGAGCATTCGAGACCTCTCGTATATACTTTAGTATATACTTTAGTATATATACTTAAGTATATACTTATATGTGTATGTACTTTGTGGGCTCTGGAGATCAGCCCTAGAACTTGTCTGCTTCCGCTTAGGGACTTTTTTTTTCTGTTCAACTGCCTCTATTTAACTGTCTTGATAGAAAACGATCAGCAGAGGTCAGTAAAATACCAGAATTGCTTTAACATTTTCTAGATTCCAGTCCATAGAAATTGTCTTCCACGAGCACCCGTAAACAATAATATTTTTTTCAAATCTTGTATTTTCAGTGATATGACTACTGAAGGCCCTGCTTTTATATTAAAAACAGAGCTTTGGACTATACCATTTCCTGCTGAAAGGCAATATTTCTCTCCATGTGTTCCCATACCTGGAGTGTCACGCAGTTTGGTGCTTACTTTCCCTCCATGTTAAAGAACAGTAGATGTTTCAGCACCCAGGCTAATGTGCTGCATAGCTAAATACATATAAGGTTCCAAAGGCGAGACCGATTGCATTGCAAATGCTTGTTATTTCTATTGAAGGGCATGATATACATTTTGTGTAAATCCCAAAGATAATAAAACTTTGAAAATGTAATTGTGTATGAAACACCATTTATCTCCATGCCAAAAGTTGATAGTGTTTGGTCGATCGGTAATATACCTAAATTTAGACTCTGCAATATTTTGCTAGTGCATCTTTAAAACCAGACCTCGTTAAACTAATAAGGTAAGTGAGAAGGATAGCTAGAGGGATCACAAAGAGAAACGAACTGCTTTGATCCCTCTCCACACTTTTTCGTAGCACTGCTATAACCTTGTCTACGCATAATTTACAGCCACAGATTCCTTATATTATGGTACTTAAATGTAAAGGGCTACATTAAGGTGTCTTTTTGAAAGGCAAAAGAGAGATATAGGAGGAATAGAATTCATTTAAACTTAAAATAAAATGTGAACTTCTAGACCTACATCTGCAAAAATAGGAATTACTTTCTTACATTGCTTTGCAAAGGTGGCAACTGATCTGTTGGCCTTTTTCCTCTTTTCAGTGTTAATCAGATCTATCAGAGATTTCCAGGAGAACACCCTTACCAGTCCCACATTTCCAAGTTTGCCATGTTCCCAAGCTATCGATCACCCGATGACCCAGACACTGGAGTTCGAGCAAGCAGTGCTCCGCCTCTTCATCCTCACACCCCCGCGTCAAGTTACGATGCTATTGTCCTAAGGAAAACATCAGGTAAGGCAGAACCAGTTTTCAATCCATTAGAACCGAAATATGCCTTTGTATGTGCTCTTCACTGTTTGATGAGGCATTGCCCTGCTGTGAGTTAAACAAAATCACTTTGTAACACTCAGTGGTCTTTGAACATCACCATAGCTGACAAGTTTACAGCTGACCATCTACAGTACATTCTCATCCCTCCTTATTAAAGGTTGCATTGTCAACTATTTTACTTTTTGTGCAAATGTAATCTTCACATATACCTGCCATTGTTTCAGCTTACATCTCTAATGGCTGCATCTGCATTTAATAATAGAGTTGAATACTTTGTTTTTTTCCTAGTTTATCAGCTGTCTGCTTACTATCTCCCTTATATAAACGGAAGCCCATGATCTATTTTATCAAGTTTATGGGAATAACAAAGAGCACATCCAAATTAGGTATCGTTATTGATCTATTTCATTTATTGAAACCAGGAATTAGCATTTTGACAAGAAATTATGTACATAGCAACAGAACCCTGGCACATAAGATCACTAACAGAAGCAGTTTGGCTAGTACACAGACAGAGGTTTGTAAGTGGGAAGCATGGCGATTGGTGGATATGGAATAGATAGGTGCACTCAAAGAACTAGACAGATTGGTGATCCTAATTTATATGTACTTATCAACATCGCATTTACCTGAAGGGAAGCCTAACAATGATGGGATTCGTGGATGAACGAATACCTTATTGGGTGAGCCCTAAAGTAGTTCTTGAAAGTGGTGAGAGAGGTTATGGAGCACAGTCTGGCATGTTGTGTATTCCAGGGGTAGGGTCCAAGTAACTTGAATGATTAAAATCATGAGGCAGCACATAGATAACGGAACCCTTCTCTTTCCCACGTCTCCAGGAAAGGTCTGTCTCTGTTGGGTACATTTGTTCACTCTACTCTAGGTTTGGTACCAGTGCATGACTATCTAATATTCTGCCTCACAATGCTACATACTTTGGAAATGTGTGGGCACTGTACAATATTCAATATCTGCTCCCACAGTTTGTCAGAGATTTCCCTCACCTACTGTGACTCCTATTGTATTTGGTAACCACATTCCTTGGGTCTCAGAATTCATTAAGTATACTCTATAACCCCAAGATCAGGCCTTTCATCATATCACATGTTTCTAAGAATTTCTGAAATGTAGTTAGCGGTCCAGTAGCCCCTTCTTTATATCAGGGTCATGTTGCACAGTGACCTGTCACTTGTCACACAGGTTCCTTATCACTAGGCATTCCCTTAGTTTCCATCTCTAAAATTGCTCTCCCTTCATAGCTGGTGAGAATGGGTGGTTATAGTGGATCAGGATGAAAGGAGCTGGGAAAGTAGTGAGACTTCCTTAACTAATACTTTGTCCAATACCGCTAGTGGGGGGTGTAGTGATATTTGAGATATATAGGTTTGTGGGCATGACTCTCTCTGTAGAGCGCTATGGAGCCATTTATTTTCTTTTTGCTCTGGCTGTTCAGTCAATTATAATCCATCATTTTATTGCATAGTAATATTTCAGAAGGTCAGATATGCAGGGCCGCCCTTATTTCTAAATGGCATTAAGATGTTCTTGTTAAATCTAGCTCTTCCTCTGGCCCAGATAAAGTTTTTAACTAAGCTCTGGAGGGCTTCTCTATCCGTGAGTTGTACTAAAGGTGGAAGAGTCTGGTATAGGTATATCAGGTTCAATAAGATATTCATTTTCATAACATTGATACTCCCAAGCCAAGAAACATGGCGACATTGCCGAGATGGCCATTTAACTCTAGTCCAGTCTGTCACAGAATTACTGAGGGAAATCCCCAGATATATCATTGTTGTCTTACCCCATCGTATTGGGCAAGAATTTTTCAGGATATTTTCTCTCTCCTACTGTAGCGATTAGGCCTGGGCGAAATTTTAATTCTGCCAGAGTAAATTTCAGTAATTTCGGATTACTCTTGTGATGCAAAATTACTGAAATTATGCAAATACTACAGCTTGAGTAATTAAGAGTCATATTGGAAAAAATCCTGCAGCAGGAGCACTGGAACAATGAACTAAGGGAGAGTGAAAGGCTGATGGCTCCTGCTGTTCGTGTCGTGTAGTAGTTAGCACTATTTTCTTAGCGCAAAATGCATCATTGGACCCATTTTGGACACAAGGGTGCATTTTGCACTAAGAAAATAGTAATAATGCTAAAATACTTATAATTACGAGTAATTTTGCAGTAATTACGCTAGAGAAAATGTCACCAGTTTTACCCACCCCTAGTAACTATATGTTCAAGATCTCAGACTTGATTTATTTTGAAGGCCAAGGCATTTTTACATTTTTCTAAGCTCCGCAGAAGTGTGGGGAGTAAGGTCTCAGGATCAGTTAGGAGGAGAAGCATGTCATCTGCAAACAGGCTTATTTGATGTTTTCCTTTCTAAATTGGACTTTTATTTCAGTATCAATGCTGCCAGCCATTCTATTGCCAGGGTGAAGAGAATAAGCGACAGAGGACAGCTCTCTCTTGTCCCTTTAGCCAGCTGTATCTTATCCAAACAAATCCTATCCACCCTGATCCACAACTACAGAGCTTTATAGTTAGCCATAATCCAGCTTCTCATGCCCACTCTAACCAGCACCACTTATAGGATATCCCAACTCACCCTGTCAAATTCTTTTTCCGCATCTCAAGTTACTGGGAGAGCCAGAATTTCACTCTCATTTACTTGATCAGCTGTGCTACTTTCTCTATTTTGTCTAGGTCCTTTATATCTCAAACAAAAGCCACTTGGTCAGGCTCTATCAATGCCAGGAAAACCTTATCTGTTCCGTTCATGAGTATTTTAGTAAAAATGTTAATGCCTACATTCTTCAGGGCTTTGGGTAAGTAGGATTTTCACTCTTCTGAAGGCTTTCCTGGTTTAGGGATCACTGTGAGTTAAAAAGATTTGTCAATTGACTTATTAGAAGTGGCACAAATTACTTATAAAACAAGAGTCCATTAGGAGCAGGAGCCTTTTAAGACACATCGATTTGATGGCATTCAAGACCTTATGTACTCCATTTGGCTTATCCAGTTTTTCCATCCATTGGGAGGTGAGGATTTTCATCTGGATCTGTTCTATGAGCTGGCTCTTTCCTGTTTGTCCACTGGCTCAGCTACTTATAGCTTTCTAAAGAATGAGACAAAATGGTCCCTCTTCACATGCTTGTCAGTGACTATGTATCCCTCTGGGGTTCTTCATTTTGCAATATCCCCTTTAGTTCTCTGGATTCCCAACCTGAATAGCAATAATTTGTCCACTTTACTGCCGTTTTCATAAAAGGTTAATTATAGGTGGAGGAGTGCCTTTTCTGCTTTATTTGTTTTCAGTACCCACACTTCGCCCTGCAGCAACTCTAATTCTCCATCTTGTGTACTTGAGGGTGCTTGTTTATTTTTATACTCGAACACATCTAAATCCTGCCTCAAGTTAATCTCTAGCTTCTATTCAGCCCTCCACGCTCTAGTAGATAAGGCAATTGCTAGTCCTCAGAAAGTACCTGTAACATGGCCCAGTGGTTATTGAGTGATGTATCTTGGGGTCATTTTCTGCAAAATAATCTTAGATGACCTGTACCAGTTCAGCTGTATGTACATGTCCCCTTAATGGGCCAAGAAGAAACCACCATTTCCTTCTGCTTTCGTTTATGTCACCCATCTCTAGCTGTATCTCCAAGTGTGAGTGATCTGGCACCAATTCTTCCACCATGTTTGTGGCTTGCAATCTGTTCATGAGGTATTTAGGGAGGAAGACATCATCAATTCTTGTGTAAGATTTGTGGGCATTTGAATAGGCAAATAGGCTTTCTCTCCGGCGTGTAGATAATGCCAGGAATCTATCAGGACCTCTTCATTAAACCAACACTTTAGCTTCTTAGACATTGCTTTGGAATACCGGGAATAGTGAGCTATCCTGTCTAGCGTATGATTACGTATGATATTAAAATCTCCACCTACAAACCAAATTCAGAACTACCATAATTGAATACTTTGAACGCAGCAGAAACTCAGTCGACTAACCCTCCACATTATGAGAGGCATTTAAAATAGTTGTCTGCGGGGCATGTATTGCCACACTGCCGGAGTGCTACAGGCTTTGCGCAGGCAACTCACTCACTTAAAACAGGATATCCGTACACTTGAACTCCAATACTTTGATACCAAGCACTCACGCACATTAACGTCCCTCAAGCACAAACTAGCAGGCCTCAAAGAGGCAGCCTTGAGGGAAATGCACTACCTTCGCAAAGAGCCACTTGCTAGCAATACAGGGAGGGGGACAGGGTGGGTAAAACACTTGCTAAACTCCTTCATAAATCATGGGCAAGCAACCACATTATGGATGACCAGCAGGCAGCCTACGAGGACCTCAACGCCATCCACTGCACATGCTCACATTTTACACTGACCTATATACTTCATCACTGATGCATGACTCCACAGTTCAGACCTTTTTTGGCACAATACATCGATTTTAGCGTGATAATGAGCTCTGCCACTTTCTAGACGCACCCTTCACAGTAGAGGACAACATACAAGTCATTTAGGATATGCCTGGAGATAAAGCATTGGGCTCAGGCCGTTTAATTGAGCCTTCTCTAAAGAGTACATCCAAATCCTAGCTCCCCACCTCCTGGCAATGTACAACGAGTTGCTACTTCGTGGTGTACTGCCACCTTCGGTCTGTGAGGCATTCATTATCACCATACTGAAAACTGACAAACCACTGCACCGATGAGACTCCTATAGGCCACTGTCCATGATCAATTTCGACAATAAAATTCTAGCTAAATTGATAGCCACTTGCCTCCTCCCCCTGCTGCTGGACTCTGTTTGCCCTGATCAGTCCGGCTTTGTTCCGGGCTGTTTGACAGCACACAACTTACGAACCTTATTTGCACTCCTTCACACAGTCAATCCTTAACTTAGTGCTGTGGCGTTTCTGCTTGATGCCACTAAGGCAGTTGATTCTTTGGAATGACCTTATCTCTTCCAACTTCTAACCCATTTCGGGATCAGTGACTTCTTACTACACCTGATTAGATTACTCGACACACAACCCGTGGCACGTCTGCGCGATAATGGCGCAATCACTCCCCTTTTTCAATTTCCAAGGGCACCAGACAGGGCTGCCTACTATCACCCATATTATACGGGAAATCATATACTTTAGTGGGTATGCCAGAATAACCATTAATTGGTCCAAATCCATAGTATTTCTGCTCACCCTGGAAACACAGCCCTTCAGTTCTGGATACCCTATCTACAGTTTCAATGTCACCAGTCAGCTACCTTTCCATCTGACTCAGCAATGACCTTGACAAACAATGTAAAGTCAACTACGGCAGACTTATGGCTTGGCTGGAGGACCGTGTGCCATTCTGGACAAGGATACCACAGTGCATCATAGTGAGAATTGCCATTGCCAAAATGGTGACACTCCCAAAGTTTCTGTACTTGTTTATCAATATTCCAATCCCTCTAATGACCCACTTCTGAAAGTGCCTTCTTTCCAACCTGCTCACCCTGATGTGGGCCGGAAAACAGCCGTGTGTAGCCTGGGAAACACTGACCCTTCCCTGTGAACAGGGTAGAATATGCAGCCCTGACATGGACCTGTATTACTGCTGTGCACTCCTGTCTGAACCCCACACTTTTTTAGCCTCACACAGCCCCTGAACATGATAAGGTAGCCCCATGCCCTCTGAGCGCTGCTCTATCCCTGCCCACCAAACGACCTCAAATTGAATTCAAAACTGTGGCTTACACGACCTAGGCATGGGAACGACTGATATTGTGTGCGGGGCTACACTGCTTGCACGCCAAAACATACCATTGGTGAGTCACCCTTTGATACCTGCCATTAGCGACACAGGCACCAGACGACACCTATTCGATTAGAACTCCATACCTTTGAAGACCTCTGCCCGGAGGGTAACTTTATAACCTCACAATGCATTCTTGATGACCCTGACCACACATCGCTAGATGTGCTCACCTACCACCAACTGTGCACCGCCTCCGAACCATGCACAATACCTTTGCTGATGCTTCCCTAACATTTCACGCATTGGAGGTGCTGATTGCAAACTTGTCTCCACATAAACGTATCAATCGACTCTACTCCATGATGCAAGACAAAGCCCTGATTTGTGTCCCGAACGCTCAATCTGCATGGACTGCTGACATATTACCCCCCCCCCCCCCCAGTGAGGAAAAATGGTGCTACTGCTGTCCAGGGCCCTCTCCCCAAACTTTAGAGTCAGGCTAATTCACACTAAATACTTCTGTAGGATATACCAAACACCAGTTCACCTGCATTGGATGGGACTAGCCAATGATGCATGCTGCTTGTGTTGCGCTACAGAAACAGACACCTTCTTGTATTTAGCTTTGGAATGCCCTGCAATTGGCCATTGCTGGAAACGTGTTTTCGACACCATTGCACTGATTACAGAACATGTTTCTCAGCAAACACCCCTGGTAGCATTACTAGGATATGTGAAGGATATCTCCTCAGGGATCCGAAAGCTGACCATCATCTTGCTCCTACTGGCCAAGTGTAAGTTTGCCATCCACTGGTGCAGACGCGCAGCCCCATGCTTAAACATTGGCTAAGGGATGCAGCATACTGTCAAGAGCAACTTGAGGCCTACTAGGAATTTATGCCTGAGCACTCCCGACCAAAGAACATATGGGCCCCGCTGGTTACTTATCTATCCGCACAGCAGGATACTGACTCGCGCAAAGAAACGCAGAGTACCGAGGAACGTGCAGAGAATCCTCAGCAGTCCCGGCTATGTCTATTGTGTACCCTGCCCCTGGAAAAACAGGGTAGAGGTTGGCCCCAAACATGGGGCACCTTTGTAATGCCGCACACTGTCCCTCACCTTCTTGTGTGGCATCAGAATAAATATGATCCAACTGGTACAGGGACACACAGCAGATAATGTGACTGTACTCATTCAAAAGGAGATAAGGCATATGTTGAGAACTATGCATATTGTGCAACTTTGTTCCTTCCTTTGTTATACTGTATTATGTGCACTTTTATAACCATAACAAATTTCTAATTTAAAAAAATCTCCATCTACAATGGGGCAGCTCCCTGCTGCTCCCTTACTACTCTCTCTAGGGCCGCCTCTTGTTGTGTGTTAAGGGCGTATATGTTTATGAATATATACTGAGTATTCTAAAACTCTGCCACAACTATGAATCTGCCCTCGGGATTGGGGTTAATTTTGGTGGTGTCTTGTTATCTGCCACCTGTGGGCTCTTTCTATCCCACTTGAAAGACTGGTTGTTCCTAATCATTTTGTTGCCTTCTTTTCTTTCCTTCAGGTTTCTTTTTCAAGTATTGTTCTTTCGGGGACTATTTTCAATATCCTCACATTTTAGCAGCAGTCATTTAGTTTGTGACTCAAAATGGCAGACAAAGGGGGTAACTAATCAGTCTGACTCAGCTGCTTTGCATAGCTGGCTCTCAGTCATCCCAAATCTCTTGTCCATGGGTTGAGGTTTAATTTTGATCTTGGCTCCTGCTCTGTCAATGTTAGCACTTAATTTTGTGATGTCATCTGTTATTGATTTCTCCAGGTCAGACTTGATTTCAGTCAGATTTACCATGAGTTCATCTTTGGTGAGAGTGTTTGTCAATTTTGTCGCAATTCTGGCTGTATGCCTTGGAGGATGTTTGTGTGCATCTAAAAACGTATATATTTTAGACTGACAAATTAAACGCAGTGGAAGTGGGAAAAGAGTGGAGTATTTCCCTTCTTAATATCAACCACTGGCCACCCAGTGCTCTAGCTGGTGCCTCTCTCCCAATCTGTGCAACTCTTAATTGCTTGCACTAGACCTCTTTCTTCTCATGCAGTCCACTGATGTGGATATTTGTGTCACTACTCAATTCCCATTGCATGCCTTATCCATGTGGGGGTGCTCTCTCGTTCTGGTTCCTCTTGTTTCCTTTTCACGCCCATTAAAGTTATTCATTTCACTCTTGTTGAGAGGGGCCTCACAATGCAGCTGTCCTATGTAAACAGAGTTGCAGTGACTGTTTCTTGTGCCCAGCCTGCTCGTGTTCTTCTTACTCCTCTGTCACCTCCCTCTAGCTGTTCCTACTGAGCCACCAGCTCCATATTGGACTCCCCACTGGGAGATCCCTGCATTTGTCTGTTTTCTTCAGCCCCCATTGTACCTGTTTAAGGAGGGGGGAGCTCTGTTGGCTACTACATAGACAAAGAGTCCGGCGCTCAGTTTTGTCCATGCGGATAGCGAGTCGCTATGGCCTCTAAGCATAAAGAAGAGTGCTGCTGCTGCTGCTCTTCTGGAACCCGGTCAGATAAAGGCTTCAGGAGCATTTCAAATCCCGTGGGCAGCTTCCTGCATGGCAGCTCTCCTGGGCAGTGGTAGTTTTCCATTCCCTTCTCTTTTAATGGAGTCTGCTTCATTTGCCTGAACCCTCTTTCAGCATGCGACACTGGATGCAGCGTGATTCACTCCCTCATTCCCCCTGCAGGGAGACACGGAGCCATTGAGGATTGACCTTGCATTGTAACTATCTTAGGCGAAAGTCAGTGTAAAATTATTTTATGCTCATGTACCTTGAAAACATTTGATTTTCAAAGACCCTAAATTTACAAGGTAACTGTTTCTCATGTGGACATTTATCATATTGTTTTCATTATTATGTAGCCCTCAATCATGCATTTCATCCTTGAATATTGACATAATTGTCACTATTGGCTCGTACATTAACCCAGATACAATGGAATATTATTAAAATGTATATCATTAATCAGAGTTTAATCATAGTTTTTACTAAAACCTGCTAACGGGTCTTATGCAACCAACCTGAGGGTTTTGCAACCCCAAGCCCAAGGTGTTGACAAAGAAAATGCACCTCATATGGTGGTATTAATAATATCAAGCATGTAAACCTTTTTCACCACATGGTGTCATTCCCATAAGAAAGGACCAAGTGGACTCTCCAGGTACAATAGATCTTGACCACAATTATACCTGAGCCAGTACATGATGCAGAGGCATAGTCACACTCGATCTTCAAGGGAATGGGCGATGAAGGGACCAGGAGGTAGGTAATAACCAATTGACTTTGCTGGTAATGTTCATTCTACAGAGAACTACATACTGGCTTACTTAAGTTCAGTAAAATTGAATCAAGAGAAAAATGACCAGCTTACGTACATCTCACCATGGGTTAAGGCATATGAACCAGAAGGTTCTTCATATGTGAATGTATTTCAACCACTCCAAGAGCCCACTTTGGACTTATCTCAGACAGTAGTAATGCCTATTCAAAATGTTGTAACTTGTACCAAAAAAAAACAAACTTGCCAACATATTCTTGCAATCTATTTCTTCAGCATGTATCCCATGACATATTCTGGCCAACCATTACCCTGGCACCTTTTTCAACAGGATTAAAATCTTTTAAGTCCCACAGTGCAGTTAAATATCTTGTTGCATGTTATTCATCTGTTCTCAAAAGATTAGTATAAATCCACTCTTGGGACATAACTAAACCCAAAAGGCAAACCCTTCAACCAAAGAACTCACTACAATTCAAACAGAGTCGTCTGTATGGCTAAAAACTAGATGTTTTGAATGCTGAAGCCCACCTATCAATAAATATGGCTAGAGTTACAGTTGAACCCCAAATTCTTTGATATCCTGAATGGATATTATCAAACCAAGTCCTGGAAATAAAATGCAGAAGCTTGGGTTTTGTATTTTTTTAAATTTTGGCTAGGAGATCTTGCAACAGTATCTACTCCTGGAATGTGAAAGAGCATTAGCTTACATAATTTCCACAGATTTTTCATTTAAATTTGGAGCTAAATGTTTCCGGTCATAATTAATTTGGAAAGTGTAGAAATGCAGCTAGAAACTGAGCATCGTAATTAAAATTTTGTCCATTTGAGCTAGGCACCCTGCTTCCTCAACAACACGGGTTAATTTGTCTCTGAATATTTTGAAGACTTTTACTGGTTTCACATATGTAATAGCGGGGCTACAACCAGATATTAAATTTAAACAAAATACACTTTATAATATAGTTTTTGCACTTTCTTTAGGATAAATAACTTGTCTGTGCTAATCCTGAGAGATGACTGAACTTGAAACATTATACTCTGACCATTTAGTTGGCAATTGTACTCAGGTCATATATAACTAACAGATGAAAATGTATAAACTGTAATATAGGTAGGATGCAATTGGTGACTTACTATGGTATAACCTCGGCCTTGTTATGATCACCCCGTAGCAAATAGTACATAAAAATAATGTATTAAACCTATTAACATATGTATGTCAGGGAATGTGTAGTATTAATTGTTGAAGTATGAAAAGGCTTACTACATTATGTCAGTGTCAGAGCATATTCACCCACTGCTTGTACATTTTTGTACTTTCTTCTTTCTGTCAACCAATGTTAGAAATGGGGGTCTCTAGTTGGCAAGGGCTTGCACCTTTGTCCAAGTAGGGACCCTTCTTCCTAGTCAGGATAAGGGAGTTACACTCCTAAAATAACCCCTGCTCACCCCCTTGGTAGCTTGGCCCGAGCAGTCAGGCTTATCTTAGACTTAGTTTGTAAAGCATTTGCACATAACCAACAGTTATAAAGTGTAAGCACTACAAAAGGACCCCATACCAGTTTAGAAAAATATCCAATATTTTTATATACTTAAGACAAGACCAAAAACGATAAAAATCCACAATACAGTACTTAGAAATCTTCAGTTATCAACATGACCTTGAAAAACAGTTCCTTGAAGTCAATAGCTCCCTCTGGGGCTATCACGGCATCGTGAATAAACAAATCCAAACAGTTCTGGCTGACCGCGGCGTAGCGGGCCAGCTACGGTGTCGGGAAGACCCGCAAAACAGTACCTTTAGAAATGCAGGGCGTCGGCGACCTCTCGTTGAGCTTCCGAAAGCACGGCTTGGAAGAGGTGTGGTGCAGCGGCCAGGGCAACTGACTCCGGAACCCGGGGGCTCATGGTTCGATCCCCGGTGCCGGCGGCAGATCAGCCCAGCACCATGTGACTCTGGGCAATAGCTTGCTTAATCTTCCCGACGGCCCCCAGCGCCTTGACACCTTCGGGTAATTGTTCGCGCTTTACAAATACTGGACATTTACATTTACATCTATATTTACCCAACCTCCTGGGAGTTCTCTTGACTAAGGCGGAAGAACCTGGATAGACCATCTAGGTTGACGTGTTCTGTGCCAGGGCGGTGTTCCACCGTAAAGTCCATTCCCTGTAGGGAGATGGACCACCTCAGCAGTTTTGCATTCTCACCCCTCATTTGCATCAACCATCTGAGGGGCCTGTGGTCTGTCTGAACCCGGAAGTGAGTCCCAAACAGGTAGGGCCTCAGCTTCTTCAGTGCCCAGACCACAACAAAAGCTTCCCTTTCTATGGCACTCCACCTCTATTCCCTGTGGAGTAGTCTCCTGCTAAGGAAGACTACAGGCTGGTCTAGGCCCTCTTCGTTCAGTTGTGAGAGCACCACTCCCACACCATGCTCTGAAACGTCGGTCTGCACAACGAATTCCTTGGAGTAGTCGGGTGCCTTGAGCACGGGCGCCGTTCACAAGGCGGCCTTCAGGGCATCAAAAGCCTTCTGGCAGGACTCAGTCCAGATCACCTTCTTGGGCTGTTTCCTGGAAGTCAGCTCTGTTAAGGGGGCAACAATGGTGCCATAGTCCTTAACAAACCTCCTGTAGTAACCGGTGAGGCCTAAAAAGGCTCTCACCTCTGTCTGGGTCTTGGGGGGGTTCCCAAGCCAGAATTGTGTCAATCTTGGGTTGTAGAGGCGCCACCTGGTCGCGTCCTACCTGGTGTCCCAAGTACACCACAGAACCCTGCCCGATCTGGCACTTACTGGCCTTGATTGTGAGGCTTGCCCTCTGCAGAGCCCTCAACACTTCACCGAGGTGCTGCAAGTGTTCTTCCCAGCTGGAACTGAACACTGCAATGTCATCCAGGTATGCGGCACTGAAATCCTCCAGTCCAGCCAACACCTGATTGACCAACCTCTGAAAGGTGGCAGGGGCATTCTTCAACCCAAAGGGCATCACCCGGAACTGGTAATGTCCTTCTGGGGTTGAGAATGCTGACCTCTCCTTGGCCCCATCGGTTAAGGCAATCTGCCAGTACCCAGACGTCAAATCAAACATGCTGAGGAACCTGGCAGCTCCCAACCGATCAATGAGCTCATCAGCTCTGGGGATGGGGTGCGCGTCAGTCCTGGTGACGGCATTGAGCCCACGGTAGTCCACACAAAACCGCAGTTCTGGAGTGGCACCGGGTGCAGCAGCCTTTGGGACCAAGACCACTGGGCTGGCCCAAGGACTGTTGGAGGGCTCGATCACCCCTAACGCCAGCATCTTAGAGACCTCCTCTTTGATGCTGGCCCTGACCCGGTCAGTCAACCTGTAAATCTTGTGTTTTACAGGAGGGCTGTCACCAGTG
Organism: Calotriton arnoldi; assembly: GCA_963921515.1. Lineage (NCBI taxonomy): Eukaryota > Metazoa > Chordata > Amphibia > Caudata > Salamandridae > Calotriton > Calotriton arnoldi. The sequence continues at coordinate 4,566,579 of CAWUFW010000233.1, read as the reverse complement.
TCCACGTCATGGGTACACCAGTGAGTAACACCGGGGGTCAGAGAGAACAGTGGGGCAAACTGTCCCAACAACTGGTGACAGTCGCTCTGCTGCTTTGAGTTCAGTGTAGGGGAGAGGATCACACCTTCCACTGACCCATCGTGCTCCTTGGTGGACAGGAGGTTAGGGACAGGTTCACTCTCCTCTTCCACCCCATCATCTGTCGCCAAGAGCATGCTTACTTCGGACCTCTCGAAGTGGGACTTGAGGCGGTTCACGTGGAGGACCCTCAAAGGGTTCCCTGGAGTCCGCAAATCCACCAGGCATGTGACATCACTTTTGCGCTCCACCACCTCAAACGGCCCAGTCCACTTGTCCTGCAAGGCACAAGGTTCCACTGGGGCCATGACCCACACTTTTTGCCCAGGTTGAAATTCGACCAGAGTGGCGATCTGGTCATACCACTTCTTCATTTCTTTCTGGCTTGCTTCTAGGTTCGCCTGAACGAGTTTCCTGAAGCGGTCAGTTTTAACTCAGACGTCCTCTCACAGGGTGGCCATACAGAAGCTCAAAGGGACTGAACCCAAGAGACTTCTGTGGCACCTCCCTGTATCCAAAGAGAAGGCATAGCATGAGGACGTCCCACTTACGCCTCATGGGTTCTGTTAGACCCTTAACCATGCCCTACAAGGTCTGGTTGAATCTCTCCACCAGACCGTTACCTTGTGGGTGGTAAGGAGTGTTGAACTTGTAGGTTACACCACACTCCTTCCACAGGGATGTCATATACTTGGATATGAAAGTGGTCCCCCTGACAGCAACCACCTCTCTGGGGAACCCCACGCGGGAAAAGATCCCCATTAATGACTGGCCCACCACTGGCGCTGTCGTTGTCCTGAGAGGGATTTCCTCCGGGTACCGGGTGGCATGGTCCACCAAGACCAGGATGTACCTGTTGCCCATGGCTGTCTTGGGATCCAGTGGCCCCACAATGTCCATCCCTACCCTTTCAAAGGGTGTTCCAACAACTGGAAAAGGTTGGAGAGGAGCTTTGACCTTCCTCCCACTCTTACCACTTGCCTGGCAAGTTTGGCAAGACCTGCAATGTCCATCTGACTGCCTTCGCATTTGGGGCCAGAAGAAGTGGGTGACAAGCCTGTCAAAGGTCTTGTCCTGCCCCAAATGTCCTGCCAAAGGCACGTCTTGAGCCAGACCCAGTAGGAAGGTCCTGAAGCGCTGGGGTACCACCAGCACACGGGCTGACCCAGGCTCAGCAACCTTAGGCTCACTATACAGGAGACCATTCTCCCAGTAGATCCAATGTGATCCGGACTGATCACCAGCTGCCTGGTCTGTAGCCTGCCACCGCAAACCCTCTAGATAAGGGCACTCTTTCTGCTCCCTGCAGAATTCTTCCCTGGTGGGACCCCCTTCTTGCTGACAATGGGTCAGCTCAGAGATGTCCCCCAGTTCAGCTACCTGCTCCCCTGTAGGCACCGGGGCGTCCCCCTCACAGTCAGCCTCCTCCCGGTCCGCGGGAACTTCAGGGGCCGGTTTCCCACACCCCCTGCCCTTTCTCTTTGCAGGGACCTGGGCCACTATTTCAGGCTCCAAGTCCTTCTGATCATCCTTTCTGGCCGCCATTGACCGAGTGGACACGCATGCCCACTCTGACAACCCAAGCATCTCCAAGTGAGACCTGAGCTCAACATCCTTCCACAAGGACTGCTCCAGGTCGTTACCTAGCAGACAATCTACAGGCATGGTAGGGCTCACAACTACCCTCAAGGGACGTGAGACCCCCCCACATTCAAAGGGAACCTGCGCCACCATACACTGGCACTCTGAGTTGTCCACAGCAACTACTTGGTGGAATGCCCCAGGGACTACCTGCTCTTCAGAGACCAGGTGACACCAGACTGAGGTCACACTGGCTCCAGTATCTCTGAGAGCCTCTACCCTTTTCCCATTGATGGTCACCCAGGTGCTGTATTTCTTTGTGTTAGGGGGCACCTGGTTTCCTGGGACCATCTCACTGTCCCCTAGTGAGACGAGGGTCATTTCTACGGGATCCCCACCCTCCTGTGGGCACCCCTCCTCCCCAAGCGCTACACTAGCCAACACCTTGGTCTGCCCACCAGTGGGTGGCTGTGCCCCTTTGGGACACTTGGGGTCCCCCTTCAAGTGACCCACCTGGTCACATGAAAAACACTTGCGGGAGCTGGTCTCAGCAGGCTTTTCTGAAGAGACCCCTTGCTTCTTATCTCCTGGCGGATGGGAACCTTTACCCTGGGTGCTAGTTTGGGGCCCATTAGAGAATTCCTGTGCTTTACCCTTGTCCCCCGCACTTTTCTGCTGGGGATTCCCACCTTTGGCTGAGTCTCCCCCAAACGCTTTCTTGTGGACCCGGGTACTCACCCAGCGGTCTGCCTCCATAGCAAGCTTCCTGGGGTCAGTTAGCTTACTATCAACCAAGTGCTGGCGCAGATCTGCAAAACATAGACTAGACAAGTGCTCCCATGCAATCAAATTGTAGAGCCCCTGATAATCTGTCACATTACTGCCCTTCACCCAGCCATCCAGTGACCTGCAGAACAAATCTACACATTCCAACCAAGTGTTGGCATCAGACTTTTTACTGAACCTAAACTGATCCCTGTACTTTTCAGGAGTGAGTCCATATCTAGTGAGGAGAGCGTCCTTCATGTCAGCGTAGGTGAGGTTCTGCCCCTTACCCAAAGCTATCAGGGTATCCCTTGCTTCCTCTGGAAAGAGAGGCCATAACCCTGCCCCCCCAATTCCTTTCAGGGACCCCATTCATGTGAATGGACGACTCGTACCCTTGAAACCACCTCTGAATGTCATCACCCTTCTTGTACTCTTTGCCTACATTCTTGGGGATGTGCACAATTCTATCTGCCTGCACTGATGAATTGCTGCCACCATCTGAGCTGGGCCTACTCCTTAGTTCTAGCTCCTTAAGACTTCTCTCATGATCAAAGATCATCTTCCTTTCTTCCATGGCTATTCTTTTCTCTTCCCTCTCATTCTTCATCCTGAGTTTCTCCAATTCAAACTTCCTTGCTTCCCGCCTGTCCTCCAGCTCCTCTGGGGACAGGCCACTGCTGCCTGGTCTGGAGGGTTCCCCTTCTTCCAAAAGCACATCCACCCTAGGAGTAGGCTCCGCCGCCTCTCCACTGAGATCTCCAGATTGCCCACTGGCATGTCTGGCTGCTACCCAGGCCCTCAGCGCCTTATGTAGCTCCTCCTTCCTAGTGAGGCCTCTGACTTGGACTTTTAGGTTTTTGCAAATCGCTTTCAATTCTTTCACATTGTAGGATTCCAACCTATGCTCCTCAAAAGCAACTTCCAGGGATGCAACAAATGATGCTCTTGATTCAGGCATGATGAGTAGCAAGTTCAAACTGGCAAGATCAAAAATAGGCCAAAAAGAAAAAGAACCAGTATGTGGCACGTAATGGTCTGCAATATGGTAGTAGTGCACACCAATCACTGTAAGTCAAGTGCAAGCACAAGTCCTATCCTCACCGCTGCCAACCAATGTTAGAAATGGGGGTCTCTAGTTGGCAAGGGCTAGCACCTTTGTCCAAGTAGGGACCCTTCTTCCTAGTCAGGATAAGGGAGTTACAATCCTAAAATAACCCCTGATCACCTCCTTGGTAGCTTAGCACGAGCAGTCAGGCTTATCTTAGAGGCAGTGTGTAAAGCATTTGCACATAACCAACAGTAATACAGTGTAAGCACTACAAAAGGACCCCACACCAGTTTAGAAAAAATATCCAATATTTTTATATACTTAAGACAAGGCCAAAAACGATAAAAATCCACAATACAGTACTTAGAAATCTTCAGTTATCAACATGACCTTGAAAAACAGTTCTTTGAAGTCGATAGCTCCCTCTGGGGCTATCACGGCGTCGTGAACAAACAAATCCAAACAGTTCTGGCTGACCGCTGCGTCGCGGGCCTGCTACGGTGTTGGGAAGACCTGCAAAACAGTACCTTTAGAAATGCAGGGCATCGGCAACCTCTTGTTGAGCTTTCGAAAGCACGGCGTCCGCAGGCGTCAGTTCCGGAGGTCGGTGCAGGAGTCGTCGGGCCCTTGAAGTCACACGCGTTGCAGATCGAACTCCTCGCAGTTGAAGTCAGGAGCGCTGGCGTCAGCAGGCGTCAGGTGCTGCGGTGTGAAGCGCAGCGGTGCGGCGTGCGATGCCCTCAGGTCGCGGTGCGAGCAGCGGCTCAGTGGCGGCGTCAGATGGCGTCGTCAGTGAGACCAGGGTCGCGGTGCGAAGTGATGCGGTGCTCGTCGCGGTGCTGGCAGGTCACGGTGCAAGCAGGTGCGTCGTCGTTGCTGATGCGCTGTAGTCGACTGACGAACTGGAGTCAATGGCGCCGGTGTCGGTAGGCCAAGGCTGCGGTGCAGGATAAGGGCTGTGCATCGTGTAACTTTACGAGCGGTGCCCTCGAACCACGGTGCAGGCAGCGGTGTCGATTTCGGCGTGGAGTGACATCATCGGAGATACCAAGGCGTCGTCGTGAAGCGAGGTGGTACGGAGTGCGGTGCCCACAGGTCGCGGTGCAAGCAGCGGCTCGGTGGCGGCGTCAGCAGGCGTTGTCGGTGAGACCAGGGTTGCTGTGCGGCGTTGCGGCGGTGCCCTCTGCGGTGCCTTCAGGACACGGAGTCGACAGCGGCTTCGTAGATGGGGTTGGGTTGCTTTTCCTTCTGTTGCAGCACAAAACACTCAGTCCCCAGTGCTGAGGGCAGAAGAACTTGAAGTCTTTGCTGTTCCTGAGACTTCTTGAACAGGGGACAAGCTCTACCTCAAGCCCTTGGAGATACTCAAAGAAAGAAGTTGTAGAAAGTTCAGTCTAGTCCTTTCACTGCCCAAGACAGAAGCAGCCACTGCAGGCCAACACAGCAAAGCACTCAGCAAAGTGGTAGTTCCTCCTCACAGCTTCTCCAGCTCTTCTTCCTGGCAGTCTTCTTGGTCCAAAAGAGTTCTAAAGTTCAGGGGTTTGGGCTCCACTTTTTATAGCCCAAAATCCTTTGTCCTCTCAGACAGAGAGTGTCTGTGCCCAGCCAGAACCAGTTCTGCCTTCTTTGGTGTGGCTTCCTGGCAGGAGGTGGAGATGGCATTGTCAGAGGCAGACCAGGCCCATTCAGGTGCAAGGAAATCTCCTCCCCCTACTCTAAATGCAGCCCAGGTCTATTCATCCCTTTCTTGACCCACCCAGACTATCCGGAGCCACTGCTGCTCCCCAGCCCCTGTCATCCAAAACCCAGACAGTCAATCCACAAACCCAGCAGAGGCCTGCTGGATGGCTGAGCAAGAAAATACCTACTTTCTAAAAGTGGTATTTTCAAACCCAGAATGTAAAAATCACCTTCACTAAAAGATGCATCTTTAGATTCTGAGTTCAGGCATACTAAACTTTATTTTCCAACCTAGTTCCCAGGGCCAGTTATGTTTATAAGATGTTATAAACAAACTCCCCATTCTGTCCTATGGGGAACAGGTAGCCTTGCAATAGTGAAAAACGAAATTGGCAGTAATTCACTATCAGGACATGCCACACACACACCAGGGCATGTCCTATCTTTCACATACACTGCACCCTGCCCACAGGGGTACCTTGGCCTACCTTAGGGGTGACTGACATGTAAGAAAAGGGAAGGTTAGGGCCTGGCAAGTGGGTGCACTTGCCAAGTCGAGATGGCAGTACCAGACTGCACACAGGCTCTGCAATGGTAGGCCAGAGTTACATTTACGGGCTGTTTGTGTGGGTGGCACAATCCAGTGCTGCAGCCCACTAACAGCATTTGATTTACAGGCCCTGGCACACTCAGTGCACTTTACTAGGGACTGGCACATAAATCAAATAGGCCAATCATGGAAACACCCATCCATAACACATTTTACCACAGGAGCACTTGCACTTTACCACTGATCAGCAGTGAGAAAAGTGCACAGAAACACTAAGCCAGCACAAACAGAGTCAAAACCGTGAGGTCAGAAAGCAAAAGCTCAGGGGAAACACGCCAAAAGATGCCAGGTCTGACAACCAGCAAATTTGAATGCAATTTTTCATTTTATTTGTAACTAAGTTTGCTAACAGAGTTTGATAACATGCATTCATTTTAAGTTTTTGTTGTGTTTATATAGTTTTTCATTTTCTAAAACTACATTTCGGCAAACAAGTGCACTTGGCCTATTGTAGTGGATGAAGTGGGAGAAAAAAGGAAGGGTGGGAATACGGGGGGACAGGCAAGGATGGTATATTTGTTACAGCCAGGTGCTTACAAAGGAAAAGCGTGATTGTAAAGGGATAGCTCCAATAAGGAGCAAGGGCCCTCACACACCCCGAAGGGTGTCATGCTTCATCATAGGGCAGCTCCTCGTTGGGCCGGCGCTGCAATGCCCAATGTGCCCCGCGAGGGGCTCTTTGCCGGAGGTCTTCTCTGGTTGCCGACGTGAAGCTAAAGAAGTTCTTGTGGGGGCATATGTGTAGTGAGTAGAAGTGGGATAATGTGAGTGTGGTTTAAAAATAGCTACAGGATTCTCCAAGGGTAGTTTATTCACTGGGTTCCTGTGCCATAAATAAAAACACTGACTGGAAAGTCGTAGACTGGAGAGGGGAAATTATACTCGCTTCAGTTCAAAGGAATGTGTAAGGTGTGCAGGGGGTCGACATGTTTCATGCCCTATACAGTCCAAGGGGATCTAGGCATTTCATCAGGACCTAGGTATCCTCATCTACTCCTAAGGGACGGCGTTACTATGTGTGAAAAGAAGGTCACGTACCCTATAGTCTGGACTCGATCTGCAGTCCTATTAAGTGGTGAACACAAGAGGTTAGAATGTATACCTTCTGGAAAAAGGCACCTAAATAATGGGATTTATTGGCCCCAACCGTGACATGCCAGGGTGCTCGCTAGCGTAGTGAGAAAGACAAAGCTCAATTAGAGTGTCTTCTAGCACAGGACCTACCCGCGTCTGGCCGTCACAGGATGTGACACGGTTGGGGCCAATCAACCCCCTTATTTAGGTGCCTTTTTCCAGAAGGTATAAATTCTAACCTCTTGTTTTCACTTAATAGGACTACTGTTTGAGTCCAGACTATAGGGGACGTGACCTTCTTTTCACACATAGTAATGCCGTCCCTTAGGAGTACATGAGGATACCTAGGTCCTGATGAAATACCTAGATCCGCTTGGACTGTATAGGGCATGAAACATGTCGACCCCCTGCACACCTTACACATTCCTTTGAACTGAAGCGGGTATAATTTCCCCTCTCCAGTCTACGACTTTCCAGTCGGTGTTTTTACTTATGGCACAGGAACCCAGTGAATAAACTACCCTTGGAGAATCCTGTAGCTATTTTTAAACCACACTCACATTATCTCACTTCTACTCACTACACATATGCCCCCACAAGAACTTCTTTAGCTTCACGTCGGCAACCAGAGAAGACCTCCGGCAAAGAGCCCTCTCGCGGGGCCCGTTACGCATTGCACCACTGGCCCAACGAGGAGCTGCCCTATAATGAGGCATGACACCCTTCAGGGTGTGTGAGAGCCCTTGCTCCTTATTGGAGCCATCCCTTTACAATCACGCTTTTCCTTTGTAAGCACCTGGCTGTAACAAATATACCATCCTTGCCTGCCCCCGTATTCCCACCCTTCCTTTTTCTTCCCCTTTTCCCACATAGGAACAGCATACTCTTTTTCTTTCATCATAACTGTATGGGGCCTGTGTACTGGACCTCCCAACCCCCTGTCCCGCCTCGTGAGATTAATTGTTTTTAATGTGACTTATATTAAACTGCTTCTAGCATTGTTTTGTAACAAATATCTAACTGTTCTTTGGTGTGTTCAGTTTTGCAGTACATATTCTACTTTTATTCATCATGTCTGCAAACATCCTATGTCTTTCATATAAAATGGTTAAGCAGTTTGTGGAAAGATAATGGTGTAGCCATGTATTATAAGGAATAAATTCCTCCTTGACACACATTATAAGGACATGTTAGTCACCATGGAGTTCCATTACCTTGTGTAGGAACTCACTCTCTATATGGTCCAGAACTCCATGCTGCCTTACAATTTTATAATGTACGGCAAGTTTATTTTAAAATCCCATATATAATAGTGAATTTAAAGGTAGACAAGTGAAAGTAAATGTAATAATCCAATGTTTATAGCCCATCATCATTTTTCTTTCACAGTTTTGTATGTGTTCCCACAGTCATTATGTCATAATTGCATTAAAAAAACTGTCAACACATGAAACTATGTTATTAATTAACGTCTGGGTTGTTGCACTTGAGAACACACTTCGGCATATAAAAAAAACAGCACATCAAAGCAATGAGAATATTGATTTGCTTCACAAAATAAACTAACCTCTAATCTATTAATTATCTGAGGAAGGTATCTACATTTACGTGTCAAAGCATATGCCTACTTTGTTGTTTAATTTTAGGAAACCCATATAGACATGAAGTTATCAAGATTCCTTTTGATTCCCAACGGAAGAGCATACATTGGCCTGGACAACATGGATACTTTCATGTGAGTATTCTCTTCCCAAGAAAATTGTATTTAAATTAAAGAGACATTCAATATCACTCCATCTGTTTGAAGATGACCTGATAATAATCTGTCAAATCCAGGGTGCTTAATAGGACTAGATCATTACCCTGACTAGTAACCTTTCCTCTGACCACTTTGAATGGAAACAGGAAGATTGGAAGAAGCAAAGTGACTAGTTTTGATGGTAACAGGCAAGTCATATATCTGAGGGAACAGCCCCTGACCAAGTTTAGAAAACATGCAAATCAGGGAAATAATGAAATTGAGCGGCCTTCAAACATTGTGTATAGTCTGTGCTTCCAAGAAGAGGCTCATGTATCAGGTGGGCGTAAAGCAGAAGATGATACAGTGTTGGGTGCATGCAAGTGTATAGGAGTAGGTAAAGGAAGTTCTTCTGCAGTCCTGGAGCCCGACACAAGAAGAAAAAATGTCATGCAAATGCAATCCACTGGCAACCTAGAACAAGGCACGCACAAAACAGCAATGGGTTGGCATGGACATGCCATATCAGGCTCATCTCACCCGTTTTAAGAACTTTTAACACTTAAATCTCTCTTCAGCACAATCTAGAGAACCTCCAGCAAAACAGATTTTTACTTCTTATGCCATATCCACTATACCATATACTCCTTGTGTTCCACTGGTAAAAAAAGAATACTGTAAAATACCTGTTTTGCAAGATTCTATTGTACATTTCTCTTACTTCGTGCTCTAGTGTATTTCAGTATATGAGAGGTTTTATGTACAAAAATTTCTAAAACACTTTAAAGTTCAATTTTATGCGTCAGCATTTCAGCTTCAAATATTTATAATTTTATATCATAGCAAGACATTGTTCATCACAATAACCCTTTTTTCTTGAGGCGTGGCTGCAGTAATGCACACTATGGGCCCTTTTCATGAAGGGAAAGTTACAGATGTAGATTGATTCATATTTAATTTTACTGTTACACTTTGGAGAAACCTTACCAGTTTCAGCTATTCACCATTTCAGAGTGTAGAGTTACCTATAGTGTAACTTACATCTCTTCACTCCTCAAACCAGGCATTGGAGTCAAATTTAGAAGTGTAAGGTTGCTACTCATAATTTTTCACAAATAGGCGGAGGTCTCTGCCACCAGGTCACAGATCTCCAAATGGTAAAAATAGAGAAGAGTAAAAAAGTTTATTAAGCTTTAAAATGATTTAGTGAAAATATTTTAATGTTACATACTAATGTAAAATCATTTCATACATTATTTAAATCTAGAAAACATTTAAATGTAATAGCACTATTATCTTAATAGGGTATTTTAAAAAACTGATTAACTTAAATATATTTAATTAATATGCAATCATTTATTTACAGATGTATTTAAATAAATAATCCACCAACAGTAAAATGTTTATTTTTATTTAAAATGTATTCCAAATGACTACATTTTATGTATAGCATTTATTTTAAAAATTGATTTTACAGAAAAGTAAAAGTTAAATTGATTTTTACATTTAAAAAAAGTTGATTTAAAATACAATACAATAAAATAATATTTATTTTTAAATTATTCATTATTTTCTAACAGCAAATAAAATGTATACATTTTTGAAATGTTGAAATAAGGTAATTTATTTTAGCATTATTACCTTTCGGATTTTATATTAGGTCTCTGTCTTTATTGTTTTCTGTGGAAGGGTGTTGCAGTTCCAACGATTGGCCATGTATCATGCTAGACTTAATCCAGGTCTGCACTGGGGTAAATGTATAACTGTTTTGGGACCTTTTGGCTATAGTAGTTTTGAATAAATAGCAATAGTAAATTAATAGCAATCTGCTTACTCTTATGTGGGTCGGTGTCTGTCCCTCCCGTAACCCCTCAATAGTCCTCCTTAAACCCCCTCCCATTTAGTAGAAAGTACTCCAAAGTTCAGCCACCCTCCCGGCCCTCCACATTTACTACAAAAAGGTAGGCTTACATATGTTGGGATCCCAGCAATCAGAGCAGAAATCTCCACAAAGAAAAGATAGGCGAGGGGCAGACAGAGGTTTCCACATGTAGCTTTGTGAATAGCTTTATGAAGTACTTCAGGATTACTACTTAAGAACTACTAAATGGAGTCCAAAATGCAGTTTGTGAATAGGCAACTTTAGAATAAAAACACAAATCCAGCAAACTTAAGACCTGTATTTGGCATTACCATGGGCAGTGAAAGTCTCAGACATGCAACTGAATGTTTTTAATTGAAAAAAAAGTTTTAGATACAATCAGTTGCTATTTGTTCAACACATTAGGCAAAGTGCCCTGGTGAGAAATCAGTTAAAAATACAGTGATCAGTAATTCTACATTGCCATTCTCTTAAAACATAACATCATTTGCCCTAACTTTTTTTATTTTTAACACTTATGAAGTGGAGGACTGGGAACATACTTCTGGCTGGCATACTATTGTTCTTGCTATAACCGTAAATTTGCCATTGAAGGAAACTTTTAAGCACCAGAATGTAAACAGAAATGCACCCTCTGCCTATTAATTATGTTTTTTTCTGATTGTATGTTCTGATTTAATTTTTCCCTACCTATACTTTTACCACCCTTACTTTGACTTTGGAACCTGACCATCACCAAACTCACTATTACTTTGAACTGGATGTGAAATTGACTTCTGCAGTTGTCAATTATGACTGCTAGTGCTGGTCCATGCAATCGTGGCTGAGTAAAGTAATGTCTAGCTGTCACAACTGGATGCAGTCAACCTCAGCATTCCAGCAACCTTTCTTTGTTCTCTCTGCATTTCATCCTGAAACTTTAATAGAACATCCATTGAGTTGTAAAAGTGCTTTCTAAAAATACTGAAATTATGGTTAGATCTAGTTAAGGCTCTTCTAATGTACTGAATTGACTAGAGGACTTCCCTTGTTTTTTGCAAGATACATTCCCCACACATACACACCCACTATAGAGAATTCTTAACTCTGCATCCAAACTCATGTTAGGATGTTTGACCACATATATCTAAAAGATTTCTATTTACTACATTTATCAGCATTTGTAAACAAACATATCTGTCTCCAACATTAATCCACTTTATGCCTCCAACTCTCAGCATTCAAATGACATCAGTTAGTTACTGGCAGTACTTGTGTGAACGAGCTTTACTTGATAGCTGTAATTCTCCAGGAGAAACCAGCTTCAATCGCTGGAATCACCTACTGACAGCCATTTGTTCCATGACATCTGTACCTCTATTCCAAAATTGTCAGAAACCCCACCTGCTACCTCTAGGACAGATTTACTAAAGTTGGGGCTCAGAATGTCGGTAAACACCTCTTGCTGGTTTCCATTTACATTTGAAGCAAAATTGTGTTGACAAGTAGTGTGTCCCTATAAAAATTACCAGATGTAAATTCTTATCAGTTCTATTTTTTGACAAAATCTACTCATGCAAATTGTCCAACAGGTGGAAAAGCTGAATTAGGATATCATGAGAAATGTGTATTTGCACATGTGTTTTTTTGTTTTTATGTGGAGAAAGCCCTCCCCTTATGTCCCCAAGTTCCCTTCCTTTTCCCATTTTGGGGATAGAGTTTTATATGTGTTACTACCAATGAATGCCCCGAAAAATTAAAAATATGTGGGTATTCAATGTATTTTACAGGACCACGTCTTTTGACCCCTAGAACACACCTTTTCGTGCCCCAAACCTTGCAATACTGAATTTACTATCTTAATTGGATTACTGAACACTAGAGTTCGATTTACATGTGTATGAAATAGAACTGGGTACTCTAATTAAATAGAAATAGGATTGGGTACTTTAGTCTAAAGAGAGATTAGGCTCCAGACTGACGTCACTTTAGATTGAGGACATATTGCTCCCTTACTTGCCCTGACACTATCCCTTTATTTGTTGTTTCCCCATTTTTTTTAATGTGTACATTTTTGGGAGGTTCTTTTTGTGGTATGCACTGAGGTGTGTTCGTAATAGTGAGCTAATATCAAGCAATGTAAAGGTTTTCTTTCATCAAGAGCCATTCCCAAATGTGAGAAAACATATTACATGTGTACAAACACAATTCCATACTTCATCATTTCTTATTTGCGTTTTTTTGTTGCAGATTCCCAAATTTGACCAAGAAAATCAGCAAATCTATTATCCTAAACCACCAAAAACAATGCTTCCAAATGCAACACTAAGACCATGGGAAGAAAAACTGTCTCAGAGATCAGCGAATGTCCTTAGAAACTTGGAGAAAGCACAGTGGCTGACAACGTACAACCAGAGTTTTACAGGTATTATGTCAACTTGAAATAATTCCACTTTTTAATGACTCCCTCTCAACATGTTGCTTTACTTTTTTTGTTGTTGCAGAAATTGATATTGTTGTTGCACGTTTATCAATTTTCACACACACCAGGTTTAATACACTTCAATGAGGCTGCTAAACTAGAATAGAGTTAAGAACATTTGTATAGAGCACAGTCACAACATACGTTGCCTAGTCTCTGCAAGTAATATTACGTTTAAACATATATTTTTGCAATAAACTTTAAAATGTTTTGACTCTCTGATCCCGTCCTCTTTCAAATATTTATGTCATGCTTTCTGTGATGCAAAAGATGATCCCAGTGGATTTGAGAATTCAAAAGTAGAAATTCACACTATGGAAGTAAAACCAACCAATAGGCAGCCAGAAATGTGTGGCAAATATGTTTCATGCCTTTTAATCTAGGTCACTTTCGAAGCCTGTTTTTCACAAATGTTGCCTGTTGGGGAGAAAAAAACTAACAGAAATTATTTTGCACAGTTGTTATTGCTGGTACTTAACTGTATTTTTAACACTCTGTGGGCCCGATTCACAAAAGCAATCTGAGACAAAATCTAACTTTACGACTTTTGGTATTCACAGAGGTCGTTTACGAGTCGTATCTTTACGTCCGCAGTCGGGCCGGAATCTCTAGCCTGAGCTGTACTCTCCACACCTGGGCCGTACTCTCCGGCACTACAGTCAACACTAAGGGGAGCGCCCCGCTCCCCATATTGTTGACACTGCAGTGAACACTGAGGGCAGCGCAAATCGTGGACTGCATGTACCATGATGCAAAGGAGCAAACATTTCTGGGATATGACGTAGTGTTCGGCCACACCATTTTCCCTGCCCAAACTGATTTTTATGACCTCCTCTACCATTTATCACACATTCCTAATGTTCCTTTTCTGTAAAAATTGCATTCTGGCCCAAAGATTAAACTTCATCCGGCCCAAGCCGGAGAGTATGGCCCGAGCCAGAGAGTATGGCTTGGGTGTGGAGAGTACGGCTCAAGCCGGAGACTCTGGCCCGACTGCAGATGTAAAGATACGACTCGTAAATTACCTCTGTGAATACCAAAAGTCCTAAAGTTAGACTTTTGTCTAAGATTTTCTTTGTGAATCGGGATCAATGTTGGTGTAGCAGCAGGCATTCTGTGATTTCAACTGTAATACTTTATTGCATTAGTAGAAAGATACCCTTCTCATATTGTCATAAAGTTGTAGAAATTTTACGTTGCAGTATCGCTGACCATTACTAGACTTCTCAACAGAAGCTGCAATGACGATAGTCCTGCCAGCAAGTCCCATTATCATCAAACCTTTAAAAGTTTAGGACACTTACGACATACAAACCCATAAAGCCCCATAATTGTTTTATTACCATATCTTTATCTCTTCTGCCTCCAATTCCACTAAAGAAGTCTTTGACATCACTGTATTGCCTGGTTGCAGTTTTGAGTGCGCCCCTTCTTAGGAGGACCTCTGAAATCATTTCTCAGAATGTTTGTCCTCATTAATGGATAACATTTGTTCTTCTCTTTGCCACAGCTGACGTTGTGGCAATGAAACTGCTTCTCTTTTGTTCTTCGTTGATTTCTTTCCTCTCATCACACATTTTACCTTCTTAAAACCTAACTCTGCTAACATCTCTCACCCCTACTTGCCAACTAACCCAGGACTTCTTCTCTTGGTCAGGCCTGGCAATGGGCAATTCGGGATGTTAGAAATGGGGTTTCTGGTTGACTAGGTTATGCAGCTAAGCCAGGCAGAAGCCACCACTCTAGTCAGGGTAAGGGAGTTACACATCCAAGATAACCCCTGCTCACTCCCTTGGTAGCTTGGCAGAGCAGTCATGCTTATCCCAGAGGCAATGTGTAAAGCGTTTACGCTGAATCAAAAAATAGAGGGAGTGAGAGGATAAAGACTGGGGCCGTCCTCTGAACACAATTCACATCACAGAAAAAAGGCAACCAGCGGTTTAAGGAAAGTTTAATTAATTAAACTTTCCTTAAACTGCTGGGTGCCCTTTCTGTGTTGTAAAGCGTTTACACAACACACACACACACCGGGGACTCCACACAAGGTTATATAAAAATATCCTTTGTATTATACATAAAACACATTAGATCACAATCACATAAATCACTTTGCCACTAGACAAGTGTCAAAATACACAGATCATAAATCACTTTGCCAACAAGGCAATTGTCATAACACTTTTAGTGCACTAAAGTAAATGCTTATAAATTGTACATGTCAAAAAAACATTAGGAAAACATTGATGCATAACACCACCTCACACCATCACTGTACATATTGTGCGGTTTCTAAACATAACAGTACTTGCTATTCTGTCAATGCTAGGTGTGAAATTGCAGCAGTTAGGTCACTTATGAATAACCCCAAACATCATTGTACAGGAATTATCTCAAATATCACTGTACCTATATTTTGCAGCTTCCCTGCACTCCTACAACACTTTACAGGGTAATACCCCATGAACCCATAGGGCACCGGAACTCCTGCATGCCTTTTATCCGAGTTATGGTAAGTTTTGTAGAATCATGAGGATCTCCGTCGAGGGTTTAGCCCATCCTGTGACAACCACAATGAACAGATGCCCCAAAACCACAGGGGGTTCCTCCCCAGGCCCCTTCCTGTGGAAGATAGGAGAACACCCAGTATATTGGCGAAATGCGGGGGAGACCTCACCAGGTCCCCCCCCCCGCAATCCAGGGATCGGGGCAGCTGCCCGAGTTTGAGCGGTGCAGCCATTAACATGCCCCTACTCCGTTCAGTGACTGACCAGGGTGGGCACACTTGTACCACCCAGATTTTACAGGGAGACTTCACTCTGTAGGTTGCACATTCGGAGCCCTCCAGAGCCTTCTGGACCAGTGGTGTCCCTCTGGCCTTGGGTAAAATCAAAGCGGCCCATGTCAGCCCAGTGCACAGGCGGCAGGACGCTTCCTTGCCCCTTCCACTTTCTCCCAGTTGCCCACAGGTCACCTCAGCCCCCGCAGCTCTGTCCGGCGATGGGCGGGACTGGAGCTGGGTGGTGCTGCTGCGGAGGTCACTTCTCCCTTTACTTGCCTCGGCGGCCTGGAAAGGCGTTAGTGCTGCTAGGCAATGTCGGCCGATCCTGACACACCCGCCCAGCTGGTGAGCGGCCGCTCTTTCCTTACTCGAGGTCAGATACCGCATGGCTCTGCATGGCAGGCGATGCCTTTGTCGCGGCCTGGGATCTTTGAGGCTGAGGCGGGGCACCAGAGATTCTTCCTCACGAGGAGCCCAGCACGGGTTTCCAGAAGCAGGCGAGAGGCAGCAGAAGGAAGGGGGCAACAGGCTGTTTTGCAAAGGACAGCGTGAAAGCACAAGGATGGTGCAATTCAGAGTGCAAGACCAGAACTTGGTAACACAGAGTGCAAGCACCAGAACTCCCTTCAATGAAAGTAAATTCATGCCGAAGTAAGCTTTTCCAGAAATAGGCACCAGGACTGTTCACAGTAAAGTGAAAGCAAACAGAGTTTGTAATACAAGGTGGAAGCACTATTGCAAAATAGAATGCACGGACCAGAACTTTCCCAAAGCAAGGGGAAAGTATGCAGAAGGAAGACTTTGATGTCCCGGAGTCTTCCACAACAGGAGGCCAGCACACACAGGCCCTTGGAGAGTTCTTCACAAGCAGGATACCACAGCAGGGCAAAAAGAGTCAGTCCTTTCCTCCATCACAGACAGAAGCAGCAACTGCAGGCCAACCCACCCCTCACACAGAAAAGGCAGCGCTCCTCACTTAGTTCTTCCGCTCTTCTTCTTGGCTGGTCCTCTTGTTTCTTGAAGTACTCTAACATTTTGGGGTTTTAGGTCCAATACTTATACCCCATTTTCTCATTGTTCTCTTTGTGGCAGAGTCTCTGAGCTCTGTCCAAACCAGTTCTGTCCTCCCTGGTCCAGCATGACCACAGGGGGTGGAGACAGCATTGTGAAAAGGAGACACAGCCTATTCAGGTGCTGGTAAAACTCCTCCCACCACTCTAAATGCAGAACATGCCTATTCAGCCCAGCGATGAGTCATCCAGGCAAGGCAGGACACGTCTCAACCCCCCTTGTGACTGTCTAGAGTGAATGCACATCCCCAGCACCTGTCACTCCAAAACCAGACGCTGAATATACAGTCAGTCAGAGGCACACAGAATGGTGAAATAGGAAAATTACCACTTTCTAAAAGTGCCATTTTCAAACATGCAATTTAAAAACCACTTTTACCAAAAGGTGTGTTAGTAAATTCTGAGTTCAGAGAGTCTAAACTTTATTTCTCTATCTTATCCCATTTGTAAGTTACACATGTAAACATGTTACAGTGCAGCTCCAATGATAGCCAATGGGACAGACAGCCTTTCGATAATGAAAAACTAAATACACAGTATTTCATATCAGGATATGTAAAACACACCAGCACATATCCTACCTTTCACATACACTGCACCCTGCCTGTTGGGGTACCTTGGGCCTACCTTAGGCATGCCTTGCACGTAAGGAAAGGGAAGGTTAGGGCCTGGCAAGTGGATACACTTGCCAGATCAACAGTTTAAACCTGCGCATGCAAACACTACAGTGGTAGGTCTGAGAGATATTTACAGGGCTACTCATGTGGGTGGCACAACCAGTGATGCAGGCCCACTAGTAGGATTTGATTTACAGGCCCTGGCACATACAGTGCACTTTACTAGGGACTTACAAGTAAATCAGATATACCAATTATGGATTAAGCAATCAGAATAGCAATTTACACAGAGACCATATGCACTTTAGCACTGATGAGCAGTGGTAAGGTGCCCAGAGTCCTACAGCAAACGAAAACAGGGTCAGAAAAATAGGAGGCAAAAGGCAAAATGTTTGAGGATAAACCTGCAAAATGGGCCAGGTCTAACACAGGACATCTCCTTTCCTAGAACCAGGGCTCCGGAATCTTTTTTTACCCTGATTTGTGCTAACATCACTTGGCCTAAAGAGAACCTGGTATATCTTCTACCACCGCCAAGAGCTAATTCAAGCCACATTTCAACTTCAGGAACTGAGTTACCCAGGGACACCTATTACTCCTAGAGCTAACTGAGCAATCATTATCAAGCATCTGCTCCCTATCTCTGCCCCAGGTCACATTGGATATTTCCCTTAGAGCATCCGTCTTTTAGTTGTGGAACATCAGATGCAAACCTTCACATTCATATAACTTTTCAGGTTCATCACCAAGAAACATATCCCATCATTGAGCAGAAGAACCAATTGTTGAGGGGTAGGGCCGTTTGTTAATCAATGACAAGCATGGCCATCACTGAGCATCACTGAGGGGCAAGCATTGAATATTATAACTCATCACATTGAGAATGGTACAACACTGAGCAGCATTATCAATCACTGACCAGCATAAATTACTGATAATTGGGAGGGCCAATCATTTAGCAGCAGGCTCCACCATTAGTCAGAAAAGCAGCTTGTCGCATCTGCACACCCATCTGCCCACCCCAATTCTGTGTTGCTTCCCCATCCATGCTATTTTTTTTTCTTTTTGTTTACCAGTACTACTTAGAACGGCAAACAAAAAGACAAAAAGTCCTTCCCTTGTTTTGCAGGTGCATGCATGCTTGTTGTGCGCACCTTCAAAATGACGTGGCTGCGTGCCGCGTAGGCTTGTTTTTCTTTTTTAAAAGCCATGCTGCACAGCATCGAGGATGCTGTACAGCATGAGTACTTCACACACCCATTGTGCTAAATTCATGATTTTCTGTCAGGAGCAGTTGAATGTGCCCAAAGCCCATGTCCAAAGGACTCTTTCAAAATTGTTGCCAAGTTCAGGGCATGGCTGATTGCCAGCACCAGCACTAGATTTCTGCAAGCACAGCCAAAGACGCAGTCCAGTTATTGTAGGAAAAAAAGGTCCTGAGTACAGGATCTGACCAAATACCAGACATTGTACTAAATACATGCTGGCCATGTCTGAAGGCCTTGCCTAGTGGTCTATTGGGATGGAGATGCTGAATGTAGTGTTTGAACAAATGCCAGGCCCCCTACAAAGAGTTAATTGAACAAAGTTGAAATCCAAGCCATGCATCTTAAAACCCGGGGGGGTACAGAAGAGCTAAGCTTGAGATAATGGCAGTGATGTGATATGTGATGTCACCAACAATGTCATAGTGTCATTTGTGATGCCATCTGCCACATCGAGTATGAGGTCATGAGCAGTACATGGCAGTAATGAAACTTAATGCATAGCTACCTAACTGCAAAATGCATGTGCTTGAGTTTTTGTGCCACTGAAACTATATCTTGATAATTTTGATATGTCCTTGAAAATATTGTCAGACTGCTATAAGCACTACATTAATTAAACCTTAATTAACGTTTTCAGTGAATTTTAAATGCTTTCTTAAATGATGAACCCAGCCCCCGGAGCCAAGAGCCACTATCTGCCTTCAGCCATAGTCAGTAGCTCAGGATGAAGCCCTTAGGTCATGCCCTGCATTCAGTTCTACTTCCCCAGAGACCACAAAGAAAGGATTATGATCTCTTTTTACACTTCATTGGTTTCAGTCTTCGCATATCCACATGTCCTTGAAATCACTGTTTTGCTCCATTTGTATATTCTAGAGTGATTATTATACCAAAATAGCAGTAGTGCAATGCTCATAGTCATTGGGATATGGAGAGTGGAGGGGTCTGAAAACAATCCAGCCTTTACCAAGGAGTTGAATCCCATGGCAGCCCACCATTAATTGCTCACCTCCACACTTGTACACAACCTTCATAAACCATGCCCAGGGGATTATTGAGAAATTCTACCCTTTTAGCCTCCAGCCTGTCTTGGCGGCTTTAGATTAAGCTCGTTGTCCTTCATTTACCTACCAGCTTGCACCAAGGGTTGAGCTGTCCATTTCATTGCACTAACTCCTGCTCCTCCTTAGCCTCTACCCTCTTTCTACTCCCCCAATATGTGTCAAGGAATCAATACAAAGTGGCAAAGTTCATGCTTGATGAGTGGCACAGATACTCATAGTTCATTCACTGCCCTGCCAGACACCTTACAGAGAGCATCCTGTGACAGTGAGAGGACAGGATGACAGAATCCAAGCCTGTTGATGCCACTGTGTCAACAGGGGGCTTCAATGCTTCCCGTGATCTCAATTTCAAGAGCCTCGACATACCATGAAGGAACAGAATGTCTTTAACTGTCTACTCCATTCTTCTCTCTCCATCTTCATGGTGGAAGAGGACTGAGTGAGCAGCTGACAGCTGTTCTGTTCAACCTCTAAAATGTTGGAACTACTCAGTTGGTCTAACTTAGCCCACTGAGCAGACAGCAGTCTCAGTGACAGCATAGTCTGCACCTAAAGCCTGGGAACATTGAAAATCATTGTTGATTGGGGACCAGATCCTCATCCTTTGTAGAGACACTGAAGTTCATTGTTGAATAGGACACTTTACCCTGCACGCTTTTACAACGCGTGCCATTACTCCGCATTTTTTACTCCACAAAATCTTTTACAACGCAGGGCTTTACAACGCAATCCATTACAACGCATTCCCCATTACAACGCAATTTACTATTCTAACGCCACCGAGGTATTACTTTGGGGAATGCGTTGTAATGGTTTGCGGTGTAAAGCCGTGCGTTGTAAAAGTTTTTGTGGAGTAAAAAATGCGGGGTAATGGCATGCGTTGTAAAGGTTGTTAGCCTTCATTGCTGCCAAGGATCATTGATGTTCCGTCTCCACGTCCTTCAAGACCAGCACAGGCCCTTGGCTCTTACTGTATTTGTTATAGTAGGGATCAACGCCATGCTTTCTATCCCCCAGCTCAGGTAAACATGACCTTTACTTGTTCTTTCCCATTGATTTAGTGCCTCCCACCTCACACTAGCACCTCTCAGGTTGCAGCTACTTCTTCCTTGGTTTGCCTGTCAACCTCTAATATCCTGATGAATGTGTCCACCATTACAAAGCTTTCTCACCTTGTAGGCGTTCTCATAGGTCTTGCACATTTACACATCATAAATTTAAAATATTTGATCTTAGCTCTAAAATTCATTTAGATACAATCTTCATAATAGACTCCTTATTTATAGACACGCTAGCTATATTATTTTGTTTTAAAATTCAGAATCAAGAACATAATAAGAAACCTGGTTGCGAATTAGTAAAGATCAACTTGGGCATCAATTTGTTTTGTTTGCTAGACTCTTATCTTCAGAATTGATGCCAATACATCCTATCCTTTGCTGATGTCCTGATTTATCAACCATCACTACCCCAGGACCTAACAATTAGTTTGGTTCTGAACTTGCCTCATTTGTCTTCCCTTCTGTTTTTTTTCATTTTCGAGCTATATAGTAAAAGGGGATGTCAATAACTGGCTAGATGATCCTATTAAATCAGAATGATCCCTGTTGCATGACTCCTTAAGTTACACAATCAGAGCCAGATGTACGACCCTTTTTTGCGGCCGCAAACTGGAGATCCTCCTGTTTGCGACCGCAAAAAATGGTAATAGCATGTACAAATGCTATTTTGCGAGTCACTGACTCGCAAAATAGCATTTGCGACTTTCGCTATTAGGAAGGGGCGTCCCTTCCTAATAGCGAGTCAACATGCTATGTACTGATGTTTTGCGGCCGTATTTGCGGCCGCAAAACACTCGCAGTTTACCACCTACTTGAAGTAGGTGGTAAACCACTCGCAAAGGGGAAGGGGTCCCCAGGGGACCCCTTCCCCTTTGTGAGTATGTGGGAAAATATTTTTTAAAGCAGGCAGTGGTCCCAGAGACCACTGTCTGCTCTTAAAAATGAAACTGAAAAGTTTCATTTTTCTTTTTAAATGCATCCCGTTTTCCTTTAAGGAAAACGGGCTGCATTTTTTAAAAAAACTGCTTTATTAAAAAAGCAGTCACAGACATGGTAGTCTGCTGACCCCAGCAGGCCACCATCCCTGTGAATGCTAGCCATTCCTAAAGGGGTCGCAAATTGCGCCTGCCTCATTAATATTAATGAGGCATGCAATTTGCGACCCCATTAGGAATCGCAAAAAGTGCCTGAGACACTGTTGTGCATTCCAATTAGCGAGTCGCAAATGTGACGCAATTTGCGACTCGCTAATTGGCGGGTCGTACATCTGGCCCTCAGTTCTTTCCCCTACCTATTCTGCCAGTCATCTTTTAGATGCTGTGTTTTCTTTCTATAAGGAGCTCATAGATTTACACCCGGTTCCATATACATGGGCCCACCATTATTGTTTTGAATTTACATTCACATCGCCCACCTCACAGAAACATTTGCTTAGCTCTCCTATTCAAATTTCTTTTTGATGTTGGGATAAAGTTACTCCTACAAAATGTCAGGACACTTTTTCTAAATGTTGTCCCTGTATAACAAGGGGCAATGACATTGACTTGAAAACCCAGTACTATTTTCGTTAGCTTTCCTCCCTTGATAAATGTGGCCTGCTATAACAAATCAGTCCTCAGTGAACCACTCTATCAGCACTGTGGTATACTAAACCTCACCTATACCGTATCTCTAAAAGGATACAGCTCTCTTATCAGAAACGGTTGCTCCACTTACTGTGCCTCTAAAATTAAGGGCCATATCAAGAGGTTTGCGGACAAGATACTCTATAACAAAGGTGGCGGATATCCTATCCCCCATTTTACAAGTGTGATAAGTTATAATGCACGTGTGATACAACAGATGGAAATCCACCAAGTTTGTGGCACAGTATCCAGTCCACCAAACTCTAAATAAGGCTCTAAATCAGCACACAATACTTTGAATTATTCAAAATCATCAAGGCCTTGGAAGAACCTTATGCTCTTTCAACCAAAATTAAGCCTTTTCAAGATTTCTGTAACTCACTTTCTGGATTCGCCTTGGATACAATTGTGAAAATCTGCTCAACATTTGATCAGGATCCTTTTTCCAAAAAGCAAATAATACTACTAGACTCTTAACAGAGTTGTCATGTTTATCACTGGATAGCACTCAAGTGTGTCCTTGTCTTTCAAACTGAGTTCCCCTTTGGACCCATACCCTATTACAGCCATGTAAGCTAAGGCATATTTGATATGGTCTCCCATCTTATTGCAGACTCATGCAATGCATTTTTTGTTTCCTCGACAATTCCTCCCTTCTTACAAAACCTGTCACTGACCCCCAAGTCCGCAGTAATGTTTGCACTATACCCAAGCTGCCTTTTCAGACTAAAATTGTGGAAACAGGGGTTAATCATCATCTGTCAGTCATTTCTTTCCAACAGAGTTGCAATTTACCCTATTCCTGTGCTGCAGCTTAAGAACAGCAATGAAAGGAAAGTGTTCTTTCAACAAAATGGCTTATTTAAACTATTTTGTTATTTGGGAGCAAAGTGTCCTAGTAGTCAACAAATAAATCAAATGAACCGTATTGGTTATTGGATGCAGCTCCCTTAAGAGTACTGTTGCTCGACTAGTAGTCACAAGAGCACTGGAAGCTGTGGTTACATGAAGCAGACATGACCAGGGCACGCACTATTGATGACCAATGGCTTTGATTGGATACTTGTAGTATCTAGTGGCTTTTTTTCCATAGGTCAATGGCACTAACCACTATTCACTGCCCCGAATGGACTCAGAAGAATCTCAAGCAAATGGTATATTTATTCATTTACCATGATGCGTTCCCATTTCAAAGATTTTTCCATGGCGTTCAAATACAAATGTACCTTCTACGCTTTGGCAAACTAGGAAGTGGCATTGGAGGTACGCCCTAGCTATGCCATCTCTCTGCTTGCATACTTACATCATTATATGACTATGCTGTGGATTGATGGCCACCAAAGTAATTTCACATCATTGACAAAGGTTATAAGTATCACAGTGTCACAGGCAGTTGGTGAATTAGGATTAAGGATTAACATGTGGTGCACACCAAGAAGACAGACATAATTAAAAAAGGATAAGGTGATTTGTAAAATTAAGTACTATTCCAGTTGCTTTCAGAGTCCATTCCAGATTTACCAACTTGAAACTGTAGAATATTAACATTTTGATAAATCCTATTACTGTCAAGAGCTGTGGTAATACGAGGGGCTCTACTTGCTGGCTACTTCTGCATCAAAATCCAATTTGCAACCAAAAGGTTTTTTGAATCTTTACATGTCACTGTCAGATTATGTGATAGATACTGAAGAATAGACAAGAGTGGGCATGGATGAGACTACTGAGAAAGACAGGAGGCGCGGCAGTGTATTCGTCAGCGATTCCGTTGATGGTGAATCTGTGGTTGCCCATCACATTGGAACCCCTAGTTCAACGTACTCTCCGATGATACGCACTACGCACGTTTGGAGACCTCTTTCCCGGGGGTCATGCGTTCTCCCAAACGGAGGTCCCTCATTTCCTAGACGCCCCTTACATAGATCATTTTGTCCTGGCTAGGCTTCAAGCAGCCCTCAGAGACAGGATGTCAACATACCCACTAGAACCGGACAGCTTTTCACCACTTACACTGCTCATCACCGACACCACTGGAGACCACCTCATATCTAGACTATATTGCGCATGCTTAGCACTTGTACCAACACATGACACCAGAGTGAGAGCAGCATGGGAAATGGACCTGGCACACCCACTTACAGACCACGTTTGACTAGAATGCTGCACGCAAACCAAATTGGTGTCCTGTGCTAATACACTATAAATTCCTGCAGAGGGCATACACCACCCCAGCGCTGATGGTTCTCACAGATTCTACCCATTTCTCGCATTGCCCTAAATGTCAAACACATGCGGCAGACTTTGTGTCCTGTGATAAACTTGCTCCATACTGGAACAGCATTTTTGCAGAACTTGCATGAGTGACGAATTTACAAATAACACCTTCCCCATTAATGGCATTACTGGGACATGTTGCAAATGTAGGTTGTGGCGATAGCACTGCTAATGGTAAAGAGAGAAATAGCCTTGCACTGGGGCAGTAAATAGAGTCCTACACTTTAAAACTGGATCAAAAATCTGATGTATTGGGACACAAATAGTGAAAAATTTGCAGAAATACAGTCCCTCACATCTAGACCCATGGATATTTGGAAGCCCTTGCGGGACTACCTGAGGGAGCGGGATACGAGAGCTGACACCCAACAATCAAATACACCACCAGCTTCCCAATGAACAGGGCGAGATACATAATGGCACCCAGCGAGCGCATAACAAAAGTCATGTAGAATCATCTTGATATTACACTTGCGCTGCAGGACACCATGGAACCCTCCACACTAGGTTAACTTGACCTCACTGGGACATACTGTAGAACATATGTGAAAGATGTGACATCTTTTCTGGGAATCTTGGATATTCTGTTGCTGTAATAGCACAAAAAACAGGAGGAGAGGGTCCAAGGGAGGAAGTTTAGAGACCTGCAAGGAAAAGTATCCCCTTTTCTAATACAATTATAGCACAAAATAACCTTGGGTCTGAGTATGTAAGATTGCAAGCTACGAATTATCAAATGTATGTCTCATCAAATCTCCTCAGGGGAGAAATCCCTTTAAGGACGAATACCCTCACCCACCTATGGTGGCATGCTTCATCATATGGGTTTCTCCTCCCAGTGGAAAAACCTAGTCCCACTGAGGGCTACAACTCCTTCACTGTGAGGTAGGAGCTCAGGGATGTTTTTTTGTGGAATGGCACAATGTAACTACGGATGCTAAAATCCCATATGAACAGTTTCTGGTAGGGTGAGGATGCAGCGCAAAAAAACAAAGAAGGTGTGTGCAAGGGGAGTGCAATCTAAAACTACCTAGCGTTGGCAACACAAAAGCTTTATTTATTTGCTCTCACTGGCAGGATTAAAAAAACAGTGCAATAAGCAGTATGAACTATAAACTGCTCAATTTAAAAAGGTCGACATGTTTCAGCCAATGCGATCAACAAAAGTATCTTGGCTTTCTTCAGGACCAGGAAGAAATAAAAGCTGCTGCTTGTACAAAGTGCAAGAAAAAATCAAATCAAATATACGAAACCAGTAATCCCATGGTTTTGTCTGTTAGAGTATTACTGGAACTATCTGTATTCGTAAAACAAACAAAAAGAGAAACAAATATGACAAGTCACACGCATGTCAATGCTAGTACTTACTAAATTGCAAGGATTAAGTCTATATCCTGGCAAATAACCATTTTAGTATTTATACACGAATAAACTGTGAAATTTCTCGGTCTATACAAATGACTTACCCTCAATTATAGGATCATTCGCCACACCTCTACCTGGCAACAGCTCAGGAAAGGGGGCCCGCTCTGTAAAGAAATCAAGGTAGGATCATGTGTCACACATGATGGTAACTTATTGTGAACACTGATCTTAATACTACTATGCAAGTGAAACCAACCCAAACTAGTATGCCTCAGTGCATGGGAATAATAAAAAATACTTTTATAAGGAAAGGGAAAACAGTATGCTAGCTAAAGTGTTTTGCCTTATAAGCAGAAGTATGGATACATTGAACTGTCAACAGATGGAAAGCTGACAGAACAATTGTGGGAAATTTGTGTTAAAATATAGTGAATCTCTCCATAAATCGTTATAAAGAGTGACATGATCAAGTAAACATACTCCAAGACTGTTGTCAATCTTGGTCAATTACAACACGTTATCTCTGACAACATTTAGTCTATCTGTCACCCAATATAGATATAATAATAAGCGCTTAGGAAAATAGAATCGCTGGTGTAAGAGGACAAACGATACGTGCCCCACACGATCGTCAGCAATTTTAATGCGCTTGCAAACAGGACAGAATTAGCCAAAAGAAACTGCATTTAAAAGCTTGACTCCTGGTCGTAAGCTAAGCCCCCAGTTTGGCGAATCTCTATGTGCACCATTTTGAACAAACAGAGATTCTACAACAAAACAACCCCTATGTGGGGCTCGTATCGTTTGTCCTCTTACACCAGCGATTCTATTTTCCTAAGCGCTTATTATTATATCTATATTGGGTGACAGATAGACTAAATGTTGTCAGAGATAACGTGTTGTAATTGACCAAGATTGACAACAGTCTTGGAGTATGTTTACTTGATCATGTCACTCTTTATAACGATTTATGGAGAGATTCACTATATTTTAACACAAATTTCCCACAATTGTTCTGTCAGCTTTCCATCTGTTGACAGTTCAATGTATCCATACTTCTGCTTATAAGGCAAAACACTTTAGCTAGCATACTGTTTTCCCTTTCCTTATAAAAGTATTTTTTATTATTCCCATGCACTGAGGCATACTAGTTTGGGTTGGTTTCACTTGCATAGTAGTATTAAGATCAGTGTTCATACAAAGTTACCATCATGTGTGACACATGATCCTACCTTGATTTCTTTACAGAGCGGGGCCCCCTTTCCTGAGCTGTTGCCAGGTAGAGGTGTGGCGAATGATCCTATAATTGAGGGTAAGTCATTTGTATAGACCGAGAAATTTCACAGTTTATTCGTGTATAAATACTAAAATGGTTATTTGCCCGGATATAGACTTAATCCTTGCAATTTAGTAAGTACTAGCATTGACATGCGTGTGACTTGTCATATTTGTTTCTCTTTTTGTTTGTTTTACGAATACAGATAGTTCCAGTAATACTCTAACAGACAAAACCATGGGATTACTGGTTTCGTATATTTGATTTGATTTTTTCTTGCACTTTGTACAAGCAGCAGCTTTTATTTCTTCCTGGTCCTGAAGAAAGCCAAGATACTTTTGTTGATCGCATTGGCTGAAACATGTCGACCTTTTTTTTAAATTGAGCAGTTTATAGTTCATACTGCTTATTGCACTGTTTTTTTAATCCTGCCAGTGAGAGCAAATAAATAAAGCTTTTTTGTGTTGCCAACGCTAGGTAGTTTTAGATTGCACTCCCCTTGCACACACCTTCTTTGTTTTTTTTGCGCTGCATCCTCACCCTACCAGACACTGTTCATATGGGATTTTAGCATCCGTAGTTACATCGTGCCATTCCACAAAAAAACATCCCTGAGCTCCTACCTCACAGTGAGGGAGTTGTAGCCCTCAGTGGGACTAGGTTTTTCCACTGGGAGGAGAAACCCATATGATGAAGCATGCCACCATAGGTGGGTGAGGGTATTCGTCCCTAAAGGGATTTCTCCCCTGAGGAGATTTGATGAGACATACATTTGATAATTCTTAGCTTGCTATCTTACATACTCAGACCCAAGGTTATTTTGTGCTATTCTGTTGCTGTACCATGAATGGATATGTATGTATGACACAGAGGAAAGTTTTTAAAAAAACAGAATGGACAAGAGTAATCAGTGACTTGTCTGTTTGTAGGTCAAAATATGGAAGTTTTGTCATAGTTTGCACACGCAGTGAGCACACAGTATTGCTGTTCTTCCTAATGGTCTTTTGATTTTTAACAGAAATATTAATGCATGTTTTGAATTTAATCAGGCCGAGGTTCAATGAACCCTCTTCAGCTCGATGATTTGCATGCGAAACTGATTGGAAAACTTACTGGAGAAGTGGACGATAATGCAGAACTGGTAAGTTGTTTATAAAGCAGGTCCAGTTTTTTGTATGTGGTGCAAGTGGTTTTAAAGTTTTAAGATAATTAAGGCTGGAATGCATATATGAGCATCGGAGTATATGATTGCTATAAAGAGATGGCTATAGGCAAAAAAACTTCAGTACAGTTTTGCATCAGCTGTTGAGGCCAGCTCAGTAGTTGGTTACAGAAAGGACCGTAAGGCCCTTTTTTGCTAGAAAATGAGATGTTCTCTTTGTGCTCTATTGCATCACAGAGTAAAGAATGAGCCCAAGGCCCCTCATAAATATAGTTCACCAGTTGCTCAGGCTAGACTCAATAGTGTTTTTAAGAACACCTCTGAGGCAGAAAATGGAGATAGTTAACTACATTGACGTTATGTCATTCCTAGATCTAGGATAATATTTCAAGCCCACTGCACCCATCCACATAATGATGGGACCAGGAAGTTCTGGTCAAAGCAGATCATAAAAACAGTGTGTGGCTGGTATGACACACCCATGCGTGTGCAGTATATGGCCACATCACCTTTGCCCACATTGGTGTTCACCCTCCCCTGTTCCATTTTAGTAAAGCCCATCAGTGTAATGTTCTTCTGACTCATGGCAGAAGGCTGGTGCATGGCTTTGGGAATAAGCTCTGGACTTGGAGTAATATATTCACCATGAAGACCACTGTATCCTTTCTCTAAACTGTCCATCTCCTATTCCCAATTAATGGCTATATTCTGCAACACGACGAATAATAGAAGAGGGGGAGTACAGAAGGCAGCCAATGCCTATGCATACGAATTTGCAAAGACTTCTGGGTCAAAATGCACATCATATCGCAAAGATTCGTTAAGAAGGCAAAGCTGATGTAAGTGTGGGGAATACCTAGGTTAACTTCACACGTGCGTGTTCTGCACGTGTCTCGCAAATACTATGAAACCACCTTTGCTCTGGTTGAGTGTACTGGATGATTGCAGAAGATAACCCATGCAGAAAGTACTAATGCTGAATAAAGGAGCTGCACAATTATATAATTGTGGCACTAGAGACCGAATTGCGAGCATCAGCAATAAGGAGTGGCAAAGATGTAGACAGAAGTGCACAGTTCTCTGGTCTGATGTAAGAAAAACGTCAAGTGTGCCCGAAATTTGCGTCACGAAGACACTTCTCAGACAAGCAGGCATGAGGGTATGGAATGAAGACTAGGGGACATGTTTCATTGCGATGGAATTTGATCAGTGCTTTGCTAAACTTACCATGACCTCTATAACATTTAGAAATCAGAAAATAGTCTTTACATGAATACCTCATATGTGCATTTAAAATGATATAGTTCTATTATCAGTTGGGTCAAGCCTCTCATTTATCTAACAAAACAAGAGACTTTATCACCATTAATGATATATTGATTTTGAAACAGACTAGCAGATTACAATCCTCTTTAATGATGTATGCATTTTATTAAAGGGACAGTAATGTGTATGTATGCATCTCTAATAATTGGTCCAATGGTAAATGTGATGAAAAGATATTTCTAAATTTAGTGCCATACCTTTACTCATGGCTTGTATTTGAACACACTTAAAGGTCCTTCTCTATAATTTGGTAGCATACTTAGATTTACAAACAAAAAGGACTGAATTCTTTTGTATAATTTGTTTGTTAAGAATGTATTCACTCTCTCTCCTGCGATAAATGAATTTCCTGAAATAAGATAAAGTTTGCATTTCTCTGGTTAGATTATTGAGTGTTTTTCTTCTCTTTGCTGAACACTTAAGTCCCCTTACTTTACAAATAATTAATTTTAGGCAGTTTGTGATTTGTGAATTGTAGATTAACAATTTGTCTATGAAACCCTTTACTGAAGATTATAGTTTTAAACCATGTCAAATAATCTTTCGCTGTTGTGGCAAATCCTCTACTTTAATAACACGGTGTAACTCTTCACAAGCATTTTAAGGGCAGAAGCCTCCACAGTCAAAGCGCATAACAACGATGCGATATAAAGGGAAAAAAACATCACATATACAAAAGAATATTAAACACATATTTTTAGTAAAACAGACTCCTTACAATAAACAAAACAAAGTACAACTAAACTGTTTTACAACAAACCAGCTTTTTTAATTCCCCCTTCTTTCTCTTCTAGACATATCACCAATAAAATGTATCTCCTAGGCAGAAGTATATTTTTAAAAAAACGTATCATAATAATGTACAAAAGTGATACTACATTAACAATGAATTTGAGTTAGTATACACCCTCTTATACCTTAACATTATTTCATATAAAACTCTTTTGTTTAAATATGAAAGATGACTAATATTTAAGCTGCTAAATAAGTCAAAAAAATTATTCCAGCCACGTCCCCCCCAAAAAGTGTATACATATGAATTCAAATCCTTAATTGAGAAAAAACAACGGTTCCGTGTGGACAGCAGCTCCATTTTTCTCTTTATAAAATGTTTTTTAAATTAGGTAGTAGACTGAAAAAAGGATTTTCCAAAATACAAAAAGCTTAATAAGAATGCAGCAAGATACATGAACACAGGCCAGTGATGTATTTTAATTTCATTTAAGGCCCCTGTTACCTTGCAACAGCAGAGTAATATTACCCTAACTGGAGCAGAGCAGTAGTATAATTACATTTATGAGGCAATTTAAGTTGAGACAGTATTCACTGGACACCCAATAATGATCGCTTTCCAATGACATACAACTGCAAAGCCCCTACCACACACCCCGCTTGGTATTCCATGTAAATCCATGAATTTGAGGAGCGAGGTACAATATCCATCTAGCCATGGACTTCTCCTGAACCACAGGCAAATGACAGCGGTGGTGACCATGCGAAGGCACTCCTGTACCTCATACTAGACTAGCCATTACAGCACAAGATGCAGACAGAGACATCTTCCATCCAGTGACAATAAATGTGAATTTCTGGTATCTGAAAGTCCCATTGGTCCCTACAAGCTGCTTGCGATTCTCTAGGTTCTCAGGTGACGCACTGGTGAAATGCCCCTGCTGCATAGGGACCGGTTCTGCTATTAGGAGAAAAGGCGTGTAATGGTGATTTAAGGCCAATGTTCCACCCCTTCTGCTTCTGCAACAGCTGTATCATGAAATATGTAAATATCCCCAGCAAAGTCCATAACCTCATTGAAGACATCAGTGTATTACAGTTCTCTTAATTCAAGTGGTTGACATAACTTCTAAGCAAGTACTGTACAACAATCACTCAAAACACACCGTTCAGAGTACATTACCAAAAAGCACCCCCAAACTGCTTGCACCATATATTGACATTGGTCCAAAGAGATATCTACCTATTCTGTGAAATGTCCTACACCGGACATTGAACTACCAACAAAAACCATGCAGGCAGAAACAGCAGCACAATGCTTTCCAAAAGCAATAGCAAAAACTAGGCAAACAATTTCACGCCATAGTTCGAGGACAGAAGAAAATGGCATCATTATTGACTGCACCTACCCAGCTATGCATCCTGATACCAGACAGGCTGTATGCCTGCTAAAATGTTTTCAGAGGCACTTTGACTAGGCCAAGTGCAGGCTTTTGTGGTTACTTTTCTGTCCCGGTTTCTGTTCTGGGTTTGGGGTCAGTTTATGTCCAGTCTGAAATGAAGCGTTTACCTTTTTAGGTTTAAATCTTTTTATTGATTTAACAGCTGGTATGACAGTGTACATTGTGAAGGGTGATCAATCATGGGCTACGCAGAGCCAATGCGGCTGACGTACCAAGAGTACCAACAAATAATACAAAACATTAGAAACAAAGCCCGACCCCCCACCCCATTCCCCCCTCCCCTCCCCTGTTCACTGCAAGCTAAAGGTCTCATTTGAGGTAGAAGTGTCTCACTGTTGCTGCTTGGCCGGCTGGGTCTTGGTGTCGGGTGCTGTCAGTCGCAAGAGGCGCAGATATCTGGGGCATGTGAGTTCCCGAAACTCCTGGGCAAGTATGCCCAGGAATGGTTGCCATAAGTCTCCAAAGGTCGAGCCTTTCCCTGCTAGTGTAAGGGATATCTTCTCCATCCCTAAGATATTCCACAAGCGCTGGAGCCAGCCAGTGTGTGTAGGAATGCGAGGTGTCTTCCAGTGGATCAAGATATTTTGAATGGCTGTGCCCAAGGCTATTGCTATCTGGCGTCCTCTTTTGGACTTGAGGGGGTATGTTAGGGGATTTGGCACCCCCAAAAGGACGTTTGCAGGGAATCTTGGCAGCTCAGTATCTAGATGTTTGTCAACTTCTGCCAGGATCTGAGACCAGTGCTGTTGTAGATGCTCACAATCCCATAGCAGATGAACCAACGTTCCGGTTTTCCCGCAGCCTCTCCAGCAATCCTGGCTATGTGTGGGGTCTACCCTGTGGATACGCTCAGGGGTGTAGTACCAGTAGGTGACTATTTTAGTTAGTGTTTCGGTTAAGCTCATGTTCCTGGCCGTCTGCCTCGCCCTATAATAAACCCCTTCCCACTCCTTGCTACTGAGTGCTCGACCTAGGTCTTTCTCCCAGCGCGTGCGGCTAGCGTTATAAGTGTGCGTGTAGCGAGTGAGGAGCATCTTATAGAGGTCTGAGATTAGCGTCTTGTCTGATGTTGTTGTGATGAGCCAACGTTCATAAGGGTAAAGGTATCGCTGTGCCTGTGATTTATTGTCGGGATGTAGTGCCCAGTGTCGGAGTTGCAGATAGCGCAGCCTTTCTGATTCAGGGATTCCATATTCAGATCTAACTTGTGGGAAGGAGATCACTCCCCTTTCATCATATAGATGACCCAAGGCACTGCATTTCGTAGCGCGCCAGTGTGTAAAGGCAGTCGCACCTAGCCCCGGGCTGAATTCTGGATTGTCAAAGAGCGGGGTGAGGGGGGAGGGAAATGTAGTCAACTCATGTCTCGTGCTGGCCTGGTCCCATGTCGTTAGTGTGGATCGTGTAATAAGGGAAGCGTATAGATTAGGAGGTCTATGCGGTTTCTTCAAGAAGGGGATCTTCCTGAGCGATGTGCCCGCTACTGCTCGATCCTGGAAAAGCCAGTGTTTCTCGGACTCAGTGCGGTTCCATTCTACTAAGTGTCTTAACTGCGCGGCTTTGTAGTAGAGGTGAATGTCGGGAACCCCCAGTCCACCTTCGTTAGGTGGGAGGGTGCTAATGAGTTTCTTCATCCGTGGTTTATGGCCCTGTCCTATAAAGAGGGAGAGTTCCGACTGTACTCGGTTTAACCATCCCACTGGGGGTTGTAGAGGAAGTGTCTGGAACAGGTATAGGATCTTGGGCAAAATGGTCATTTTAATGGCCGCTATCCTCCCCAGCCACGAAATAGGATAATGCTTCCACCGCCTCAGGTCCGAGCGAATTTGAGTATGGAGCTTGGCGTAGTTGACTGTTGCTATAGTTTGTAAAGAAGGCGCCAACTGGATTCCCAAGTATGGGACCATGTCCCCCGTCCACTATATTGGGTGCTGGCGTTGGAGGCAGGCCTGTGTGTATGGAGATAGCGAGAGGTTGAGAGCAACAGACTTTTCAATGTTGACTTTGAACCCTGAGGCCCGCGCGAAGGAGTCGAGCTCCGTCAGGAAGGCCCCCAGAGCTACAGCCGGGTCCGATAGGGTGACCAGTACATCGTCCGCATATAAGCTTATGGAATGGACGTCACCTCCAAATCGGATTCCGGTAATTTGAGGGTGTTCCCTAACTCTCTGAGCCATAGGCTCCATGTACAGTGCAAAGAGCAGGGGTGACAGGGGGCACCCCTGCCTTGTGCCTCTGCCTATGGGGAACGGTGTTGAGGTGTGCCCATTAACTCTAACGGACGCCGTGGGGGAGTGATAGCAATTCAAAATTTGTGTCCTCATTTTCCTGCCAAGACTGGCGCGGGTCATCACCTGTTCCAGATAAGGCCAGTGGACCCTGTCAAAGGCCTTCTCTGCATCAATGGTGAGGAGCATAAAATCCCCTGGGATCCGTGACGCCTTCTCAATAGGATGTAAGACCCTCTTAGTGTTGTCGCTCGTCTGCCTGTGCGGGATGAATCCCGCCTGGTCGGGATCAATCAGTCCTGGCATGTGGATAGCTAATCGACGCGCCAAGATCCCGGTATATAATTTCAGGTCTATATTCAGGAGAGAGGTGGGGCGTTATGCACCGCAGCTGGTTTTATCCTTTCCGGGCTTAGGAATAACCACAATAGCGGCCTCGAGCATTGATTTGGGAATCGCTCCCGGGGATGAGAAAGTATTAAAAAGCCTGGTTAGGAGTGGTGCCAGTGTAGGGCAGAATTGTTTATAAAAGGCCGCAGTGTAACCGTCCGGTCCAGGGGATTTAGCTAATTGGAGTTTTGAGATGGCCACTATGACCTCTTCTATTCGAATGACTCCCTCTAATTGCTCCGAGTGTTCCGGGGCTAAGGTGGGGAGGTGTACCTCTGCTATGTAAGCGTCTCTATCTGCGTACTCCAACTTCTGCCCCGCATATAGCTGGTTGTAGAAGTCTCGAAATGTCTCAGCCATAGCTGCATCCTCTGTGACTAGTCTCCCAGTCTGATCTCGAATCTCTTGCACCCCCTGCGCCTGTCAAGCCTCGCGTAGTTTGTGGGCTAGCAGGTGCCCGCATCTGTCCCCCCAACATAGAATGAGTTGCGTAATCGTAACGCCGCATATTCCGCTCTGTCCTGATCTAGTGCCACTAATTGTGCCCGAGCTTGAGACAGCTGGCGCCAGATCCTAGGTGCCCCTGTCTGCTGGTGCATTTGTTCAAATTCCCTTGTTTTCTGCGTGAGTTCCTCCCTCTGCCGCCTTCGCTCTGCGTTGTCTGCCGCCGAGATGGGTATTAGCTCGCCCCTGATCACGGCCTTGAGCGCCTCCCATTGCGTTGCCATTAGGGTGTTGGGATTATCATTGTGCGAAAGGTAGTCATCAATGGCACGCTGTACTTGCTCGACCATGGCAGGGCATTGCAGGAGGGTGTCCCGAAGACGCCACTGCCGTTGGGGTCGTTGGGAGGGTGGGAATGTGAATGTGGCTACTACGGGAGCGTGGTCCGACAGTGATACCACCAAGATGTCCACAGTGGATGTGAGATCGCAGAGAGTCTCGGAGCCTAGCAGATAATCGAGCCTGGCGTACATTTTGTGGGCATTGGAGTAATAGGAATATTCTCTGAGGTGGGGGTGAAAACACCTCCATAGGTCTACTAGGCCTAGATCCTTCAGTCTAGCCAACCCTGCAGTGGAGAGCGCACCTGTCTGGCCGAAGCGTTGTGCCGACCTGTCCAGGGTTTTGTCAAAGACTAGGTTAAAGTCACCCCCCAATAATATCTTGCGCTCTATTGTTGCGGTGGCCTCCGTCAAAGCTTCATGGATGAATCGTTACTGGCCCTCATTAGGTGCATACAGGGACCCAATAACATAAGAGAACTCCCTCGTGACCTCTATTTCTTTGACTTACAGAAATGATTCATTTCTGTAAGTCAAAGAAATAGAGGTCACGAGGGAGTTTTCTTATTTAGTTGTTTTTTTCCCCCTTTTCTCCCTGACCTAAAAGCATTGTTCATAAGGGGGTCCCCCCCCTTGTTCATAGCATACAGGGACCCAATAACCAGAGTGTGCCCACCGATGTAGAACTGATAAGTCAGTAGCCGTCCCCTGATCTCCGCCACCTTCTGCCCTACCTTCCCTTGGAAGGCCCTGGAGACTGAGATCGCCACTCCTGCTGACTTAGAAGGACCAGACTAGAAAAATTGCGTGGGAAACATACTGAATTTGAGTCGGTGGCAGTCCCGGGAGAGCATATGCGTCTCTTGCAACAGGCATATGTCAGCACTGGTGCTCTCCAGGTATGAGAGTATCGCCCTGCGCTTAATGGGATTGTTGAGACCTCTCACATTGAGTGTGAGGATCTTGAGATTAGTGGGGGGCATCTAGAGGTCTAGTGTCAGGAAGTAAGTACTGAGACCCATGGCTGGATCTGTGCATCCTGGCCGGTACGTAAGTGTAGAGTGAGCCCTGTGTCTCGTGTTGAGGCCCTTGTGTGCCCGGGAGCAGTGATCGGGGGACCCCAATAACAAAAAAGGAGAAAAAACAAAGAAAAAACCCCTAACAAGTAACAGAACAACTCTGTGAATAAAGAGTAAGAGTTCAGGATATAGTCCGTCATCCAAGGACAACTGGTGGGTAGTCTGTATGGGGTCCATAATGTGGCCAAGACTGTCTCCCTGTCCCGCCCGCCGCCCGCCCAAATGCGGTGAGGGGGGAAAAATACAAACATCACATAATATGCTCACGAAGCTTGTGTCTTTGCCAACGCCTCCGGGAGGGCCTCCAGGACTGCCTGTTGCCCCTTTGTGATCTCCGCCGGGTCTGGTCGTTTTGGGCGGCGTCTGCGACCCTGCTGCCTCCATCTTGGTTGCGACTCCCCGGCCCCAGGGGCGGGACTGCTATTCCCATCGTCATCATCAGAGACTTCAATGCACAGCAGCTGGCACGCCTCGGAGAGGGAGCGCAACTGGTAAAGTTTGCTGTCCAGGCAGAAGATGAGCCGGAACGGGTGGCCCCAGGAGTAGGAGACGCCGTGCTGGCGTAGGTGCATAGTATTGGGTCGAAAGGTTTTGCGTTTCTGTAAAGTGAACGCGGCAAGCTCTTGGTACAGGGTTGGGGTTTGACCCCTGAAATCAACCGGGTGCATGGATCTGGCCTTACGGAGAATCTCCTCTTTCGTGCGGAAATCCTGTATACAGACCAATATGTCCGCAGGTGGGGCTTTGTCAGAGCGGGGTGGACCCACTCTGTGTGCTCTGTCTATTTTAATGTCCGTGTCCGGTGGGCTGCCGAGAATATGATTGAAGAGGTCTCTTGTGTAAGCGAAGATGTCTCCGGCCTCCTCCCCGGTTTTCACTTCTCTAATCCGGATGTTGTGCCTGCGGGAGCGGTTTTCTAGGTTTTCTAGGTCTTCGAGGTGAGTTTGTAGGTCCACCTGCTGATCATGGATGCAGATGACTTCTTGTTGCAAGGCTGTCATTTCAGTGTCCCTAGTATCGCCCTTGTCTTCCAGTGTAGCAACCAGCTCCCCTATTTCATCCACGTCTCGTCGAATGTCCTTGATTTCTGACGTGAGGTTGCGTTTGACTGTTTGCAGGTCCTCGCGAAGAGTCGTGAAGAGGGACTCGAGGAAGGCTCACGTCACTGGCTCCTCCGTAGTGCTGTCCCCCTGTGTTGGGGCGGGCTCACTCTGGAGAGAGTGATCCATCGTGGTTCAACCCTGGCGCCGGGCAAATAGTTCCTTCAGCGTCTTATCCTTCTTCCCCCGGGTAGAGGACATAGTTTGTTGCAGGTGGTTAGTGGGTTCTTAGGAGGAACAACAGGCGCAATATATTCCAGGGCCAAGTGATCCAGCGCAGGTCAGCGATCGAGCCTCCCCACCGGAAAATAGCAAAGGGGGTCTGGAATGTAACAGGCCGACCGCCTCTCTCTGGCCGTCTGGGCCTCAGCGTCTGGCCTCCCGGGGGTGCTCAGTCTCTGAGGCGACCCGAGACGACCTCAGGTCATGCAGGGCAGTATGGATGCGGGTCTCGGCCTTGCCAGGTCCAAGAGCAGCCGCCGGGCCCCATCCCTTGCGAGCGCGTTGGGGTGCTGGTGGGGAGGCTCTCAGCGCTGCCAGCCACCCTCCAACCGGGAGGCACCAGGTCGACCCACCAAGTAGGTCCTCCCTTCTCCGTGGCTGTGCGGCGTGGTCGTGATATGGGGCCACCCTGTGCCGGCTCCGTGTGGGGAATACGGTGGACGCAGGGTTGGGCTCCCCCTGTCGAGGTCTCCGTGCGGTCCGTGGGCCTCTGTGTGTAGTGGTGCGGCTTGATGCTCAAAAGCAGGTGCGGTCCCTCGGCGAGTAGGGGATGAAGCTGCTGTCGGAATGCTGGGCCCAAGCGAGGGGGGTGAGCGGGGAGCCACACAGTGCGCCACAAACCGCACCCGAACCTAGTCGGTCTGCCTCCGCAGGCCGCCGGGCTCCGCTCTCAGCAGCCGCCTCTACCGGCGGCTGCGCTCATGTCCCCCACTCATCTGACCCTTGTTGCTCTTGGCTATGTCGCTTGCTCCTGACCGTCCGGCAGTGTCGGGAGAGGGGCTAGGATCCGGTTCACAATCGGTGTCCTCCGTGGGGAGTCCCGCCGCAGCCCAGACCTTCCTCTCGCTGCTGTGTGCCCCCGCGCCTCTCTCTCGGTGCAGGGATTGTCAACTCTGTGCCCCCGGTGGATGCCAGGCCCTCCGTCTGTGCTCAGTTAGGTGGATCGTTGCCGCCCTGGGCCAGGCCTGGCTTCACTGCTCCACCAGGCCCGGCGTCAGTTCCCCTATCTCGTACTGGCCTCTGAGCACACGTGGGCTGGGTTGATCGTAGCACAACTCACCCCTCGGCGGTTGTCCCTGGCCGGGGTGCCTCTCTGGATTCCCCCCATGGTGTTGCCGGTGGCTTAGCTAATGCTGCCGGCACTGGGCAGCGCCGGGGCATGGTCTCTCACCCCCTTCGGCAGACCCGGCCGTGCGTGGCAGGCTCCATGCTCTCTTCTGTCACGGCCCGCGCCACCTCCGGCCGTGGACCGTGGCCTCTACCCGATGCCTTGTCAGTCAATTTAGCGCCTCAAGGGGCGTCAGGGCCACAGCACCCCCAGCTGCTCACCTGCAGTCAGTTGCGATTGGGTAGGGGGCCCACCACAGCTCGCATCCAGGCCCGGCTGCACTGCCCCACCAGGCCCGGCAGCAGCTCCTCTACTGTATGCAGGCCTCCGTGCATGCGCGGGCCAGGTGCGTGTCTAGCGCGTTCTGCGCCTCCGCATTCCCCACAAGGCCGGCGTAGTCTCTCTGGTTCCCACTGCGGTGCCGCCGCCGGCCTCGCTGACGCCGCCGGCACCGGGCGGAGTTCGGCCACAGTGTCTCACCTCCCCCTCTGGATCCGGCCGCATGCGTCTCCTCTCGCGCCCTGCTCAGTCGCGGCCCGGGCCTCCGTCTGTCCCTGGCTGCGGGTCGCAGCCTCCCCTCGCTGCAATTTCAGACCTTGGCCTGCTGTACTGAGCCCAGTGCTTTCCTGGGTCAATCCCGACCTGATTCCGTCCTCAGGGCCCGGCTCGGAGCCCAGGAGGTGCTGTATATGGGCGACGATGGACGGGAGCATTAGAAACACCGTCTTATCTCGCCGCCATCTTGGCCACGCATCCCCGTTTACCTTTTTAAAGGTACATCTTCATATTCCCACTGACACACAAAGCAATCTTTAAACTCCAATCCCTCAGTTTCACCTACGGGACTGAGTAACAACAGAAATGGACAAATCTACTGATTATTTTACCTTGGCCTAAGATTTGTGAAGATCCACGCATTTCAGGGATTCACAGAATCTAAATGAGTACACCACGGAAATATCCACAAATCATCGTTTATTTTGCTTTATATGGCGGGTTATACAATCTACTAGCATACAAATTTCCTAAATGTACAGAAGCAAATTATTTTGTTTTACAGCCTACACTCTATGCAATGTGCGGTTGTACAAATTCCTGGAAGGAAACTTACTCCTGCTTAATGCAGAAATAAGTTTACAGGGTGGGAAAGGTTAGGTAGAACGTTTATACATATATGTGGAATTTGTGGGTGTTCACCACATGTTGAACCCTCTCCTTTTAAGTACCTGGTTCGAGGTCAAGGGACATCTGCCACGTTGCCTGCGAGAGTGGTGTGTGGGTGAAAATATCTGCTGAACATAAGTCAATGAATCATGATGAATGGTAATCAGTGGCGGCTCCTCCGCAATGGCGAAGGATCGTCGCCCCACTGTCTGGCGCAGAGCCAGCAAGCGGAAAATAAAACGATGCATGTTGTGGTACATGCCCGAAGGAGCTCTGTTCATCACAGATGCAAAGGTCTCGTATTAATACCGGCAAGGATATGGCTGCCGGTTATTTTCTTTAACACAACCTGCATCGAGAGGGTGCAATGCACCACGGATTTTATTTATTCATGCCTGAATAAACTTGCACCACCACTAAATCCTCATTCAAGGGACTCCTCATTGGGAAACACATCCATGATACATATACTGTGAATAGGAGGGATTATCTCTGGACACAAAATATGTGCAGTCTTAACTGTGTTTCTAACATTGGACCCTATTGAATCCCATTCGGGACGGAAATACAACCGGATTTAAGGATCTTCACATATTGAGTATAGCCCTGAAGAAGTTGCTGCACACAACCGTAAGAGCGACGAAACACGTTTTGGCTAAGGCTGTTGTGAATAAACTGAAGCGCATGTTCCAGCAAAGACTCAAGCTTTTCTCACACTGTTATTGATATAATTGATACACTGTTAGCGTGTGCAGGGGACTGTTGTTCAGCATTACCAGTAGCACAGTTATCTCAAGCGTCTCCTTTACTATGGCTATGTTTACCACAGTGCCAATACCATTTTCACCCCGCCATCATTATCAATGCCATAATCCTTACTGTCATCACTATCATTACCACTAACATAACTGCCACCTTCAATACCACCACTATCACCATTACCACCACCACCACCACCACCATTAACATCACCACCACTAGCAAAATCAGCACCACCACCATCACCATTAGTCTCAGCACCATCACCATCATTACCATTATGACCCCTGCTACTAAAACACCACCAATATCACCATCATTACCACCACCACTAATATCACCACCACATTACCGTCATCCCTAATACCACTACCATTTCCACCACTGTCATCACCACTGCCACCATTACCACCACCACCATTACCACCATTACAATTCCCATTGCCACCTTCGACTTTATCACCATTACCACCACCATTAATACCAACATTTCCACAATGGCCATTAGCAGCACTGCCATTAAAATCACCATCATTACCTCCACCACCATTATCATCACCAGCACAATTACCACCAGCACCATTGTCACCACCATTAGCATTTGCACCATCACCATTACTACCACCACCATTGCCACTAACACCACCATTTCTACCACTACTATTGCCATAATTATCATCAATACCACCACCACCATTACAATCACCACTATTACCAACACCACCAGTACTACCAGTACCATCAGGAACAACTCCACTACTTTTACTGCCACTAATTTTACTGCCACTAATTTTACCACCACATCCTCCAACACCATTACCAAAAACATTACCACCACACCACTGTTACCACCACCACCATTACAAACACCAGTAACACCACCCCATTATAATCACCAAAGTCATTACCATTCTTGCAATACCAATAGTACCACCATCACCACTATGGCAATTACTACCACAGTATCACCACTATTTTCATCACCTGATTCACCATACCACTATCACCACCATCATTACCACTATCACAACCACTGCCACCACCATCACCACCACTATTGGTACCACCGTCACTACCATCATCACCACTGCCTTTATGGGAAATTGAATAAGCTTTTGAAGTCCCATGGATGACTTCTTAAGATGGCTGTCACGTTGTATTGGACTATAAGTAGCAAGTTTGCAACCTCTGTCAGCATTTTTGGGTGACCAAATTGTACTTATCCATGTCAGAATATCATCTGAGGGGGAGTGGCCAGGGCAAGGACCAGAGAAAACGGCTGTATGACATTATAACGACTTGAAACACAAGGCAGGACTTTTTCACACATTTTTTACCCCACATTTGTTTACCATGCATATACTTTTAGAATGCATGCCTTTACCATGAAATTTATAGTCTTTTTAAGGTAAATATTAATAAATAAGTATGTATATATATATATATATATATATATATATATATATATATATATATATATATATATATTCACAGAAAAAACCACAGGTTTCAGGGACGTTATAGTTAGAAATTAGCATTTAAAAAACCTTAGAAATTCACTGAAAAAACCACAGGTTTCAGGGACGTTATAGTTAGAAATTAGCATTTAAAAAAGCCACAGAAATTCACTGAAAAAACCATAGGTTTCAGGGACGTTATAGTTAGTTGGACATTTTACTCGTACAAAATCAGAGAAATTCGGCCGTTATAGTTTGTTCAGCTAACTATAACTCGCGCCCCTGTAATGCACTGCTGATGACGTCACATATTACATCATTCATGACATGGTCAGTGACATCACTGATGACATCACTGATGACATCTCAAATGAGGTCACTGATGACATCCCTGATGACATCACTTATGACATCATCCAGTGAATGTGTGTTTCTGTAAAGTTTAAATATGTTTTATATATATATATGCCAAGGTGTATTGAAGAATGAGTGGGTGTATAAGTGCCTGAATAGATGATTTAGTAGGTGCGTGACTGACTGTATAAGTGAGTGATTAAATGTTTCTTACTGAATGCATGGGTTAGTGACTAAACTGTGTAAATGTCGGTATCAGTCTGTCAGTTGGTGTGTAAGTGGCTGCATCGGTTGGTGAGTAGCTACATGAGTATGTATATGGGTTATTGATTGGTTATCTGAGTATCTGTATGGGAGCCTGAGTGTCTGAGTGGATGGGTGGGAGGTGTGTGACTCCGTGCATAGATATGTGACTGGTTGATTCACTGGGTGTATGGGTTCAAGGGTGCATGGAGAAACAGCTTTATGGGTGAGTGAGTGTGTGTATGGGTGTGTTGGTGAGTGAATGGATGTCTCAGTCGACATGTCCGAGTAACTACATATGTAAAAGGCAGTGTATGTGAGAGTTGGAGTATATAAATAACTATACGTGAGAGTGAGTGATTGTGAGAGTGGCTGTATGGATGAGCGTGTACTTATATCAGTGATTGTATAAGAGAGTAAGTATGTGTTAGTATCTGTATGAATAAGTGAGGTGGTGTGTGTATTTTATTTTTTATTTTTATTTATTGAGTTTTATATAGAGCGAACATGACCCATGGGTATCAGAGCGCTTCACAATTACATGTCATAAATGGTTTATAATACAGCAGGTGTAGCAGTAGTAATATACATATGTTTCCGGTACGTACCTTTCGTATCAGTTTCAACAATAACAAGTTTAGGATTAGTTTGGGGTACAATAGGTATAGCAGTAGTATTATACATATGGTTCCGGTGTGTACCTTTCGTATCTGTTACAACAATAGCACGAGTAGGATCCATTAATTTTAGTAGTGTATAGCCTAAGGTGCCATCGTAACTGTTGAGTTTATCCTTACATACGTCATTGTCTTGTTAAGGTAAATATCTATATCAGATCTAATTGGCATAACTCTTCGATCATTGGTGCGGCCTGTTTTGATGTCTTTGTGATCTTTCTTGTGTAGGATGCATCCAAATCTGACAGGACTATGCAGTGCCTAGCAGTTAACCACATTGCAGATGATGATCAATCGTTGTTTAGGGTAGGAATTTGCTCATTAGGAAAATCTTTGCTTCACTCTTGAAGGTTGACGTGTTTGGAATTTTTCTAATGTTTGGAGGGAGTGAGTTCCAGATTCTGGGGGCAGCTCCGGAGAATGCTCTGTCATACGTTTTCTTCTTCTGAAAGATTGGAGGTTTCAGCAAAAGGTCTCTGGCATTCCAGGATGATCTGCCTCCGCCGGATAATTCCATTTTCTGAGCTAAGTACATTGGCGTTTTGTAGTGGAGCGCTTTGTGGGTAATA
The DNA here is from genome assembly GCA_963921515.1 of Calotriton arnoldi. Lineage (NCBI taxonomy): Eukaryota > Metazoa > Chordata > Amphibia > Caudata > Salamandridae > Calotriton > Calotriton arnoldi. The sequence goes on along the minus strand of CAWUFW010000233.1, from coordinate 4,522,442 downwards.
CATGCCATTTTAAGTTGAATTCTGGCTTCATATGGTAGCCAGTTTAATGCGTTCAAATGTGGGGAAATGTGGTCGTATTTTCTTGAACCTGTAATGAGTCTTGCGGCCGCATTAAGACAGGCTTTTAGTGGTGCTGTGGAGATTTTAGGTAGGCCTATTAATGTTGTACAGCCATATTCAATCCTTGATATGACTAAGGACTGAACTGCCATTTTGAGGTCTGACGTGGTAATGAGTGGTTTCACTTTTCTAAGGTAGTTCAGGTGAAAACGTGCACTTTTTTGCCATTGATTTGATGTGGGCTTTCATGTCTAGGTTCTTATCGAGCGTTATTCCTAGTGATTTGGTCGAGTCAACTAGGATTGGGGTGCAGTTTAGCGCCGTGATCAGTTTGGTCCATTCCTTCACATCTGCAGAGCTTTTTGGAGGGGATATTAATAGGAATTCCGTTTTTTGCGCATTTAATTTCAGATGATTGCTAGTTAACCAATGTAATGTCACTTTTAAGGCCTCACTCAATGTCTTGATCTCTTCCAGTGACGAGATCTTGATGTAGATCTGAGTGTCATCTGCGTACATGTGATAGGAGATGTTTGCATGCATGAGAATTTCTGTAAGGGGTTCGACATATAGATTGAATAGTGATGGAGATGAAGTTGATCCTTGTGGAACTCCAATCGAATTTGGGCATGACGGGGATAGCGCCTGGTTGATCAGGAATCTTTGTGTTCTGTTCTGTAGGAGGGATTCAAACCATTTCAGAACATTTCCAGATAATCCCATCCTGTCTTCAAGCCGGGCTAGTAATTTTTCATGATTTACCGTGTCAAATGCAGAAGACAAGTCAAGAAGAACTAGTAGACATGTTTGATTGTGATCAAGGGCCTGTAGCGCATCATCCACTATATGTAAGATTGCTGTTTCCATACTGTGGCCTGGTCTGAATCCAGATTGGCAGTTGTCCAACAGACTGAAATTAGTGATGTGGTTGCTCAGTTGATTATGCACGCATTTTTCAATTAGTTTGCCTAGTAATGGAATATTGGTCACTGGGCGAAAGTTGTTTGGGTCTGCCGGGTCCGCTGTAGGTTTTTTGATGATGGGGAGGACTTGACCTGTTTTTAGGCACTCTGGTAAGGTCCCTTGAGATAGTGAGGCATTGATTATTTTTGTCCATATGGGGACGACGATGTGGTTGATTCTTTTCAGGCATTTAGAGGGGAGGTATGGAATGAGTGGGTGTATAAGTGCCTGAATAGATGATTTAGTAGGTGCGTGACTGACTGTATAAGTGAGTGATTAAACGTTTCTTACTGAATGCATGGGTTAGTGACTAAACTGTGTAAATGTCGGTATCAGTCTGTCAGTTGGTGTGTAAGTGGCTGCATCGGTTGGTGAGTAGCTACATGAGTATGTATATGGGTTATTGATTGGTTATCTGAGTATCTGTATGGGTGCCTAAGTGTCTGTGTGGATGGGTGGGAGGTGTGTGACTCTGTGCATAGATATGTGACTGGTTGATTCACTGGGTGTATGGGTTCAAGGGTGCATGGGGAAACAGCTTTATGGGTGAGTGAGTGTGTGTATGGGTGTGTTGGTGAGTGAATGGATGTCTCAGTTCGACATGTCCGAGTAACTACATATGTAAAAGGCAGTGTATGTGAGAGTTGGAGTATATAAATAACTATACGTGAGAGTGAGTGATTGTGAGAGTGGCTGTATGGATGAGTGTGTACTTGTATCAGTGATTGTATAAGAGAGTAAGTATGTGCTAGTATCTGTATGAATAAGTGAGGTGGTGTGTGTATAACTGTATAGGTGAGTAAATGGAAGTTTGATTGATTCTTTGCATGACTGACTAGGTGTGTGAGTAACTCTGGATGAGTGGCGGTGTGTGAGTATCTGTATAGGTGTATGAGTACATATGATAGTGTTGTATTGATGAGTGACTGCATGTAGGTATGAGTGACTGTATGGGTGAATGAGTGGTTGTGTGTGTAGACCTAGGAATCAGTGAGTGGGTATGTAGTAACTGGTATTAGTGTGTCTATGGTTTCGAAAATGGTAGTCTGTATTTTAGAGTGGGTGTATCAAAGGTTATATTTGGGTGTGAGGAGGTGCATCAGATTTTCACGTGGATGATGTTATCAGTGATGTCATTTGAGATGTCATCAGTGATGTCACTGACCATGTCATGAATGATGTAATATGTGACGTCATCAGCAGTGCATTGCGGGGGTGCGAGTTATAGTCAGCTGAACTAACTATAACGGCCGAATTTCTCTGGTTTTGTACGAGTGAAATGTCCAACTAACTATAACGTCCCTGAAACCTATGGTTTTTTCAGTGAATTTCTATGGTTTTTTTAAATGCTAATTTCTAACTATTACGTCCCTGAAACCTGTGGTTTTTTCTGTGAATTTTAAAGGTTTTTTAAATGCTAATTTCTAACTATGCCTACAGAGGTAGGACATGTGCAGAAAGAGGGAGAAAGGCGCAGAAAGAAGCAACAGAAATGCAGAAAGAGGCAACAGAAGTCCAGAAAAACGAAGAAAGGTGCAGAAAGGAGCAAGAGATGTTCACAAAGAACCGACAGAGGAGCAGAAAGAGGCCTTGCTGCAAAGTCATCCTGTGCCCCCAACGTTTTGCTGACGGGTACTGGTGGTAACTGACTCTCACTAACCAGGCCAAGAGCCAGTGCTATGCTAAAAGACACTTAGAGTACAGTGAAAACACCTACATACACTAGGGAACACTATGCGTTGGGGTACCCCTGATATTGGCATAACCTCCTCTGTAAGGCCCTAGTACATAATAGATTGTAAAGGACAAGGGAACCCAATTTGGAATCGGTCAGGGACCTTGGGAACTTAACTACTATAAGAGACAGTGGTCCCTAGACAAGAAGATAATAGCGGGAGGTAATAAGTATAGACCCAATCGGTGCTATATTTTAGCCATTATCCAGCCGGATAAGGGCATTTTTAATATGCAAATAAACAAAATAAACAAGACATGTGAATTGATTAAAGTGGGACACAAGCCTGTATCCAACAACTCACAACACAGGGGGAAACAGAAAAGGCTCAGGCAGCATGTGGTTGTCTGTATCAGGCAATCATGGTATAACAGACAACGTTGGAGAAAAGTCCTTTACACATAATATATTTTAGAAAATGACAGTGTATAAGGTAGACAACATGTCATGTTGTCTACCTTATACACTGTCATTTTTGTTTATTTGCATAATAAAATTGCCCTTATCTGGCTGGATAACGGCTAAAATATAGCACCGATTGGGTCTATATTTATTACCTCCCGCTATTATCTTCTTGTCTAGGGTCCACTGTCCCTAGTACATAATAGGGCAGGGGGATTAAAACTACCTCTAAGTCAGAGGTGCAGAAAGACGCTTCTTTAAGTAGCAGTCACATTTGCAGAGTGGTGGAGAAAGGGTGCTGGGCCTCCGACCAGTGCTCAGAAATTCCACTGCATAGGACTTCGAGGAGGTACCAACAGGGCTTCTTGTCCCCCAAAGTCCCTCCGGAGTAAATTGGACTTCATCCCCATCCTGTAGTCTGCCAGGAGGCGCGTTTGCAGAGTGTTGGAGAAAGGGGGGAATGTCCTCCTTAGACGTCTTAGCAATCCAACTGTGTGGGACTTACTGCAGGTAACAAGAGGTGTAGTTGGCCCCCAACGACAACCTTGGGGGCCAACTACCCCTCCTATTACCTCCAGTAAGTCCCACACAGCAGGATTGCTAAGTTCTCATAGCAGCGATAACAAAGGGGATGATGGACGGAGCGCTTGAGCAAATCAAACCCTCACCCCCAGTCAACTGATCTGGGTTTAATCCATCATCATTCTTTAGCTCACTCCACCACCCCAGTTCAGACATGGCCATATGCAAATCGGTCTGACCCTGTGCCTCATGGGAACAGTCCAGCCCGAACTGCCAAGCCATGTCTTCCCTGGACCGGAAAAAAGCATCCTGGGACCGGTTTCTGGCTAATCAGCCGTCATCAGCCAGGCTAGCTTGAATCCAGTGGCAGAGTGAGCAAGGGACCCACGTCTGGGCATACCCTGCCAACTTAGGGCGAACAAAGCGATAACAAAGGGGATGATGGACGGAGCGCTTGAGCAAATCAAACACTCACCCCCAGTCAACTGATCTGGGTTTAATCCATCATCATTCTTTAGCTCACTCCACCACCCCAGTTCAGACATGGCCATATGCAAATCGGTCTGACCCTGTGCCTCATGGGAACAGTCCAGCCCGAACTGCCAAGCCATGTCTTCCCTGGACCGGAAAAAAGCATCCTGGAACTGGTTTCTGGCTAATCAGCCGTCATCAGCCAGGCTAGCTTGAATCCAGTGGCAGAGTGAGCAAGGGACCCACGTCTGGGCATACACTGCCAACTTAGGGCGAACAAAGCGATACCAAAGGGGATGATGGACGGAGCGCTTGAGCAAATCAAACACTCACCCCCAGTCAACTGATCTGGGTTTAATCCATCATCATTCTTTGGTATCGCTTTGTTCGCCCTAAGTTGGCAGGGTATGCCCAGACGTGGTTCCCTTGCTCACTTTGCCACTGGATTCAAGATAGCCTGGCTGATGAGGGTTTTGAACCCGAAACCGGTCCCAGGATGCTTGTTTCCGGTCCAGGGAAGACATGGCTTGGCAGTTCGGGCTGGACTGTCCCAGGAGGCACAGGGTCAGACTGATTTGCATATGGCCATGTCTGAACTGGGGTGGTGGAGTGTGCTAAAGAATGATGATGGATCAAACCCAGATCAGTTGACTGGGGGTGAGTGTTTGATTTGCTCTAGCGCTCCGTCCATCATCCCCTTTGGTATCGCTTTGTTCGCCCTAAGTTGGCAGGGTATGCCCAGACGTGGGTCCCTTGCTCACTTTGCCACTGGATTCAAGATAGCCTGGCTGATGAGGGTTTTGAACCCGAAACCGGTCCCAGGATGCTTGTTTCCGGTCCAGGGAAGACATGGCTTGGCAGTTCGGGCTGGACTGTTCCCATGAGGCACAGGGTCAGACTGATTTGCATATGGCCATGTCTGAACTGGGGTGGTGGCGTGAGCTAAAGAATGATGATCGATCAAACCCAGATCAGTTGACTGGGGGTGAGTGTTTGATTTGCTCTAGCGCTCCGTCCATCATCCCCTTTGGTATCGCTAAGTTCTCATAGCAGGCCACGCCCCCTTTGGCCACCACTCTGCAAACGCGCTCCCTGGCGCGCTCATGGATGGGAATTGAAGTCCCCTTCACTTGCTGGGGGTCCTTTAGGGGCCAACTAGCCTACGTCTTACCTCCAGTAAGCCCCACACAGTGGGATTGCTGAGAGGTGGACAAAGGCCACACCCCCTTTCCCCACCACTCTGCAAATGCGCCTCCTGGCACGTTCTAAGTTGGGGTATTAAGTCCCCTTCATTCCTGAGGGTCCCTGGGGGCCAACTAGTCCACCAGGTACCTCCAGTATGCGCCACAGAGCTGCGTTGCAGAGAGGTGGTCCGAGGCCACGCCCCCTTTTTACACCACTCTGCAAACGAAGTTCCTGGCGCTCTGCTGGTGGGGCGATGAGGTCCACTTGTGTCCTGAGGTCCTCAACCTTTAATTCAAATAAACAGGCAGCTTCACATCCCGCTTTGATGTCCCTCTGCCTTACGAGTTTCAGGCAATCCTTTCCCCTTCCTCAGAGGCCAGCGTGAGCAGCTACAAGTTATCAAAGCAGGATGTGAAGCTGCCTGTTTATTTGAATTAAAGGTTGTTACCTACCTGCCACGGAGTGCATACTCAACTCTGAGCAAACTTGTGAAGACATATGATCACGGCGGCTCCAGGCCGTGGAGTAAACGCACCGCCCAATGAATTGGATGGGTTTGCATGAGGGGAAGATTCCCTTCATGATCGGCGCAGCAGGGAAATTATTATAACAGGCAGAGTCTCATTCGGAGGCTCAATGAAGGGCTGCTAAAATTCGTCCCAAAGTAACGTGAGCAACTTAACCCACTGGAGGGTAAAATGGTGCATAATTAAAACTGCAAGTCCCGACGTGCATTGGGGAAGTGAACTAATTGAAAGGCACACCAGAGGCCAATTGTGAAACTATATAGCACGCAGGGGACAGGGCAGTGCTTGTAACTTGAAGCTGCTCACGCTGGCCTCTGAGGAAGGGTAAAGGATTCCTTGAAACGCGTAAGGCCGAGGGACATCAAAGCGGGATGTGAAGCTGCCTGTTTATTTGAATTAAAGGTTGTTACCTACCTGCCACGGAGTGCGTACTCAACTCTGAGCAAACTTGTGAAGACATATGATCACGGCGGCTCCAGGCCGTGGAGTAAACGCACCACCCAATGAATTGGATGGGTTTGCATGAGGGGAAGATTCCCTTCATGATCGGCGCAGCAGGGAAATTATTAAAACAGGCAGAGTCTCATTCGGAGGCTCAAGAAAGGGCTGCTAAAATTCGTCCCAAAGTAACGTGAGCAACTTAACCCACTGGAGGGTAAAATGGTGCATAATTAAAACTGCAAGTCCTGACGTGCATTGGGGAAGTGAACTAATTGAAAGGCACACCAGAGGCCAATTGTGAAACTATATAGCACGCAGGGGACAGGGCAATGCTTGTAACTTGAAGCTGCTCACGCTGGCCTCTGAGGAAGGGGAAAGGATTCCCTGAAACGCGTAAGGCCGAGGGACATCAAAGCGGGAGGTGAAACTGCCTGTTTATTTGAATTAAAGGTTGTTACCTACCTGCCACGGAGTGCGTACTCAACTCTGAGCAAACTTGTGAAGACATATGATCACGGCGGCTCCAGGCCGTGGAGTAAACGCACCGCCCAATGAATTGGATGGGTTTGCATGAGGAGAAGATTCCCTTCATGATCGGCGCAGCAGGGAAATTATTAAAACAGGCAGAGTCTCATTCGGAGGCTCAATGAAGGGCTGCTAAAATTCGGCCCAAAGTAACGTGAGCAACTTAACCCACTGGAGGGTAAAATGGTGCATAATTGAAACTGCAAGTCCCGACGTGCATTGGGGAAGTGAACTAATTGAAAGGCACACCAGAGGCCAATTGTGAAACTATATAGCACGCAGGGGACAGGGCAGTGCTTGTAACTTGAAGCTGCTCACGCTGGCCTCTGAGGAAGGGGAAAGGATTCCCTGAAACGCGTAAGGCCGAGGGACATCAAAGCGGGATGTGAAGCTGCCTGTTTATTTGAATTAAAGATTGTTACCTACCTGCCACGGAGTGCGTACTCAACTCTGAGCAAACTTGTGAAGACATATATATATATGGCATTTCAAGTTGGAGCACAACAACGATTTAAAGTGCTTAAAGTACTTTGTTATTGATGCTATTCCCAAACTTCGCAGAGGAGGTAATAGGGAAAGGTAGTTGCGACAACTTGAATCCAAAATGATCCTTGAGTTAGACAGCAAATCACCCAATGGGCTCAACAATACGGATGACCTTCACTATTTCTTATAAGTAGTAAAATTAGACAATGAGGGATGGTAGCGGATATCACAGTAAGGTCAGCGTGAGGCTATATTTATCCCACCCATTAGCTCCACTTACGATGACTCGGCAGAAACCTTATGATAATAATATAGAACGTCGCCGCTGCAAGATGTAGCCAATTGGCTAACACAATATAATTTTTTTAGTATTCTCACGTATGTAGTTTAAGATGATGGTTTTTAACCTGGCACTAGCATTTTATAACTTTATCAACTTTGGGTAGCACTTTACTGGCACGATTCACTTTTATTTTTGCAATGTTGCACATAAGATCAATAATGAATTTGAGCAGCAATCGATTTAGCTATATAGAAGGAAATCCATTCCAGCATTTAAGCTGATATTTTGTCGAATGATAGTTCCTCCATTTTTTTAGCTAAGAGTCAATGTTTTTACAAGGTGTTTTTAATAGCGATATTTGCACAACACTGTTTATGGGCTCATAAGCAGGCTTTGGAGTATGATTTTTTAATGCAACTCCGTAAAGCACTGAAGTGGACATATTATGGTATATTTAAATATTTGTCTATTTATTTATTTATTAATATATGATCTGTCTAAATTATTTGTTACAGTGAAAGTCGCTATGTTTTACCTTGCATATACACTACGAAGTTATACTTTGTATTTATTGATATATCTGATGCTGCTACTAGAAACTCGTTGTTTATAGAAAAGAAAAAAGACTCAGGATAGTTTTCCAACATTGTGCCAGTGTTTCGTTTATATCTATATGACACGTGGGTTGGGAGAAAAGCATTTATAAAAAACATGGCGGACTGCGACTCTGTATGTGATCAAGGACAAGTGGTGTCCGAAACGCGTCAGAACTGAGGTGTTGTGAGAAATAAACATCTTTGCTATTTACCCATTGGAGTTCGTGACTCTCTGTTCGCCGAAAGGAGGTTTGGAGAGCTGGTGGTATTTGCAATCTGTAAACTGGGATGATGACTGCTTATTCATCGTAATGGACATTTGTTCACTGTATACCAGTATACATCATGTAGATGGTATCAATGCAGTCAAATATTATTTGGGCAGTAGAAGTATTCATCTATATGAGCATAATCTGATGATTGTAACCATGATAGAAACGTGTCTCAGTAACAATTTCTTCCTTTTCAATAAGGTGTTGTTTCAACAGCTACGGGGAGTTGCCATGGGGGCATGTTTCTCCCCCAGCTATGCGTGTCTCCACGTTGGCTGGTGGGAGGAACATGTCCTCAGGGTTGACCACAGGGAGACTTATGATGCACACGTCCTCCATTGGTGGAGGTTTATTGACGACGTTTGTATCATATGGAGGGGATCTGAGGAATCTGCACATCAATTTGTTCATAACATCAACGTCAATAATCTTAATCTGAATTTCACTGCGCATATTAGCAGCAGATGTGTGCAGTTCCTTGATGTGGAGTTATATGTAGAGGACAACATTATTCAGACTAGACTTCACAGGAAGAGCACTGCTGGTAATTCTGTGCTTCACGCCAGCAGTGCTCACCCACCTCACCTAATCCACAGTATCCCCTACGGGGATTTTCTGCACATTAGGAGAATTTGGAGTTCGGATGCGGACCTTGCCAAAAGTCAGGCGGAAGCTTTTCAGAGATTCCTAGCTAGGGGTTACAAACAGACTGAGCTCAAACAGGCATTAAACAGGGCCAATGAACATGATAGAGAGGAATTTCTTCAGGGTCAAAAGGCCACCACCAGTGTGACTCCAGCAACTCCTATTCAGTTGACCGATATCCCAGATCCAGTCATATTAATAACTGCTTACAGCTGCCAAGAGAGAGAAATCAGGAAAATTATTTACAAACATTGGCCGATAGTGCTATCAGATCTAACACTATCTCGAATTGTGCCCAAACGTCCTACTCTCACATTTAGACGTGCACCCTCGATGAGGGATGCACTTGTCAAGAGCAGCCCTGAGGTAATTGTTTCTGACAATTGGTTGTCTCCTAGGTCAGGATTTTTTAAGTGCAACACGTGCAGAGCGTGTAAGTTTGGTAAAAACATCAGTGAGTACACCACAGCATTTGATGATAGACCTATTAAAATCCAGGGGCATCTCACATGCCGTGCAGAGTTCGCAGTGTATATATTGGAATGCACTTGCCAACTCAAGTAAGTAGGGAGTACTAAACTCCAGGTGTTTAACCGCATTCTGCAACACCTTCGTGCTGCGGTTAACTCGGATCCAAACTACCCAGTAGCCAGGCACTTGAAACATGTTCACAACAATAATCTCAATGACCTCAGATATTATGTGATTGGATCTGTACCCAAGTCATTACGTGGTGGAAATAGGGAGAAACAGTTGCGCCAGCTGGAATCACACTTCATTGTATTATTAGACACTCGCAACGGTCTTAATACTGGTGAAGACCTTCACAACTTTTTGTGAAGGAACTATGACTGATTTAACTGTCTTGGTTCACTTGCGCAGTCTCTCTTCAATGTTTCAGGATGTCATATCAACCAGTCCCTGACTTCATTGTACTGTATTCTTTACTGGTGCATATACATATATTGTATATCTTGGTTTTGACCCTGGCTTTTACTCTGCTTTTTTACTCTGATTTTTCACTCTGACATTTTATGTTGAGATTTACCATACTATATTAGGGGTTGCCAACTAAGCACAATATGTCAGATTATTGCCTCTTTGCATTCAATCGATGTGTTCATTGTGCACTTGCACTTTATTATTCAGAGATTCAGACAGATGCCGATATATTTGCCATCAATTTATGAAATGTATATATTTTGCACATGTTCAGCCTATTTGCACTATTTTGCACTTGCACTTTAAGCCTATGCACTTTATGGGGGAGCTTGGATCAATTTTTTAGTATATGACTTTGTCAGGTAGCGACAGCCCATACTATGCTGCGTGACTGATGGAACTTTATTCTATACAGGAGGTCACATGATTAACCACCATGGTTTGGATGATACATGCATCAGGCATTCCATTCATGTTTTTATCCTGTATATATAGTTCACAATACCATGTTTTATACTCTTTTTATCAGTCATTTATTTATTTGTGCTATTTCACTTTTAACTTGGATTTTATGTCCTTTGACATTAAGTGGTTATATTTGTGATATATGCATAGGATACAACGGGCAGGTTCATGAAATGCTAAGGGGCCGATTCCGATCTCGGTCGGAGTCGCACCCAATACCATTCGGTCGGGAAAAAAGCCATGCGAAAGCCTGTTTCCCGACCGATCCGTACAGCACACCGAGCGAGTAAGTACGATGCGCACAACAGCAAAGAATCCGGCCGAGCCGTACTCACCCAAACCAGGTCCTGTTCTCCGACCGAGGCGAATCCGGAAACGCCGAATCGAGTCGCACGGAAGGAAAAATGCAGCCCCGTCCGGCCGGACAAGTACGATGCGCTTTCCGTACGCGCCGAACCCGTCGCTACGCACGGCACGTCAAAGCATCCGGGAGAGGCGCACATAAGCTCCGATTCGTGCCACAACACGATCCACGGCTCCGAGACGAACACGGCAGCGACGAGGACGACGCGAAGCGACGAGGACGAGGCGAAGCGACGAGGACGACGCGAAGCAACGAGAAGGACGAACGACACGGACCAACCATGAATCCCTTCGTCCCGATCATACCAATATTCTACATATACTACCGTAACAGGCACGGACGCGTACGGCGCAGAAGGTAAGCCAGACACCAACCACAAAACACATACAACACGTACACGACACATCACACACACACACAGGGATGCAGAATATACTTACACCAGCAACAGCAGCACCATAGGGGCGGGATGCCCATCACCAATGCCACATATGCACACAGGGGCCTGAATGCGCACCACCAACCCTACCCAGGGGGGCAGGATGCCTACCACTACTACCACCCTTAGCCAGGGGGGCAGGATGCCTACCACTACTACCACCCTCACCCAGGGGGGCAGGATGCCTACCACTACTACCACCCTTAGCCAGGGGGGGCAGGATGCCTACCACTACTACCACCCTCACCCAGGGGGGGCAGGATGCCTACCACCACTACCACCCTTACCCAGGGGGGGCTGGATGCCTACCACTACTACCACCCTCACCCAGGGGGGGCAGGATGCCTACCACTACCACCACCCTTAGCCAGGGGGGGCAGGATGCCTACCACTACTACCACCCTCACCCAGGGGGGGGCAGAATGCCTACCACTACCACCACCCTTAGCCAGGGGGGGCTGGATGCCTACCACTACTACCACCCTCACCCAGGGGGGGCAGAATGCCTACCACTACCACCACCCTTAGCCAGGGGGGGCTGGATGCCTACCACTACTACCACCCTTAGCCAGGGGGGGCAGGATGCCTACCACTACTACCACCCTCACCCAGGGGGGGCAGGATGCCTACCACTACTACCACCCTTACCCAGGGGGGGCTGGATGCCTACCACTACTACCACCCTCACCCAGGGGGGGCAGGATGCCTACCACTACTACCACCCTTAGCCAGGGGGGCAGGATGCCTACCACTACTACCACCCTCACCCAGGGGGGCAGAATGCCTACCACTACCACCACCCTTAGCCAGGGGGGGCTGGATGCCTACCACTACTACCACCCTCACCCAGGGGGGGCAGAATGCCTACCACTACCACCACCCTTAGCCAGGGGGGGCTGGATGCCTACCACTACTACCACCCTTAGCCAGGGGGGGCAGGATGCCTACCACTACTACCACCCTCACCCAGGGGGGGCAGGATGCCTACCACCACTACCACCCTTACCCAGGGGGGGCTGGATGCCTACCACTACTACCACCCTCACCCAGGGGGGGCAGGATGCCTACCACTAGTACCACCCTCACCCAGGGGGGGCAGGATGCCTACCACCCTCACCCAGGGGGGGCAGGATGCCTACCACTACTACCACCCTTAGCCAGGGGGGGCAGGATGCCTACCACTTCTACCACCCTCACCCAGGGGGGGCAGAATGCCTACCACTACCACCACCCTTAGCCAGGGGGGGCTGGATGCCTACCACTACTACCACCCTCACCCAGGGGGGGCAGAATGCCTACCACTACCACCACCCTTAGCCAGGGGGGGCTGGATGCTTACCACTACTACCACCCTCACCCAGGGTGGGCTGGATGCCTACCACTAGTACCACCCTCACCCAGGGGGGGCAGGATGCCTACCACTAGTACCACCCTCACCCAGGGGGGGCAGGATGCCTACCACTACCACCACCCTTAGCCAGGGGGGGCTGGATGCCTACCACTACTACCACCCTTAGCCAGGGGGGACAGGATGCCTACCACTACTACCACCCTCACCTAGGGGGGGCAGGATGCCTACCACCACTACCACCCTTACCCAGGGGGGGCTGGATGCCTACCACTACTACCACCCTCACCCAGAGGGGCAGGATGCCTACCACTACTACCACCCTTAGCCAGGGGGGGCAGGATGCCTAACACTACTACCACCCTCACCCAGGGGGGGCAGAATGCCTACCACTACCACCACCCTTAGCCAGGGGGGGCTGGATGCCTACCACTACTACCACCCTCACCCAGGGGGGCAGGATGCCTACCACCACTACCACCCTTACCCAGGGGGGCTGGATGCCTACCACTACTACCACCCTCACCCAGGGGGGCAGGATGCCTACCACTACTACCACCCTTAGCCAGGGGGGCAGGATGCCTACCACTACTACCACCCTCACCCAGGGGGGCAGGATGCCTACCACTAGTACCACCCTCACCCAGGGGGGCAGGAGGCCTACCACTACTACCACCCTCACCCAGGGGGGCAGGATGCCTACCACTACTACCACCCTTAGCCAGGGGGGCAGGATGCCTACCACTACTACCACCCTCACCCAGGGGGCAGGATGCCTACCACTACCACCCTCACCCAGGGGGGCAGGATGTCTACCACTACTACCACCCTTAGCCAGGGGGGCAGGATGCCTACCACTACTACCACCCTCACCCAGGGGGGGCAGAATGCCTACCACTACCACCACCCTTAGCCAGGGGGGGCTGGATGCCTACCACTACTACCACCCTTAGCCAGGGGGGCAGGATGCCTACCACTTCTACCACCCTCACCCAGGGGGGGCAGGATGCCTACCACCACTACCACCCCCACCCATAGGATGGACAATGCATGACACAACCAGCACACCACAACCTAGGGAATGCAAGAAGAAGACATCCCCCCAACACCATGACAAGCGTGTGTAGACTGTGTCAAATGCCTACAACACCGAACATGACTTCGAACATACAATGTGACCCCCTAGCACATGTGCCACACAAATATGTGTGTGGCACACACAACGCAAGCAGGCCATGACCATTGTGGCAATGGGGTCCAAACCCCCATCATCACAGTGACCAAAAGGCAAGTGTGGGGTCCATAGCTGCAGCACATTTTGAACATTGTGGCAATGGGGTCCAAACCCCCATCATCACAATGACCAAAAGGTAAGTGTGGGGTCCATAGCTGCAGCACATTTTGAACATTGTGGCAATGGGGTCCAAACCCCCATCATCACAGTGACCAAAAGGTAAGTGTGGGGTCCATAGCTGCAGCACATTTTGAACATTGTGGCAATGGGGTCCAAACCCCCATCATCACAGTGACCAAAAGGTAAGTGTGGGGTCCATAGTTGCAGCACATTTTGAACATTGTGGCAATGGGGTCCAAACACCCATCATCACAGTGACCAAAAGGTAAGTGTGGGGTCCATAGCTGCAGCACATTTTGAACATTGTGGCAATGGGGTCCAAACACCCATCATCACAGTGACCAAAAGGTAAGTGTGGGGTCCATAGCTGCAGCACATTTTGAACATTGTGGCAAAGGGGTCCAAACCCCCATCATCACAGTGACCAAAAGGTAAGTGTGGGGTCCATAGTTGCAGCACATTTTGAATATTGTGGCAATGGGGTCCAAACCCCCATCATCACAGTGACCAAAAGGTAAGTGTTGACAAAGTAAGAGGTGCAACTGCCAAACTGCATGGATGATTCCTGGTCACAGAACAACAAACACATCAGTGGCAAAGTAGTGTATGTGTCCCATTGCAACATAAATTGGGGGAGCCAAATCCTACAGTGCAAATAAGACATAACTTTGGCCATGTGCAGACAAACAACACCCATGGGGGCTGACACCGTCAACAATCATCAATGACACAATGACAGAAGTGACCATCCGAATGCAGACCTACATATTTGCACCAATGGGCACACATGCAGATACCCTGTGGAGACTGCAGATGTGAGGCGAACAGATACCATACCATGGCAGCAATGGGACACACAATCAACAATTAGCACCAAATGAGGGCTCCCATCACATCAGCCTGGTCATGGAAGTGCCAATGGAATCATCAGCACAGATCCAACACACTTGTATAGCAATGTTGCACTGACAACACAGATGAGTCCTTCCCCATTGATGCCCAAACCTGCATGTTCACTGGAGATGGCCACACGGTCAGGGAAGTAGACGAATAGAACAATGGCAGGCACAACAGATGTGCAGGGGTGGAAGCCACAGATGTGAAATTGCCAATCTAAGTAGGAAATCCCATTGCCAAATACTGAACACATGACACCCTCAGATGCTGCTATGGATGACATGGATACACCACAGGATAGGACACATTCCCCCTGGACCACATGGGTTCCTGCACAGTAACACTTCATTATCATGAGACCAAATATCACCATCACTGCAGCAAGGGCATGGTTAGCATCATCAACATCATGTACATCAGAAGCAAAAGCACTAGAGAACAGAAAGTTGCTTTATTCAGCATATGTGGCATTAAAAGTAGAAGTCCGGTAGAACATAAACAAAGGCCAATGGCCAGTCCATCAACAAAGTCACAAGTGGGTGACAGTGGCAGATGCCACCCTACACATGCCTGCACAAAACCAGGGACAATCCACTAGGAGGGGCAACCGGGGGGTAGGCCAGGCACCGCAGGGACAGGATCGGGGCTCACCAGGAGGAAGCAGGGAAGGGGTGGTGGGTGCTGAAGAGCCACTGACAACTGCAGTGGAGGTGTCTGACGTGGTGTGTGCCGGCACAACTGGGGGGCATGGCTCAGATGTTGTGGGTGCCGGCACGACTGCAGTGGACCCTGCAGATGGAGTGGACAGGTCCGCCACTGCAGTGCCCAAGTCAGACAGGGTGGTAGTGGACTCCACTGCAGTGCCTACCACCAGGGGAGGAGAATGGGGAACAGGCAAGGTGGGCTGGACAGAGGGGAGGACACCCTCACCACATCAGTGGCACAGACAAGCGCAGCGGGGGTGTTGTTCCGGGAGAGCAAGTGGCAGGGGAGAAGGCCGGAGCCTCTTGGGGATGGTATATCTGTGGGTGGGGGAACCTGGGGCAGGGTGTGGTGGGGGCACCTGTGGAGTGGGGGCCTGAGGGATGGAGGAAGGGGACCTGGTGCTTGAGCTGCAGGGCGGCGGCGGGGTCTTGCTCTTAGCACTCCGGGGGGACTTGCGGGTGGGGGCCTCAGTCTGTCTGCGCCTGGGGGAGGGTGTCCGGGGGCGAGGGGCACTCTGCTCCGTGTGGGGGGCTTCCTCTTCCCCCTGGATGCTGGGGCAGCTGGATCGGAGGGGAAGAGGCCGAGGTCACTGAGGAAGAGGCGCTGGGTCTTTGGGGTTGCAGGTGAGGCAAGGGAGGGTGCTTTGGAGGGAGAGGCAACTGAGGACTGCGCAGTGCCCGTGGATGCGTGTGTGTGTACCAGGGCCCCATCCCCTGTGAGTCTGGTTTCTGTCCCCTGACTGTGCGTGCGTGTGCGTTTAGTTTGTGGCGTGTGTGTCTGTGTGCTGGACGTGTGTGTGCTGGTGTGTGCCTGTGCCGGTGTGTGTGTGCTTGGGACGGGTAAGGTGCTGGGGAGTGTGGATGGAGCAGAGGCAGGAGGGGTGAGGGACTGTCTGAGGAGGGACACTGCTGCCGTCAGGGAGGAGTCCATGGACCTGTTGCCCCTCTGTAGGTCAGACATGCCCGATGAGATGCCCTCCATGAACGACACCAGCTGAGTCAACAGTGCGGTGTGCGCATGGAGGACACTCAGCATGGCTGTCTGCCCTACATGGAGCTGGCGAAGGAGGTACACAGACTCCTCACTCAGGGCAGCAGGGGACACAGGGGCAGGGGGTGCGGTGCCTGGGCCAAAGGAGACACGCTCCCGAACATGGGAGCCTCCACGGACCTGGGGAATGGGAGCCGATGGGAGGGCGGTGGTGGTGCTGGTGGTGGCGGGGACAGCAACACTAGCTGGCGTGTGGTGGCTGCTGACACCCGCCTCCACAAGGGAGTCATCCTCCGAGTTGCTCTGGTCCTCAGCTGAGGTGGATGGTGCTGAGGACTCCTCGGTGTGGCTCCCCTCGCCCTCCGTGCCACTGGGTCCCTCCGACCACTCCTCGGCTGCAGACCCAGTCTGGCTCTCTGGCTCCTCCTGGTCCGTGGAGCTGTCCCCTTCCGTGGCCGTGGATGTATCTGCAAACAATGGGGAAACAGACAGACATCAGTCACCTGCACCAAACGCACACACCACTGTGAGCACAGCACATTACAGAGCAAGCCCTGGCATCATTACTTGTACATTGCTAAAAGTGCCCTAACTGAACAGGAGAAGCCAATTGTCAGTCTGATGCCAAGCATGGCACTCACATCCCACATGGCCTTGCACCCATCTGTCTGGTGTCTGTTGGATTGCAACACCCCAGTGTGGACACATGCACCAAGTACACAGTAGTTGGACAGTGCAGAGGACACGGTGTAGCATGTGGACATGCACACATCACAGCTCTTGCCACTGAGTCAGTACAGGTTCCCGGATTAAAGGGATGCCCAGAGTCAAATAGGAAATGCATGTGATGCATACCAGCGACAGACACCATGATGCACCCATGTCCTGATAGCCAGCGCCACTATGGTGTACATGTAGCACATGTCACTCCCCTGCAGGACCACCAATAAGTTGACACATGCCATGGCAGAGGCATGACTGCTAAGTCATACATCACTGTCTCAGTGATGTATGACTTGGCAGCCAGACAACAACAC
Organism: Calotriton arnoldi; assembly: GCA_963921515.1. Classification (NCBI taxonomy): domain Eukaryota; kingdom Metazoa; phylum Chordata; class Amphibia; order Caudata; family Salamandridae; genus Calotriton; species Calotriton arnoldi. Next base: position 4,504,788 of record CAWUFW010000233.1, on the reverse strand, counting down.
TATGCACTGTGTCACAACAGTAGGTCATGGGGAATGCAAGTCCTGGAGCTGCACAAGTGCACATGTACATCCCCCACACAACACATCATCTTAACCCTCATCTGTCCAGGTCACACCTATTGGACATATGGGAGACCTGTGACACTACCCTTGGAACCTGAGCCCCTCACAATTTGCTGTGAATGGGGAACAGCTGCCTGAACTTCACATTCGCATACCCCAGTCTGCACGGGCAGCTGATCAAACACCTATGTGACACACAAGTATCGTCTGCTATGGTCACATCTCCAGGGGCATGCTGAGCCCCTACCAAGAAACACCCCAGCAGTCCTGGCAACTAATCCACAGCACACTGACACAGAGGCAGACACCTGAGGGGTCAAATCACTGTGCACAATGTGTCAGCTGATACACGGGAGTGGGAGTACAGAGTGCATTGCATGGCCTGGAGTAGGCATGACTGTCCTGCTCCACATGAATGAGGGATGTGCCCTGGACAGTGGATAGCTGGCCATGTATGTGTGACACACGTAATCTGCACACTCCTGGGGCCCAAACATTGTTCCCACCCGCTGCATGGGCGTGTGCCACATACCCCAGGCACATGTGGTGGCTCAGCTCAGCAAGTGGACCGCATATCAAAGCAACACGCAGATCACATGTCCAAACCCAGGTGTTGTGTGAACAATGGACCCACCCATGATGCCCACAACAGTGTTAGGGAAACAGATGCTGTCCCCCACCTTTAGTGAAGCAAACTGCAAGGACACAGTCCCAAGTGACACAATTCCCTGAATGTAAGGGCCACACCTGGGTATCAGATGAGCAGTGGGCAGTGCACAATAGAGGGACATGGCTCCTGGACAACATGACTGCTGCATTGTGGCAGTTGAACCAGGCCAGAGGAGGGCACAAAGCATGTAATACAGAGTTCACAGTGCAGTCTTTGACTCACCCCCTCCTTGCTGCTGTCTGGCCTTCAGCTGCCCATCCAGGTCTGGAAACACCACCGCCAGGATCTGGAGCATGTGGGGGTCAGGGTCCGTGTTCCGCCCCTCCTGCGAGGAGGCGACAGCTTCAGCTGGACCCGTGCAATCCTCCGGGTCCAGCCCCGAAGGTCCTGCCACCTCTTCTGGCAGTTGCGGATCCGGCGCTTGTAGACCCCCACGGACCGGACAGCCCGGACGATGTCCTTCCAGATTTCCTGCTTCCGATGGGCATTAACCTGTCAGGATGACAAAGTGAAAAGGCCATTACCACACATGCAACATATCCGTGCATGACACAGTTGTATATACATGTCTCAATCACAGGGGCACATGATGTACACAGGCAGTGCAAAGCTGACCATGGACAGTTTGCCAGACGTCACTACATGGTATCATTGCATGGGAAGTAAAACCATGTTCAAATGCACTGTCACTGCACCATACCTGTCCAGTGCAAGTCACTACACACTATGGGGGGTGACAACTACTCAGTGAGCCAGCTAGCCAGTGGCGTGCAGACTCTCAGCCTTGCTAGTCACACAAAATGCACATTCAGAAAGGCAGTGCACAGAACACTCACCTGCTCCCCTGGTGTCCCATACAGCTTGCTGTACTGTGGAAGTAGGCTGTCCAGCAGGGCCTGGTTCTCTTCAAGGCTGAAGGCTGGGGCTCTCTCCACAGTACATGCCATTGCAGGGTCCAGAGGGGCAGAGACAGCAGCAGTGCAGTGGCAGATGTCGTCCTGGAGCATGTAGTGCAGGCAAGTGAGCTCTCAGGGGAATAGCCAGCAATATATATGTGCTGGAGAGGCAGATACTGTCCCTTGTGTCCAAAGTGATAGGTCCAAGTCGTTTGCATCTTCTGAATCTGGCCAATCCATGGAATAGCAGCACCAAAACACGCCCACAGCATCCTTCAAATCCTCAACTTCATGACATACATGATTTTGCAACATTGTTGTGGGTGACCAACTGAATTTCCAGCAACCGACTCGTTCGAAATTCGAAAACGCGTCCGTTGCCAGGCAAGCCCATTGTCAATGGGTGCGCACCGATCGGTCCATTGCGGTTCAACGCGCACAGGGGTACAACGCGTACCCGCACACATTGAATGCAATGGGCCGGCCGGAGGCACCGATCGGTCCATTGCAGTTCAACGCGCACAGGGGTACAACGCGTACCCGCACACATTGAATGCAATGGGCCGGCCGGAGGCACCGATCGGTCCATTGCGGTTCAACGCGCACAGGGGTACAACGCGTACCCGCACACATTGAATGCAATGGGCCGGCCGGAGGCACCGATCGGTCCATTGCGGTACAACGCGCACAGGGGTACAACGCGTACCCGCACACATTGAATGCAATGGGCCGGCCGGAGGCACCGATCGGTCCATTGCGGTTCAACGCGCACAGGGGTACAACGCGTACCCGACACATTGAATGCAATGGGCCGGCCGGAGGCACCGATTTGTCCATTGCGGTTCAACGCGCACAGGGGTACAACGCGTACCCGCACACATTGAATGCAATGGGCCGGCCGGAGGCACCGATCGGTCCATTGCGGTTCAACGCGCACAGGGGTACAACGCGTACCCGCACACATTGAACGCAATGGGCCGGCCGGAGGCACCGATCGGTCCATTGCGGTACAACGCGCACAGGGGTACAACGCGTACCCGCACACATTGAATGCAATGGGCCGGCCGGAGGCACCGATCGGTCCATTGCGGTTCAACACATCACTGTACATGTGACTGGCATATGTCAGCATGCCTGTCTCAGATGGACGTATGCCAGCCACAGATAGCTCCCAGGGAGTGAGGGGCACACCTACATCACGACAGCCTGTCCAAACTTTATCCTAAGGCATGTAAGGATGCATTTCCTATTGTGTGTATGTTGGTGTACATGTTGTCCTGTGGGTGTCACCTGTGGGCAGCCACCCCCAGGCTGTGCACGTGTTCATGGGGACAGGATCCTGGGTGTTACGTGTACATGACCACTGTGATGTGCAACTGTTCATATCTGTGCATGTGCCATGGTCACATTTCACAGTGGTGTATGTGTATGTCATGTCACATACCCCGTGAGTCCCATGTGGGACGGTATGTTTGAGCCAGGGTGTCCCAGTGGCACAATAGTGATGGTCCTCCACAGTCTTTGTGCATGTAATGTTTACAATGTCTCTGATTTCATGTGCACAATGGAAGACAGTCTCCACATCCACGTTGTGTGTGCATGGACTCTGATGTTGTGCGTGTGTGTCACAGACGTCCATGTCTGTCCTGCCGTGGCAAGTGGGGCCACTACCTGTGGGGGTCATGGTTGTTTTGCTGTGGTGTATACATGATACTCCATGTGATGCCAGTGTCCATGTGGCATTACAGGGTCCCTGGGAATGTACCTGTCGTTGAGCTGTGGTGCCTGGGGCACATCTGTCCTCACATGTCACTGTGGGGGTTATTGTGACACGGCAGCAGGAGATGGGAACTGTGACACGGCCTCATGATATCCAATGGGCCAACCTGGGACTAATTGATGCCACCTGTTGGACCGTGTTGACAGATGTTGGCCATGTATGTACCATACATGTCCTTCCGGTACTGCACACTTCATGTAGTTGTGCATCATAATGATGTATGTTGGGATCTTCAGTGTGTTCAATGCCGCATATGTGGGGTGACTGACAATCTTGCTTACTTCTCCTCTGCACTGCAGGGCTCCTGCTGTCCATCGGCCATTCCCAGACCTGGCAACGATGGTGGAACGGGACAGCATCCGATGGTACCGCTTCACCAGGCAGCTGATTGAGGATTTGGCAGTGCAGTTGTCCCCACATTTGCAGCCTGGCCGGCCGTATCCTACAGCGCTGACCCCCAAGGTGAAGGTGATGGCAGCCCTACACTTCTTTGCCACTGGTACCTTCCAACATACTGTGGCGACTGCTGGTGGGATGTCACAGACCATGTTCAGCCGTGTGCTCCGCGATGTTTTGGCGGCAATGTTGCTCTTCCTGAACCGGTACATCTATTTCCCTAGACTGCGACGACTCACTGACGTGAAGAGTGACTTCTATGCCCTGGGGAGGATGCCGCATGTCATTGGCTCCATTGATGGGACACATGTGGCTTTGGTACCACCACAGGCCCAGGAGCAGGCCCACCGTAACCGCAAGCACTACCACTCGGTCAATGCACTGGTGGTGTGTCTTGCAGACATGACCATCACACACGTGTGTGCCCGTTTCCCTGGTTCAGCACACGATGCCTTTGTGATGAGGAGTAGTCGCATCCCCAGGATGATGGCACAGATGCAGAACCAGCGTGCCTGGCTTGTCGGTGTGTACTGACTTTGTGCCATTGTGTGTGATCTGATCTGTAGTATTCCGCCCACTTTTCCAAGTCAGCTAATGTGCACTTGTCTGTCCGTAGGTGACTCGGGATACCCCAACATGCCGTGGTTGCTGACACCCCTCAGGAACCTTGTGACACCAGCCCAGATGCGCTACAATGAGGCACATGGTCGGACCAGGAGAGTGATTGAGCGGACCTTTGGTCTCGTGAAGAGCCGCTTCCGCTGCCTGGACAAGACCGGAGGGTCCCTCCCATATGCCCCTGCGAAAGTGTGCAAGATTATCATCGTCTGCTGCATGCTCCACAACCTGGCAGTGCGGAAGGAGTTGCCTCTCATCCAGGATGACAATGACCAACATCCGCCACCTGTGGAGGATCCTGGCCTGGACCACGATGCCAGTGACGATGATGATGATGATGGTGATGGTGATGGTGATGTCCGCACACAGCTCATCACCAACTTCTTTAGCTGAATGTGAGTATCCTGAGGTGTCATGTCAATGATGTGAGTTGGCATGATGTGTGGGTGGTGCTCTGGTGCTGTTGGAGTGTGTCCATGGGCTACTTGACTGGATGTGTGTTGCGATGTGTGGTGACAGGTGGGCTGTACTCCCCAACAGTGTTGACATGCTAACTTGATTCTGGGTGGGTATCTTGTAACATGTATTGTGCATGAGTTTTGCTGTTCTGTCCTGTACTCCATTGCTTTTGACTGTGTGTCATTTCTGTCCTTCACAGGGTACTTTCAGATTCGTTTGGTCAACTGTGTCCACCGACGACGTGATTGCACATCCAGGCTGGTAGCTGTTGTGTCCCTACAGGTGATGTGCGCCACACCCATGGACTTCCTTCCGTCTACAGTTGTTGACTGTGTGCCCGCTGCCAGGTGGGGTTACCTTGCATCTGTAGTGGTTACGGCATGTTGCAACTGTGTAATAAACCTGTGCTTCACTTTGTGATGTGCGTTGTCTGTGGTGACACATTTGACTGCCATTTGCTTACTGCACCTGTGGGCTACTTGACTACAACTGGGAATGGGTGTGGTGTCTGTGCATTGCACCGTCTTCCCTGGCAACATCAGTGTAGGCAATGAGTCAGATGGCCTAGGTGTGTATGTGTTGTGTAGCCCTGGTGGTGTGTCTCCCTCATGTGTGTCACGTTGCCTGTACTCACATGCCTGTGTTGTCCTTGCTGTTGCAGTTCGCATACACAGTGTAATTTTGCAGTTCATCATCCCCATAACAACACCCACGTTGGAATCACGACAGAGGCAAGTATGGTGTATTAGTGTGTTTATTGTGATACATTTGTGTTAATAGTGCATAGGATGGGTTGTGCTGTACATAAATCTTGCAATCCCAAGTTCCTAGGTGAATTGAAAGTCCTGGTAGACAGGATCCCCAGTATCGGGGCCACAGTTGTCTGACACATTGGTCCAACTTGTACTCCCCATGCAATGTGTGGGAGTAGTGTTGCCGTCAACAGGGTGAACAGTCTGTGCACAAAGGCGAACATCCAGAACAGGTTCAGGCTTCCTGGGAGTTGCGCTTGGCCATCGGCCTCTCACTTTTCCCTCCTCGGACGACCCCTCTTCTTGGGGGGGCCCCTCAAGTACAGGCTGCTGCGGTGCAGGGGACTCTCCGCCAGAGTCCTCCTCCCTCCCTGTGGCAGTTGCAGTTTGTTCGGCACCAGATGTTGTTGGCACACAGGGAGGTGTGGACTGGTTGCTGTTCATCTGGCGGAGGCATTGTAAAATGTCCCTGTGCACCGCCGTCATCTCATGCAGTGCATCCCACTTGGACTCCACGCGGGACATGTGTGAGTCCACACGGGACATGTGTGACTCCACGTGGGACATGTGGGAGTCCAAGCGGGCATTATGGGCAGCCTGCTGCTGTTTAATGTCTCTGAGGAGCCCCACTACCTGGCTGAGCTCTCCGGTGCTGGACTGGTACGCATCAGCTATGCGTACCAGTTGTGGGTCATCATGCACACCAGCAACGTCTGCAAGCAGCGACCTCTGTCTCCCACCCCTCCCACCACCCCTGCTGACATGTGCAGTGTGTGCAGTGGCACGCACAGATAACCCTGGTCCACCTTGGGGGTTGGTGGTGGTGGTGGTGTCCATGGCCCCAGGTTGGTCCAGGGTCACTGTGCTGGTGTTGCTCCTTGTTCTGTCCATGTCGGCAGGGATGGTATTCGTGGTGACAGTCGTTGGAGGGGTGGGTGCAGGGGGTGCAGCTGGTGGTCCTGCTGGTGCTGCAGCTGGTGGTCCTGCTGGTGCTGCATGTTGACTTGCACCGGATGTGCCAGGTTGTTCTTCATCGTCCGAGGAGGACAGAGGCTGTACGACGCCAGTGAGCTCGGCATCCTCTTGAGCCTGGGACTGGGACTCCTCAGCGTCTGCTGCTGTGTCCCCATCATCACCTGTTTTTGGGAGACACAAACAATGTATGTTATGTTTCTGCAGGCATCAATGGTTGACACACATGACAGTTGTGACTGTGCCTCTGGGTGCGGGCCTGTACATTGCATTGTCCTAAGTCGTCACAGTCAGGGGTTGATATTGGTGTGGCACATTGTCCTGCATTATTTGGGCATTTCTATGTATTTTCTGGGGTGTGAACATGGTCTGCATTGGTTGTGTTTGGTTGACAGCCGGCCGTCCTTCCCACCCACCCAGCCAGTCAGTTATCCCACCATGGAACGTGCTTGCGTTGCAGGGAGTGTAAGTTGTCTCTCAGGATGTCAGTCAGTGGTGTCCTGCTGTTTGTTGGTGCACATTTGCCAGCAGGGCCTTGTGCTCCCCACAGCAGTAGCCAGTGTCAGCCATCGTGTGAGTCCTTCTCCACTCCCTGTGATGTGAGCATGGTTCAGGGTGGTGTTGATGGGACAGTTGTGGGGGTGAGCTATGTCTGTGACTACGACTCCCATCATGCCATTGCCTCCACCCCACTTCCCAGCATTCCCATACTTACTTGCATTTGTGTGGAGTTCAGTGTGTGTGGGTGTGAGAGCAATGGCAAGATGGCTGACAGTGGTGTCCTGCTGTTGGTTGGTGTGCAGTACCCAGCATGCCCTTGTGCTCCCCACGACACAGCAACAGTGTCAGACATCTTTGATGGGCCTTTCCACTCTCTGTGGGATGTGCATGCGTGAGTGTGAGCTTGCTGGGCCATGTGGTGGGGGATGTAGAGCTGTGACTACGACTCCCATCATGCTATTGCCTCCTCCCCCTTCCCAGCATGCCCATGCTTCCTTCCTTTTGACTCTGCTTCCCTGTGGGGTGGGCTGGCTGTGCTGACAGGATGGCTGGGAGTGTTGTCCTGGCAGTTGTTTGGCTAAGAGTCCCAAGAGTGTCCCTGTGCTTCACACAACATAACCCAGGGTGGTGGTTCTTTGTGGGATCTTGTGTTAGGATGGGGGCATTGCATTCTACCAGGTGGGTTCTGAGGAGTTTGTGTTGGGGGGTGTGAGGGGAGGTGCTTGTGACTATGGTCAGTGCTGCAAGTCCCCCTTCCCACCCAGCTAGCCAGATATCCCACCATGGAACGTGCTTGCATTGCAGGGAGTGTAAGTTGTCTCTCAGGATGTCAGTCAGTGGTGTCCTGCTGTTTGTTGGTGCACAGTTGCCAGCAGGGCCTTGTGCTCCCCACAGCAGTAGCCAGTGTCAGCCATCTTGTGAGTCCTTCTCCACTTCCTGTGATGTGAGCATGGTTCAGGGTGGTGTTGATGGGCCAGTTGTGGGGGTGACCAATATCAGTGACTACGACTCCCATCATGCTATTGCCTCCACCCCCTTCCCAGCATGCCCATGCTTCCTTCCTTTTGATTCTGCTTCCCTGTGGGGTGGGCTGGCTGTGCTGACAGGATGGCTGGGAGTGTTGTCCTGGCAGTTGTTTGGCTAAGAGTCCCAAGAGTGTCCCTGTGCTTCACACAACATAACCCAGGGTGGTGGTTCTTTGTGGGATCTTGTGTTAGGATGGGGGGCATTGCATTCTACCAGGTGGGTTCTGTGGAGTTTGTGTTGGGGGGTGTGAGGGGAGGTGCTTGTGACTATGGTCAGTGCTGCAAGTCCCCCTTCCCACCCAGCTAGCCAGATATCCCACCATGGAACGTGCTTGCATTGCAGGGAGTGTAAGTTGTCTCTCAGGATGTCAGTCAGTGGTGTCCTGCTGTTTGTTGGTGCACAGTTGCCAGCAGGGCCTTGTGCTCCCCACAGCAGTAGCCAGTGTCAGCCATCTTGTGAGTCCTTCTCCACTTCCTGTGATGTGAGCATGGTTCAGGGTGGTGTTGATGGGCCAGTTGTGGGGGTGACCAATATCAGTGACTACGCCTCCCATCATGCTATTGCCTCCACCCCCTTCCCAGCATGCCCATGCTTCCTTCCTTTTGATTCTGCTTCCCTGTGGGGTGGGCTGGCTGTGCTGACAGGATGGCTGGGAGTGTTGTCCTGGCAGTTGTTTGGCTAAGAGTCCCAAGAGTGTCCCTGTGCTTCACACAACATAACCCAGGGTGGTGGTTCTTTGTGGGATCTTGTGTTAGGATGGGGGGCATTGCATTCTACCAGGTGGGTTCTGTGGAGTTTGTGTTGGGGTGTGTGTGAGGGGAGGTGCTTGTGACTATGGTTAGTGCTGCAATTCCTCCTTCCCACCCAGCCAGCCAGCCAGTTATCCCACCATGGAACGTGCTTGCATTGCAGGGAGTGTGAGTTGTCTCTCAGGATGTCAGTCAGTGGTGTCCTGCTGTTTGTTGGTGCACAGTTGCCAGCAGGGCCTTGTGCTCCCCACAGCAGTAGCCAGTGTCAGCCATCTTGTGAGTCCTTCTCCACTTCCTGTGATGTGAGCATGGTTCAGGGTGGTGTTGATGGGCCAGTTGTGGGGGTGACCAATATCAGTGACTACGACTCCCATCATGCTATTGCCTCCACCCCCTTCCCAGCATGCCCATGCTTCCTTCCTTTTGATTCTGCTTCCCTGTGGGGTGGGCTGGCTGTGCTGACAGGATGGCTGGGAGTGTTGTCCTGGCAGTTGTTTGGCTAAGAGTCCCAAGAGTGTCCCTGTGCTTCACACAACATAACCCAGGGTGGTGGTTCTTTGTGGGATCTTGTGTTAGGATGGGGGGCATTGCATTCTACCAGGTGGGTTCTGTGGAGTTTGTGTTGGGGGGTGTGAGGGGAGGTGCTTGTGACTATGGTCAGTGCTGCAAGTCCCCCTTCCCAGCCAGCTAGCCAGATATCCCACCATGGAACGTGCTTGCATTGCAGGGAGTGTAAGTTGTCTCTCAGGATGTCAGTCAGTGGTGTCCTGCTGTTTGTTGGTGCACAGTTGCCAGCAGGGCCTTGTGCTCCCCACAGCAGTAGCCAGTGTCAGCCATCTTGTGAGTCCTTCTCCACTCCCTGTGATGTGCGCATGGTTCATGGTGGTGTTGATGGGACAGTTGTGGGGGGGCAATATGTGTGACTGCGACTCCCATGATGCTATTGGCTACACTGACTTGGCCAGCATACACAGAATTCCTTCCTTTGAGTGGTCTTCACTGTGTGTTGGTGTTGTTGTGGTGGCTACATGTCTGGATGTGTTTGTTAGTTCTATTTGTGCCACTGCCTAGCTGTAGTTGTAGTTGTGTTTGTACATGTGTTGGCACAGTTGGATGTGACTTTCTTGATGGCATGTGTTGTGTTTCTCTGACTGACATACACATTTTGGGATGATTCTGTTCTGGTTGCTGTGTAATTGCTATGAGTGCATGGTTTGACTCTCCCCTTGACAGTGATGTGTGTGTTTTGTGGCAGTATATTGTGTACATTTGTTGTGTACTCACCAGGTTCTGGGATGTCCTCTAGTCCATATACGCTCACTGGCGGAAGGATGGCCCGCACCTTCTCCTCCCAGGGCCTGAGGTATATTGGCTTGGCAGGAGGGCCACTGCCGGTGTGTTGGCTGTTGATGTAGTCTTGCTTCAGCATTTTCCGTACCCTCCTGCGCACGTCATACCACCTGTTCTGGATGTCGGTCTTTGTGCACCGACATGGTGATTGGGCGTTCACCCTGTTGATGATCCTCTCCCACATCTTGGTTTTCTGCGACATGGGGGTCTGTTGGACCAGTGTGCCAAACAGCTGTGGCTCCACCCTGAGGATCTCGTCTACCATGACTTCCAATTCACTATCTAGGAACTTGGGATTCTTCTTGGGGGGCATGGTGATGGGTGGTGATGGTGAGTGATGTGTGTGTTGGTGTGCAGGTGAGGGTGTGTGAGTGTGTGTTTTGCTGGGTGTATGTGAGGTAGGTATTTGTTGGTGTGCTGATGGTGTGTGGCTTGTGTGAGGGATGAGCTGTGGGTGTGTGGTTGCTTTCTCTTGGGTGCTGGCAGTGGAATGGCATTTGCAAAGGCTCATGGTAGTGATTTGTGTCCTTTATATAGGTGGAGTTGTGGGTGTGTCTTTGTTCTCTGTCCCCCCCAGTATTTATTGGCTTGGTAATTGCTTGTTTGGCCTTTTTTTGGGTGATTTTTCCTTTGTGCTGTTTGTTGGAAACGTTCTTGTGACCTAGTCGGACCCTGCATTGGTCTCGTACGGTGTTCTCCGTTTCGTTCATGCTGTGTTTGTGCAGTTTTCTATGCTGCGTACGCGTCGGTCGCGGTGTATTGTGTTGCTTCGGCTCGGTTTTGTATGCATGTCGGTCGTACGGCTTGTCCTCCGTCCGACTCGGTCGTGGTTTTCGCGCCTTGCATCGTACTTTGCGTTTTGGAGTTCGCGTGTACGTTTCGGTCGGATTTGTTCCGGGTGCGTGTCGGTCGGTTGGATTCGTGTGTTTTTCCGGCCGGATTGCTGTTTTCCGTGCGGCTCGGTCGGTCGACTTGGTTTCGGTACGTGTCGGTCGGATTTTTCGCGCCTTGCATCGTACTTGACGTGTCGTGTGCCACTGGTACGTGTCGGTCGGTATTTTTTCCGGATCCGAGTCGGTCGGTGCTTTTTCCGGCCCGAATCGGAATTGACCCCTAAGTCTTTCTTTTATTGTGATAACTCAAGGGGAGGTGATTTCAGAATGTTCACTCTATAAATATGTTTTGATTGGTCCAGCGCGTCATGTGATCAAGACCACGGAAACGCGGTCGAAACGTGTCAGGCTGGACACTAGTCTTTGCATTTCTGTGATGCTGATTTAATTTAATTTCACCACGCAATAAAGCACTGCTTTTGAAACTAGAACACGCTGTGGTCCGTACCTGTTTCTCCTGCTGGCATATCAGGAGTGTGGATATCTCACATATATATATATATATATATATATATATATATATATATATATATATATATATTCACTGAAAAAACCATAGGTTTTAGGGACAGTTATCGTTACTTGGACATTGCACTCGTACAAAACCCGTGAAATTCCCCCGTTATAGTTAGTTCAGCTAACTATAACTCGCGCCCCGCAATGCACTGCTGATGACGTCACATATTACATCACTCATGACATGGTCAGTGACATCACTGATGACATCACTGATGACATCTCAAATGACATCACTGATGACATCACTGATGACATCATCCAGTGACTGTGTGTTTCTGTAAAGTTTAAATATTTTTAATATATATAGGAAAAGACGTATTGAAGAATGAGTGGGTGTGTAAGTGTCTGTATGGATGATTTAGTAGGTGCGTGACTGACTCTATAAGTGAGTGATTTAACGTATCTTACTGAATGCATGGGTTAGTGACTAAACTGGATGAATGTCTGTATCCGTCTGTCTGTTGCTGTGTAAGTGGCTGCATGTGTTTGTGAATAGCTACATGAGTGTCTATATGAGTTATTGAATGCTTGTCTGAGTATCTGTATGGGTGCCTGAGTGTTTGTGTGGGAGGGGTGTGTGCAACTCTGTGCATAGATGTGTGAGTGGGTGATTCACTGGGTGGATGGTTTCAAGAGTGCATCTGTGATAGACTGTATGGGTGGGTAAGTGTGTGTAAGAGTGTGTTAGTGAGTGAATGTATGTTCCAGTGGTACATGTGTGAGTAACTACATATGTGAAAGGCAGTATATATGTGTGTTGGAGTATATAAATAGCTATAAGCAAGAGTGAGTGATTGTGATAGTGGCTGTATGGATGAGTGTGTGCTTGTATCAGTGATTGTATAAGAGCGTAACAATGTGCTACTATTTGTATGAGTAAGTGAGCTGGTGTGTGTATAACTGTATAGGTGAGTAAATGGCAGTGTGTTTAATTATTTGCATGACTGACTAGGTGTGTGAGTATCTCTATGGATGAGTGGCGTTGTTTGAGTGTCTATATAGGAGTAAGAGTGCATATGATAGTCCTGTACTGAGTGACCGTAAGTATGAGTGACTGTACGGGTGAGTGAGTGGATGTGTGTGTGTCGACCTAAGAATCAGTGAGTGGGTATGTAGTTATTGGTGTTGGAGTGTCTATGGTTTTGCGAATGGCAGTCTGTAATTTAGAGTGGGTGTATCAAAGGTTATATTAGGGTGTGAGGAGGTGCATCAGATTATCACGTGGATGATGTCATCAGTGATGTCATTTGAGATGTCATCAGTGATGTCATCAGTGATGTCACTGACCATGTCATGAGTGATGTAATATGTGACGTCATCAGCAGTGCATTGCGGGGCGCGAGTTATAGTTAGCTGAACTAACTATAACGGGGGAATTTCACGGGTTTTGTACGAGTGCAATGTCCAAGTAACTATAACTGTCCCTAAAACCTATGGTTTTTTCAGTGAATTTCAAAGGTTTTTTAAATGCTAATTTGTAACTATAACGTGTCTGAAACCTATGGTTTTTTCAGTGAATTTCAAAGGTTTTTTAAATGCTAATTTGTAACTATAACGTGTCTGAAACCTATGGTTTTTTCAGTGAATTTCAAAGGTTTTTTAAATGCTAATTTCTAACTATAACGTGCCTGAAACCTACGGTTTTTTCAGTGAATTTCAAAGGTTTTGTAAATGACAATTTTTAAATGTATTAATTGTTATATAAATTTTTTTCATACTGATTTACTACATTTTTAGAAACAATTTTTTTTTACATATTTTATTTTTTAAATTACATTGTAATTACATTATACATTACATTACAAAAAATACTTTCTCAGAATGAATTACTTTAGTTTAAATACTTTGCAGATAGGCAATAGACTTTTAAGTACAGTAGTTACAGTTGTTGCAATGGGCAACACATTTTCAAACACAATGCAACATTCAGCTCAATGTGAATTTCTAGTTAAATGCAATTAGTTACTTTATGGATTACTTTTGTAACCACAGGACTGGATCCTAGATTCAGTCCTGGTACATCTCCTGTAAACAGTTGAGTAAAAGCGTTTTGGTTACAGTCGTGATTTTTAAGGAATATTATTGTATTTTAAAAGTTGACACTTAGAAACTTTTTCTCATAGAATCACCAATGTTATCCTATGGAAGGAAATTCACTTAGCAGGTAAAAACTGTTATCGTTACTTTTTCTTACTCAGTGTTGGATCCTGGATCCAGCACTGGTGCATCTCCTGTAAACAGTTGAAAGAATGTGTTTAAGTCATACAGGCGAATTTTAAGGAATATTTGTAGTTTGTGAAAATCAACACTTTGAAACTTTTTGCTGAAAACCAGTCAATCTTAGCCTATGAAGGAAATTCAAGTTACCGGTAAGTACGGTTAAAATTACTTTTGAGGATCAGTACTGGGCTGAAAGATGCAGCACTGAGGTCTCTCCTGATAACAGGTGAGTAAATCGGAATTCGTATTTCGGCTGATTTTAGAGGAATATTTTAAAGTTCCAAAACTCCACACTTAGAAGAATTTCCAAGTGAAACCAGTCAATGTTAGCCTATGGAAGGAAATTCAAGTTACTGGTAAGTACGGTTAAAATTACTTTTCAGGACCAGTACTGGGCTGAAAGATGCAGCACTGAGGTCTCTCCTGATAACAGGTGAGTAAATCAGAATTCGGATTTCGGCTGATTTTAGAGGAATATTTGTATGTTTCAAAAATCAACACTTAGAAACTTTTTCAGCAAAAAGCAGGCAATGATATCCTATGGAAGGAAATTCAAGTTACTGGTAAGTACGGTTAAAATTACTTTTGAGGATCAGTACTGGGCTGAAAGATGCAGCACTGAGGTCTCTCCTGATAACAGGTGAGTAAATCGGAATTCGTATTTCGGCTGATTTTAGAGGAATATTTTAAAGTTCCAAAACTCCACACTTAGAAGAATTTCCAAGTGAAACCAGTCAATGTTAGCCTATGAAGGAAATTCAAGTTACCGGTAAGTACGGTTAAAATTACTTTTCAGGATCAGTACTGGGCTGAAAGATGCAGCACTGAGGTCTCTCCTGATAACAGGTGAGTAAATCGGAATTCGTATTTCGGCTGATTTTAGAGGAATATTTTAAAGTTCCAAAACTCCACACTTAGAAGAATTTCCAAGTGAAACCAGTCAATGTTAGCCTATGAAGGAAATTCAAGTTACCGGTAAGTACGGTTAAAATTACTTTTCAGGACCAGTACTGGGCTGAAAGATACAGCACTGAGGTCTCTCCTGATAACAGGTGAGTAAATCGGAATTCGTATTTCGGCTGATTTTAGAGGAATATTTGCACAATGGTGAAGGGAGGGGGCGGGGCCTGAGGTGACATCTGTGCAAACGCGCCCCGTTGCGCGTTTTAAGTTGGGGGATTAAGTCCCCTTGAATCCTGAGGGTCCCTAGGGGCCAACTAGCCCACCAGGAACCTCCAATATGCGCCAGGGGCTGCGTTGCAGAGACGTGTAGAGAGGCCACACCCCTTTTACACCTCTCTGCAACGCAGCTCTGTGGCGCTTTCTGGATGTACCTGTTGGGCTAGTTGGCCCCAGGGACCCTCAGGATTGAAGGGGATTTAATTCCCATCTTAAAACGCGCCACGGGCCTGTTTGCACACATGTCACCTGAAGCCCCGCCCCTCCCTTCACCACTGTGCAAACGCGCCCCGTGGCGCGTTTTAAGTTGGGGATTAAGTCCCCTTGAATCCTGAGGGTCCCCGGAGTCCAACTAGCCCACCATATACCTCCAAAAAGCGCCACAGAGCTGCGTTGCAGAGAGGTGTAAAAGGGGTGTGGCCTCTCTACACGTCTCTGCAACGCAGCCCCTGGCGCATATTGGAGGTTCCTGGTGGGCTAGTTGGCCCCCAGGGACCCCCAGTATTCAAGGGGAATCGTTCCCCTCTGCAAACGCGCCAGGGGGCGCGTTTGCAGAGTGGTGAAGGAAGGGGGCGGGGCCTGCGGGCCCGGTCGTTTAAAAAAAAAAAAAAAATTGTCTCCTGAAGGGGGGCTGTGTGGCCCCCTTCCTTTTTCCTGTTTTTATGCCCTGGGGACCCCATCCCCCAGGGCCTTACCCCTTTTTAAAATTTTTAATTAAAAAAACGGGAAGGGGGCCGCGTGGCCCCCTTCCCTGGGCCTGTATTGGCCCCGGGACCCCATCCCCCGGGGCATGGCCTTTTATTTTTATTATTTGGAGGGGGGCTGCGTGGCCTCCCTCCTCTGGCCATTTAAGGCCCCGGGGACCCCATCCCCCGGGGCCGGCCTTTCCATTTTTTTAATTTTTTCTTTTTTTGGGGAGGGGGGCCGCGTGGCCCCCTCCTGGGCCACTACTTGCCCCGGGGACCACATCCCCCGGGGCCTGGCCTCTCGGGGACTGTGGGGGTCCCCAATCCCCCCACAGTCCCGCCGGCTCCCCGTGTCCTACGGGAGCCGGCATTGCTTACACATGGGGAGCAGCTGACATGCTGCTCCCCATGTGGAAAGCATCGGCTTTGGATATTGGAAGAGAGAGCAGGTTTCCCTGCTCTCTCTTCCAATATCCAAAGCAGTTTGCTATGGCAGGACGGGAGCCGCGAGGCTCCCGTCCTGCCATAGCAAACTACAGTGTCCCGGGGGTAGGCACCCCGGGACACTGCAGGAGCCGGCCCTGGGGGTGGTGGTCCCCAGGGCCATCAAGGGCTCCAGGAGGGGGCCGCGCGGCCCCTCCCTACATCAGCACAGCCCCGGGGAGGTGGTGGTCCCCGGGCTTCGGGGGTCCAAAACGGACCCCCATTTTAATTTGTTAGTGCCCCAGGGAGGTGGCGGTCCTCGGGCGTGTGGGGGCTGGAGCCCCCACACAGGTTGTTAAATTAATTAAAAAAGCCCCGGGGAGGTGGTGGTCCCCGGGGCTGCGGGAGGGCTCAGAGTCCTCCCGCACCATTTTTAAAAAGCCCCGGGGGTGGCGGTCCCCGGGGCTTGGGGGCCCTTTGAGGCCCCCCACACATTAAATTATCCCCCCACCATGCCCCCGGGACTTGGGCCACCCGGGGCCACTAACATCGAAGCGCGGGAGACCGCGCTTCGATTTTTTTCGGCAGGATTCGCGCACCCTGAGCGCATCCTGCCGATTTTTTTTTTTTTAAATGCTTTTTTTGCCCAGGGGTCCTTGTGGGACCCCTGAGCAGGCCTAGGGGTTAGGGGGTTTCTACCCTGCCCCCTTTGTGCGTTTTGCGCACTTGTTTCTTTTTTTTCTCGGCGGGATACGCGCACCCTAAGCGCATCCCGCCGATTTAAAAAAAAAAAAAATCTTTTTCTGCCCAGGGGGTCCTTGTGGGACCCCTGAGCAGACCTAGGGGTCAGGGTGTTTCTACCCTGCCCCCTTTTGCGCTTTGCGCACTTGTTTCTGTCCCTCGGTTCTACCGAGGGACAAAATGGCTGCCAACACTTCTTGATTTGGAGTGTTGACAGCCAATTAGCATGCAGCTCGTGATCGGGAGGGTACGCGGATCCGACGCGCCCATAGATATATATGTGATTTTAATTGTGAATTTCTCAGGAACTACTGAACGGATTTACACCATTTTAGCAAAAGGCACCAGTCTGAACCAAGGGCTACCTCTTTGCCAAATTTGGGGTAATTCCGTTCAGCAGTTCGGGCTGTAGCTGCGACTAAAGGTTCCTATGGAAAAATGAATGGGGAAAACGCGTTTTGGGACCCCCTTTTTCTCGGCCCCCGCTTCACGTATCACCCCGAGACTTTCAGGGTAGGAGCGGAGCGCCCCAACAAGTTGGAAACTTTCACGAAGATTCGTCAACCGGCGCCAACGTTATTTCAAATAGAATGTCGCGGATTTCCTATGGATAATAGGTTGTAACTATAACTATCTACTGGCGACCGCCAGTAGATAATATATATATATATATATATATATATATATATATATATATATATATATATATATATACAAGCAGTAAAGCTCCCACCAAGCCACAGCAAACAGCTATGTCCCGGGGTGGGCACCCCGGGACATAGCAGGAGCTGGCCCTGAGTGGTGGCGGTCCCCAGGGCCATCTATGGCTACAGGAGGGGGGCCGCACAGCACCCGTCCTTTCATTCAGTAGGCCTGCCCCAAGGAGGTGGCGGACACCGGGGCCGAGAAAGGCTGGGGAGGGGGACCACGCAGCCCCCCTTGTATTTCACAAATAAATTTGGCACAGGGGAGGTGGATGTCCTCCGGGGTCTGGGGGTCCGTGAGGCCCCCCGATTACAAATAAATTAGCCTGAGGAGATGGAGGTCCCTGGAGCACGGGGGGTCCGTGAGACTCCCCATCTATTTAATCCATAATTGGCCGCATGCCCCAGAGACCTGGCCCACCCGTGGGCTTAATAATAAAGAAGCATGGGAGCCCGCGCTTCTTTTTAAAAACAAAATTCAGTGGGAACTGCGGATCAAGTGCGACTGCCCTCGAAAATTAAAAAAAGAATGGGTTTTTTTGCATTGCGGGGTCCCTGTGGCCTAGGGGGTCAGGGTATTCCTACCCTGGCCAATTCTCATTTTGTTTAACATTTTTGTGGAACTCAAGCCAAGTCCCAAGATGACTGCCAACACTTGCTGGTTTGAAGTGTTAGCAGCCAATCAGATTTCAGCAACAATTTACAAAAAGGTCGCTTTCTGGACAAACAGCTACCTTTCTTCCAAATTTGGTGTTATTCCGTTCATCAATTTGGGCTGTAGTCATGTGTAAAATCTCTATGAGAATTAAAATAGGGGAAACATGTTTTGGGACCCCCCTTTTCTCGGCCCCTGCTTGACAGATCACCACAAAACTTTAAAGACAGCAACTGGAGTGAGCGGCATACTAGTTTTTAAAATTTCGCGAGGATTCGTCAAAGGATGCCAAAGTTATTGGCAAATGAAAAAACGGTTTCCCTATGGAAACTAGGTCCTAACTATAACTCCCTACTGGTGACCTCACACACACACAAACCATTATACTTACCTTATATGCGTGGTAAAGGTATATGCATTGGTAATGGTACTGCGTGGATAAAAACTCATTGTAAAGACTGTGTGCCATGAAAATATGTTCCCACTAGGCTCTGGAACCGGGTCTCCGGGTATGGCCAAGATTATCCATACAACACCTCAAATTTATTATGATCTGGCAGGCAACAAAATTTCCAGGGGGTCAAAGGTATAGGAGACGCAATCTGTGGCGGCAACAGGCAGAATAATGAAAGCTCTACAGCGACTGTTGCAGCCAGCCTGACCATGAGATCCAAGGTGACCAGAGCTGCAGAGTAAAGCTGACAGGGCATCTAAAGTGAGTCCCAACGCTGTTCAGAGACAAGTAAAATGCCAGCTAAGGTAGGGACCCTTTCGTGTCCATCCAGAGGAGCCCCAGTGACACAGACCCAAGGCTATACTCCCACAGACAACAAATTTATGACTAAGTGGTAAGGAGTGGTGGTGCTGTGGGAGGTCCAACCAGCAGCCTACCCATACTCTGAACAATAGCCGCTCTCCGCCCTGCACAAGTGAGGCTCCCTTGGAAGGGGGCATATCAGCCCTGAAAACCCATTAGGCCCAGGAGATAATTTAGGGTGGCAAGGGACCTCTGCAGATGCCATAAGAAATTAGAACCAGGAGATGACACATGAGTCTGGAGGGGGCCTGGTGAGGAACCACAGGCTCTTTTGTGGGGCAAATGGCAGATAGGGAGGCAGGGGTGCCCAAAAAATGATGTGAAAGCTGTCCATAAAGGGTAAGCAGCAAATAAAAAGGCAGCCCATATTGGGCCTGAGCCCCATGAATGAAGAGCTGCCCTTCTGGGTCCTGGAGGCACCCTGTGGTGATTGTGCATTATGTGTGCAGGCTGGGCACCGAGAGAGACTGAAGCTCGGTGACCGCAGGGACAACATACACAAAATAACAACTTTGCAGCCCAAAACTCCCAAAACGTAGTCCATAAAGGAAATGTGGAACCCTCACAAGGCAGACAGATTACTGATTCAAGACACACAGGGCCTTCTTCAATCTGGAAAGGAAGCACAAATGAAGGGCTAAGGCCTATAAGCTCCATTGGCTAAATGGAACATACAGCTGCTACTTCACAAATTCGTAAAGGACCTTACAAATCCACATAAAAAGTTTGCAAAAGCCCGGCCTGGCTAGGAACACTCCTTTCAGAAAGCAGAAACAACTGGCCCACATAGAGACATTGCTGGCTGAACAAGCACATTAACCAAACTTGCCAAGGTGATTATCATGAGAAATCAGCATACAGACTTTGCAGACAAAATAGAGCATTATGAAAATCGGTCCCACAACAACAATATATGGATTTGAGGAATAGATAGCACAATATCCAAACCTGATCTGAAGAGACATGTCCAGGTTTTGTTCAGGCACCTGCTCCAGCTTGCAGATGATAAAGAAATTCTACTGGACTGAACTCACCGACTGTTCTCAGCTATTCAACAACATAAACTGATTGCGCCTGACATCCTCACCCTTGTCCATTACTTGAAGGTAAAGGAAGATATTCTTGCTGAAGCTTGCAAATAAGACACTACTGTGTTCAAATGTAACAACATCATTCTGTTCCAAGATGTGTCCTCATCAATACTAGGAAAACACAGCAATTTCAAGGAGCTTAGAGCATACTTTTGCCACTAGAAAATCCCCTTCAGGTAGGGCTTCCCTTTTTGCCTTTTTTCACTTTCAACTAGCAACCTATGCTAATACATGGGACCAGAAATCTGTTGAACATCCAAAGGCCAGAATCATCCAATAAGACAGCAGAAGGTCCACAAGAGACTGTACTGCTTGGAAAATGGCGCACCAACTGGACTACCAGAGAGAGGCAAGCATCGAGGTGCAGACGCCGCCTGGAAAAAAAGTGCTTCCTCAATTACACTACAGACGAATGTTTGAGTGAGTGAACTTGACACTTAAGATAGTTAAAGCACTTGATAACTGTGAATCTTGCAACGCAGATGTGGGTTTCGTATTGAGGCAGGTCTGATGCTGTGCCCACCTATTCAGTATTGGCAATATGGTGCAATTAAGTGGCATATCGCAGCTCCCCATGACACAGTTATTTGATGTGCTATTTGCCTTTGCATGACAATACATGCAATGTGGGTGGGGTGGAAGGACAGGACCCCCGATAAGCTTTCAGCAACTGTTTTGCCTATGCCTTTTGGATGGCGCTTAATGCCACCATGAGCACATTGACTATTCTTTCTCTTAATACACATAAGGCCAGATTTAGATCTTGACAGATAGATTACTCTGTTGCAACGGTGACAGATATCCCATCCGCTGAAATATAAATCCCATAGGATATAGTGGGATTTATATTTCAGCAGATGGGATGTTGGTCACCGTTGTGACGGAGTAACCTGTCCACCAAGATCCAAATCAGGCCCATAGGCTGAACCTGGCAGTAAAACGGAAGACGTTGAGGTTGTTACATCAGAAGGAAGTCAAGGTTGCGCTATTGCAAGGGACCAATCTATTGTCAATTGATACCCTGCTTCTGCTTCTATTGGTACCCTTCTCAATTTCAGTCTACAGCCAAGAATTAAATAAAGGCAGGCCGCAATACCTCTAACGCGTGACCACCACTTCCATATATCAGACAAATAAGCTGATAATGAGAGCATAACTGACTGGTGGCATTAGTGGGATGCTGAGTCTATTACTTTGTTCTCTGTATATGGCCCAAATGACAATAGAAATCAGTTTTACTCAGTCATCCACATGATGAATTATCTAAAGAAATTACAATGTAATAATATGAGGTGATTTAAAGGGTATTGTATACCTCACAATGGACAGATCCATACCGTGCCCTACCTGTCAACCTGCCCCTCCCTTTTGCAGGGCATTTCAGATTTGCTGGATATATGAGCATCCATCACAAATGGGAAAGAGGCTACACTTTTTATTCTAATGCATACAGGGCATACTCAAGAATCTATTTTTCTCATAGTGAATAGTTTGGTTGCGCCCTCAGTCATATTTACCTCCCTGGGATCGCAGGTACTTTTTAGACCACACACATATCTGGCAATCTCTGTATTTAAATCCATCCTTGCAACGTCTGGGTCATCAATGATGCTGCCTTCGGGGTCACTTTTCTGAGAGTGTCCAGGCGTGCAACATTAGAGCACTATTTAGAAGAGAATGACAACTGGAAGGTTGATTGGGATACTAGACAAAATGATTCTGGACTACAATTAGATCTAAACATTAAACTATACTACCAAAAATCTGCAATACTAATATCAAGAGAATAGCAAAGGGTCTCCATACTTACTACTCTATACTGTACCACTCTCAGGGCTTGAATGGCAGATCACAAGATGATTATTTTTACAACTTCTCCCCCTGAGATGATGGTTTACTAAATCAAACATCACTCGAAGTGCCATTAGAACCAAGGACATAAAATGTATTGAACAATAAAGATCCAGGCCCGGATGGCTACACTGTAGCATTTTATAAGGCCTTCATATAATCATTGACCAGGCCACTCAATAAAGACTACAATTATTTTCTGATCTCTAGCTCCATCTCTAAAACCACAATGGAGGCTACCATTTTGCTACTATCAAAAATCATGTGGGGATCCCACAGATTGTGCTTCTTGATTGATATTGGTTTGTTGCTCCACTGCATCCGGCCCTCACTTATCTCAGTGCACCATTCGGGCTTTATTAAAAATCAGAACACTACAAATAATATCAGACTAGTGGTAGACTTGATAGAATCAGACAAGCATGACAGACAATAAAAGGCCCTTCTCTTTTTAGATGCAGAGAAGATATTTGACCACATGGATGGGCATTGGCTAACCAAGGTCAGGGGAAGGCGGGGCTAGTGCCAAATTTGACCACATATATCTCATGTAGTTTTGTGGCCCACTGAGCACAAATCAGAAGTAAATAGCAAGCTTACCTCCATGATCCCTTTGTCGAGGGGCACCAAACATGGGTGTCCGTTGTCATACCTACTGTTTGCGCTGACCATAAAACCCCTTGTTAAGAAGATTATCGATAATCCTTACATCAAGGTGATCATAGTGAGGCAGAGGCTTTAAAAACTAGTCTTATATGCTGATGACATGCTTTGCTTTTTGACTAACCCTGAGAAGTAGCTGCCACCCCTCATAGTTGAGCTCTCCTCATTTTGGAGGTGTCCAGATTTAACATAAATTATTATATAGCACTTGGGATGAGGATATCTGACCAACACCACACATGTAGAGGTTTCCTACAAAATAACTGCCTACTGGATGGTAGAGCTCATAAAACACCCTCCATATACCTGCCTCATTTGACAGCTGACCTCTTAAAATATTCCTCATCTCCTTGATGTCCTTCACAAGGACCTGTGCAGATAGGGCATGCTGGAGACCTCATGGATTGGCAGAATAACCAGCATAAAAATTAACTTCCTCCAATGGCTCTTGTACACCACACGAACACTAAGGTTGACATTTCCCAAACTCCCAATAACTCAAGGAAATTTCTTTGTCTGGCACACTAAATCTCCGGCAGACTCCAAAGCTATCTTATTTTGACCCACCACCAAAGAAGGCTTAGGATTCCCAATTATAGAACAATATATCCAAGCGGCACAAATCTGTCCTGGCCTTGACTAGAACCTCTTTCCTTATTCAAAGTCGTAGGTTCCCTTGCAGCAAGATCACACCTTTATCAGGCTGTACTATACTCTCTAGTTTCATTACAAACATCACTACTTATTGCTAAGTTAATTTTGCTTGGGTATTCACATCATGTATTCACAACATTTCCCTCACCATTGATGCTACTGACTTATAATCCGAATTTTAGTGTGGGAGATTCAAGGTTTAGCAGATGTAGCTCCAATAGTTCTTCTGAATAGGTGACTTTTATGTGAATGGTTAGCTGGTAGGTAGTGACTCATGCATCAAAAGGTTTGACATCACACCGACAGACAAATTCAGCCTGACACAGTGTCAAGTGCAGGTCTTCTGAGATATTCTTCTTGACGCCTTTTGGTTCGAGATAAGGCCTACTGCCTCCTATTTCCACTTCTGAGCTAAGAATGATAATTGGATTACGAATGAAAAGGGTGGAAGACTGAAGAAAATATTAGCTCTTGGAGGAAAAACAGCAATAGCAAAAAAGCTCTAAGAATACAGTCAGACCAGTAGCAGCAGCCAGAGTCCCTGTAGCAAAAGCAGAAAGAAACTGGAAGTATTCTGGAGCATGTAACGAGCCAAGAGTGCAGTTGAAATGCACTAAGCAGACTGACCAGTTCCCTTGTATGCTATCAGAGAGAATTGGCATGGAACAGGAAGTAATATCTTGCCATAATGGATTGGGAAGGTTTCAATAGAGGCAGACAATAAAGTAAGTACATTTTCCATGGCAATATCCGACCTGGGACACAACTAAGCTAAAAGAAAAGGATCTGGGTTCTTAGTGGACGGAGGTCTAACCTAAACCTCAGTATTGTCTAAGCAATATTTAGAAAAAATCAGCTTGAACCCGACTCAGAATTCCGTGTAGAATGCCCCAACCAGCAATAAGGATCAAAGCTAAGAAGTTAAGTGGTCAAACCGCCCAGATGAAAACAGCTGTACCTGAAACGCTTAAGGTGGTTGACATGCATTGCACCTGTGCTGTCAAGCCTAGAGGCCTGCCCCAAACAGACCAAGCTATAGATTGAAACATCTTCTTAGATGGTCAGGCTGAAAAATGTGACCCTTTGAAACAAGACTAGAGTCAAGAGTAGACTCAACCCTCTTTTCAGAACCAAGAGCAAGTTGTACAAAATATCCTTTTGTGAATGGAATAGTATTTTGCGAACCAACCTATGTACAAATAGGTCAGTTCACAAAATACTGAATAATACTGGGGCGCAATCCAACTTACTCCATCAATATTCATGAGGTAGGTCATGAATTGTAAATCACTATGATTGGATGCCATCACAGTGATGATGGCCAGCTGGGGTCAGCAGATCGACATGTCTGTGATCACAGACCTGTTACCGAATTGCAAAATGGGCTTAGTACATAACAAATAGCCATTTTGCGGTCGCAAATCCTGTGCAGTGTAATTTTAAGGATTTGGGGGGCGCCGAAGAAAACATTCTTTGGGGGCCCCTGTTTGGAAAAACTTTGAATTTAATTTCCTGCTAATTCAAGGTCACATGATGCCAAAACTACTGAATTACATGTAAACTTTATTGGAATATGTTTTGAATGGGACACCAAAAATACTTAAGATGACACAGGGTAGAGAGAGGCTGAGTCAGACGTAAAAGTTTACTTTTTCAGGGGGCTCCTTGGAAGGTGTGGGTCCTGCGCAATCAATTGCCCACTTTACCTCTGCTTTAAAATGTCTCTTAACCTATGGTTTTGATTTGTGCATCAGGCCCCAAGATCCTTAACACCCAGCTACTGCACTGGGCGGGGACAAGATCAACAAAAAGAGAACGTGCGCAAGAACAAAGACCCCTATGGAACTAATGTTATATCTATAATGTTATATTTATTTGTGGACTCTATGGTCCTGTCGAAGGCTGTTGCTGAAACGCATCAGCCATAACCTGCATTTTTGTGGAAATGAAAAGGAATAATTCACCATTTGGGTTTCATTGCTGTGTCTCTTGCTTCTTTCTGCCTGCTGAAAAGAAAGTATAGTGACCTTTGGGAAGGAAATCAAATGAGAAAATTAATGTGGTGGCTGGACCACACATGGTGTGCACCTGGGAGTAAGGAGGAGACTTACGAACCAGCATTTTAGAGACATGAGGTGGGCGAAGCCTCAACCTCTGCTGGAGTCATTGTGATGGATTGGACACTATGGTAAATACTGAAATGCTTAGTGGTAAGCTGGGAGAGGGGACGGGCTGGTTGAGTGCCCCTACAGACTCCTCAGAGGGAACATGGTGGGAGAGGATAACTCCCGCACCAGACCCGAACTCTGTAGCATACCGCTGACACGAATATAAGATAAAGGGGCCGATTCCGATCTCGGTCGGAGGCGCACCCAATACCATTCGGTCGGGAAAAAAGCCATGCGAAAGCCTGTTTCCCGACCGATCCGTACAGCACACCGAACGAGTAAGTACGATGCGCACAACAGCACAGAATCCGGCCGAGCCGTACTCACCCAAACCAGGTCCTGTTCCCCGACCGAGGCGAATCCGGAAACGCTGAATCGAGTCGCACGGAAGGGAAAATGCAGCTCCGTCCGGCCGAACAAGTACGATGCGCTTTCCGTACGCGCCGAACCCGTCGCTACGCACGGCACGTCAAAGCATCCGGGAGAGGCGCACATAAGCTCCGATTCGCGCCACAACACGATCCACGGCTACGAGACGAACACGCCAGCGACGAGGACGACGCGAAGCGACGAGGACGACGCGAAGCAACGAGAAGGACGAACGACACGAACCAACCATGAATCCCTTCGTCCCGATCATACCAATATTCTACATTTACTACTGGAACAGGCACGGACGCGTACAGCGCAGAAGGTAAGTCAGACACCAACCACAAAACACATACAACACGTACACGACACATCACACACACACAGAGGGATGCAGAATATACTTACACCAGCAACAGCAGCACCATAGGGGCGGGATGCCCATCACCAATGCCACATATGCACACAGGGGCCTGAATGCGCACCACCACCCCTACCCAGGAGGGGCAGGATGCCTACTACCACCCTCACCCAGGGGGGGCTGGATGCCTACCACTACTACCACCCTCAGCCAGGGGGGGCTGGATGCCTACCACTACTACCACCCTCACCCAGGGGGGCTGGATGCCTACCACCACCCTTAGCCAGGGGGGCTGGATGCCTACCACTACTACCACCCTCACCCAGGGGGGCTGGATGCCTACCACTACTACCACCCTCAGCCAGGGGGGCTGGATGCCTACCACCACCCTTAGCCAGGGGGGCTGGATGCCTACCACTACTACCACCCTCAGCCAGGGGGCTGGATGCCTACCACTACTACCACCCTCAGCCAGGGGGGCTGGATGCCTACCACCACCCTTAGCCAGGGGGCTGGATGCCTACCACTACTACCACCCTCACCCAGGGGGGCTGGATGCCTACCACCACCCTTAGCCAGGGGGGCTGGATGCCTACTACCACCCTTAGCCAGGGGGGCTGGATGCCTACCACTACTACCACCCTCAGCCAGGGGGGCTGGATGCCTACCACCACCTTTAGCCAGGGGGCTGGATGCCTACCACTACTACCACCCTCAGCCAGGGGGGCTGGATGCCTACCACCACCCTTAGCCAGGGGGGCTGGATGCCTACCACTACTACCACCCTCAGCCAGGGGGGCTGGATGCCTACCACCACCCTTAGCCAGGGGGACTGGATGCCTACCACTACTACCACCCTCACCCAGGGGGGCTGGATGCCTACCACCACCCTTAGCCAGGGGGGCTGGATGCCTACCACTACTACCACCCTCAGCCAGGGGGGCTGGATGCCTACCACTACCTTTAGCCAGGGGGCTGGACGCCTACCACTACTACCACCCTCAGCCAGGGGGCTGGATGCCTACCACCACCCTTAGCCAGGGGGGCTGGATGCCTACCACTACTACCACCCTCAGCCAGGGGGCTGGATGCCTACCACTACTACCACCCTCAGCCAGGGGGCTGGATGCCTACCACCACCCTTAGCCAGGGGGCTGGATGCCTACCACTACTACCACCCTCACCCAGGGGGCTGGATGCCTACCACCACCCTTAGCCAGGGGGGCTGGATGCCTACCACCACCCTTAGCCAGGGGGCTGGATGCCTACCACTACTACCACCCTCAGCCAGGGGGCTGGATGCCTACCACCACCCTTAGCCAGGGGGGCTGGATGCCTACCACTACTACCACCCTCAGCCAGGGGGCTGGATGCCTACCACCACCCTTAGCCAGGGGGGCTGGATGCCTACCACTACTACCACCCTCACCCAGGGGGGCTGGATGCCTACCACCACCCTTAGCCAGGGGGCTGGATGCCTACCACCACCCTTAGCCAGGGGGCTGGATGCCTACCACTACTACCACCCTCAGCCAGGGGGGCTGGATGCCTACCACTACTACCACCCTTAGCCAGGGGGGCTGGATGCCTACCACTACTACCACCCTCAGCCAGGGGGGCTGGATGCCTACCACCACTACCACCCTCACCCAGGGGGGCTGGATGCCTACCACCACCCTTAGCCAGGGGGCTGGATGCCTACCACTACTACCACCCACACCCAGGGGGCTGGATGCCTACCACTACTACCACCCTCAGCCAGGGGGCTGGATGCCAACCACTACTACCACCCCCACTCATAGGATGGACAATGCATGACACAACCAGCACACCACAACCTAGGGAATGCAAGAAGAAGACATCCCCCAACACCATGACAAGCGTGTGTAGACTGTGTCAAATGCCTACAACACCGAACATGACTTTGAACATTCAATGTGACCCCCTAGCACGTGTGCCACACATATATGTGTGTGGCACCCACAATGCAAGCAGGCCATGACCATTGTGGCAATGGGGTCCAAACCCCCATCATCACAGTGACCAAAATGTAAGTGTGGGGTCCATAGCTGAAGCACATTTTGAACATTGTGGCAATGGGGTCTAAACCCCCATCACCACAGTGACCAAAAGGTAAGTGTGGGGTCCATAGCTGAAGCACATTTTGAACATTGTGGCAATGGGGTCCAAACCCCATCATCACAGTGACCAAAATGTAAGTGTGGGGTCCATAGCTGAAGCACATTTTGAACATTGTGGCAATGGGGTCCAAACCCCCATCATCACAGTGACCAAAATGTAAGTGTGGGGTCCATAGCTGAAGCACATTTTGAACATTGTGGCAATGGGGTCTAAACCCCCATCACCACAGTGACCAAAAGGTAAGTGTGGGGTCCATAGCTGAAGCACATTTTGAACATTGTGGCAATGGGGTCCAAACCCCCATCATCACAGTGACCAAAATGTAAGTGTGGGGTCCATAGCTGAAGCACATTTTGAACATTGTGGCAATGGGGTCTAAACCCCCATCACCACAGTGACCAAAAGGTAAGTGTGGGGTCCATAGCTGAAGCACATTTTGAACATTGTGGCAATGGGGTCCAAACCCCCATCATCACAGTGACCAAAATGTAAGTGTGGGGTCCATAGCTGAAGCACATTTTGAACATTGTGGCAATGGGGTCTAAACCCCCATCACCACAGTGACCAAAAGGTAAGTGTTGACAAAGAAAGAGGTGCAACTGCCAAACTGCATGGATGATTCCTGGTCACAGAACAAAAAACACATCAGTGGCAAAGTAGTGTATGTGTCCCATTGCAACATAAATTGGGGGAGCCAAATACTGCAGTGCAAATAAGACATACCTTTGGCCATGTGCAGACAAACAACACCCATGGGGGCTGACACCGTCAACAATCATCAATGACACAATGACAGAAGTGACCATCAGAATGCAGACCCACATATTTGCACCAATGGGCACACAAATGCAGATACCCTGTGGAGACTGCAGATGTGAGGTGAACAGATACCATACCATGGCAGCAATGGGACACACAAACCATGATCATTGTGCTGACCGATGACCTAGGAGTCCCAGGGACAGCAGGGGAAACCCACAAAACTACATACAGCCAATGGCACACCCAAGATATGCCAATGCAGTGGTGCAGATGCACAAACACAAACAGGCAGACCCACACTGCACATCATACACAACAGGTGAGGGGGGTGCCAGTGTCCCCAGGCAACCACACAACACATGAGGAGACCTGAATACCAATCATACAGATGTGCATACAGTGCCACACAAAGGTAACTCATGGATCCAAATCCCCTATGTGGGCAAGCAGGCATTGTCAGATGAGAGGGAGCACAAATCACACATGTCACACAGGCACGTAGGGACAGCAACTGACACAGCAAGACACAGACACACCACAGCACCACCCCCAGCGCCCCCACAATGTGGTGACCCTGGGCTGCATTACAATCACACTGTGATGACAAAGCTAAATGTGGTTCACACTGTGAACCACAGTCATGTGTCCTGAGCAACTAACTACCATCACACCTACACAAGCACAAATCAATCAGCATGGCCAGTAAGCCAAGGCCAACATGGAGGCAGGGGCCTAGCCGGGCAACAACTCACATCTGCACACACTCAACACCACACCCCTCGACCTCCAACAATGTGCAGCAGTGAAGTACACATGCACTGGTGACATTGCACATGCACCCATGACTATTCCAGGGTGGTGGGTGGGAACCAAGGTGCAGAAACACATCACACATGGCCACTCAACAAGACTCCTGAATGTCTGACACACTGCACACTACGCTGTACATGGACATGACGGCAATACCACACCAACCAATGGGATCCCATCCACAGTCACACACCAATGAAGAAGCCAAGGTCACCCACAAAGAACACACATAGACAACAACCAACATTGCAGCCCGGACCCTGAGGAGTGCCAGCAGTCACACACACAACGTGTCACAATCACTGAAAGATAACACAAACTGGAAATCACATGACAGGGGCAAACAACAAGTGCCAAGGGGAAACCTGACTGTGACCCATCTGCGTCTGCACACAAACTCAGCCCTGACAGCAAACACACCTATGGGTGACACCCTGATGACCAGTAATGTGCCATGCACCCACATCACAGAGAACCCAGGGAGAAGACTTTGGGGGAACATAGGTCAACTCAGCTAGCATGACAAACTGGTACAACACTAGGGATCACAGCATGCACAGCTAAACGGAAGTGAACACACAGACATGCACATACAACACACACCTTGGGCGCAGGCAATGTCACAGGAGTACACACTGCCATGAGGGGACTCCACTCCTGTGTGAGGAAAGCTGTGCCATATGTTGCCTCAGTAGGGCCCCATCATGTCAGCTGAGCACTTGGTCACACAATCAACAATTAGCACCAAATGAGGGCTCCCGTAACATCAGCCTGGTCATGGAAGTGCCAACGGAATCATCAGCACAGATCCAACACACTTGTATAGCAATGTTGCACTGACAACACAGATGAGTCCTTCCCCATTGATGCCCAAACCTGCATGTCCACTGGAGATGGCCACACGGTCAGGGAAGTAGACGAATTGAACAATGGCAGGCACAACAGATGTGCAGGGGTGGAAGCCACAGATGTGAAATAGCCAATCTAAGTAGGAAATCCCATTGCCAAATACTGAACACATGACACCCTCAGATGCTGCTATGGATGACATGGATACACCACAGGATAGGACACATTCCCCCTGGACCACATGTGTTCCTGCACAGTAACACTTCATTATCATGAGACCAAATATCACCATCACTGCTGCAAGGGCATGGTTAGCATCATCAACAACATGTACATCAGAAGCATAAGCACTAGAGAACAGAAAGTTGCTTTATTCAGCATATGTGTGGAATGAAAACAAAGTCCAGAAAAAACACAAAGGCCAATGGCCAGTCCATTATAAAAGTCCAAACAGGGTGACAGTGGCAGATGTCACCCTACGCATGCCTGCACAAAACCAGGGACAATCCACTAGGAGGGGCAACCGGGGGGGTAGGCCAGGCACCGCAGGGACAGGATCAGGGCTCACCAGGAGGAAGCAGGGAAGGGGTGGTGGGTGCTGGAGAGCCACTGACAACTGCAGTGGAGGTGTCTGACATGGTGTGTGCCGGCACAACTGGGGGGCATGACTCAGATGTTGTGGGTGCCGGCACGACTGCAGTGGACCCTGCAGATGGAGTGGACAGATCCGCCACTGCAGTGCCCAAGTCAGACAGGGTGGTAGTGGACTCCACTGCAGTGCCTACCACCAGGGGAGGAGAATGGGGAACAGGCAAGGTGGGCTGGACAGAGGGGAGGACACCCTCACCACATCAGTGGCACAGACAAGCGCAGCGGGGGTGTGGTGCCGGGAGAGCAAGTGGCAGGGGGAGAAGGCCGGATCCTCTTGGGGATGGTATATCTGTGGGTAGGGGAACCTGGGGCAGGGTGTGGTGGGGGCACCTGTGGAGTGGGGGCCTGAGGGATGGAGGAAGGAGACCTGGTGCTTGAGCTGCAGGGCGGTGGCGGGGTCTTGCTCTTACCACTCCGGGGGACTTGCGGGTGGGGGCCTCAGTCTGTCTGCGCCTGGGGGAGGGTGTCCGGGGGCGAGGGGCACTCTGCTCCGTGTGGGGGGCTTCCTCTTCCCCTGGATGCTGGAGCAGCTGGATCAGAGGGGAAGAGGCCGAGGTCACTGAGGAAGAGGCGCTGGGTCTTTGGGGTTGCAGGTGAGGCAAGGGAGGGTGTTTTGGAGGGAGAGGCAACTGAGGACTGCGCAGTGCCCATGGATGCGTGTGTGTGTACCAGGGCCCCATCCCCTGTGAGTCTGGTTTCAGTCCCCTGACTGTGCGTGCGTGTGCGTTTTGTTTGTGGCGTGTGTGTCTGTGTGCTGGACGTGTGTGTGCTGGTGTGTGCCTGTGCCGGTGTGTGTGTGCTTGGGACGGGTAAGGTGCTGGGGAGTGTGGATGGAGCAGAGGCAGGAGGGTGAGGGACTGTCTGAGGAGGGACACTGCTGCCGTCAAGGAGGAGTCCATGGACCTATTGCCCCTCTGTAGGTCAGACATGCCCGATGAGATGCCCTCCATGAACGACACCAGCTGAGTCAACAGAGCGGTGTGCGCATGGAGGACACTCAGCATGGCTGTCTGCCCTACATGGAGCTGGCGAAGGAGGTACACAGACTCCTCACTCAGGGCAGCAGGGGACACAGGGGCAGGGGGTGCGGTGCCTGGCCCAAAGGAGACACGCTCCCGAACATGGGAGCCTCCACGGACCTGGGGAATGGGAGCCGATGGGAGGGCGGTGGTGGTGCTGGTGGTGGCGGGGACAGCAACACTAGCTGGGGTGTGGTGGCTGCTGACACCCGCCTCCATAAGGGAGTCATCCTCTGAGTTGCTCTGGTCCTCAGCTGAGGTGGATGGTGCTGAGGACTCCTCGGTGTGGCTCCCCTCGCCCTCCGTGCCACTGGGTCCCTCCGGCCACTCCTCGGCTGCTGACCCAGTCTGGCTCTCTGGCTCCTCCTGGTCCGTGGAGCTGTCCCCTTCCGTGGCCGTGGATGTATCTGCAAACAATGGGGAAACAGACAGACATCAGTCACCTGCACCAAACGCACACACCACTGTGAGCACAGCACATTACCGAGCAAGCCCTGGCATCATTAGTTGTACATTGCTAAAAGTGCCCTAACTGAACAGGAGAAGCCAATTGTCAGTCTGATGCCAAGCATGGCACTCACATCCCACATGGCCTTGCACCCATCTGTCTGGTGTCTGTTGGTTTGCAACACCCCAGTGTGGACACATGCACCAAGTACACAGTAGTTGGACAGTGCAGAGGACACGGTGTGGCATGTGGACATGCACACATCACAGCTCTTGCCACTGAGTCAGTACAGGTTTCCGGATGAAAGGGATGCCCAGAGTCAAATAGGAAATGCATGTGATGCATACCAGCGACAGACACCATGATGCACCCATGTCCTGATAGCCATCGCCACAATGGTGTGCATGTAGCACATGTCACTCCCCTGCAGGATCACCAATAAGTAGACACATGCCATGGCAGAGGCATGACTGCTAAGTCATACATCACTGTCTCAGTGATGTATGACTTGGAAGCCAGACAACAACACTATGCACTGTGTCACAATAGTAGGTCATGGGGAATGCAAGTCCTGGAGCTGCACAAGTGCACATGTACATCCCCCACACAACACATCATCTTAACCCTCATCTGTCCAGGTCATACCTATTAGACATATGGGAGACCTGTGACACTACCCTCTGAACCTGAGCCCTCACAATCTGCTGTGAATGGGGAACAGCTGCCTGAACTTCACATTCGCATACCCCAGTCTGCACGGGCAGCTGATCAAACACCTATGTGACACACAAGTATCGTCTCCTATGGTCACATCTCCAGGGGCATGCTGAGCCCCTACCAAGAAACACCCCAGCAGTCCTGGCAACTAATCCACAGCACACTGACACAGAGGCAGACACCTGAGGGGTCAAATCACTGCGCACAATGTGTCAGCTGATACACGGGAGTGGGAGTACAGAGTGCATTGCATGGCCTGGAGTAGGCATGACTGTCCTGCTCCACATGAATGAGGGATGAGCCCTGGACAGTGGATAGCTGGCTATGTATGTGTGACACACATAATCTGCACACTCCTGGGGCCCAAACATTGTTCCCACCCGCTGCATGGGCGTGTGCCACATACCCCAGGCACATGTGGTGGCTCAGCACAGCAAGTGGACCGCATATCAAAGCAACACGCAGATTACATGTCCGAACACAGGCGTAGTTTGAACAATGGACCCACCCATGATGCCCACAACAGAGTTAGGGAAACAGATGCTGTCCCCCACCTTTAGTGAAGCAAACTGCAAGGACACAGTCCCAAGTGACACAATTCCCTGAATGTAAGGGCCACACCTGGGTATCAGATGAGCAGTGGGCAGTGCACAATAGAGGGACATGGCTCCTGGACAACATGACTGCTGCACTGTGGCAGTTGAACCAGGCCAGAGGAGGGCACACAGCATGTAATACAGAGTTCACAGTGCAGTCTTTGACTCACCCTCTCCTTGCTGCTGTCTGGCCTTCAGCTGCCCATCCAGGTCTGGAAACACCACCGCCAGGATCTGGAGCATGTGGGGGTCAGGGTCCGTGTTCCGCCCTCCTGCGAGGAGGCGACAGCTTCAGCTGGACCCGTGCAATCCTCCAGGTCCAGCCCCGAAGGTCCTGCCACCTCTTCTGGCAGTTGCGGATCCGGCGCTTGTAGACCCCACGGACCGGACAGCCCGGACGATGTCCTTCCAGATCTCCTGCTTCCGATGGGCATTAACCTGTCAGGATGACAAAGTGAAAAGGCCATTACTACACATGCAACATATCCGTGCATGACACAGTTGTATATACATGTCTCAATCACAGGGGCACATGATGTACACAGGCAGTGCAAAGCTGCCCATGGACAGTTTGCCAGACGTCACTACATGGTATCATTGCATGGGAAGTAAAACCTTGTTCAAATGCACTGTCACTGCACCATACCTGTCCAGTGCATGTCACTACACACTATGGGGGTGACAACTACTCAGTGAGCCTGCTAGCCAGTGGCGTGCAGACTTTCAGCCTTGCTAGTCAGACAATATGCACATTCAGAAAGGCAGTGCACAGAACACTCACCTGCTCCCCTGGTGTCCCATACAGCTTGCTGTACTGTGGAAGTAGGCTATCCAGCAGGGCCTGGTTCTCCTCAAGGCTGAAGGCTGGGGCTCTCTCCACAGTACGTGCCATTGCAGGGTCCAGAGGGGCAGAGACAGCAGCAGTGCAGTGGCAGATGTCGTCCAGGAGCATGTAGTGCAGGCAAGTGAGCTCTCAGGGGAACAACCAGCAATATATATGTGCTGGAGAGGCAGATACTGTCCCTTGTGTCCAAAGTGATAGGTCCAAGTCGTTTGCATCTTCTGAATCTGGCCAATCCATGGAATAGCAGCACCAAAACACGCCCACAGCATCCTTCAAATCTTCAACTTCATGACATACATGATTTTGCAACATTGTTGTGGGTGACCAACTGATTTTCCAGCAACCGACTCGTTCGAAATTCGAAAACGCGTCCGTTGCCAGGCAAGCCCATTGTCAATGGGTGCGCACCGATCGGTCCATTGCGGTACAACGCGAACAGGGGTACAACGCGTACCCGCACACATTGAATGCAATGGGCCGGCCGGGGCACCGATCGGTCCATTGCAGTACAACGCGTACAGGGGTACAACGCGTACCCGCACACATTGAATGCAATGGGCCGGCCGGGGCACCGATCGGTCCATTGCGGTACAACGCATACAGGGGTACAACGTGTACCCGCACACATTGAATGCAATGGGCCGGCCGGGGGCACCGATCGGTCCATTGCAGTACAACGCGCACAGGGTACAACGCGTACCCGCACACATTGCATGCAATGGGCCGGCCGGGGCACCGATCGGTCCATTGCAGTACAACGCGCTGACAGGGTACAACGCGTACCCGCACACATTGCATGCAATGGGCCGGCCGGGGCACCGATCGGTCCATTGCAGTACAACGCGTACAGGGGTACAACGCTGCACTGCACACATTAAATGCAATGGGCCGGCCGGGGCACCGATCGGTCCATTGCAGTACAACGCGCATAGGGGTATAGCGCGTACCGCACACATTGCATGCAATGGGCCGGCCGGGGCACCGATCGGTCCATTGCAGTACAACGCGTATAGGGTACAACGCTGCACCGCACACATTGAATGCAATGGGCCGGCCGGGGCACCGATCGGTCCATTGCAGTACAACGCTGTACAGGGGTACAACGCGTACAGGGGTACAACGCGTACCCGCACACATTGCATGCAATGGGCCGGCCGGGGCACCGATCGGTCCATTGCAGTACAACGCGTACAGGGGTACAACGCGTACAGGGTATAACGCTGCATCCGCACACATTGCATGCAATGGGCCGGCCGGGGCACCGATCGGTCCATTGCAGTACAACGCGTACAGGGGTACAACGCGTACAGGGGTACAACGCTGCACCGCGACACATTGCATGCAATGGGCCGGCCGGGGCACCGATCGGTCCATTGCAGTACAACGCGTACAGGGGTACAACGCGTACCCGCACACATTGAATGCAATGGGCCGGCCGGGGCACCGATCGGTCCATTGCAGTACAACGCGTACAGGGGTACAACGCGTACAGGGGTACAACGCGTACCCGCACACATTGCATGCAATGGGCCGGCCGGAGGCACCGATCGGTCCATTGCAGTACAACGCGTACAGGGGTACAACGCGTACCCGCACACATTGAATGCAATGGGCCGGCCGGGGCACCGATCGGTCCATTGCAGTACAACGCGTACAGGGGTACAACGCGTACAGGGGTACAACGCTGCACCCGCACACATTGCATGCAATGGGCCGGCCGGGGCACCGATCGGTCCATTGCAGTACAACGCGTACAGGGGTACAACGCGTACAGGGGTACAACGCGTACTCCGCTCACATTGCATGCAATGGGCCGGCCGGGGGCACCGATCAGTCCATTGCTGTTCAACGCATCACTGTACATGTGACTGGCATATGTCAGCATGCCTGTCTCAGATGGACATATGCCAGCCACAGATAGCTCCCAGGGAGTGAGGGGCACACCTACATCACGACAGCCTGTCCAAACTTTATCATAAGGCATGTAAGGCTGCATTTCCTATTGTGTGTATGTTGGTGTACATGTTGTCCTGTGGGTGTCACCTGTGGGCAGCCACCCCCAGGCTGTGCACGTGTTCATGGGGACAGGATCCTGGGTGTTACGTGTACATGACCACTGTGATGTGCAACTGTTCATATCTGTGCATGTGCCATGGTCACATTTCACGGTGGTGTATGTCATGTCACATACCCCGTGAGTCCCATGTGGGACGGTATGTTTGAGCCAGGGTGTCCCAGTGGCACAATTGTGATGGTCCTCCACAGTCTTTGTGCATGTAGTGTTTACAATGTCTCTGATTTCATGTGCACAATGGGAGACAGTCTCCACATCCACGTTGTGTGTGCATGGACTTTGATGTTGTGCGTGTGTGTGTCACAGACGTCCATGTCTGTCCTGCCGTGGCAAGTGGGACCACTACCTGTGGGGGTCATGGTTGTTTTGCTGTGGTGTATACATGATACTCCATGTAATGCCAGTGTCCATGTGGCAATACAGGGTCCCTGGGAATGTACCTGTCGTTGAGCTGTGGTGCCTGAGGCACATCTGTCCTCACATGTCACTGTGGGGGTGATTGTGACACGGCAGCAGGAGATGGGAACTGTGACACGGCCTCATGATATCCAATGGGCCAACCTGGGACTAATTGATGCCACCTGTTGGACCGTGTTGACCGATGTTGGCCATGTATGTACCATACATGTCCTTACGGAACTGCACACTTCATGTAGTTGTGCCTCATAATGATGTATGTTGGGATATTGAGTGTGTTCAATGCCGCATATGTGGGGTGACTGACAATCTTGCTTACTTCTCCTCTGCACTGCAGGGCTCCTGCTGTCCATCGACCATTCCCAGACCTGGCAACGATGGTGGAACGGGACAGCATCCGACGGTACCGCTTCACCAGGCAGCTGATTGAGGATTTGGCAGTGCAGTTGTCCCCACATTTGCAGCCTGGCCGGCCGTATCCTACAGCGCTGACCCCCAAGGTGAAGGTGATGGCAGCCCTACACTTCTTTGCCACCGGTACCTTCCAACATACTGTGGCGACTGCTGGTGGGATGTCACAGACCATGTTGAGGCGTGTGCTCCGCGATGTTTTGGCGGCAATGTTGCTATTCCTGAACCGGTACATCTATTTCCCTAGATCATGCGACGACTCACTGACGTGAAGAGTGACTTTTATGCCCTGGGGAGGATGCCGCATGTCATTGGCTCCATTGATGGGACACATGTGGCTTTGGTACCACCACAGGCCCAGGAGCAGGCCTACAGGAACCGCAAGCACTACCACTCGGTCAATGCACTGGTGGTGTGTCTTGCAGACATGACCATCACACACGTGTGTGCCCGTTTCCCTGGTTCAGCACACGATGCCTTTGTGATGAGGAGTAGTCGCATCCCCAGGATGATGGCACAGATGCAGAACCAGCGTGCCTGGCTTGTCGGTGTGTACTGACTTTGTGCCATTGTGTGTGATCTGATCTGTAGTATTCCGCCCACTTTTCCAAGTCAGCTAATGTGCACTTGTCTGTCCGTAGGTGACTCGGGATACCCCAACATGCCGTGGTTGCTGAGACCCCTCAGGAACCCTGTGACACCAGCCCAGTGCGCTACAATGAGGCACATGGTCGGACCAGGAGAGTTATTGAGCGGACATTTGGTCTCCTGAAGAGCCGCTTCCGCTGCCTGGACAAGACCGGAGGGTCCCTCCCATATGCCCCTGCGAAAGTGTGCAAGATTATCATCGTCTGCTGCATGCTCCACAACCTGGCAGTGCGGAAGGAGTTGCCTCTCATCCAGGATGACAATGACCAACATCCGCCACCTGTGGAGGATCCTGGCCTGGACCACGATGCCAGTGACGATGATGATGATGAGGGTGATGTCCGCACACAGCTCATCACCAACTTCTTTAGCTGAATGTGAGTATCCTGAGGTGTCATGTCAATGATGTGAGTTGGCATGATATGTGTAGGTGGTGCTCTGGTGCTGTTGGAGTGTGTCCATGGGCTACTTGACTGGATGTGTGTTGCGATGTGTGCTTACAGGTGGGCTGTACTCCCCAACAGTGTTGACATGCTAACTTGGTTCTGGGTGGGTATCTTGTAACATGTATTGTGCATGAGTTTTGCTGTTCTGTCCTGTACTCCATTGCTTTTGACTGTGTGTCATTTCTGTCCTTCACAGGGTACTTCCATATTCGTTTGGTCAACTGTGTCCACCGACGACGTGATTGCACTTCCAGGCTGGTAGCTGTTGTGTCCCTACAGGTGATGTGCGCCACACCCATGGACTTCCTTCCGTCTACAGTTGTTGACTGTGTGCCCGCTGCCAGGTGGGATTACCTTGCATCTGTAGTGGTTACGACATGTTGCAACTGTGTAATAAACCTGTGCTTCACTTTGTGATGTGCGTTGTCTGTGGTCACACATTTGACTGCCATTTGCTTACTGCACCTGTGGGCTACTTGACTACAACTGGGAATGGGTGTGGTGTCTGTGCATTGCACCGTCTTCCCTGGCAACATCAGTGTAGGCAATGAGTCAGATGGCCTAGGTGTGTATGTGTTGTGTAGCCCTGGTGGTGTGTCTCCCTCATATGTGTCACGTTGCCTTTACTCACATGCCTGTGTTGTACTTGCTGTTGCAGTTCGCATACACAGTGTAATTTTGCAGTTCATCATCCCCATAACAGCACCCACGTTGGAATTACAACAGAGGCAAGTATGGTGTATTAGTGTGTTTATTATGATACATTTGTGTGAATAGTGCATAGGATGGGTAGTGCTGTACATAAATCTTGCAATCAGAAGTTCCTAGGTGAATTGAAAGTCCTGGTAGACAGAATCCCCAGTATCGGGGCCACAGTTGTCTGACACATTGGTCCAACTTGTACTCCCCATGCAATGTGTGGGAGTAGTGTTGCCGTCAACAGGGTGAACAGTCTGTGCACAAAGGTGAACATCCAGAACAGGTTCAGGCTTCCTGGGGGTTGCACTTGGCCATCGGCCTCTCACTTGCCCCTCCTCGGACGACCCCTCTTCTTTGGGGGGGGCCCCTCAAGTACAGGCTGCTGCGGTGCAGGGGACTCTCCGCCAGAGTCATCCTCCCTCCCTGTGGCAGTTGCAGTTTGTTCATTACCAGATGTTGTTGGCACACAGGGAGGTGTGGACTCGTTGCTGTTCATCTGGCGGAGGCATTGTAAAATGTCCCTGTGCACCGCCGTCATCTCATGCAGTGCATCCCACTTGGACTCCACGCGGGACATGTGTGAGTCCACGCGGGACATGTGTGACTCCACGTGGGACATGTGTGAGTCCAAGCGGGCATGATGGGCAGCCTGCTGCTGTTTCATGTCTCTGAGGAGCCCCACTACCTGGCTGAGGTCTCCGGTGCTGGACTGGTACGCATCAGCTATGCGTACCAGTTGTGGGTCATCATGCACACCAGCAACCTCTGCAAGCAGCGACCTCTGTCTCCCACCCCTCCCACCACCCCTGCTGACATGTGCAGTGCATGCAGTGGCACGCACAGATGACCCTGGTCCACCTTGGGGGTTGGTGGTGGTGGTGGTGTCCATGGCCCCAGGTTGGTCCAGGGTCCCTGTGCTGGTGTTGCTCCTTGTTCTGTCCATGTCGGCAGGGATGGTATTTGTGGTGACAGTCGTTGGAGGGGTGGGTGCAGGGGTGCAGCTGGTGGTCCTGCTGGTGCTGCAGCTGGTGGTCCTGCTGGTGCTGCATGTAGACTTGCACCGGATGTGCCAGGTTGGTCTTCTTCGTCCGAGGAGGGCAGAGGCTGTACGACGCCAGTGAGCTCTGCATCCTCTTGAGCCTGAGACTGGGACTCCTCAGCATCTGCTGCTGTGTCCCCATCATCACCTGTTTTTGGGAGACACACACAATGTATGTTATGTTTCTGCAGGCATCAATGGTTGACACACATGACAGTTGTGACTGTGCCTCTGGGTGCGGGCCTGTGCATTGCATTGTCCTAAGTCGTCACAGTCAGGGGTTGATATTGGTGTGGCACATTGTCCTGCATTATTTGGGCATTTCTATGTATTTGTTGGGGTGTGAACATGGTCTGCATTGGTTGTATTTGGTTGACAGCCGGCCTTCCTTCCCACCCAGCCAGTCAGTTATCCCACCATGGACTGTGCTTGCATTGCAGGGAGTGGAAGTTGTCTCTCAGGATGTCAGTCAGTGGTGTCCTGCTGTTTGTTGGTGCACAGTTGCCAGCAGGGCCTTGTGCTCCCCACAGCAGTAGCCAGTGTCAGCCATCTTGTGAGTCCTTCTCCACTTCCTGTGATGTGAGCATGGTTCAGGGTGGTGTTGATGGGACAGTTGTGGGGGTGACCAATATCAGTGACTATGACTCCCATCATGCTATTGCCTCCACCCCCTTCCCAGCATGCCCATGCTTCCTTCCTTTGACTCTGCTTCCCTGTGGGGTGGGCTGGCTGTGCTGACAGGATGGCTGGGAGTGTTGTCCTGGCAGTTGTTTGGCTAAAAGTC
The DNA here is from genome assembly GCA_963921515.1 of Calotriton arnoldi. Lineage (NCBI taxonomy): Eukaryota > Metazoa > Chordata > Amphibia > Caudata > Salamandridae > Calotriton > Calotriton arnoldi. The sequence continues at coordinate 4,463,206 of CAWUFW010000233.1, read as the reverse complement.
CCATGAGTGTCCCTGTGCTTCACACAACATAACCCAGGGTGGTAGTTCTTTGTGGGATCTTGTGTTAGGATGGGGGGCATTGCATTCTACCAGGTGGGTTCTGTGGAGTTTGTGTTGGGGGTGTGTGAGGGGAGGTGCTTGTGACTATGGTCAGTGCTGCAAGTCCTCCTTCCCACCCAGCCAGCCAGATATCCCACCATGGAACGTGCTTGCATTGCAGGGAGTGGAAGTTGTCTCTCAGGATGTCAGTCAGTGGTGTCCTGCTGTTTGTTGGTGCACAGTTGCCAGCAGGGCCTTGTGCTCCCCACAGCAGTAGCCAGTGTCAGCCATCTTGTGAGTCCTTCTCCACTCCCTGTGATGTGAGCATGGTTCAGGGTGGTGTTGATGGGACAGTTGTGGGGGTGACCAATATCAGTGACTGCCACTCCCATCATGCTATTGCCTCCACCCCACTTGCCAGCATTCCCAAACTTACTTGCTTTTGTGGGGAGTTCAGTATGTGTGGGTGGGTGTGCAATGGCAAGATGGCTGACAGTGGTGTCCTGCTGTTGGTTGGTGTGCAGTTCCCAGCATGCCCTTGTGCTCCCCACGACACAGCAACAGTGTCAGACATCTTTGATGGGCCTTTCCACTCTCTGTGGGATGTGCATGTGCGTGAGTGTGAGCTTGCTGGGCCATGTGGTGGGGGATGTAGAACTGTGACTACGACTCCCATCATGCTATTGCCTCCACCCCCCTTCCCAGCATGCCCATGCTTCCTTCCTTTTGACTCTGCTTCCCTGTGGGGTGGACTGGCTGTGCTGACAGGATGGCTGGGAGTGTTGTCCTGGCAGTTGTTTGGCTAAAAGTCCCATGAGTGTCCCTGTGCTTCACACAACATAACCCAGGGTGGTGGTTCTTTGTGGGATCTTGTGTTAGGATGGGGGGCATTGCATTCTACCAGGTGGGTTATGTGGAGTTTGTGTTGGGGGTGTGTGAGGGGAGGTGCTTGTGACTATGGTCAGTGCTGCAAGTCCTCCTTCCCACCCAGCCAGCCAGATATCCCACCATGGAACGTGCTTGCATTGCAGGGAGTGGAAGTTGTCTCTCAGGATGTCAGTCAGTGGTGTCCTGCTGTTTGTTGGTGCACAGTTGCCAGCAGGGCCTTGTGCTCCCCACAGCAGTAGCCAGTGTCAGCCATCTTGTGAGTCCTTCTCCACTGCCTGTGATGTGAGCATGGTTCAGGGTGGTGTTGATGGGACAGTTGTGGGGGTGACCAATATCAGTGACTGCCACTCCCATCATGCTATTGCCTCCACCCCACTTGCCAGCATTCCCAAACTTACTTGCTTTTGTGGGGAGTTCAGTATGTGTGGGTGTGTGTGCAATGGCAAGATGGCTGACAGTGGTGTCCTGCTGTTGGTTGGTGTGCAGTTCCCAGCATGCCCTTGTGCTCCAAACGACACAGCAACAGTGTCAGACATCTTTGATGGGCCTTTCCACTCTCTGTGGGATGTGCATGTGTGAGTGTGAGCTTGCTGGGCCATGTGGTGGGGGATGTAGAACTGTGACTACGACTCCCATCATGCTATTGCCTCCACCCCCCTTCCCAGCATGCCCATGCTTCCTTCCTTTTGACTCTGCTTCCCTGTGGGGTGGGCTGGCTGTGCTGACAGGATGGCTGGGAGTGTTGTCCTGGCAGTTGTTTGGCTAAAAGTCCCAAGAGTGTCCCTGTGCTTCACACAACATAACCCAGGGTGGTGGTTCTTTGTGGGATATTGAGTTAGGATGTGAGGCATTGCATTCTACCAGGTGGGTTCTGTGGAGTTTGTGTTGAGGGGGGGTGTGAGGGGAGGTGCTTGTGACTATGGTCAGTGCTGCAAGTCCTCCTTCCCACCCAGCCAGCCAGATATCCCACCATGGAACGTGCTTGCATTGCAGGGAGTGGAAGTTGTCTCTCAGGATGTCAGTCAGTGGTGTCCTGCTGTTTGTTGGTGCACAGTTGCCAGCAGGGCCTTGTGCTCCCCACAGCAGTAGCCAGTGTCAGCCATCTTGTGAGTCCTTCTCCACTCCCTGTGATGTGCGCATGGTTCATGGTGGTGTTGATGGGACAGTTGTGGGGGGCAATATGTGTGACTGCGACTCCCATGATGCTATTGGCTACACTGACTTGGCCAGCATACACAGAATTCCTTCCTTTGAGTGGTCTTCACTGTGTGTTGGTGTTGTTGTGGTGGCTACATGTCTGGATGTGTTTGTTAGTTCTATTTGTGCCACTGCCTAGCTGTAGTTGTAGTTGTGTTTGTACATGTGATGGCAAAGTTGGATGTGACTTTTTTGATGGCATGTGTTGTGTTTATCTGACTGACGTACTCATTTTGGGATGATTCTGTTCTGGTTGCTGTGTAATTGCTATGAGTGCATGGTTTGACTCTCCCCTTGACAGTGATGTGTGTGTGTTTTGTGGCAGTATATTGTGTACATTTGTTGTGTACTCACCAGGCTCTGGGATGTCCTCTAGTGCATATACGCTCACTGGCGGAAGGATGGCCCGCACCTTCTCCTCCCAGGACCTGAGGTATATTGGCTTGGCAGGAGGGCCACTGCCGGTGTATTGACTGTTGATGTAGTCTTTCTTGAGCAGGTCCCGTACCCTCCTGCGCACGTCATACCACCTGTTCTGGATGTCGCTCTTTGTGCGCCGACATGGTGATTGTGCGTTCACCCTGTTGATGATCCTCTCCCACATCTTGGTTTTCTGGGAGATGGGGGTCTGTTGGACCAGTGTGCCAAACAGCTGTGGCTCTACCCTGAGGATCTCGTCTACCATGACTTCCAATTCACAATCTAGGAACTTGTGATTCTTCTTGGGGGCATGGTGATGGGTGGTGATGGTGAGTGATGTGTGTGTTGGTGTGCAGGTGAGGGTGTGTGAGTGTGTGTTTTGCTGGGTGTATGTGAGGTAGGTATTTGTTGGTATGCTGATGGTGTGTGGCTTGTGTGAGGGATGAGCTGTGGGTGTGTGGTTGCTTTCTCTTGGGTGCTGGCAGTGGAATGGCATTTGCAAAGGATCATGGTTGTGATTTGTGTCCTTTATATGGGTGGAGTTGTGGGTGTGTCTTTGTTCTCTGTCCCCACCCCCCCAGTATTTATTGGCTTAGTAATTGCTTGTTTGGCCTTTTTTTGTGTGATTTTTCCTTTGTACTGTCTGTGCATGTTGGAAACGTTCTTGTGACCGAGTCGGACCCTGCATTTGTCTCGTACGGTATTCTCCGTTTCGTTCACGCTGTGTTTGTGCAGTTTTCTATGCTGCGTACGCGTCGGTCGCAGTGTTTTGTGTTACTTCGGCTCGGTTTTGTATGCGTGTCGGTCGTACGGCTTGTCCTCCGTCCGACTTGCTCGTGGTTTTCGCGCCTTGCATCGTACTTTGCGGTTTGGAGTTTGCGTGTACGTTTCGGTCGGATTTGTTCCGGGTGCGTGTGGGTCGGTTGGATTCGCGTGTTTTTCCGACCGGATTGCTGTTTTCCGTGCGGCTCGGTCGTTCGACTTGGGTTCGGTACTTGTCGGTCGGATTTTGCACGCATTGCATCGTACTTGGCGTGTCGGGCGCCACAGGTACGTGTCGGTCGGTATAATTTCCGGATCCGAGTCGGTCGGTGCTTTTTCCGGCCCGAATCGGAATCGACCCCAAAGTGTTTTACCATGAGCTGACATTTCCCAGTGGAGTGATCTTTTCACATTTACTTCATTTTGAAAGAAATTGTAAAAAATTGAAACCAGGCAACCTAACCCGATATCGGTGTCCTGCAGAAATTAGAAATGAGTGCAGGTGAAAGAGTTGTTTTAAAAACATGGCAGCCAGAAGATCCAAGAAGGAACTAATTGTAAAACAGATTTTTGATAAACAAACTGGTAATTCAGCAAATCAGTCAACTACTCAAAAATTTGAGAACTGGACACCCCTAGAATCAATAAAGGAATTGGAGCAGGCATGTATGATAGAGATTAATAAATGGTGGGAAATGATAACCCTGAAGAAATATAAAAGTGTTCCCAGAGGACTGAGGATATTGGTATTGCTCACACTAAATGATCTTGATGAGGATCTCCTGAAGCAGGGGTGATTGGATACAGCAGAATGTTCATTTAAACTTATGAGGACCCTTCTAAAACATGCTGAATGAATATTGACAACGCATTAGAAAAGATCATAGAAATTGAAGATAAATTTAAAAAAAGCATAGGCGAGGCAATGGGCGCATTGGAAACTATGGAAAAGAAATCAGAGAAATATGAATCGGATATACAAGCAAAAAAGCGAGAAAAATTAATAGAGGTAGAGTGGATTATACAACAAGAAGGGTATATACATTTGCTAAAAGGTTTGACTCCTTGCATAACAGACTTTTTATGGACGAAACACTAGAAAAGGACATGGTCCCTGTCAATGAGGAGAGCTCAGGGGATGAAGGTACATCCCTTACAACTCCAAAGTTGGATTTTACAGGAGAAATGAGATTATAATAATAAGTACAAGACAACAAGGAAGGGGATTTTGAAACAAAATGAATGAAAATGCACAAAAAATAGGAGATCAAAGGGAAGATGTAAAAGGCAGACGAGGAAGAGGGAAGAAGCAATATATAACATGATTGAAGAGAATAACCTGGTAATCAATTTATCATCTAAGGGATTAGAAGAAGAACATATGAGGTTGTTGAATAAGGGTTTGGCATTTTGTCCAGACACCGTAATAAATCTAGCTACTGCAAGAATCGACTTGTATAACTTTTCAAGAAAATTGAAACTAAAACAATATTTTGCATCAGAGAATAATAAGTACAATATTCAGGAATGTTCTGATATTTCCACTCTGACTATAAATGACATTGATCAGTTTAAGACTTTCTCAAGTTTGGAGAATTCATCTAGTAATGAGAGCAAATCAAATACCATCGAAGAATTGTCTGATATGGACTGCTGTGAGACTATGGGAATTTCCAACAATGAAACAATGAGCAGTAGATGTAAACCTAAATCAACCTTTTGCCCACAATTGCCGGTGGGTAATAAAAAACAACTTTTTTCAAGAGACTATAGTTGACAGATTGAATGGATTGGCAGAAAAGAAGCAGAAAAATAAAAGATATAATATGACTAAAGATGACTGGTCTTTCTAAAGGAACAAGGGTCCCTACAACAGTCACACATTCAATAGGTTTCAGCATGACACAATGTCAATGAAAACGAGTAAAACCACATTTATTAGCAAATAGAGCTAGTGAGGGCGGAATCAAGGGAGACAGAAAACATAAAGATCATATAAAGAAACTCATGCAGTTATATGTGACATAACTCAGAATTATATTATTAGTAACAATGAGCATATAGCAACAAATCAGCCCTATCTAGGATTGTATATCCAGTGAAGGGTCAGTGCGCCAAAGTCAACAACGTTTTGATCCTATAGTAATGAAAGGATCATCACCAGGACATTACAATATGATGCCTGAGAGAGTGCCAACTATTCAATAACAGTGCAGAAGAAACAGGAAGATAGAAAAAAAGGGAAGAGAGAAGGAAAGAGTTAGTTGCCAATTTATTAATGAGACAAAATACATACAATAAATGGTAAACAAAACAATTAATGAGGGTATGGTCACGCAAAACATATCCTCCCTTAAACCCCTTTTGAAGAGGCTGAAATATTATCAGAAAGACTCTTGTCCAGAGGATATCCTCGAAAACTAGTGAAGAGATCTATGAAAAGGGCTTGGTACTGCTCTAGCGAAGTATTACTTACTCCTAAAGAGAAAAAGGACTCAGACTAATATGTGTTACCACATTTTCCCCTATATCCAATCAATTGAAACATTGGAATATATTTAATCCAGGTGACCTTACATTTGATCGACCTACCTTTCCATTTCATAAGACTAAAAGCATAAATAATCAGTTGGCCAGAGCTTGCCTACACCATACCAAGAGTGACCCCATGCTCAATGGTTCATGGGGCTACCCCCAGTGTTAGAATGTGGAAAGTGTTGGTTCTGTTGGGTACAGAATTGATTCTAGGTTTACTGAATAACAGCAATTAGAAAAGAGTACTCAAACTTTTCAGTAATAATCATTGAAAATGTAAGAGAAGGAAGGACAAACAACACACCAAAAAATTGAGTAAATCTGAAGTTGTATTGAGGGATAATTCAATATATTCTTTTACATTTTATGGTGTCGAGATAACATTAGAAGGCTGTCACAGTTCATGAACATAGGAGTTGTTCAAACGCCGCAAGTGATATGGTGAAAAAAGTGCAAAAAAAGTGCTAAGTGTGAACAGGATATAAACAGTGCTGTACGGATGGTTAAAAACTGGTCATCCAAAGAACATCCATCCCTAGGTACATAAATCTCCAGGCCGCTTGGGGTTTAAATTTCCATTTCACGTGGGGCGGAGAGAGTAGGGTCAGGATTATGACAAGCACGTTGACGTTTCGACCCAGGGAAGTGCGTGATTGACTGGTAGGCACAGTGGGTCTTCCTCAGGACGAAACGTTGACGTGCTTGTCATAATCCTGAGCCTACTCTCTCCGCCCCACGTGAAATGGAAATTTAAACCCCAAGCGGCCTGGAGATTTATGTACACACACACATATCTACACATAGATATATATATATAGCACAAGAAGAATCCCACCACGCTGCGGCGACGATCCACGAGCCACACCAATCGTGAGTGTTGGAAAAATGATTTAATCATATTCTGGCAGACAACAGACGCGTTTCGACCACAGCTGTGGTCTTGGTCACATGATCGTAACAGATGATCATGGTGCATTTTAAAGGGCAACACATACAGCGTCACATGTGACGCAACGTTATATATATATATATATATATATCGATTTGTCACCGTTTCTCCTATGAATCCCCAGAAAAACGGGTCCGGACCACAGTTTGGTGCAGTATAAATCCTTTATTTCGTGCAAGACGGCATAACGCGTTTCAGCTCTCCCCGGAGCCTTCATCACATGACAGAGTTCAGCGTTATCATGGGCGTATTTAAAGTGACTAGTGCTTACGTGACTACTTCCACCTGTGCAAATTGCGCTATAGACATTGAAGAGTTACTATCTCCGGTTTACTAACACATCTATACTCATGTATGGTATAGATGGCTCAGTGGACTAATGCGTCCATTTCAGGGGCCTGTGTTCGACCCCATGGTCACAGGTTCAAATCCCGGCGGGTCCACTCAGCCTTTCATCCATCTGAGGTCGATAAAATGAGTACCATTGAGTTGGGTAACAATGAACATTTGTTATTCAGCGCCAAGAGACCTCTGGGTGAACGTGCGCTTTACAAATACACATGTTATGTTATGTTATGTTATATACAAAAACCGGGTAAGCATTGAATAAACAATACATTTTGATTATAAATAGTTACATACTTCTGAAATTTCATAATGTTTATAATATTTCAAATATTTAAAACCTTTGTCTTAGGTTTATATTCAATAAAAAATTCATGTCATGCCCCTTAGTATAATTTTGTCTATTCATGTCCTCACGTATCTCTGCACATGTATTAAAAAAAGAGAGGTTGTGCTGTACTAAAGTGCATGTGCTTAATCACCCGATCACCTAAGTGCAAAGTTAATCCCTTAGTTGACACAGTTCTGTTTTATTTCATATTTATATGCAAATGGGCATCATTGGCTCTGTTTCGATGTAAATGCTGGGGTCTCTATATGTGCACCGAAGTGTATCTGTCCATGTATAATTCAATCCCCTTGTTGTTTTACCCTAAGGGTCATGGAGGCAGAATTTGTTGTGAATGGTTGAAATAAGTACTTAATATAAAATACAAATTACAAATGAGACTAGTGGGTTCAATCCATATGTGTGGGTCAAACATAATAATGTCAGTTTAAATACCCGATGACCCAACCTATTGTCTACATAATGTCGGTTGCTGGACTTGTCTTGATATATATTGATTAATATTTGTTCCTCATATGTAACAGATAAAGTGCATGTGCTACATGTCTACAAACGTATTAATTTATCGTTCGTGCAAATTAGCTTAGATGTTTCTCTAGTGCTTTTGATAAAAACCTTCTTCTTGACAGTAAACAATGTACATAGATAAAACAATTCCCAAATTTCATGATAATCACTAAAATCATAGTATAATATCATAATAAAATATCTTGATTATAATATCATTATACATAAATAAACGCCAATAAAATTTAAATAAAACACCAGCTAAAACCATTACACATAAAATTTCCAAATAAGAACCATTTAAGACAATCAGGTTAAAAAGCCTCGGTATTAAAATGTCCCACTTTTTTGTTTTACAGGCATGTATTTAAATCTTCTGTAACATTCAACCCTGATGGATGTTTAGAATTCAGATCCAAAATATATCTAGTCTCTAATTGACGTAGGCGATGTTCCCTATCACCTCCTCTTCTGCTCGGTGGGACAGAATCAATTACAAAGTATTTGAGGTCCTGGCTATTAGATCCATGTTTGCTTTTGAAATGGTGTGCCACCGGATAAGTGTTATCCTGATTATTTATCACCCTAATGTGCTGTAAGATTCGTTTATGCACCTGTAACTTGGTGCTACCCACATATTGTAGGTTGCACGGGCAGATTAAAATGTACACCGCATATTCTGTTTTACATGTCAGAAGTTTAGTTATTTTAATACTTCTGGCACTAAATGGTGTTGTGTACATTGTCCGGTTTTCCCCTTGTTGGCACGCCTTGCATGTTTTGCACCTGTAAAAACCCTTGTGTGTCTGTAGCCAGTTGGTATTGTCAATGACCTCCGGGCTAGTTCTCACCAGTTCATCCCGCATTGAGAGACCCCTACTATACGTAATGGAGGGTCGAGCTGGTAACATCCCCCCTATAACAGGGTCACTCAGTACCATGGGCCAGCTTCGTGTAATGATTGATTTGAGCTGTCTGTGTTGTTGACTGTATTGGACAATGAATCTGAATTCATCTGCCGTTTCAGTGTCTACCTCTCTGTTAGTTTGTTGAAAATCCTGGGTTCCTAAGGCTGAATGTTTAGATGATAGTAGTTGGTATCTATCATAGCGCATAGATTTTAAGATAGCGCTATCAATCACCCTTCTAGAGTACCCCCTCTCAAGGAACCTTACTTTGCTATTTTCCTGTGCTTCCCTAAGATCTTAATCATTGCTATTGATCCACCTCAGACGAAGCATCTCCCCATAGGGGATGCTATTTATCAGATGTATGGCATGGGAACTACTTGCGTGAAGTGTCGAGTTTCCCGCTGTCTCCTTGCGGAACAATTTAGATTCGATCCTATTGTCAACCACATAGATCTTGGTATCTAAAATATATATAAGAAATGAAAAAAAGATTCAATTTGAACATGGGTTTCTCTTCAGTCAAATTAATTACAAATAATAATTACATGCATGTATAATGTAGAAAAAATCATCACTGCATTAACCAAGGTCTCAACCATTTGATGATTGAGGTTTAAACATGATTGATGTTAATGACAATGCTGTCCTAGAGTGCTGAAATTTACAAGTACCGCAAGAGAAAATAATATACATATACATATATATATATATGTACACACACACATATTCCTAACAACTGAGCCCTAAATTAACTCCTGAATATTGAAAAGTCATCCTGAACTTGAGGAGGTCATCTGTGAATATTCCCGGATCACTTTAAAAAAACTTAAGAAAAACCTTTGCTGAACCAGGTGCTACTTTACACTGAACTGATTGCACACAGACAGAACAGAGTAACAGAGATTGAAATCATTTCAATGTTGTAGTTTATACAGACTATACGCGTATGATAATGTGGCATGAAGAGATTTTTAATTAAGTGCCTATTTTCTTTTTTTCCGATTGAATAGAAAGAACAATATCTATCAACCTTCTTACCTGCAAGACCTCTGGAAGGACGCTATGCCCGTTTGCTTCAGGACCGGCGGCCTCTGGAACTCCCAGATTTGAATTCCACATATGAAAATCCACAAGAGAAAGAATTTGTCTCAGCTACTGACATTAATTTACCAAGGTATCTAGAGGAACAGGCTCAGGTCAATAGCAATGCATCGACTTCCTGGAATCTCAACCATATTGATCCATGCGAGAAATGCAAGAAAATGAGAAGTGAAGCTCTTCATTATATGCCCCATGATGGCATGTGCTCAGAGCACCAGAATGCTCAATTCTACCCTCAACAACATCACCAGGATAATAATCTATTCAGTAACAAGAGTCACGAGATCAACAAAAACCATAAAGCACTGCAATTCCAGAAAATTACAGACACATGTGCTAATGAAGCTTTGTACCAGAGGCAGATCACAGAAAGACCAGTTTCACCTGAGCCTTTGCCAAAGCCAGTGTCTTATGAAGATCTACCACCCAGCAAGCTGGATTACTGCACTGTGGGGCCAAACCCTTTCTCACTAAGTAGGCCCATGATGAATGGGGATTCCGGTGGTCACAGGATTCAACTTCCAAAATCTCTGGCAAACCCATGGGATTTGGCTTCTGCAACACCACGTGCAAGGACAGTTCCTTACTCAAATACTCAAGCGCGACCACATACAGCAACAACGCTACAGGAACTCCAAGATTCTTTTTCCAAATCTGAAGCACACAAAATTCAGCACCAAATGTATCCTGAAAAGCCGAAAGACCTTAGAGACAATTATTATTCTGGAAAGAGGCACACTTTCTTTGGTTTTAACTCATCCTACTTCAACTGATGAGTGCACTTCTGCAGTAAAGACTGGAAAAGTACTAGAACCTCTAATGAACGATCCTCATGCTTGTGATGCTTGTATATCTGGCCCGTATGCACATTGTCTCTATTCTTGATCTAGGTTGATTTGCTACACAGAAGGCTATGCAGCCAGGGTGTCTCAAGCACCTGACTTGAAAAGACCTTTCATACACCTTCCAACAAATCTTTATGAAACTTTTGAAACTAACATGCCGAAATAGAGACTCATGCTCAAAGGAGCTTTCCATTGTGACTGTTATCAGTTGGAGAAATAGCAGGCATACAGTGATTGGTACACAAAGGCTGAGCAGCACCTATGTTTTGCTTAAAGCATCACTACCATCCAGCTCAAAAACTGTTTAACCACCCTCCTCTCCTCCAACAAGCAACTAGATTTCTGTCCTTGTCTTTGAGGTTGTTTGTCAAAATATCGACTACAGAAACATTTTGTTACCAAAATATGATGACCAAAGTATCGAGAAAGAAACTACAGGTATTTTGGTCTTTGATATTTTTGCCTTGATATTTTGGTAGCATGATACTTTGGAGTCGATATTAAGATGCAATACAATCATTCATTTTCTGAGAGAAATTTGGCATTGTGTTTTTGCGCCTCACAACTTCTGAAATACATTATGTAGGAAGAAGACCCATTTCAGGTGACTTTCTGAGTCCCTATTAGCTCTGGAGGTTTACCCTTCTGCAATGACTCATTAGGGGTAGCTACTATTGGACAGAGCTGTACCAGAACTATGACAATCAGTAAAGAGACTTTGCATCTCTACAATAAGAGCTCATAGCATAAAACATACAAAGCCAAAGCTTAACAGACCAACCTCCGGCAAAGACAAATGGCAAGCACATTGTACCAATGTATTTTTATTAATGATAGCATCAATTTTTAGGCCTGTCCTTCTTCCGCCCTGGGATGTCTATAAGATATAGTAGTGTCTATCAACCTTTAAAAGGATATTGTAAGTCACTAAGGAGTTTCTTTATAGACTCAAGTAAATCTTTTTACATATGTTAGGTGATGAAAGGGGCCGCTTCTCTTCGTTGTAGAACTTTTCTAGAGACACTCTCCGATTAAACGTTTTAGCAGCATGGAAGTGTGAAGGGGAGAAATCATTAAGTAAAATCGACTTACACACCACTTTCTAATGCTTAATAACCAACAGACAGTTAAGGAGGGTTAGTTAAATTTTATTAGAAAGCCAAAAATAATTGAACATAAACGCATCTCAGCACGAGAGTATAGAAATACAAAGGAATCAACATAAAGCCAAATCTATGCATCCAATTCAAGTGATGCAGCATGAGTAAAACAATTAATTCAAGAAGGAGGATGCAGATGATTAGGAAGCAAGGGTCCAAATTTCCCTGCATCGAGGGTTGATGATGAAAAGCATCAAATCTATCCCTACACTATCGCTAAAATTACATCCCTACGTTACTGGGTAAGCAATTTAAGCCAAGAGAAAAAAAAGGTGTCAGTCGTGGAGTCTTCCTAAGAAGTCTCTTCACTGTCAAGATGAGCCAGGTAGCATAAAGCCACAATCACAAATGAAAGGGCTCGCTCTGAGATGCTCTCACTCCAAAGGCAAGAAAGATGTGGGTCTTTCCCTAGTTCCAACAGTTATCCACAGGTAGAATTCCCATAGTGCACCTCGCACACTCCATCCACTCTGGGTACAGTCCTGAGCGTACTTTCCCACTGTGTTTTCCATGTACATCCTTTGCAACATTTCATCCTTGGCTCCCATGCCTTCTCCCATGTGAAACCAATGCCTTTCTCTTATCGACCCAAGTCAGACGATTGTAACTTCTTCTCTCCTTGCCTCGCTGCTAAAACAAAGACATTATTCAGACTAAAAGAACGCTTCTTCACCTGCAAAACAAAACATGAGAAAGTACAGCTTCCACAGCGCACATGAAATTTAGAACATTAATTCTAAAGCAGAGTTGTCAGGGGCTTGCATTTCAGGCCTACAACTTTAGCTAATATAAGAATACATCATTTAAGCATTACGGATTCACATAATCATTATTACATTTCAACTAATACATTTACCTACTTATGAAAATATCACCATTAATAAACGCATTTAGTACATGAGTAGTGTCAAATTTCACAACACAAGTTCTTCATGTTAACATTTTGCTAGTTACATCCATTTCCTATGTTAATTCTCCATGGCACTTGTCAATAGCCTAAAATATGTCACATAGTTATGTTAATACGTTTCCCAATTCTAACACTTCATGTTAACACAAACAGGATTATTTGCAGGTGCGCTCTACACATGATTATGATGCACCCCTACAAATAAGAGTAGGCGAATACAAAATCTCCGCTCCATCAGTGATATAGGAAAATATATGTAGCTTCACAAATGTTGCAGTGAGAAAATGATATATATATTAAACAATGTAATTTCTGTGCATCTTATGTGTCCTCCCCTCTCTTAACAACACAAGATTGTGTTTCTTCATTTTACTGGTGCGGTGCACCCTGTTACTACGAGCATTTAATTATACCCAAAAACGCTTTAAGAATAACTTTTAAATGCAGTCAAAGACTTATGTACGTGCTAAAACTATTTCTCTTAAATGTAAGAAGTAATCATTGCATAAACTACTTCACCTCATATTTGTCCTTCAGAGTTCATCATAGTGATTGTTAGATTTCTGTCCTTCTGGAGATTCAAGATAGGCACATTTTGCAGATTACTAAATTTGCAATCACAATGGATAGGTTTTAACCATTGATAACCCTGGAGCACTACCATACCCTTGGCCATGAGATAACCACATGCTTTGCTGTTCATGGTAGGTGAATGAAATGCATGGCATAAGCTCATGTTTTTGCACTGCATAGCCACTCATGACAATAGCTTCAATAATACCTTTCTCAGTAAGTCATGTTCCGTTACAAGCTGCTGGTTCTTCCAAATTCCTTAGAAGCATGATGGATGGATAATCCTATGATGGGTGGATCAGTCCTAACCTCCAGAACATATGGAAACCCAGGTCTTACTTCCAGGGACAAAACAATAACAGTTTTAGGGTTGAGCCTGCGATAGCATGTGCTAGCGCATGCGTATGATTTGCGAGACACTATTGTTAACAAAAAGAGCTTGGAGCCTACCTGTTGCTTACAATTTGTTGGCTTGCATGGCACTCCTCTTTACAGTGTTGTAATTGGTCACCGCAGGCCAAGCATCATTTCAGTTCCATGCTGTGGAGCAGGGAGCAAGCACTGATTGTTTCAACTTAAGTAGTGCCTGTCCGCTGCTCCTGATGTGATTTAGGTACTATTTTGTTCTTTTTAACTTCCTGTGCCCTGCAAACAGAAGGCATGTGACTGTCAAAAAACATGCCCAGCAGGACAAGCAAAATTGCAAAATTTCATTTTCTATAATTAACTTTCTTTTATTTTGCCAAATCTTCTTTTCTCTCTTTGCACTCATGTTTTGTTTTTGATTGTGGGCGCTATTCTCAAAAGATGATTACCTTGTTCTAAATATTGCAAAGCAACATTGTTTCTTACTTATGTGTAATTTCTGAAATGATGCTTTAATGTATCATGCAGTACACTGCAGTACACCCCAATCTTTCCCACTCCAATGCACCCCGATCCAATCTGCCCCACCCCGATCTACCCCACCCCAGAGCAATCCACCCCACTTAATCCAATCCACCCCACCCCAATCCACCACAGACTAATCCAATCCAATCCACTCCACACTCCACCCCACTGCAATTCAACCAAACCACTCACCCCAATCAAACCCACCTCACCCTTCACCAATCCAATCTGCCCCGCACCAATCCAATCTGCCCCACTCCAATCCACCCTAATTCAGTCTGCCCCACCCCACACCAGTCCACCCCACTCAATCCAATCCACCCCAATCCAATCCACCCTAGACAATCCACCTCACATCAATCCAACCCACCCAGTCCAATGCAATCCACCCCAGACCAATCCACCCCACTCCAATCCATCCCATGCCACCCCACTCCAATTCAATCCAAACCACTCACCCCAATCTGCCTGCACTATTCCTCCCAATCCACCCCAGTCCAATGCACCTCATACCAATCTACCCCAATCTAATCTGCCCCACTCCAATTCACCCCAATCCAATCCATCCCACTTCAATCCGCCCCAATCCAATTCACCCCACCTCACACCACACCAATCCACCTCAATCCAATTCACCCTAATCCAATTCAATCCACTCTGAGCCAATCCACCCCACAGCAATCCAATCCAATCCAATACACTCCTATCCAATTCACCCCAATCAAAGCCACCCCAGTCCAATACACCCCACTCCATTCCAATCCAATTTATCCACTCCAATCCACCACACACCAATCCACCCCACCCAGTCCACCCCACTGCACCCCAATCCAGTCCACCCTACCCCACTGCAATCCACCCCACTTCAATCCAATCCACCCCACCTCAATCCAATCCACCCCACCCCAATCCAATCCACTCCAGTCCAATCTATCCCGCTCCCATTCACCCCACTCCAAACCACCCCACTCCAATCCAATCCACCGAACTCAATTCAATCCAATCAACCCACTCCAATCCAATCCACCCCACTCTAATCCACTGCACCCCAATCCAATCCACCCCACCCCAGTTCAATCGACCCCAATGCAATCAAATCCACCCAATCCACCCCACTCCTGCTCACTACAGCTACAACCCACTCCAATCCAATCCGCTCCACCCCAGCCCGCCCCACTCAAATTTAATCCAATCCACCCCACTCCAATCTAGCCCACCTCAATCCAGCCCATCCCACCCAATCCAGTCCATCCCACCCCACCCCAATCGACCCCACCCTACCCCACCGCACTTCCATCCACCCCACTCAATCCATGCTACTCCAATCCAATCCACTCCAATTCACTTCAACCCACCCCACTCCAGTCCAATCCAATCCCACCCACCCAACCGCAATCCAATCCACCCCACTCAATCCATGCCACTCCAATCCAATCCACTCCAATTCACTTCAACCCACTCCAATCCAATCCACCCCACTCTAATCCAATCCACCCCACTGTAGTCCAATCCACCCCAGTCCAACCCTCCAATGCACTCCAGTCCAATTCACCCCAATCAAATCTATCCCAGTCCAAACCACCCCACCCCACTCCAGTCCAATCCAATCTATCCCACTCCAATCCAATCTACTGCACTCCAACCCACCCCAACCCAGTCCACCCCCAATCCAATCCACCCCACCCCACTGCAATCCACCTCACTTCTGTCCAATCCACCCCAATCCAATGCACTCCAGTCCAATCCATCCCACTCCAATTCACCCCACTCCAAACCACCCTACTCCATTTCAGTCCACCCAACCTCAATTCAATCCAATCCAGTCCACCCACTTCAATCCAATCCAATCCACCCCACGCCAATCCACCTCACCCCAATCCAATCCACCCCACCCCAGTTCAATCAACCCCACTCCAATCAATTCAAGCCACTCCACCCCACCCCACTCAAATTCAAACCAATCTATCCCATTCCCATCCAGCCCACCTCAATCCACCCACCCCAATCCACCCCACTTCAATCCACCCCAATCCAATACACGCCGCTCCAATCCAATCCACTCCAATTCACTTCAACCCATTGCAGTCCAATCCACTCCACTCTAGTCCAATCCACCCCACTCCACCCAGTCCGATTCACTCCACTCCAATCTACCCCAATACAATCCATCCCACCCCACCCCACCCCAATCCAATCCACCCAATCCCACTCCTGTCCAATTCACCCCACTCCGATCCACCCCACTGCAATTGAATCCACCCAATCCACCCCACCCCAATCCAATGCACCCCCATCCAATACACCCCACTCCAGTCCCATCCACCACACTCTAATCCACTGCACTCCAATCCACCCCACTCAATCGAACCCACTCCAACCTTTCCATCCCTTTCAATCCAATACACCCCACTCCAATCCAATTCAATCCACACCACTCCAATCCACCCCACTCCCATCCAATCCACTGTACTCCATTCCAATCCAATCCACCCAACTCCAAACCACCTCACTCCAAAACCCCAGCCCAATACACCTACTCCACTCCACTCCAATCCAATCCACAACACTCCACCCAAACCAATCTACCCCACCCAATCCAATCCATCCCACCTCAATCCAGTCCACCCCAATCCAGTCCACACCACCCCAGTTAAATTCACTCCACCTCAATCCATTCCACCCCACTCCAATCAAATTTACCGTACTGCAATCCACCCCACTTCAATCCAATCCAATCCACCCCACCCCAATCCAATCGACTCCAGTCCAATCCATCCCGCTCCAATTCACCCCACTCCAATCCACTGAACCCAATTCAATCCAATCCACCCACTCCAATCCAATCCACCTCACCTCACCCCAATCCCTTCACCCCAGTTCATTCGACCCCAATGCAATCAAATCAACCCAATCCACCCCACTCCTGCTCACTAAAGCTACAACCCACTCCACTCCAAATCCAATCCAACCCGCTCCACCCCAGCCCACCCCACTCAGATTCAATCCAATCCACCCCACTCCAATCCAGCCAACCTCAATCCAGCCCATCCCACCCCAATCCAGTCTATCCCACCCCACCCCAATCAACCCCACCCTACCCAATCCAATCCACCCCACTTCAATCCACCCCACTCCAATGCATGCCACTCCAATCCAATCCACTCCAATTCACTTAAATCACTCCACTCCACCCCACTCCAGTCTAATCCAATCCCGCCCACCCCACCGCAATCCAATCCACCTCACTCCAATCCAATCCACCCCACTCTAGTCTAATCCACCCCAGTCCAATCCCTCCAATGCACTCCAGTCCATTTCACCCCAATCAAATCCATCCCAGTCCAACCCACCCCACTCCAGTCTAATCCATTCTATCCCATTCCAATCCAATCCACTGCACTCCAATCCACTCCACCCCAGTCCACCCCACACTAATCCAGTCCACCCCACCCCACTGCAATCCACCCCACTTCAAACCAATCCACCTCAATCCACTCCAGTCCAATCCATCCCACTCCAATTCACCCCTCTCCAAGCCACCTCACTCCATTCCAGTCCACCCAACCTCAACTCAATTCAATCCAATCCAGCCCATCCCACCCAATCCAGTCCATCCCACCCCACCCCAATCGACCCCACCCTATCCCACCGCACTTCCATCCACCCCACTCAATCCATGCTATTCCAATCCAATCCACTCCAATTCACTTCAACCCACCCCACTCCAGTCCAATCCAATCCCACCCACCCAACCACAATCCAATCCACCCCACTCAATCCATGCCACTCCAATCCAATCCACTCCAATTCACTTCAACCCACTCCAATCCAATCCACCCCACTCTAATCCAATCCACCCCACTGTAGTCCAATCCACCCCAGTCCAACCCTCCAATGCACTCCAGTCCAATTCACCCCAATCAAATCTATCCCAGTCCAAACCACCCCACCCCACTCAAGTCCAATCCAATCTATCCCACTCCAATCCAATCTACTGCACTCCAACCCACCCCAACCCAGTCCACCCCCCAATCCAATCCACCCCACCCCACTGCAATCCACCTCACTTCTGTCCAATCCACCCCAATCCAATGCACTCCAGCCCAATCCATCCCACTCCAATTCACCCCACTCCAAACCACCCTACTCCATTTCAGTCCACCCAACCTCAATTCAATCCAATCCAGTCCACCCACTTCAATCCAATCCAATCCACCCCACGCCAATCCACCTCACCCCAATCCAATCCACCCCACCCCAGTTCAATCAACCCCACTCCAATCAATTCAAGCCACTCCACCCCACCCCACTCAAATTCAAACCAATCTATCCCATTCCCATCCAGCCCACCTCAATCCACCCACCCCAATCCACCCCACTTCAATCCACCCCAATCCAATACACGCCGCTCCAATCCAATCCACTCCAATTCACTTCAACCCATTGCAGTCCAATCCACTCCACTCTAGTCCAATCCACCCCACTCCACCCAGTCCGATTCACTCCACTCCAATTTACCCCAATACAATCCATCCCACCCCACCCCAATCCAATCCACCCAATCCCACTCCTGTCCAATTCACCCCACTCCGATCCACCCCACTGCAATTGAATCCACCCAATCCACCCCACCCCAATCCAATGCACCCCCATCCAATACACCCCACTCCAGTCCCATCCACCACACTCTAATCCACTGCACTCCAATCCACCCCACTCAATCGAACCCACTCCAACCTTTCCATCCCTTTCAATCCAATACACCCCACTCCAATCCAATTCAATCCACACCACTCCAATCCACCCCACTCCCATCCACTCCACTGTACTCCATTCCAATCCAATCCACCCAACTCCAAACCACCTCACTCCAAAACCCCAGCCCAATACACCTACTCCACTCCACTCCAATCCAATCCACAACACTCCACCCAAACCAATCTACCCCACCCAATCCAATCCATCCCACCTCAATCCAGTCCACCCCAATCCAGTCCACACCACCCCAGTTAAATTCACTCCACCTCAATCCATTCCACCCCACTCCAATCAAATTTACCGTACTGCAATCCACCCCACTTCAATCCAATCCAATCCACCCCACCCCAATCCAATCGACTCCAGTCCAATCCATCCCGCTCCAATTCACCCCACTCCAATCCACTGAACCCAATTCAATCCAATCCACCCACTCCAATCCAATCCACCTCACCTCACCCCAATCCCTTCACCCCAGTTCATTCGACCCCAATGCAATCAAATCAACCCAATCCACCCCACTCCTGCTCACTACAGCTACAACCCACTCCACTCCAAATCCAATCCAACCCGCTCCACCCCAGCCCACCCCACTCAGATTCAATCCAATCCACCCCACCCCACTCCAATCCAGCCAACCTCAATCCAGCCCATCCCACCCCAATCCAGTCTATCCCACCCCACCCCAATCAACCCCACCCTACCCAATCCAATCCACCCCACTTCAATCCACCCCACTCCAATGCATGCCACTCCAATCCAATCCACTCCAATTCACTTAAATCACTCCACTCCACCCCACTCCAGTCTAATCCAATCCCGCCCACCCCACCGCAATCCAATCCACCTCACTCCAATCCAATCCACCCCACTCTAGTCTAATCCACCCCAGTCCAATCCCTCCAATGCACTCCAGTCCATTTCACCCCAATCAAATCCATCCCAGTCCAACCCACCCCACTCCAGTCTAATCCATTCTATCCCATTCCAATCCAATCCACTGCACTCCAATCCACTCCACCCCAGTCCACCCCACACTAATCCAGTCCACCCCACCCCACTGCAATCCACCCCACTTCAAACCAATCCACCTCAATCCACTCCAGTCCAATCCATCCCACTCCAATTCACCCCTCTCCAAGCCACCTCACTCCATTCCAGTCCACCCAACCTCAATTCAATTCAATCCAATCTAGTCCACCCACTCCAATCCAATCCAATCCACCCCACGCCAATCCACCCCACCCCAATCCAATCCACCCCACCCCAGTTCAATCAACCCCACTCCAATCAATCCAAGCCACTCCACCCCAGCCCACCCCACTCAAATTCAAACCAATCCACCCCATTCCGATCCAGACCACCTCAATCCACCCACCCCAATTCACCCCACTTCAATCCACCCCAATCCAATCCACGCCACTCCAATCCAATCCGCTCCAATTCACTTCAACCCAGTGCAGTCCAATCCACCTCACTCCAGTCCAATGGAATCCACCCCACCACAATCCACTCCACCACACTCCAATCCAATCCACCCCACTCCAATCCACCTCACTCTAGTGCAATCCACCCCACTCCACCAAGTCCAATCCCTCCAATCCACTCCAATCTACCCCAATCCACTCCACCCCACCCCAATCTAATCCACCCCGTCCCACTCCTATCCAATTCACCCCACTCCGATCCACCTCACTGCAATTGAATCCACCCAATCCACCCCACCCCAATCCAATGCACCCCACTTCAATCCCATCCACCCAACTCTAATCCACTGCACTTCAATCCACCCCACTCTATCCAACCAACTCCATCCTTTCCATCCCACTCAATCCAATCCACCCCACTCCAATTCAATCCACACCACTCCAGTCCAATCCACCCCACCCCACTCCAGTCCACTGCACTCCATTCCAATCCAATCCACCCAACTCCAAACCACCTCACTCCAAAACCCCAGTCCAATCCACCTATTCCACTCTAATCCAATCCACAACACCCCACCCAGACCAATCCACCCCACCCCACCCCAATACAATCCATCCCACCTCAATCGAGTCCACCCCAATCCAGTCCACACCACCCCAGTTCAATTCACTCCACCCAACTCCAATCCAACCTCTCCAATCTACCCAACCCCCTCCACCCAATCCAATCTCCTTCAATCCAATTCAGTCCCCTCCCCTCCCTTCCAATCCAGTCTCCTCCCCTCCAATCCAATCCACTCCACCACACTCAAATCCACTTCACCCCACTCTAGTCCAGTCCAATTCACAACAATTCTCCCCACTTCAATTTACCCCACTCCAATTATCCCACCCCACCCCACTCCAAACCACCCCACTCCAATCCATCCCATCCACCTCCAATCTAATCCACCCTGACCCACCCCAGGCCAATCACTGCAATCCAATTCACCCACCCCATTCCAATCTAATCCACCCCACCCCAATCCACCCCAGTTCAATCCATTCCATTCCACCCCACTCCAATCTGATCACCCCACTCAAATCCACTCCAGTCCAGCCCACTCCACTCCAATCCAATCGAATCCACCCCACTCTACTCCAATTCTCCCGACTATTCAATCCACCCCATTCAATCCACCCCACTACTCCAATCCATCCCATTCTAACCAAATCCAGTCCACCCCACTCTACTTCAATTCAATCCACCCCTCTACCTCAATGCACTCCAACCCACTCCACCCTATTCCATTCCACTCTACTCTACGCATCTTCACTCTATAACACTGCCACTTAACCACTGGACTCTACTCCTCTCTGCTCCTCTCTACGACACTATGCACCCCTAATCCACTCTACTCCAACAAATCCACTCTACAACATTCTACTCCCCCTACTCCACTCTACAACACTCAACACCACTAGCTTTTAGCCATGCTGAACAACCACATTGGTGTACAACATGGCTAAAACAAATTGCCAGAGCCAATAGCTCATGCATAGGCGAGACTTATTGGCTTTGCCAATGCTTGTTCGTTTTAAACAATTGTTGACATTTTATAGCTGTGTAATTAAGAGGTCTTACTGTTTATGCATCAGTGTGGGACAGATGAAGGCCTGATTTAGTCCTGTGAGGACTCAAGCTTCTGACCAGGTATCACAAGCTAGCCCTTCATTTACCAAGCCATTTTCCAGGGACTATGGACTCTTCATTTGGTAAAAGCAGGTGACCGCCAATCTGATGCTAAATGTATCACTCCAACTTAAAATGTAGGCATGTAGAACGTTTCTGGGATCGCTTTTGGTGTGCCAAAAGATGTCATTTGGAGTGTGAATTGTACATTCCAATGTAACTTCGGAGGTCTCCTGCATTTAGATTTTTGCATGTCAATAATATGTTAGGTGACTGAAAAGGATCCTTCATAGTGTGGCTCACTGGAAGCGAGCTTCCTTCACTTGGCCTGGTCTTGTGATAAGATGCAAGCTCATTGTGAGAAGTAATTGCAGCTTTGGCTACAATGATAGGCAGAGAGATACTCATAGACCCTTGGATCATGCTCTTGGGCTGGGTGAGGGAGATTGAAATGCCGCACAAGTATCTGATCGCATTGGCCTTCCTACTAAGTAAAAGATTGGTGCGGTGCTGCTGGCATATGCTTGTGGCATAAATGAGAATAGCATATGTGAGAAAAGCTATATATACACTATTTGCCTTTTGTGAGCACACTATGTAAAATGTATGATTTTCTTTCTTGGAGTTTGTGTGTCTAATCTGGGTTGGTGTCTTCTCCTAGGAGCAAGGAAGTAAGTACATTAAACAAAGGTGGACTGTCTCTGGACAGGGGTCTAGCTTCTGTGAACTTGGGTTAAACCAGTGCTGCAATGGTGATACTCTTATTTCTAT
Source organism: Calotriton arnoldi (assembly GCA_963921515.1). Taxonomy (NCBI): domain Eukaryota; kingdom Metazoa; phylum Chordata; class Amphibia; order Caudata; family Salamandridae; genus Calotriton; species Calotriton arnoldi. The sequence continues at coordinate 4,440,196 of CAWUFW010000233.1, read as the reverse complement.
TGTTTATGAGACACGTTTTATCCTAACTTCCTATTTAGCTAACAAGGTTGTTGATTTTGGTTTATTTAGAGTAAGTTCATTGAGAAAGGCTGTGTCATTATTTTCCATATTCACAGAGAAGTGGCACTGTAATTGGTCAATCAGCCAAGGCTCTGTACTAGGATTGGTATTGCCACAGAGTTGTGCTGTCATTGGTTAGTAAGTGGCAAGGTAACACTGTCTTTCGTTGACCTTTGGCTTAGCTGCACTGGGATTACTTGTTATTCACTAACTTAATTTGTGTTTTTGGGTTGTTTTGAGGAAAAATAATGGTGTGCTCTGAAAAAAGCCTAAAGCTTCTAGCGCACCTGCTACTGTGGGTCAATAATTACCTGTTGAGGGAAATGCTGCATATTAGATGATGACGTACATTGGGTTTTTATACATGTACCTGGATTCTTGAATGGCATGAATACACCTTCTGACAAGGACTTGCAGTTTCCTTTAGAGAGTAACCTTAAGAATAAGATTAGCAAGCTCGACTTCCTGAGACAAACTATGAATGACATGAAGCAGTTACCTAGACGAGCACAGTTTAAGGCATTGAACAAATGGGATTGGATGGCTACAGAGAAAGAGAAAAAGAACTTGATGAAGCAGGTGAAGGGTTCATTTACATATTGGCTTAAACGCAAGTGGGATTGACAGGTGAGATGCTGGAGGGAGGATATGATGGCGAGAGTAAGAGTTTTCCTCGTAATAGCTAAACTGATGGGAGCCAGAGAAAAACCTATCAAGACTCAGATGAGGAGGATCATTTTTTCAATCATTTATTGAATTCCAGACCTCCTCCGTATACAGATGGAGTACAGAGATAGGGACCTGGTCTTATAGTGCCTGATATGGGTGCAAATACAGGGGCCAACTGAACCTGCAGATGCGAGTGAAATAGCAAGTGGCCCATCTGAGATTGCACTGACAGCTTTGTTGAGTACTAGTAGAGATGTTACATTTGTTTCTCTGGTTTCAAATGTCATGCCTGCTACTACAACTGTTATTGAAGAACCTCCTAAAGATTTATTAACATTGGACTTTTGAAAATAGAATTTGGGGAGATTTAATAAGGGACAATTGACCTGAACAGATTATTGTCATTCAATATTGATGAAATAAAGTGCTTGATCAAAGAAGCTGCAAGATGTGCAAACCAGGTACATGACAGACTTAAGGAATCAGCTGATGAGTGTGTGGTAGATGAATAGGACACGTTACAACGCAAACATTTACAACGCATGCTTTTACAATGCGGTTTTTACATCGCAACATCCATTACAACGCATGATTTTACAACGCATGCCATCACAACGCATTTTTAGAAACTACATTTACAACGCATTCCATTACAATGCACACCATTACAACGCATACCATTACAACGCATAATACTTTTACGGGAAGGGTAAGTGTTGGATAGTGTAGGGGTAAAAATTACTATTCCCATGTAACCTAAAACCCATACCCCATTACTTACCTTTTAATGCGTTGTAATGGCATGCGTTGTAGTGACATGCGTTGTAATGGCATGCGTTCTAGTGACATACGTTGTAATGGCATGCAATGTAAAGGCTGCTGCGTTGTAACAGCCGTGTTGTAAAGGTAGTGCGTTGTAATGACTGCGTTGTAATGGATGTTTCCCGTGGTAGACATCAGTAAAATCAAATATGTGAGGAGAAATTACAAAATGGATCTGACAAACGATTAAATAAAAGAATTAGGTTTAATAGCCTTCAGAGCTCACATCAAGGATTTGGTTGAAAAGACAAGGATGTGGAGTGATTTAAAGAAATACAGAAAAATATGGAAGAAGGGGGTTACTAATCAAAAGAAAACTTCAAAGACAGGGTGGAAAGCGAAGGGATCAGCTAGTGGTTCAGAAATGAGGACAGTTTCAGAATTTCCCTAAGAGAAGTACAGGCAGGGGACTATGTGCCTTTGCCTTGGCCAAAAGGTGAAATGTATGTTTTTATGATAAATTTCCCAAAGTTGTAGGAAGAACCTGAAAAGTGGTGCAAAGAGGTTCAAAGGTTGACAGCTATTTTAAAAATGCTTTGAACTGGCTTGAACTTGCTGTTTAAGATTGTAGTCCCTAGTGACTTGTGGTCTGAGTGTAAGGCTGATATTGGTTGGTCAACTGAAGAGCCAGCTATGGCTGTGCCTAATAATGCTCCTTGTGACATGGTTGCTGACAAATATAAGGAGGTTATAGAACATTTGAAAAAGAAAGGTGCCAGAAAAAGATATTAACTGGGCAAAGATTTTGAGATCCTCACAAGAGCCAAAAGAGTCAGTACATCCTTTTACGAGAGACTTATGCAGATTTTTAAGTAGCACAGTGGAGTTAAATATACAGAGAAAGAGGGTGCTAGTGGTTTTGTTTCTGCTTTGGTTATGTGTTTGCGTCCTGAGCTTAGTTCTCATATTCAGCAGTGTGTGATGTGCTAGCAGACAAAGAGAATAGGCAAGATCTTTAAATTTTCCAAATATAGCAGTGATCGGTTTGATGCAAAGCAGAAAAGGATCGAAGAGAAGATGACGGTTGCCCAGAAAAAGCAATTTGGGAGGAATGGCAGGAATCACTTGAGGGGGTTTTGATTTGGGTTATGTGCGATCTGACAGTGCTGGAATGAATGTAATATCTTCAATGCAAGGCATGAAAATGGGGAATGGGATGGTGCAGATACAAGTTCATGGAAGAGGAATTGTGAACAATTGTGGAAATAATGCAAATATTGACATGCTAAAGAAGAGCATTGCTTGCTGCTTCTGTGGTAAAATCAGGTACTGGAAATGGGAATGTCAACAAAATCCAGCCAAATCCAGAATGATTTTGTTCCCCAGATTCAGAGAACTGTGTCTCAGATACAGACACAATCATTAGTCATAGACAAACCAGCTTCTGGGCAGAATGTACAATTTAAGAGACAGTTTAGCATGAGTACTCCTACAGCTTCAGATTTGGTTTAAAATATGAAAAACAAAATGGTATATAATCCAGAGTATCAACAAACTCTATTGATTCTGAGTAATGATTTTCCTCAGTTTTCCTCGGAAAGTGATTCCCAATGACGCTGGCTGAGGGGGGAAGAGGATCGCTTACTTGGAACAGTCCTGGAGGTAGACCAGAGTGGTCCATACATTGAGGGTGAAGTCAATGGCAACCTCATTACTTTCTTGATAGATCGGGGGCTACTCGCTATACAGTTCATTCTGTGGAGGTCCCAAACCTACCCCTCTTGTGAAGAGAAGTCCATGGTGTAGGCATCAGCAATAAATAGATTGTTAATCAGGTCACAGCAGATGTACCGGTTAAAATTTTGTCAATGGAAAATAATCATCAGTTCATTCTATGTGATTAAAGTCCTATAAACATTTCGGGTTGAGACTTGCTTTACAAGATGAACTGTGTGAGTTATTGTACAATGAATGGTGTTGCACTTGAAACCCAAGATGGGCATTTAGCATTTAAAATGAAATCAAATGACTCAAGAGTTCAGCTGCTCCCTGTCTGACCAAAGATGATTTGCCTCTGGATTTAAGGCATACTGTCATAGAATAGGTATGGGATTTATCTGGTTAAGAGACAGGATTAATAAAAAGTGCAAAGACTGTTCAGATCAAAATTAATCCAAACACAGTTTTCCCCAGAATCAAACAGTGCAAACTTTCAAGAGAAGCAGAAAAGGTGAAGCCTGTCACTGAAAAAAATTATTGAGTATGGAATTCTTCGGTAGGTGCCTGGTAGCCTTGCAACACTTCTGTGATGGGACTTAAAAAAGTGAGTGGTAAATGGAGAATTGTGCAGGACCTGAGAAAAATGAATTAAATAGTGATTCCATGTTTTCCAATAGTAGCGAATCCTGCAGTAATCCTATTACAGGTTCCATCAGATGCAGAATGGTATAGTCAATGACATATGCCAAGCATTTATTTCCATTCCCTTCCATGAAGATAGCCAATTCTTATTCACTTTTTAATTCCAAAATAAAATTCTCATTTGGTGTCAGATCCCACAAGGGTATACAAAAAGTCACTTAATTGTAGGTAAATCCTAAATAAAGATGTAGAAAATGTAAGGTTGCCTTGCAACTCAATCTTGGTGCAATATATTGATGACCTACTGAATGCCTCAATGACGAAAGAAGACTGTAAACTTGACACAGTTGCCCTGTTGAATCATTTAGCTGACAATGGTCACAAGGTTCCCCCTCCCCCCCACAAAAATGCAGTATTGTAATAATGAAGTGGTCTATCTTGGCCATCACATTGAAAAAGGAGCAAGGAAAGCCCCAAAAGAAGGCATTTCTACAATTCTGAAAACGACTCCTGCAATTACCCAGAGAAAGGTGAGGATGTTCCTGGGAACTATTAGCTGCTGTTGTCAGTGTGTCCAAAACTTTTCCTTGACTGCAAAGCTTTTAGTGACGCTGACCCATAGTGATATCAAAGATGCGGTGCCATTTGATGATAAATGTTTAGAGGCCTTCCGGGTCTTGAGAGAGAAATTTGTGTAATGCACCCACCGATGGAATGCCTGACCATAATTTGGATTTTTTTTCTTTTCTGTAATGAGAGAGGCAGGGGTGCACTCTCAGTCCTAGCACAAAAATGTGGAGGAATCATGAGGCCAGTGGCCTATATGCCAGCAGTGTTTGATCCAGTTGTTGTAAGTCTTCCTAGTTTTTTAAAGTGGTTGCAGCTGTTTGCATAACAATTGAGCAAAATGAAGAGATAGTGATGGGACAGACATTGATTGTGTTTGTTCCACATTCTGTTGAGGTCTTGCTGAATCATAGTCGAATTCGGCATGTGAAAAACAGTCAACTGACCAAATATGAACAAGTCATACTGGCAGCTGAGAATATTTCATTCAAAAGATGTAATTTCTTGAATCCTGAAATGTTGAATCCTGTTCCAAACAAAAATTGTGAAAATAGAAACAGAAGTATTGATGATGAACCAAAACATGACTGCATTAGTGTTAAAGAATTATATACCAAGCCAAAACCAGATACTAAAGAGCGTTCTCTTAAAATGGCTGATCTGACTTTGTTTGTTGATAGTTCCTGTTTAGGAGACAATTAAGGAGCACTTAAAGCTGCTTATGCAGTATGTTCCATTTCTGAAGTCCTTGAAGCATCACACCTGCCGAATGTAAGTGGCAGAGTTGGTTACTTTAAAAATAACTTTTTGCCTATGTAACAATCTATACAGACAGCAAGTATGGTTCTGGTGTGGTCCATGATTTTGGACAACTGTGGGCATAAAGGGGGTTTATGACATCCTCTGGAACTCCTATCAGGAACAGTCTTTATATTTTTGATTTATTGAAACCAGTACAACAGCCAAAAGAGATCGATGTGGTCAAGTGTGCTGCCCATAAGGCTCAAAAGGATATGGTCACTCTTGGAAATAAATATGTGGACCAAGTGGCACTGTGCACTTGAAAATTGAAATGTGATTCAAGGAACAGAACAAGATGAAGCAAAAGAAAATGTTGTGTTAAACACAGAAGGTATACGTTTTTTTCTATTTACTCCAATTCAGACTTCAGTGAACTGAGAGATCTCCAGGAGCAAGTCCCAGAGGATGAGAAAAGAAAAGGGTAAATGTTAGGTTAGAGGAAAAATTATCAGGACATCTACATTACTCCTCAATATAAATATGCATTGAAAAATGCAATGCCAAATTCCATGGCTATATACTTACATAATCAGTTACATGCAGGGAGAGACTTAATGGGTTATACATTTAACCAATACTGGGCAAACACAACATTCTGAAATGTTGCATAAGATTTGTTTAACTGTTGTTTGCCCTGTCAGAAAAATAATCAAGGCAAAAAGATTAGTGTGTTTATGAACCATATTGGCAAATCAGAGGGTTCATTTACGAGACTCCAGTCAGATTTTATTTAAATTCCAGTTAACAATGGCCTTAAATATATTCTTGTAATTGCCTGCTTGTTCTCTAAATGATTTGAGGCATACCCCCACCTGGAGATTGGACAGTTTGACAGTTGTAAAATTCTTGTTAAGGGAATTGGTTTTTAGATTTGGTCTGCAATGTCTGTTGAGCCAGATCGTAGAACCCACTTTAATAATGACATTTTGCTATTGATTTGTTCAGCTCTCCAAACTGACTAAAGGTTCCACTGTAGTTGTGATCCTCAGTCTTTTGAAACTGTTGAGAGGATGAAGGGCACAATCAAAAACAACTTGGCCAAACTGGCTGTTTTGAAATAGCCAGATGCTCTTCCTCTTTTTTTGATTAGTATCAGGCGTACCCCTGATAAAAAAGACTGGTCTACCGCCTTATGAAGTATTGATGGGTAGAGCAATAAGAATGGATTATACTCCTTCAGCTACACTTTTTTCAATTAGTGATGGCATTGATCTAGATTACTGCAAAGGTCTAACTGATGTGGTGAAATCTTTTTCTCATTAGGTGAGTTTGATGACAGCACCATCTAAATAAATCCTATGCAATCTGTTGAACCCAGGTGGCTTGGTGGTTATCAAAATGCATGTCCGCAAGAATTACATTGAGGAGAGATGTCATGGCTCTTACCAAATTATACTTCTGACTAACACTGCTGGGAAGTGTGTGGAGTCCCACAGGGGATCCATGCTGCTCACACATAAAGAGTGAAAGTGGTGGATGAAGAAGTGGTGAAAACAACCACTGATTCACAGAGTCAAATCAAATCAAGCTTTATTCGAAATGTATGATACATTCATAAAAGCCAAGACAATTTAAAAGTATAAAAAACATTAAAAATATAAGACTGTTCATTATTTTTTAAAAACATCTTAGACAAAATACGTAGTAAAACTAGACAGAAACAAACAGAACCTTGGTGCATAAATGAATGGACTGACTAGATCAGGTCAAGTGTGCAAAAAATTTCCTCTGGTTAAATACTGTCGGAAGGTAGGAAAACAGAGGGGTGGACAATGACTGTAAAAACAAAAACTCTTGCCGACATTGTGCACATTTATGCTCACGTAGACAACGTAAAAGAATTCTCTTCCTCAGGGCCTTAAAAAATGTACAAAATAGCACTGTGTGCAATGTACTGTGGTCAGACACATTGTCACAAGGACATTTAATAAGAGACCTTGACCAGTCATTGACAGCCGGACAGGTTATCAGTCGATGAAATGTGTTTAACCGAAACCTAGTGAGGAAAAATCTATATCTGGCATTCTGGAAAAAGACTAGAAAAGGTTGAATATCGTAAGTAATCAACATCAATTGATTATTGAGGACACTAAGTTTTACAAGCTCAGACATGAGTCTGAGGTTCTCAAACAGAGAAAGGGAGGCCTGTTTAAGATCTTCTCTTCAAGTTTGGAACAGTGTGTCATGAGAGGTAAAGTACTCTGGGTGGCCTAGATCAGAGCACACATTTTTGATATGTATCAACCAAGGGATTTGTAGGGCAGAAGATGAATTAAGACATTCCCCTATAATGTCCCGGTTGAGATTGGTCTCCTCTGAAGTCCAGATCTTATGCCAGAGTAGAAGTGGCTGTGTTCTGGCAGCATCCAATAGGAAAGGGGCACCCAGTTCAGAGTGACAGATTACGGATGGACAACTCTGGGGAACTGATAGAAGATTCCTTAAAAGGGAATCCTCCACTGATTGAAGAGGTTGACACTCGCTGTACTCCCAGACTCCTGCCCCATATAAGGCAGATGCCACACACTTAGCCTTGTAGATTACTAGCATTTCCTTAGGTGGTTTCTTGATGAACCTAGTCGCAAAGTTCTGAAGTGCATTAATGGCCCTCATTAATGGCCCTCGTGATAATTGCTTGTTTCCAGGACCCCTATCTGTCAAACACAATGCCCAAGTAGGAGAAAGAATGGGTGAAATTAATTTGAGTATCCCCAATCGGAAGGATACGGCAACTCATTTTTCTCCTCCCACATTTCATTATGAACGGTTTACTGATGTTGACTAAAAGTCCCAGGTCTTTCATGTAATCTACAAAGCAGGCAAGGAGCTGCTGCAGAGCCAGGGGGTGTGGGCCATAAGGAAGGCATCATCCGCATAGAGGAGTGCCGGAATTGGTCGCTTACCAGTTTGGGGGAGATCACCACAATTTCCACTAGAACATTGCCTAAATTGTTGATATATAAATTAAAAAGGAAGAGGGCAAGGACGCACCCCTGTCTGACTCCGTGTTCTTCACCAAAAAAGTTGCCCCCTTTAGTCCATAGCAAACCCTGGCCCTGCTCCCCGAATATAACACCCTCAAAAACTGAATAATGGGGTTGTCCACCCTAAGTTTACACATGATAGACCACAATTTGTTGTGTATTACGCAATCAAACGCGCAAGATAAGTCCACAAAAGTTAGGAAGATATTGGTACGTTTAATCTGGGTGTATTTACCAGCTCACAAATTTAAATTTAAGGCCCTGTTCTACAGTTCCAAGACCGTTACGGAAACCATATTGCAAGTCTGATAATATGTCATTGCTTGCAGCCCACTCCTCCAGTCTTCCCAAAATAATGCGCCCTGCCACCTGGAGTCAAGCAGTGATATTGGGCAGTTGCAGGCCGATGAGGAACAATCACCCGTTCTGTAAATAGGGACTATGAGTGATTCTGACCATGTGCTCAGGAAACCAACAGAGCAGGCCTCGCCTATCACCTGGGTTAATAGAGGACCCCACAAAAAATTTTTAGATTTAAAGAGGTCGATGGGAATACCATCAGGGCCAGGCACCTTTCTGCCTTTGCTATCCATAAGAGCTCTGTTGACTTCCTCTAGAGAGAATTTTAGGGACGAGGTGTTACTATAGGAATCTGAATGGGGGGGCTCCATAGAATCAGGCGCTAGCCCACCTCTCTTCTTATTGGGATTTGAATAGATGTTTCTAAAGTGAGCCACCCACTCTACGTCAGTAATGGCTGCCTCCAATCTAGGAGCGGAATCCGCTCTCATATAAGGGCTATTAATCACACGCCAAAAGGCTGCACTGTCCTTAGAGAGACTTGCCTCGTGGAGTGAATCCCATGCTTTGTTCCTTAGATCTTTTTTCCTCCCCTTCACCACAGCTCTATAATCACTCCTCCTCTTCTGAACTTCCTGTCCGTTCCTGGGGATTTTGTGTAAGGCTTCTTTTAAGCATTTATGGGCCTTAAAACAGTTTGAATCAAACCAGAACCTGTCTATAAACAGGAGAGTGATGCCTGACTACAGATAAACATTCCTTCACTCCCTGTGTTATCTTGTGAAAGGCCTTAATAATATCTCCGGGCAAGGCAGTATCATCCAAGCATATATCAAAGGCTGTTCTGTGTCAGGAGACCAATCGCACCATAAAGTCTTCGGGTTTTATCTGGGTCCAGCAAAGGGAAAGACCATTGCATGTTGCAATCTCAGGGGGATATTCACAACATCCTGCGTAAACTAACGCTAACCTCAGTTAGCGTTAGTTTTTTTATCGCCGTCTACCGCGGAAATTTATTGCCGTGTTAGCGGCGTATTCACAATGGGCCGCTAACAGGCGATAATTTCCACTACCGGGTGAAATGTCCGGCGTTAAGGTTAGCGTCACAGTGATACAAATCCTGACGCTAACGTGAAAAAAGTGGCGATGGGCCAATTAGCGACCAGGAACGGCACGCTAATCAGCGTCAGCGCACCTTTTTTCACGTTCGGCGCGCAAAACCACTATAAAACGTCCGCTATGCAGCCCAAACACAAAAAAAAAAAGGAAACATAGCAGAAGAACCATGGAGGAGCCTGAAACCAGCACAGAGGCCAACAACAACCCCACAAACACCCAGGAGGACCAGCCAGAGACCCAGGGGAAGGCCAAGGAGAAGAGGAAGAGGAAGACGCGGTTCTGTCAGCAGGAAAACCAGGTCCTGATTGCCGAGGTGACAGAACACCAACAACAACTTTTTGTCAGCTCCACTGTGACATTGGCAACCAAAAACGCAATATGGCAGTCCATCATGGCCAAGGTGAATGCTGTCAGAGAGGTCAGGAGGACAGTGGACGACTGCAAGAAGCGCTGGCAAGACCAAGCAGAAACTTGCAGCCAACCTGAAAGCAGCAATGCAGACTGGAGGTGGGAGTCCAGCGCCACAGGAGGAGCTGGATACGTTGGAGGAACAGGTGTCCCAAATCATCAGTGAGGAGACGGTGGTCGGAGTTCCGGGACAGGATACTGCTCAACACGAACAGACACAACAGCAACAGGGTGAGTACCAACCAGGGACTGGGGGGACCGGTGGAGATGGGCCCAATGGCACTCATGCACATGATCAGTCACACACACAGTGCATCCACATGTCAAGTATCAGAGAGATGGGGCCCTGTGCAGACGAATTTAAAATGTGTGATGTTGAGGCAAGGGGGCCATGTAGACATCCTGCCACATCTCCAGTAAATGTGTCCCCCTGCATGTCCATGAGATGCAGTCCTGTGTACACACTGACGGCTTGCAGCGTGAGCCCTGTGTGGTGATGGTGCATGGCAGTTGTACTGGTTGGGGGGCAGGATGGGGGGGAGTGGAGTTGGAGATACGACGTGCTGGAGTAATGCAAGTAAAGAATAAATCCAACCAATAACCTTGCGCTTACTGCATAGCTAACTCGGCGTAGCAGCAAGTGCAAGTTAAATAGTAGGATTCATTAATTACTTACCTAACTCAAGCATGTCGTGTCTCCAACTCCACTACACCCCATCCTGCCCCTCACCTGCCCTGCACCAGCACCCCGCACCACCACCCTGCAGAACTACCACTGCAAGCCGTCACTGTGTGTACACCAAGTGAGAAACCATCTAGTGAGTCTGCATACCAGAAACACATGCAGGGACATATTCACAAGGAAGTGGCAGAGAGAGGCGTTAGCCCTCTTGGCTTAACGCCTCTCTCTGCCACCTTGGAAAAGCAAGGCTACACCATATCCACAAGGTCATGGTGCCGCCTTGCTATTCCACCTGCGATGGCGCTAAGTCTCACAACTTAGCGCCAACGCAGGCACCCTTGCACCAGAGTGCAAGGGTGTCTGCAAGCAGGGAGGTTCCCTTTATGTACAGGATGGTGTCCCCCTTCCTGCATATAAACAAACCTAAAATGCCATCTACTAACTTACATGTGTGCTGCTTCATGCAGCACACATGCAAGTTACAAAACGTCATTTAAAAATAAAGGTTTGTTCATGTACAGGAAGCTGTCTCTTCCTGTACATAAACAAACCATGGCATTTAGCTTTTCCCATGTGTGCTGCACAAGGGAAACATCCTAAACAACGAAGTGTGAACAACGACTTACCTGAACAACGAAGTGTGAACAACGAAGAATCACATACAACGAAGTCCTGTAACCACGAAGTCCTGAACCACGAAGTCCTGAACCATTCATTTTAATTACGCTGTCGTTATAATAGACTATATATAAATTTAAAATGTTAGGCCAGTAGATGGCACTGTAGGTTAGTTTTTCAATGATGCGAATTAGAACTGTGCTCGATGCGACTGTTCCTATCTGGTTTTCACAGTTGAAATGGTCACAAAAGGGTGGTTGGACGTTAATTAAATGTTTTATATGAGTCAATACTTTAAAAAAATGAAAATATGTTTTGGAATCCGTTTTTTAATAAGTTTATTTTGTGTGAGAAAAAAGATGATGGAATTATATTTTATAGTTTTTGGCCGTACATTACTGTATCTTTGTAAGTTCATCTGTATTTTAAAAAAATGATTATTTGATTGTAAATTGAAAGTTTCTTTAATAAAAATAGTTTAAATAAGAAGTGTTGTTTAATTTAAATACATTTTTATCATGTTTCAATCTAGTGTAGATTTGAACGTAGTGGTAGATTCGAGTAACATGGCAATTAATTAATTTTCGTGGTTTAGTAAGTCGTTGTTAAAGTAGTGGTTTGGCTTTGGTCGTGGGTTCAATTTATTTCAGCCTTACAAGTCTACTGTCCTTGATTGTGTTTGCGCAGAGGGGCACAGCTTGATGTGTTTGTGTTGGTCACTTGTTAGGTGCTTAAGAAGATAAGCACAGCCTTTCATCTCACTCTGCTTGATTGTGCTCGCTGATGGGCACAGCTTGAACATGTTTATTTAAGAGAACATACTGGCGTCAATTAGTAATGGGCAATTTAAAGTATTTTTGTTGTTTAGGAAGTCGTTGTAAAAAAACTAGTGGTTAAGCATTGTTCGTTGTTTAGCTTTCGTGGTTTAGGAAGTCGTGGTTTAGGGAGTAGTTGTTTAGTCATACAATCGCTGCACAAGGCAGCACACATGGACAATGCAAAAACAAGGAAAAATGAAGCAGTTCTCCTCTGATTGCCAACTTGAGACAAGGGTTTTCCTGGTCTCAAGGGTTCTGTTGGCTCCCATTTAGGCTGCCCTTGTGAATAGGGGGCAGCGCAAATATCAATGTGTGTTGCGGGGGAACGCCCACCACAACACCCACTGCACACCCCTTTCACGCTAAACACAGTGTGAAAGGGGGCCTATACACAAGGCAGCATTAAGCCACGTTAAGTGGCTTAACGCTGCCTTGTGAATAAGGCGAGGCCCCTTTCGCCACAACAACGTCACAGAAAATGACGTTGTGGTGGCGATTGGGGCCTGTGAATGTGCTCCGCAATGTCACAACAACTGATCATGCAGCCAAATGGCTCAAACGTGCATATCCCACAATGCACACAAACAGCAGACTTCACTCAAAAGGTGATGTAATACAATGAGCAGGGTGGCTATGCCTACAACACCACAAGGCGGGGACAATGCATATCAGGAATGTGTCAACCAAATCTGTACTGCAATACTTGTCTGTGTGCCAGACTCACAGAACTACAATGTCCCTGTAAAGAAGTAAGACAACCATAGCATGACAACAAGCAAGGATAGCAAAGTAGCAACAAATTAAGACAAGTGGCAAAATGGCACACACACCCCTTAGGCAGAATTGCACACCTCCGCTCCCAAGTGTACCCATCTGCCATAACGAAAACACCATTCCACATCAGGCCAGGTGTCATTTGCCCATTACACCATTATGTGCATGTAAACCTAGCTGTTTATTAAGTCAACTGTGTCAGTGACCAAATATGCAGTCATGGTTGTTATCAGCCACCCGCAAATCCATGCATTGAATATCCGTAACCAGTACAGCATGTATCATCCATGTGACCAGCTGTGTGTCACATACACAAACACACATCACCCTGCCATTTGCTTCTGTTGGCAGGGTGGTGGTGACAAGGCCTGAGCACCACAAATATGCCATGTAATTCAACATCCCTCTAATCCCGGGCCACTTACACATCACACGTGGGCTCAACGTAGAGGGCTATTGTTGTTGACACTGTCTGTCCAGCCAGCAACAACAACAGTAACTCATGCAGCACCATACTCACAACGGGTAAGCCAACAGGAGGGCAGTAAGCAATGCACACAAGACAAATCACAATAGACAAAGCTACCTGGATGCACATGTATACAGCATAGTGCAGCACACATAGAAACAGCAAGTAGGCCTTAGTAGCCAATGTGCCTAAAGGGGGCCCTCCTCACACATAACTAATCTTGCAATCAACCGATGCACATGTGCAGTACACAGAGAAGGTGCGGCTATGTGAGCCACACTGACAATGCAAGTGACAGCGCATGATGAATACCATGCCTGCAACCCAAACATCTCCACATGGTGCAGGCCACGTCACAGAGGTGGCTAAGAGTGACCCACATCCTCAAAGGAGCAGGTCTCACTCTGACACATCCACATGTACAGAAAACCCCTGACGTAACCAAGACCTCTACTTGAAAACAATGCACACCTGTCACAACTCTGACCATAACACATATTTAGTCCAGCTTGCAACACCTCAGCATTGGAAATGCACAGAAGTGGAGGCCCACTGCCTGAAAGGGATAAGGGGCAGAAAAATAAAAGCTGCATGGTTGAGTATCCCACAATGCAGCGCACACACATGCAATTTGGAGTACAACCACATTGACTACAATGTGGGACAAACTGCATCCCCTTCACAACTGAACACAGGACACAACTTGTGCTGCCTGTGTGTATGAACTACCCAATCACATTAGTCATAGCTGTAAATTGTGGCATGACAATGTACAAGTACAACCTCAAACCTGTGATGTAGTCAAAAAAAGCCAACATCCAGCAAGAAATAGGCAGCCCCTCCCAAATAGTCACAATGTACATTGTCATGCAATCGGCCTGTAAACTTATGCAATGCATGATCAGCCATGAAACACACAGTTGAAATGCTTCTCCCCTTTACATTGCAGAGGGACAAACATCACCTCCTGAACAGCAGCCTGTCCCACTCTTCACTGATGAAGAGGATGAATTCTCCACCATCAGCACGGACACCCTCCAACAGCTGCTAGACTCCATCAGCACCCCACCTCCAGGAGCAGGGCAACCTAGCTGCATCGTGCAAACCCCAACCCCTGCACAAACTACACAGCAGCAAGCACCTACCACCATGGCTGTCTCCCAGGACCTCCCGGATACAAATCTTGAATTCCAACGCCGTGTGTTAGAGGTCCAGCAGGAGATGGCCCATCAGGTGCGGTTGGGGTTTGACAGCCTGGCGGCCAAACTTGATTCCGTTTGTGGGTGTTTGAGTTCCATCCAGGACCACGTACTAAACATCACGGACACCCACAGTCCGCTCAATGCTCTCCAACACTCCTTGGCTGACATCGCTGGAGTCATGACTCAGAGACAGGAACAACTGTCCAGTCAGAGTGCCTCCAGCGATGGCAGCCAGGAGTTGGGCCGCATGCGGCGGATAATGGAGAACATGGAGCGGATGCAGGCGGAACAAATGGCTGCCACGGCTGCACACGAGCAAGATGTAGCTGGAATCTTCCATGCCCTGCAGATCATCATCACTGCATTGCTGCAGCAAGGTCTGGCGCAGATGAATGCTGCTGCTGCTGCTTCTACATCCACATCTCCGCCCCCTAATGTGTCAGTATCTCACAGTGCTGCAGCCAATCTACCACCTCCCACATGTGAGGCACATGACACATCAGAGGACGAAGATGAGGATGAGTCTGCCTTGTTGCAAAGAAGGAAGCGGTAGCATTCATCTAGGCCAAATGGCCTGTTTCTACTTGGTTCTGGGATGAGCATCATGCCACGGAATATCACCTTTCACTGTCCCCCAATACACTCTGTGACACCCACCTTGGACCTCGACATGGACTGCCATATTTTGTTTGGTTACCAATGACACAGCAATCAGACTGCTGACTGAACTCTTCCTCATCCTTTGTACTTGTCAACCCTAAAGGACTCTGTCTGGCCCTCCACTGGGCATCAATGTAATGTGGGGATTGCATGGCCAAGTACTGGTCCAGTCTCCAAATATGTCAACAGACATGTGAATAAATATCTTTCAATCACACAGATGTCAGTTGTCCATGATCAATCCAGTATAGCAGTCTCGTAAAATGTAGGAGCAGTGATTCCACCAAAAGGTACACCCAGGGAAATGATACAAATGTCAATGTTTTATTGTGATCCTGATAGGCAGTGAGAGGACTGGGTATGTGGGGACCAGCTGTGCCCCCATCGCTCCAATACACCAATCTAGCAATATCCCAAATTAGCCCCACATCCATGAAGGAAATAGGATTGTTTTTAAATAGGCAAAGTCTGTTGCAGGCCACAAGTAGTATCAGCCTTAACAAATGCTGAAAGAAAAGCTCATGGCATATCTACTCACACACCCTACAGGCTGGACGAAGCCTGTTGTGAATGTGCACATGGCATTTCACATCCCAAGAGGGTGCTGACCATATACACATTGACGAAGATATGTAAGGGCACATGTCTACCAGCCACTAATTGAACCACAATGTCTGCCTCACTGAAGTAGAGTTGGCAATAGGGACTCACCCCAAAGTGTAAGGCGTCAGTCAGCCCCTTCCTGTGGACAAACAATGCTTACTGACTTTGGAACCCTCACATGGTGTGACCACTGTGAGTGGGTAGAGCAATGTGACAAGGGATGCGTGGTGCTCTGCACTGAGCATATAGTAAGAAGCAGTGCCACCATTTCAAGGGTGGCATCACTATGAGGCAAAAGGTAACAGCTGTCAGAATATGCCATGACACTGGCACACGAGTGAGCAATGCAACATTTCACCTTTTGTGGCCAGCAGAACTGTGTGCATGCCCAAAAACGTGTAAGGTGACAAATTCATGACTTCACAACTTCAGAGATTCACAAAAGGCATATAGGAGAAGTCAAGTCAGTACATCTAAGTGTACTACTCCTAAATGCCTGTTGTGAATACCATAAAACCTGAACTCATGAGTTACTCTCAGATGACTGCTTTGTGAATCCGGACCACTGTTCTGCCATATGCATTTCCCAATGGACACACAGAAAGACTACTACTTGCATGGCACTGAGTTTCTGCCTCCATGCACAGGAACATATCATTCAAAAGAATCTGACACACTCGCATGACACAGCAAGTGTGACAAGGTCTGTGCAATGTAGATGGACTCTGCGCAAGGAGCATGTGAGATGCAGCGCTATGATGCAATCTGTGGTACTCGGCGCATACATCCATCTCCATGATGGATAACAGTAGCTACTACAATATCCTTTCAGTGCCATGTCCCTACCTTGTGTTGTAAATGCACAACAATGTGCTGGCCAACTCTGTGAGTCACACTTAAGATGTATAACTTCCCAGACGACTGCCCCTAGACTAGGCCATAAATACTACTTGCCACCCTGTTACCCAGCAAGTTTACTGTGCTTACAACTAAGGTATCGTGACACAATCCATCCTGCTAAGTTACATGTCATGACCACACTTACACATTCAACGGAGAGTCCATTGATGATATGAGTTGCACACAAGGCAAAAATACACAGTCCACCACATCACCCCTGACATAAGTGCAAGCCAAAATCCAAACTATTAACCATTTATTGCAAAAATTTAAAAATTCACCTATCTTACACTAACTACATTCATTACTACTACTAATCTAAAATAAACTAACTTGAATTGAGAGAAAAAGTACCTAAACTATCTACCCTAACTATTCCTAAACACGCAAAACATATCTAAGACATCAACCCCCCTCCCACCCTTAAGGCACATCACGACACAGGACAAAGACAACTAAGCTATACATGAACTAACTACACATTTAACCTACATAAAGATATATTTTTTTGTATTTTTTTAATGTTTTTTTATCAAAAAAGACATCAACCCCCCACCCAAAGGAAACGGAAACTTATCCCCAAATAATATACAATATTAAAACACTAAAACTAGCTTAAAATCTAACACTAACTATACCTACACTAAAACTACACTACCTAACACTAATATAACTTACCTAACACTACCTAAAATACTTGTGCAAACATTGGGGGAAGGGAGAAGAGGGGGATGGGGCACAACATGTCCAGAGATAATGGGAGTCCCAGGTGTTTTTAATGTCCTCAAGGTGCCTTGTCTGCTCTGCCATTTCCCGCCTCATCTCGGCCAGAATGACGTTGTTGTCCATTATGAGCCTGCAGTGCCAGACAGTAAATGGAATTGCCTGATCTGCAAGGCCAGGTGGGATTGTCACTTGGGTGGGTGTTGTTGTAGGGGGATGGGACACTGACTGTCCACGTTGGGACCCACCACTGACGCCAGAGGGGCCTGGGGTGGCCTGTGTGCCACTGCCCTTTCCACGTGTTGCCACATTGGTCACAGCTTTCCACTTTCCTGCCGCACGGTCCTCCTAGTACCTCCGCGCCATGTTGCGGTACCCTTTAGCAACCTTCTTAATATGCTTGCACTGCTCCTTCCTCACCTGGAATGCGTGTGACTCAGCTGGCGTCATGTTGTCTGTAAAATGTGAACAATGGGAAATTGTGAGTCCTTTAGACTATGTCAATGTTCTCCATTCAAATATATAATACAAGATCACCTCAACATGGGAGCCCACACTGTAGCGTAACTATGTGAAGTCAAAGAGTGACGTGGACAATTAAAATTAGAATCCTGGATCACTGACTACATGCTGTGGAGACTGACATGACAGTGCATGGCATGGGACATGTTCTGTCACTAACAAATTACACTGACAGTGTCAAATGATGTTGCCATGACATTCCATGACTGAGGGTGACATGTACAAGCGATCGGAGGAGGGAGGCATTATCCCTCGGTGCGTAGCACCACCCTCATCCTCTCCTGTGACACAGTGCTGCATCATATGTACAAAGCTCATGTGCAGCCCTGTGTGTCCCACAGCAACTGTGTGCAGTTCATCTAGTCAGCGCTAAAACAGGCACTCTTGCACAAGAGTGCAAGGGTGTCTGTGTGCAGGGGGGCTTGTCAATGTGTAGGAAGGTTACCCTACCTGCACAGGAGCAATCTGGGGACAGCCCTACTCACACTTTTATCTGTGCTGCATAATGCAGCACACATGTAAACAGGTTGGGTGTCTGAACACTGACTTGTACATGAAGCGCTGTCCCTCTCTCCACCACTACTCCACAATAGGTGACGCGTTGCAGCTAGGAAGGGGGAAACATCCTTTCCTCAAAATGGTTACTCATGCATGTCTTGGATCCACTAATATTACTCCGTAGTGAAGCAAAATATGCAGCCCTTTAAAACACACACTGTCACAATTAACCCTGGGCAAAGCACTACGCTACGCTCGCGTAGTTTGCGAAGTTTGCGCTACTTCGCACAACGCGAATTGCACGTAGCACAGTGCAAACACGCGTAGCGTAGTGCAGCAGTCATTTTTTGCTTGCTCGCGGTCCTCAACGTCAACCGCGAGCGCGAGCAAGCAAAATGACATCCCGGCGAGACTTTTTCCTCGTTCGCGATCAGCAACATCAAGTTGCCGATCGCGAACGTGGAAAATAAACCTCCCGGCGAGATTCTCAACGCGGGGAGGTCAGGTTTCTCATTGCGAGTGGTCGCGTATGCTCGCGACCGCTCGCGATGAGAAACTACCAGTCCGCGTTGAGAAAGCTGCCGCTCGAGTAAAAATCTACTCGAGCGGCAGTAAAAGACAGCTAACAATAAGAGGAGTACAACCTGGAGACACAGTGAAGTCTCCAAAGTATTGGGATAAAGGGCACAAGAGAGGAAATATCCTTTCTTAAGAAGACCCCTCACTCACCAACCTAGTTGGTGACATGCTTCATCATCGGGGTCCCACCCGAATGGCCGAATGCCATCCGGGTGTGCTTCGACACCTGATTACAGTGGAGCAGGTTTATTTTCTGTGTAGGTGAATGAAATAGTGATTTAAAAATTGGCCAAATATTACTCAAAATTAGTATTTTTAATAATAGAGCACCTGGACAATATTAAAAAGAATTATAAGACACCCTTTTTGGTTAAATTGACCAACTGGTATCTTTAGGTAAAAAGTGCAAAAAGTGCGAAAAGAAGGTCTACATGTTTCAACCTAATGTCGATATTACTAGGTTTTCGTCAGGACCAAGAGTACGTGACCCGGGTGGTCTACACACGCTAAGGTGTATCCTGCCCTTGATCACTGCTACCTAACTCTGTACTCACAGTTAGGAGACCTTTCATCCTAGTAGTTGAAAGGAAAGAATCTGAAAGAACAAAAATGTACAATCACAGACAAACAACACATAAAAATATAGCGAAGATTCTCCAAAGTTAAGTGCTCAAAAATATCCCAAATGCGAGTAATGAAAAAAGCGTTAAAAAGTACACATTTAGTGAACATCTGTCGCCAAAATTCAGAGACAGTATATGGCAATGTGCACATGCATTTCAGTGAAAAATTAAAGAAAAAGTATCAGCCATTCACGACATTCGATCCAGTTGTTTCTATTTACACTCTGGCTGGCAGTACTTATCACGAAATGCAAACAAAAATAAAAATAATAATAATGATAATAAAACAAACTTGAATAAACGCGGACAACAACTAGAAAGAATGGGACTATCACGCTACTTGTGATTATTATTTAAGGAGTGAGTGTCTACGCTCGCATTACATAGATAAGGACATACTTAGTGTAATTTTGATATTAATAAAATCGAGCGTATCATGATAAATTACAGCAATGTCAAGAGCTTACTATGTAACGCATGATTGCGTGCCTCATGGGAAAGGGGTCATGGTGCTGGCTCAGTCGCGTGATCTGGAAAAATGAGCGTTATGAGGTAAATGACCAGAAAAGAGGAAAGTAAGCGGAGCCCACCCGCGTTGAGAATGGAGTACTTACAGCGAGTCACCAGTCACCGGCTGCTATGCCTATACTAAAGACCTGCCACCGCTCCCGAGGATTCTCAAAACAGAACGTCCTCGTTAGGTAAATGCTGGGCGCTTCCGGGTTCAGGCGTGGTGACGTGGTCACATGACCAACGTCAGTACGTAACGGGGCGTGTTACTAAAAACCTTCGATAGTAAGTAGGGGCCGCTGAAGCGCATTCAATTGTTTAAAAGCGTTGGGATCCCTTGAAAGGAGGTGCAAGAAAAGTTTAATGAGCCGACAGGGGAATAATGAAAAAAGGGCGCATAAATCCATTAAGTATGTCTAATGGGGATTCCCTCTATTTATAAAACGAATCCACAAATAGTCGGTGACTACCTCAAAAGGCACGCATACACTCGTTATTTAACAGAAAGAAAGTGTGTTGTGCATGCATTCAGTGAAATACCTAGAGAATTTCAGAACTATCACTAGTGCAAGCATGCATGCATATAGGCAGCAATAATCAACAGGAGTAGTGACCTACATTAATGTTGACAGTAGTCATTATTTTTCAAAAGGAAATGTATGTATAACATAACACATGGACTTATTTCAAAAGGACCGAATTCCAAGGAATATTATCGTTCAATCCTTCTTTATGGGTGGATAGCCTATATATCCATCGTTGTTCCTTTTCGAATAGGCGTTGTTGTATTTTTACTCCTGTTTTTACCTGTTCGATTATAGTCCATTTCATGTCATTGGTTGTATGGTTCATTTGAAGGAAGTGTTCAGTGAGTTTTGTTATACTTTTTTACACCTGATAGTGCTTCGATGTTCACAGATTCTTTGTTTTATTTTCCTGCAAGTCATGCCCACATATGCAAGATTACAGGGGCACTTTATCAGATAGACCACATTGGTACTGTTACAATTCGTGTGTACTCGTTGGTACCATACTTTTCCTGGTTCTAATACAAGTGTTTTGGTGTTACTAGTCAGATGACAAACACTACAATTTCCACACTGATAATGTCCTACGATATTAGGTAGGCCCCATGCCATGGTTACAGTTGGTGTCATTTCTTGTCTGTTCTCCTTTGGGCGTGTATTGACAAGGGAGTCCTTTAAGCTTCTTGCTTTCTTGAAAGAAAAGAGTGGTTTTTCCCAGTGCAAATTCCCAGTGTTAATGATAGACCAGTGCTTATTGATAGATTTGGTCATTTGATTAGAGGCTGTGCTGTAAGTTGTTACACATGTCAGTGGTATCTCCTCGTTCTTCTGTGTTCTATCTTCCAGAAGTGCCTCCCTTGGTTGGTTGCGAGCTCTTTTTTGGCATTTATTGAGAATCCCGTTAGGATAGCCTCTGTATGAAAGCTTCATAGTGAGGTCTTTTGCTTGATTATGGTAGTCGGTAGTTTTACTACAATTACGCCGTAACCTCAGATATTGGCCATATGGTAAGTTTTCCCTCAACGGTCTAGGATGGAAGCTCTCAAATCTCAGTAAGTTGTTCCTCGCACTAGGTTTGTGGTAAGTTTTTGTCTCTAGGTGACCGTTCTCCTTGGTGATTGTTACATCCAGGAAAATCATAGTATTGGGGTCCATAATATGGGTGAACCTCAGATTATGGTCACATGAATTGATCCATATTGTAAATTCTTTTAGTGTCTCGATCGGTCCCTGCCAGATGGCTAGGACATCGTCGATATATCTTTTCCAGAAGATGATATTCGAGAGAAAGGGATTCCGGCTATTCAATATGAATCTTTTTCAAAATCGAATACATAAAGCCCTGCCACACTAGGAGCAAAAATGCTCCCCATTGAAGTGCTCCCTGTCTGGAGGTATAAGGTTCCCTCATATTCAAAATAGTTTTTCTTCAAGGCTAATTTGGCACATTCCAAGATAAAGGATTTGGGTGTCCTGTGTGTCCAGATGATTTCATGCAGGGCTTTTTAAGTACTTCCAGTGTGTCGTCTTGTGGGATGCTGGTGTACAGACTTTCAATATCGAGGCTTACTAGGATGGTATCCTCATCCACTGTGATGTCTTTAAGAAATTTGAGGAGACATTTGGTATCTTGTAGGTAGGTGGTGGTTTTTTGCACCAAGGGTTTCAAGAAAAAGTCACAAAGCGTGACAGTGGTTCAAGTAAAGAACCTATACCTGACACTATGGGTCTGCCAGGAGGGGGAATTTTATTTTTGTGCATTTTGGGCAAGATGTAAAAATATGGAATTTTTCCCTCACAATTGCAGAGAAACATTGCTTCTTGTTTCGAAATATGCCCCATTGTTTCAGCGTAGTCCACAAGGGTTCTAATTTCTTGTTTGAGTTCATTAGTCGGATCGACTTGTAGTGGGCTATAGTTCCTAACATCAGACAACTGCCTTTGGCACTCTGCATGGTAAGTCTCCTTGTCTAGAATCACCACACCACCTCCTTTATCTGCCGGTTTGATCACAATGCTATCACAAGTCTTCAGAGATATCTCAAGTATCTCAAGTATCGATTCAACCGGGAGTAGTGGCTCCAGTACAGGAAGTGGTAGACAGAGACAAAGAGGGAAAAACAGAACCCAGAACAATTGGCCTATATATAATTCACATGTACCACTCGGGTTCCAAGGTCCATACAACCATCAGCAACCCTACCCAATGTATGGGTGGCAACCACCATACCCACCACCACTTTTTCCGCCCAACAGTTTTAGGCCCCTTTTTTAGGCAGGGGCAGGAGGGGAAGAGGAAGAAGAAAGGGCCCAAACCAAGTACATTGGGAGGAAGAGGACCCTGTAGGCAGTTACACACGGAGCAAGACACGGGATCCACAAGCAGGGACGAGCAACAACAGAATCTAGTTACTAATCTTGCTACCAGGCCTCTATCAACGATGGAAGAAAAAGTCCTGAACAAAGGCTTAGGTTTTGTCCCTACAACACGCCTTGATAAATTTCAACTTCATTGCGAATTGGCAGGCTTTTTCAGGAAACTGAGATTGAAAGCTTTTTTTGAAAAACAGGGCGCAACAACACCTACAGAAGACCCAAATGAAACCGGACTACGAGTAAAGTCCACTTACATTCCCCTCCACATGCTATCCCAGTAGAGATATCAGCATTTGAACAGGCTGTCTTCAAGGACATTGAGAACATAAGTCCCAAACAACCTTTTCAAAATATGAGCAAAGAGGAGAATCTGGCCTTAGAAACTCTGAAGACTTGTGATAGCATTGTGATCAAACCGGCAGATAAAGGAGGTGGTGTGGTGATTCTAGACAAGGAGACTTACCATGCAGAGTGCCAAAGGCAGTTGTCTGATGTTAGGAACTATAGCCCACTACAAGTCGATCCGACTAATGAACTCAAACAAGAAATTAGAACCCTTGTGGACTACGCTGAAACAATGGGGCATATTTCGAAACAAGAAGCAATGTTTCTCTGCAATTGTGAGGGAAAAATTCCATATTTTTACATCTTGCCCAAAATGCACAAAAATAAAATTCCCCCTCCTGGCAGACCCATAGTGTCAGGTATAGGTTCTTTACTTGAACCACTGTCACGCTTTTGTGACTTTTTCTTGAAACCCTTGGTGCAAAAAACCACCACCTACCTACAAGATACCAAATGTCTCCTCAAATTTCTTAAAGACATCACAGTGGATGAGGATACCATCCTAGTAAGCCTCGATATTGAAAGTCTGTACACCAGCATCCCACAAGACGACACACTGGAAGTACTTAAAAAGCCCTGCATGAAATCATCTGGACACACAGGACACCCAAATCCTTTATCTTGGAATGTGCCAAATTAGCCTTGAAGAAAAACTATTTTGAATATGAGGGAACCTTATACCTCCAGACAGGGGGCACTTCAATGGGGAGCATTTTTGCTCCTAGTGTGGCAGGGCTTTATGTATTCGATTTTGAAAAAGATTCATATTGAATAGCCGGAATCCCTTTCTCTCGAATATCATCTTCTGGAAAAGATATATCGACGATGTCCTAGCCATCTGGCAGGGACCGATCGAGACACTAAAAGAATTTACAATATGGATCAATTCATGTGACCATAATCTGAGGTTCACCCATATTATGGACCCCAATACTATGATTTTCCTGGATGTAACAATCACCAAGGAGAACGGTCACCTAGAGACAAAAACTTACCACAAACCTAGTGCGAGGAACAACTTACTGAGATTTGAGAGCTTCCATCCTAGACCGTTGAGGGAAAACTTACCATATGGCCAATATCTGAGGTTACGGCGTAATTGTAGTAAAACTACCGACTACCATAATCAAGCAAAAGACCTCACTATGAAGCTTTCATACAGAGGCTATCCTAACGGGATTCTCAATAAATGCCAAAAAGAGCTCGCAACCAACCAAGGGAGGCACTTCTGGAAGATAGAACACAGAAGAACGAGGAGATACCACTGACATGTGTAACAACTTACAGCACAGCCTCTAATCAAATGACCAAATCTATCAATAAGCACTGGTCTATCATTAACACTGGGAATTTGCACTGGGAAAAACCACTCTTTTCTTTCAAGAAAGCAAGAAGCTTAAAGGACTCCCTTGTCAATACACGCCCAAAGGAGAACAGACAAGAAATGACACCAACTGTAACCATGGCATGGGGCCTACCTAATATCGTAGGACATTATCAGTGTGGAAATTGTAGTGTTTGTCATCTGACTAGTAACACCAAAACACTTGTATTAGAACCAGGAAAAGTATGGTACCAACGAGTACACACGAATTGTAACAGTACCAATGTGGTCTATCTGATAAAGTGCCCCTGTAATCTTGCATATGTGGGCATGACTTGCAGGAAAATAAAACAAAGAATCTGTGAACATCGAAGCACTATCAGGTGTAAAAAAGTATAACAAAACTCACTGAACACTTCCTTCAAATGAACCATACAACCAATGACATGAAATGGACTATAATCGAACAGGTAAAAACAGGAGTAAAAATACAACAACGCCTATTCGAAAAGGAACAACGATGGATATATAGGCTATCCACCCATAAAGAAGGATTGAACGATAATATTCCTTGGAATTCGGTCCTTTTGAAATAAGTCCATGTGTTATGTTATACATACATTTCCTTTTGAAAAATAATGACTACTGTCAACATTAATGTAGGTCACTACTCCTGTTGATTATTGCTGCCTATATGCATGCATGCTTGCACTAGTGATAGTTCTGAAATTCTCTAGGTATTTCACTGAATGCATGCACAACACACTTTCTTTCTGTTAAATAACGAGTGTATGCGTGCCTTTTGAGGTAGTCACCGACTATTTGTGGATTCGTTTTATAAATAGAGGGAATCCCCATTAGACATACTTAATGGATTTATGCGCCCTTTTTTCATTATTCCCCTGTCGGCTCATTAAACTTTTCTTGCACCTCCTTTCAAGGGATCCCAACGCTTTTAAACAATTGAATGCGCTTCAGCGGCCCCTACTTACTATCGAAGGTTTTTAGTAACACGCCCCCGTTACGTACTGACGTTGGTCATGTGACCACGTCACCACGCCTGAACCCGGAAGCGCCCAGCATTTACCTAACGAGGACGTTCTGTTTTGAGAATCCTCGGGAGCGGTGGCAGGTCTTTAGTATAGGCATAGCAGCCGGTGACTGGTGACTCGCTGTAAGTACTCCATTCTCAACGCGGGTGGGCTCCGCTTACTTTCCTCTTTTCTGGTCATTTACCTCATAACGCTCATTTTTCCAGATCACGCGACTGAGCCAGCACCATGACCCCTTTCCCATGAGGCACGCAATCATGCGTTACATAGTAAGCTCTTGACATTGCTGTAATTTATCATGATACGCTCGATTTTATTAATATCAAAATTACACTAAGTATGTCCTTATCTATGTAATGCGAGCGTAGACACTCACTCCTTAAATAATAATCACAAGTAGCGTGATAGTCCCATTCTTTCTAGTTGTTGTCCGCGTTTATTCAAGTTTGTTTTATTATCATTATTATTATTTTTATTTTTGTTTGCATTTCGTGATAAGTACTGCCAGCCAGAGTGTAAATAGAAACAACTGGATCGAATGTCGTGAATGGCTGATACTTTTTCTTTAATTTTTCACTGAAATGCATGTGCACATTGCCATATACTGTCTCTGAATTTTGGCGACAGATGTTCACTAAATGTGTACTTTTTAACGCTTTTTTCATTACTCGCATTTGGGATATTTTTGAGCACTTAACTTTGGAGAATCTTCGCTATATTTTTATGTGTTGTTTGTCTGTGATTGTACATTTTTGTTCTTTCAGATTCTTTCCTTTCAACTACTAGGATGAAAGGTCTCCTAACTGTGAGTACAGAGTTAGGTAGCAGTGATCAAGGGCAGGATACACCTTAGCGTGTGTAGACCACCCGGGTCACGTACTCTTGGTCCTGACGAAAACCTAGTAATATCGACATTAGGTTGAAACATGTAGACCTTCTTTTTCGCACTTTTTGCACTTTTTTACCTAAAGATACCAGTTGGTCAATTTAACCAAAAAGGGTGTCTTATAATTCTTTTTAATATTGTCCAGGTGCTCTATTATTAAAAATACTAATTTTGAGTAATATTTGGCCAATTTTTAAATCACTATTTCATTCACCTACACAGAAAATAAACCTGCTCCACTGTAATCAGGTGTCGAAGCACACCCGGATGGCATTCGGCCATTCGGGTGGGACCCCGATGATGAAGCATGTCACCAACTAGGTTGGTGAGTGAGGGGTCTTCTTAAGAAAGGATATTTCCTCTCTTGTGCCCTTTATCCCAATACTTTGGAGACTTCACTGTGTCTCCAGGTTGTACTCCTCTTATTGTTTGTTTACGTAATTTAAAGGGGATCAGGAGTATACCCCTCCACTTTTTGTGGTTATCCCTTTCTCTCTCTTGTGTTTTTGAATATCAGGCAGCGCACAGCTGTGAGAGTTCTCTTACTTAGAATATAACCTGAAAAATTACCCGTAAATTATGGGGGAGAATCAGGGACTATCTTATTCCACCGAGGAGGTGGATGCAATTCTAGGTGATCTTACTATATTTGCTGACGCCGGCATTGCACAGACGATATCACAAACTACCGATTGGGAAAAACTAACGGAAATGAAAAGAAACCGGATAAGGACTATATTACATGGGACTATCTTAAAAGAATACCTTAAAAACAACATGGCACCGAAAGGCCTTCTAGTCACTAATGCCCCACGCATCTTCTTAGAGGACCCAGTTTTTAGAAAAGACTGGGCCCAGATTGCATGGCATTGCACTCGTGACTGGATAGTACTGATCTTAAAAACTGCCTTACGCCTCTCAGAAAAAATACTGGTTGATATTCAATTGACAGAAGGTCAAATTAAAACTACCATTTCTGGTTACAAGAAAAGACTTGATGAACTAAATAAGGAGATAAATGAGTATAAGGATAATCTCACCCAACAAAAAGTACAGAAGTTTCAAAAAGATCTCAAACGATTCTCATATGTCAAGACTTATCCGTACTCGGATCCAGACTACGTATCCTCAATAAAATCTGATCAGGATTCAGATATCTCAAGTATCGATTCAACCGGGAGTAGTGGCTCCAGTACAGGAAGTGGTAGACAGAGACAAAGAGGGAAAAACAGAACCCAGAACAATTGGCCTATATATAATTCACATGTACCACTCGGGTTCCAAGGTCCATACAACCATCAGCAACCCTACCCAATGTATGGGTGGCAACCACCATACCCACCACCACTTTTTCCGCCCAACAGTTTTAGGCCCCCTTTTTAGGCAGGGGCAGGAGGGGAAGAGGAAGAAGAAAGGGCCCAAACCAAGTACATTGGGAGGAAGAGGACCCTGTAGGCAGTTACACACGGAGCAAGACACGGGATCCACAAGCAGGGACGAGCAACAACAGAATCTAGTTACTAATCTTGCTACCAGGCCTCTATCAACGATGGAAGAAAAAGTCCTGAACAAAGGCTTAGGTTTTGTCCCTACAACACGCCTTGATAAATTTCAACTTCATTGCGAATTGGCAGGCTTTTTCAGGAAACTGAGATTGAAAGCTTTTTTGAAAAACAGGGCGCAACAACACCTACAGAAGACCCAAATGAAACCGGACTACGAGTAAAGTCCACTTACATTCCCCCTCCACATGCTATCCCAGTAGAGATATCAGCATTTGAACAGGCTGTCTTCAAGGACATTGAGAACATAAGTCCCAAACAACCTTTTCAAAATATGAGCAAAGAGGAGAATCTGGCCTTAGAAACTCTGAAGACTTGTGATAGCATTGTGATCAAACCGGCAGATAAAGGAGGTGGTGTGGTGATTCTAGACAAGGAGACTTACCATGCAGAGTGCCAAAGGCAGTTGTCTGATGTTAGGAACTATAGCCCACTACAAGTCGATCCGACTAATGAACTCAAACAAGAAATTAGAACCCTTGTGGACTACGCTGAAACAATGGGGCATATTTCGAAACAAGAAGCAATGTTTCTCTGCAATTGTGAGGGAAAAATTCCATATTTTTACATCTTGCCCAAAATGCACAAAAATAAAATTCCCCCTCCTGGCAGACCCATAGTGTCAGGTATAGGTTCTTTACTTGAACCACTGTCACGCTTTTGTGACTTTTTCTTGAAACCCTTGGTGCAAAAAACCACCACCTACCTACAAGATACCAAATGTCTCCTCAAATTTCTTAAAGACATCACAGTGGATGAGGATACCATCCTAGTAAGCCTCGATATTGAAAGTCTGTACACCAGCATCCCACAAGACGACACACTGGAAGTACTTAAAAAGCCCTGCATGAAATCATCTGGACACACAGGACACCCAAATCCTTTATCTTGGAATGTGCCAAATTAGCCTTGAAGAAAAACTATTTTGAATATGAGGGAACCTTATACCTCCAGACAGGGGGCACTTCAATGGGGAGCATTTTTGCTCCTAGTGTGGCAGGGCTTTATGTATTCGATTTTGAAAAAAGATTCATATTGAATAGCCGGAATCCCTTTCTCTCGAATATCATCTTCTGGAAAAGATATATCGACGATGTCCTAGCCATCTGGCAGGGACCGATCGAGACACTAAAAGAATTTACAATATGGATCAATTCATGTGACCATAATCTGAGGTTCACCCATATTATGGACCCCAATACTATGATTTTCCTGGATGTAACAATCACCAAGGAGAACGGTCACCTAGAGACAAAAACTTACCACAAACCTAGTGCGAGGAACAACTTACTGAGATTTGAGAGCTTCCATCCTAGACCGTTGAGGGAAAACTTACCATATGGCCAATATCTGAGGTTACGGCGTAATTGTAGTAAAACTACCGACTACCATAATCAAGCAAAAGACCTCACTATGAAGCTTTCATACAGAGGCTATCCTAACGGGATTCTCAATAAATGCCAAAAAAGAGCTCGCAACCAACCAAGGGAGGCACTTCTGGAAGATAGAACACAGAAGAACGAGGAGATACCACTGACATGTGTAACAACTTACAGCACAGCCTCTAATCAAATGACCAAATCTATCAATAAGCACTGGTCTATCATTAACACTGGGAATTTGCACTGGGAAAAACCACTCTTTTCTTTCAAGAAAGCAAGAAGCTTAAAGGACTCCCTTGTCAATACACGCCCAAAGGAGAACAGACAAGAAATGACACCAACTGTAACCATGGCATGGGGCCTACCTAATATCGTAGGACATTATCAGTGTGGAAATTGTAGTGTTTGTCATCTGACTAGTAACACCAAAACACTTGTATTAGAACCAGGAAAAGTATGGTACCAACGAGTACACACGAATTGTAACAGTACCAATGTGGTCTATCTGATAAAGTGCCCCTGTAATCTTGCATATGTGGGCATGACTTGCAGGAAAATAAAACAAAGAATCTGTGAACATCGAAGCACTATCAGGTGTAAAAAAGTATAACAAAACTCACTGAACACTTCCTTCAAATGAACCATACAACCAATGACATGAAATGGACTATAATCGAACAGGTAAAAACAGGAGTAAAAATACAACAACGCCTATTCGAAAAGGAACAACGATGGATATATAGGCTATCCACCCATAAAGAAGGATTGAACGATAATATTCCTTGGAATTCGGTCCTTTTGAAATAAGTCCATGTGTTATGTTATACATACATTTCCTTTTGAAA
Source organism: Calotriton arnoldi (assembly GCA_963921515.1). NCBI lineage: Eukaryota > Metazoa > Chordata > Amphibia > Caudata > Salamandridae > Calotriton > Calotriton arnoldi. Next base: position 4,409,685 of record CAWUFW010000233.1, on the reverse strand, counting down.
AATAATGACTACTGTCAACATTAATGTAGGTCACTACTCCTGTTGATTATTGCTGCCTATATGCATGCATGCTTGCACTAGTGATAGTTCTGAAATTCTCTAGGTATTTCACTGAATGCATGCACAACACACTTTCTTTCTGTTAAATAACGAGTGTATGCGTGCCTTTTGAGGTAGTCACCGACTATTTGTGGATTCGTTTTATAAATAGAGGGAATCCCCATTAGACATACTTAATGGATTTATGCGCCCTTTTTTCATTATTCCCCTGTCGGCTCATTAAACTTTTCTTGCACCTCCTTTCAAGGGATCCCAACGCTTTTAAACAATTGAATGCGCTTCAGCGGCCCCTACTTACTATCGAAGGTTTTTAGTAACACGCCCCCGTTACGTACTGACGTTGGTCATGTGACCACGTCACCACGCCTGAACCCGGAAGCGCCCAGCATTTACCTAACGAGGACGTTCTGTTTTGAGAATCCTCGGGGAGCGGTGGCAGGTCTTTAGTATAGGCATAGCAGCCGGTGACTGGTGACTCGCTGTAAGTACTCCATTCTCAACGCGGGTGGGCTCCGCTTACTTTCCTCTTTTCTGGTCATTTACCTCATAACGCTCATTTTTCCAGATCACGCGACTGAGCCAGCACCATGACCCCCTTTCCCATGAGGCACGCAATCATGCGTTACATAGTAAGCTCTTGACATTGCTGTAATTTATCATGATACGCTCGATTTTATTAATATCAAAATTACACTAAGTATGTCCTTATCTATGTAATGCGAGCGTAGACACTCACTCCTTAAATAATAATCACAAGTAGCGTGATAGTCCCATTCTTTCTAGTTGTTGTCCGCGTTTATTCAAGTTTGTTTTATTATCATTATTATTATTTTTATTTTTGTTTGCATTTCGTGATAAGTACTGCCAGCCAGAGTGTAAATAGAAACAACTGGATCGAATGTCGTGAATGGCTGATACTTTTTCTTTAATTTTTCACTGAAATGCATGTGCACATTGCCATATACTGTCTCTGAATTTTGGCGACAGATGTTCACTAAATGTGTACTTTTTAACGCTTTTTTCATTACTCGCATTTGGGATATTTTTGAGCACTTAACTTTGGAGAATCTTCGCTATATTTTTATGTGTTGTTTGTCTGTGATTGTACATTTTTGTTCTTTCAGATTCTTTCCTTTCAACTACTAGGATGAAAGGTCTCCTAACTGTGAGTACAGAGTTAGGTAGCAGTGATCAAGGGCAGGATACACCTTAGCGTGTGTAGACCACCCGGGTCACGTACTCTTGGTCCTGACGAAAACCTAGTAATATCGACATTAGGTTGAAACATGTAGACCTTCTTTTTCGCACTTTTTGCACTTTTTTACCTAAAGATACCAGTTGGTCAATTTAACCAAAAAGGGTGTCTTATAATTCTTTTTAATATTGTCCAGGTGCTCTATTATTAAAAATACTAATTTTGAGTAATATTTGGCCAATTTTTAAATCACTATTTCATTCACCTACACAGAAAATAAACCTGCTCCACTGTAATCAGGTGTCGAAGCACACCCGGATGGCATTCGGCCATTCGGGTGGGACCCCGATGATGAAGCATGTCACCAACTAGGTTGGTGAGTGAGGGGTCTTCTTAAGAAAGGATATTTCCTCTCTTGTGCCCTTTATCCCAATACTTTGGAGACTTCACTGTGTCTCCAGGTTGTACTCCTCTTATTGTTTGTTTACGTAATTTAAAGGGGATCAGGAGTATACCCCTCCACTTTTTGTGGTTATCCCTTTCTCTCTCTTGTGTTTTTGAGTAAAAGACAGCTCGCACTGTGCAAGATGCCGTTTTCAATGATTGCACAGTGCGGACAAGCATCCGGCACTGTGCAATCATTGCGAACAGTGCACTACGCAGTTCGCGTAGTGCTACGCGTAGCTCGCGTAGTGCGAACTGCACTTTGCGTAGCTTCGCGTAGCGCTACTTCGCGAACTACGCCCAGGCTTAGTCACAATGCATTCACCATTGTAACAGCACCCTGGAGTCATGATGGTTATAGTGTTGTTATGGGTATTCCTTTCTCACAGATAGCGTTCCCGAGGCCTGCATTTTTAAAAATATGGCACAGCAATACATGCTGAGCTAAAGCATGCGGGGTAAATGCATGCAGAGTAATGTCAACAATTGTGACAGAGGAGCACGTACACCTGATCCAGAGTTGGTCTGTGAATGATCCCAAGGAGACAGCTTGACAACACCATTGCAGTGGCCAAACATGCCAATGAGATTCATAGGGCCATCTTTGTTGGGTTTTCGTGGAACATGCCATTGATATGCTTGACTCCAAGCTGTGCACTGCCACTTTTGTGAAGCTGGTATGCAGCATACCTACGAAATTACAGTACAGACCTGTGTCTGAGCAGGCACGGCCTGAAAACCACTGCCTCCGGGTGCATGATGGGGCACACTTGCACAGTCATCTCAGTCAAGGATGTAAATGCATTCTATGTCTGATCATACTCATTGGCAACACCACTTACATGTCTCCTCTCCTATCAATGCGCTCTGTAATCCACATGCATGTGCTGTGGTGACAGAATCCATAGACCTTATTTCCATGTGTATCACATACTGGGGATGTGCAAAGTTACAACTGGGAGACAAATGCATTGCTCCACCTTCACTTACAGATTTGTACACACTTCTGACTTCCACAATACATCATCACACTGTAGTCATGGTACATGTGATACACACCCATACTGCATACTACAACGTAGCTCATTTGAGGCAGACATTCATCACACTGCACTGTGCCAATATATGATGTCCATACTCACCTGTGGCGTGTGGGTCCTGGAATCTGTCAATGTCCCCCCGTGTGATGATCGGTCGTCCAGCTGTGAGACAACAAAAGTAATTTGTGTTAGTATCAGAAGTTAAATCACACGTGTCACATTCATCATACAAATCATCACCATAACTGAAAATGCTACAGAACTGTAGTGTTGCGTTTCATGTTGGCTACATGATTGGGTCTACTTTGCCTGCCATTCACACAAGACCTGTGAATGCTGAGTCTGGCCAAACAAGACAATGATGCTAGCAAACATGCACATACTAGTTGTGTGACACATTCACAAGGACATCATTTTGAAACCCAAAATGATGTAATACATGATCAGTGTACAAATGCATCGCTGCCGATCGCACACAGCTGTTACAATAAAGTTGTTGTTGGTGTAAGTCACTCTGGGGATCTCCTATTTCATATGAGCATTTGTTCAGATCTCATAGATTGTCACACCGAGACTATGTACAAGGCCAGCGTAGCTAACGTAACTCAATTTATGAGGACAGCGTATTAACACTTCATTTTGGCCAGCTCACAGGTCACACAAACAATGCTTTGTATTGTTCATGTGCAGTTACCTTTCCTGTACACAAACAATATTTTCTTGCACCCATTTTTGCACAGGTGTGCCAGCTTTGGCACAACAGTGCTAAGTGTTGCTCCAGCGCAGTGGGTAGCACAAACTTGCAACCTATCATTGTCAACATCATATCGCCTTGTGTCTCTGATGTGCCAACATTATGTGTGAGCGCATTACGTCTCCCGCCTCACGGTTCTACATTTTTGCACTTGGACACCAGTGTGTTCCACACAGCATATTTTGTTTTTCGTTACAGTATTCATGTATATATATAGATTTTGAACTTACCACACTGTAGGCCACCGATGACTCCCACGTAGTCAAGGAGGTCACCCTCCCCGGCCAGGGTATCCTGCCAGCGGTGCTTCCACTGGCGCACAGTACGGTCAACTCCATTTACGCGCAGCATCTGTGCACGCACAAGCTCCCACCTCTGCTTGTGCACACTAACAAGGTATCCGGCGAGGATACGGCCTCCCCTCTCCACCATCAGGGGAAGGAAGAACTTAATCAGCCACAGGAAGCCCACCAAAGCCCCCTCGGACATCCTGCCCTCCCTGACCACACCCACCATCTCCCTGCACACACCTAACACCACTGCCAAAAATAAAGAAACCCGAGTTAATATTCCCAAAAACTACAAATAAATGTTGTTGTTTTTTTTTTCCCCCGTTCTTCCCAGCTCTGGGCTAACATGAAACATAAGAATTGATGGATTTTTAAAGTTTTTATGTCCCGTTTTATATTTTGTATACTGTTTATGGATGGAAATAAGAATGTTGATGCTTTTAAGATACTTTGTTATCGAATAAAGCTTTAGTACATACATACAAATAAATGTAACTACCCCAAGACAAACACCCGACAAGATTGAGCACAGGAGACAATAAAACACGTAAAAACAAGGACACCACACTTCACAGAGACACTCTCAACAGGACACAGGACACAGCAACACTCTCAAACCCTCAAATCTCCAGCACACACCACCAAACACCTCCAGCACTCTCCACAATCACCAGCAATGTGCTCAAAAGAGAAAGTAAAAGTGCACAGCACTCCTCCAGGAAACAGGAAGCATGCAGACATCACTTCCTGTGTGAATGCGGCCCGTTTTTCGACTTAGCGATGTAAATCTGCATGCAAAGAGGCTTTGGGGGAACATTTCGTATAGTTCAATGTGTCTAGCGATGTATTTTCCATCCTTGCTATGAAAAATACATCGCAAATTCGGAAATGTGGGCAGTTTTCCACGCTAAGTGCAACTTATCACACAGATTAACAGTCTTACCTGGAATTTCATTTCTTGGCACACAGAACACCATGAGAAGCTTGCATTGACCCCAAATGACATACTGAATTCCATAATTGACCCCAAATGACACCCTAAATTTCATAATTGACCCAAAATGACACCCTAAATTTCTTAATTGACCCCAAATGACACCCTAAAATTCAAAATTGACCCCAAATGACACCCTAAATTTCAAAATTGACCCAAAATGACACCCTAAATTTCATAATTGACCCAAAATGACACCCTGAATTTCTTAATTGACCCCAAATGACACCCTAAAATCCAAAATTGACCCGAAATGACACCCTAAATTTCAGAATTGACCCAAAATGACACCCTGAATTTCTTAATTGACCCCAAATGACACCCTAAATTTCATGATTGACCCCAAATGACACCCTAAAATTCAAAATTGACCCCAAATGACACCCTAAATCTCATAATTGGCCCAAAATGACACCCTAAATTTAATAATTTAACACAAATGACACCCTGATATTCATAGTTGTCCACTATTGAAGGGTGTGATTAGAGGCCCCATATGACACTCTGAACAGTAGATTTTCAAAACACATTTGACACCTTATCATGTCTAGTTTAGAACTTATGTCACAGTAAACAGCATCTCTGTTCAGAGGTGACAGATCCCCCATCATTTTATAATTGAGATATTGGGACCACTTAATGTTACACTTACACGTGTCAGAGTAATGTACTCATGCAGATGAGACACATGCACACAGGGTATGTGTGAAGTTAATTTTTTTAATATATACTGTGCTTGGGGTCATTTGGAACACATATATGATTTGTACGGACAGTCACGATGTGACGTGCTCATGTGAAGAAATTGTCTATGATTCTGCTCCTTCGTGCTGCTCCTGCTGCAGAAGCGGTGGGGTGTGCTCCATCTGCCTCATCTTCCTCATCATCCGGAGCATCGCCCGGTGCATCTGGCACTTGGATCCATGGGTCATTGGTGCGTACACATATATTGTGCAATACACAACATGCTATGATCATCTTGCACACTATTTCTGGGCTGTACAACAGTCTTCCACCTGCACCGGAAACGTGACTTTAGCATGCCAAATGTACGCTCCACAATGGCCCTGGTGCGTACATGTGCAGAATTATACTGCCTCTGGCCCTGGGTGATGGTGGCTCGCAGGGGTGTCATCATCCATGGGGTGAGTGCATATCCTTGGTCACCTGTAACATGTGATGGAGAGATGTGTCCATTAGTAGTTATGCATGCTGTGTGGGCAGTGTTAATAGTTTAGTGTTGTGTGATTGGTGCTACTTTGTAATTAATGTTTGCCATGTGTATCTTCTGGGCAATTGACCAGCATCAATGCAAATTACATTGCCTCACAGATGCTCGTACCTCCGCCCAAGCATATTCACTTGTGTGCGCTGTGCGGTTGCATTACTAGCACTCCAACAGTGCACCAATGTCAGGCCTGTCTGCACATGTCCGGAAGCCTGACACCTACACAAGCAGGGTCCCTGGCTCTCATAATGTCTAACGCTGCCACCCATCGGCACTACTCGCAGTCAACGCCAGGAGAACGTTTAGGTGCCAATGGGCCACACCAGCCACGGCTCACGTTCTGTTTGCAGCTGCCGCTAGACATTCCCCACCGCACAACACCTGCAGTTTCCGGTCCAGACCTGCCACAAGGCAACAGTCAGCGGCACCCTCAACTGCAGGGCCCACATAGGGCAGAAACACTTAGCATTCACCATCAATGTCATCATACGCCACGTCATCTACTCCATGGGCTACGTACTCAGCCATGATCAGAGACTCCACCTCACATACCACAAGTACTCAAAATCCATTACCCTGTGGCCGATGCTTGCTAACATCGAACTGAGCCAACTCTTCTCGACACTGCTCCACAAGGCAGGGCACACCTTTAACCCCATCTTCCCATGTGGAAACTGCGTCCACTTCAACTACACCACTCAACACCCATGGTGTGACCAGCACAGCGTACAGTTCCTCTTCATGAAACCCCATGACACACAAACCCACAGCAGGCGCCATATAGACTTACAGGAGCTGAGTGAACGAGGATCGGGTACATTCCACCATCAACAGCAACACCCACACCACTGCAGGCAACGCCAACAGCGCAGGCCAGATTTTTCAACCATGTATCTCCAACTGCACATGCACACTTGCCCCAATATGCAACTCCAACATACAGCCTGCTGTGAAAACCACTTCGTTCACATACAACATTGAAGATGACAGATGCATCTGCAGACGCCTGGAGTAGAACTTGAGCTACAGGGAGGGAAACATTGGACATCACCACCTACAAGGACACCTACCTCAGTCTCGCCCTCAACTAGGCACCCCCAAACACCAGACTGGGGCTCCAGGGAGGATTGCAGCAAGTTGCAACATGGATGTTCAACAGCTGGGGGGTGCTCTGCAAAGAGGGGACATTAGTCCTCATCCTCCTGACCACACCATCAGCATGGGGCAACACCTGGTGGGCCACCGCCTTTGCCAGCCCAACACACATCAACTCTAGATACCTAGCCATCGTACTCGACTCCTCCCTCTCCATGTACACACAGGTCTACGAAGTGGCCAGCAGCTGCTTCGACAGCCTCTGCATCCTACATGCTGCCTTCACATGGTTCCTACCCGCTGTCATGTTGGACAGTCAACAACGCTGTCATTGCCATCAGGCTGGACAGCGGAGACTCACTATATGCCCACTTGGACATGTCTGTGCTCTGCACAATCAAGACTGTCCAGCACACCACTGCCACACTCAGCCTTGTGCACATTCTTTCTTCATAGGTCGAGTGCCTACATTGCACATACTTGGTTGCCACCTCTCACAACATTTGCTAATGTGTAGCAGTGGGGCTATGCCTTTGGGGATGGTTTGTCTACATGGCTGACAACAGTTAACACAGTTACTTGTGTTGTGGTGTCTGGTAGGTGGGCATGTATATTGTGATGTTGAATGTGAGTTTGTAACGTGTGCATTCTCACAGTTGTGTGTTCCATGATTGTGGAGTTGAGGTGTGTGTTGTGTTCAGTTGGTACTTACCAACGAGCAGTGCATTTCCATATGTGGCATCCTCAAAGCGCTGATTGATGATGGACTGGCGGAAAATGTAGGAATCATGCACACTGCCTGGGAACTTGGCTTCGACATTGGTGAACAGGCCCCGGTGATCCACTATTGCCTGCACATTGATGGAATGTGTGTGCTTTCTGTTACTGTATATGTGCGCAATGTCGGCAGGAGGCACAAGTAGGACATGTGTGCAGTCAATTGCCCCAACACATGTGGGAAGCCAGCTATGGTGTAGAACCCTTGCTTGGTCTCCAGCTGTTCCTGCGCAGTATTGGGGAAGTGAAGGTGCTGGGTTATCAGGCTGATGATGCCATCCAAAACTGTTGTGAGGAACTTTGATAGGGCTGGCTGTGAGACTCCTCCGACTCTGGCAGTTGTTGGTTGGAAGGTACCAGAGACCAACAGGTGCAGCACAGCCAGCATCTTTGTTTGCAGAGGGATGTTGGTTATCCGCTGTGTTGGTGCTGTCAGCCTGTGGGCTATCTGTGTCAGGATTCGGAGGATGGCTGTCCTTTTGAGCCTGTAGTGGGCAATTACATCCTCTGGCGTTAGGTCTGGGAGGCTAATGCGTCGGCGATGGACACGCTGTCTTATTCTGCGCAGCCTCTGCAGTGGTCCTGGGTGAGGTGGCAGTGGCATTGGTTGTTGTGGCCTTCTTGGTGCTCCAAGCTGCATGATTAGTACCTCCATGGCATCAGTGGGTGTTCTGATGAGGCCCTGGGCTAGTCTCCCTTATTTTCAGCTATTTTTCCCATTTTTAAGACCTCCTTTTTTCTGGTCTTAAGTTCCTGCAGCTAACGGCCCTTAGCGGCAGTTTTTTTATCACATCGCCGGTCCGGGCCATCGTTGTGAATAGGGCGATGTGGTGCTTGCATGCATTTTTGCACGGGAACGCCTACATAGCATATCATTAGCGATAAGTATCGCTAACATGATAGGCGATGTTGTAAGCGGTTGCTAACGGCGGAAAACTGTCGCTAACGGATGTTAGCGACAGCTTGGGAATAGGAAGATAAAAATATCACCGCTTTTGCGGCAGAAAAGTGCCGCTAACGCGGCGATAAATGCTTGTGAATATGCCCCTCAGTGTTTCTAACAATACAAGGGCTTACTGGGGTCGCATGAGTTGTCAGGAGTTTTAAGTTGAAATCTATACTTTGGGGATAATGGCAACTCACAGAGATGGTGTGAGTAGTAAAATTAGAAGCTTGGAAAAATGCCTGTAAGAAAATAGCATATAATCAATAACAAAAATGTTCCCTCTACCATTAAAGGTGCATTTAAAGTCAGCATTGGGGATACATATTTCATTGCTAAAGGCAAGATCTTATTTGAACAATGTTTCATTAAGTTTGTCCATGTAGCTGGAGTGCTTAAAATGAAATGTAGCACAGCTGTGTATGTCCGTCAAACCACAGACCTTGCTCAGGAGGCAAAGATAGATATTGAAGTCACCACCTCAAAGAGTGATAACATCTTTCACACTACTATTACAAGTCATCCCCAACTCATGCTCAACCTGACCCAAGATAGTCTAGGGGTGGGCGGTGAACTCCGCTCCATCAGCAGTTTGCAGAGTTTGGCAATTCCACACTCCGCTGCGGGTGCGGAGTTCAGCAAAAAACTCTAATCCCGCCACGTGGCGGATTTTGCCCCCGCCGCCCTCCCCTAGTTGTGTACACGAGCAGTGTGTCTGCCTGAGGATGTGTGCACACAGACAGCGTGTTTACTATTGTGCAGTTGTTTCTCTTGTGTGCCTTGACAGTGTGATGTGTCTGTGTGTGCATGTCAGCAGCCAGTGTGGGATGGGTACACACCCACCATGCTGAGTGTATGCAGAGCATTGGTGTGTGTGCACAGTCATTGTGGGATGCGTCTCTCCAGCCGGTGTTGTGCGTGCATGTAGCCTTTGCACTGGAAGTGTGCGGCTAACATTGTGCAGACGTGTACACCTGTCAGTGTTTGTACTGCTGTTCTGTGATGTTGTGCTGAAGGGGGTGATATGGTACACATTTGCAGGTGTTTTTATATAATCTGTCTGTAAACAGTACTGTGCCTCCCCACCCTTTCAGACAGTCCTCCTTTCTGACAAGGGATCGGCTGGAAGGAAGGGTGGACAGGGCAGATAGGTGTGTCTCATCATGGTAGTTGGGGGGAGGGTGGGTAAGAGCGTGACGACAGCTGGGACAAAGAGCAGGGAGAGGAGAGACAACAAGGGAGAGAAACGAGGCAGGAAAGGACAATGGATAGACAACAGGCAGAAGGAGAGAGAACAGGCGCTGGGATAAAAAGAGACGGTGGGGAAAGAAAGGAGACAGTAGGCAACAAAAGAGAGCACGCAGGGTACAGAGGAGACATGCAGAGACAAGAACAGAGAAGAGGCAACAGGAGATATCACAGAAGGAGGGAGGACGGAGAGAGCAGTCAGATACAAGAGAGACAGCAGGGGTAGAGAAGAGAGGGCAGGGGAGAGAACACACAGAGCAGGGAGATACAAGAGAGACAGCACAGACAGAGAAGAGAGACAGCATGGGTAAAGAAGAGAGGTCAGGGAAGAGAATAGAGGCAGTAGGGACAGAAAGGAGCACAGAAGAGAGGGCAGGGAAGAGGACAGGCAGCGCAGGGAGATACAAGAGAGACAGCACAGATAAAGAGATGGCAGGAAAGAGAACAAAGAGCAAGTGAGAGACAGACACAGGTGAGAGAACAGGAGGAGCAGAGACGAGACAACAAAGAAGAGAACAGAGACAGCAGGAGCAGAGGTAAGCCAATGTGAGAAGAGACAACGGGGGAAAGAACTGAGACATGAGCCTCAGAGGAGATTGAGCGAGAGGAAAATAAGCAAGACTGAGAGAGACTGGGGTTTAAAACAATGAGAAGTGGAAGAGAGAGTCGGACAGCAGATGGAGAGGCAAAACAGAGAGTGCTGGTGACAACGCAGAGAAAGCAACAGAAAGCATGTGACACTGCAATGAGAAAACAGAGACACAACAGGGAGTGCAAGGCCAGGGGGAGAGCAGGGGGGAGACAACATAAGATGAGTGAAAGAGGACACCAATGTAGGGGTGGAACTGAAGACAAGCATGATATACCAGGAAAGTCTCTTGAGAATAAGCCTGTGTACGTCATTCTTTTTGGGGAGATTATGTAGTTTGGAAAGCACAGTTTATATGTGTTTCTTTTTGTTAATAACAATAGCAATTCATTACTTCCTCCTAGTTAGTATGAAACAAGTATCAGTGTGGCACGTAGGATATAAATAATGCAAATTCATTAATTCCGCTAACAGGAATGTGTCGTAGGAGAGAATGAGGTGTACCCTAGTCCTTCACTGACCCTCCCGTTCACCCTGGATTATCTTTAACCCCTTCCTGGCCGCCACTGCTTCAGTGCCTCTCACAGCTTTGCAGCCAGTGACAGGAACAACACTCCTGGCGCGAGTGCCTTGCATGCCCCCAGCCCCGTATCCAGTGGCACTTCCTGAATCCTTTCAAAGCTCCACTCTCATCCTCTAGGGCAGCACGCAAGCATTCCTATAATAACAATGTTAATCAATTGGTAGTATTGGGAAGTTCCCAAAACTGATACGTTACAAAAAGTCAAATAATGCGAAATATAGACAGCTAAACCACCCTTTGCTCTACCAGCTTTCATAGAGACTGCTGGTAAGTGTAAGGTCCTATATCCATTAATACGTATAGGATTTTTGTTTGTTTGTATTTTGCAGATTTATATAGCGCGAACTCGACCCGAAGGTATTGGAGCGCTTTACATGAGCACCGGTTACGTTACACAAGGACACATTCATTTATTTTTTTATTTTTATGTAGGCACAGGGGAGATTAAGTGATTTGTCCAGAATCACAGGATGTGGACGCAACCCCGAGGCTCGAACCTTGGTTTCCCAGCTCCAAAGTCGGCAATCTAGCCGTCAGAACACATCCTCTCTCCTTCTACACTCCAGGTCTCTTGTGGGCATAAAATCTGGAATTTGGCAACAAGGTTCACCCATTCCATGTTGTTAACCTTGCCACGTAACCCAGCCACGATCCAGAATAAAGTGCTGCATAATAAGGATTTAGTGTTTGGTTAGGGACTGAGAGTTAAATGTGAGCAATCGCCCAGATTATCACAGGGAGTGGTGGGGGAAAGAGTGGAATTATCCATGAGCAAAGATGAAGAGAATGCAGGAGCGAGACTTGGGTTGCCGTAAATGCTAGGGCAAGTGGTGATTAAGGTGGGGACTCATGAGATTTCTACCTTGAATCAGTCCAAATTAGCTAAAGAGGACAGCCTTTCTAGCGATTTGACATAGATACTGCAAAATGATGTACAGGGGTATGTCGGATTGGGATAGATAGATGGGGTGGACTTATGAACTGCTGGCTAAAGGAATTGGCTGATAGAAATAGCCAAGCGGCAACACTAAAACTTGGTGTAAGAAGGCTTGGGGGGGATCCGGTTCTAGACAAGATGGTCTTCACTAGCTGGGCGACTTGAAGGTCAGCACTACACAGTCCCCTGGCAGATCTTTTTTGCTCCTTCCCACCAATTTTACCCTTCTGGTCATTTCAAAGATGTCAAAGAGGGCACCTCCTAAGTTAGTTTTGTTACCCAGTCAATGAAGTGATTTGTTTCTCATAGCTTCCCAATTTTCAGATTCAGACCCACACAAAATTGGTACATTTGCTAGAATAACAACATATGGTGTGACTACAGGGGGTAAGTCTAGGGTCTCCCCCGTCCCTCCCACTTAACCACCAGTGACTATTTGATCGTGCAGAAAAAGGTGCCATGTGGGGAAGCGTAGGCAGGTTATTGCTACTTCTGGCTAAAATGAATGGGGTAGTATAATCTACCACTTGAGTATTTGCAGACGTTGGATTAGAGTCCCCAATGTTCATCCGAGATGTAGGACGAGCTTCCCTGCTGAGTGAAGTGTCTGGTACTGTCATAGTAGAAGCTTCGCTCATTCCAGGTTTGGGCTGCATTACAGCTGTAGATGTGTTAGAACTCAACAGTTCCAAACAGCTGGAGGTGACACTCTCCACGTGTGTCAGCCTAGAGGCGATGAATTCAAGAAGAGTTTACCATAGTTTGCAGGGCTTGGACTGAGTTAACCAAAGTTTTTAGATCTCCCCAAGATGGTATTACTCTGGGCTTTTTACTGCTGGATGTAGGGAGTTCCTTGGCCTGTAACTTTGATATTCCTGCATCCCCAGTTTGTTCAGGACAGTAACCTACACATGTGCTAGCCTTGAGTGCCCTCATCTGTTTTGTTGGAGGTTGAAGCCTAGAGTAAGATGGAGAGCGAACAGCAGACATGGAGCGTGAAGACCTGACCCCTCCTCAACCAATCAATCAATCAGGATTTATAAAGCGCAGCTAATCACCTGATAGGGTCTCCAGGCACTTGCAGGTCCCAGAGGCTTATTCGAACAGCCAGGTCTTGAGGTCCACTTGAAATTCCAGAAGTGAGGTGATGGTCAGGAGGTGCATGGGGAGGCTGTTCCAGGTCTTTGCTGCAATGTGGGGGAAGGAGCGTCCTTCACTTCTGCTTTGGTAGATGCGGGGAGTATGGGCATGTGAAAGGGACGCAGAGCATAGTCTTCTCGATGGTTGGTGGAAGTTCAGGCGGCGGTTAATGTGGGGAGATCCTTGGTTGTGTAGAGCTTAGTGTGCCTGGGTTAGCAGCTTGAATTGGCATCTCTTCTGTATGGGGAGCCAGTGGAATTTCCTGAGGTTGGGTGTGATGTGGGTTCGTCGGGGAAGGCCAAGAATGAGTCTGTCTGCGGCTTTCTGTATGGTCTGAAATCTCTGTAGGAGGCGTGCGGCAATTCCTATGTAGAGGCCGTGCTGTGGTCCAGTCGGCTGGTGATGAGGGCTTGTATCATGATGCGTCTCGTGTGTAGGGGTAGCCACTTGAAGATCTTATGTAGCATGTGCAGAGTGAGGAATCTGGCGGAGAAGATGGAGTTGATCTGTGATTTCATGGTGAGCTTGTTGTCAATGATAATTCGGAGGTTTCTGGTGTGATTGGAGGGTGTGGGTGCAGGTCCTAGGTCTGATGGCCATCAGGAGTCTTCCATGTGTTGCTGCTGTTGCCAAAGTTCAGCACTTCTATCTTGTCTGTGTTCAGACGCAGGCAGTTGTCCTTCATCCAGTCGGTGATGTTTGTCATGCATCTGTGGAAGATGGTTCTGGTGGTTATGGGGTTATCGGTAAGTGAGAGGATGAGTTGGGTGTCTTCTGGGTAGGAAATTATGTTGAGACTGTGGGATCTGATGATGTTGGCCAGTGGGGACATATATGTGTTGAAGAGCGTGGGGCTGAGGAAGGAACCCTGAGGGACACGGCAGGTGATCTACTTCGGTTCAGAGGTAAAAGGTGGAAGGTGGATACTCTGGGTTCTTCTGGTCAGGAAGGAAGTGATCCATCTGAGCGCATCCTCTTGGATGCCGATGTGGTGTTGTCTTTCAATTAGTGTGTGATGGGATACGGTGTCGAAGGCTGCCAAGAGGTAGAGGAGGATCAAAGCTGCTGTTTCTCCTCAGTCGAGGGGGGGTTGGTATGTCATCGGTGGCAGCGATCAGGGTGGTTTTGGTGCTGTGATTGCTGTGGAAGCTGGATTGGGAGGCTACAGCATCAGGCGCAGAGGATTTCACTAAGTCCTCACTTTTAAGATCAACTGTGGGAGTAGGTAACAAGCCCTGAGTGCATGTGGACAGCCTCTTTTCTATACTGGAAATGTCCTGCTCAATATTCCCCATGGCCCCTGATAAGTAGTCTGTAATTGTCAGATTGGCCTTCAGCATCCTCACAATATCCTGGGACACAGAGTCCATTGGCCGCGCTGTCCTGCACAGCGGATCTCCCAGCTCTGTGCTTTATAGCGCTAAATGACAGGCAACAGGTGTGCAGAGTGATGTGGGGCCGCGTTCAGCCCGCGTCAGTACCTGGGACACAGAGTCCTTTGGCCGCCCTCTCCCATGCAGCAGGTCCCAACTTTGCGCTTTATAGCGCTAGATGATAGGCAACAGGTGTGCAGAATGGTGTGGGGCCACCTTCAGCCCCCTGCAGTATCCTGGGACACAGAGTCCTTTGGCCATGCTCTCCCACACAGTGGGTCCTGACTTTGCGCTTTATAGCACTAGATGAAAGGCAACAGGTGTGCAGAGTGGCGTGGGGCCGCCTTCAGCCCCCCGCAGTATCCTGGAGCACAGAGTCCTTTGGCAATGCTCTCCCGCGATGTGAGTCCTGACCGCCCTTTATAGCACTGGATGACAGGCAACAGGTGTGCAGAGGGCCCTGGGGCCACATTCAGCCCATCCCCCTGCAGTTCCTGGGGCAGAGTCCTTTGGCCGCGACTCTCTAAGGCAAGCTCAAGTTTGCAGCAGGAATCCGGAGGTAAAACATTTGAAAGTGAAACTGATGGCGTTAATAAAATTATAGAAGTTCCTGCTAATGAGCCTGAAGATCCTGGTTAAGGTACCAGCAGTAGTGTCCAATTTCATGACAAGGATAAGAGTGAAGAGCTGTTACATTATCAAAGTCAAAGACATGAGTAGCAGCTTCTGGTACAAGCAGTAAAAAGCTCCAGTTGAAGTCACAAAAGCCCCAGAGGAAGAAAACAGTTCACAGTAAATTGTGCTGTTTTAATGCTGATCAAGTTCAAGTCCATCAGTAAGTGGAGAAGAATCTGCAGTAGTCACAAGAGAAGAAGAAAGGCTGAAAAAAACCAAGTCACTGAAAAGAACTTATAAAAGAAAGCACAGGTAGAATGAAAGACCAAAGCCAATCAATAAAGAATCCGAAGTAGTTGAAGTTGTCTCAGAGAACAGTGAAAGTGAATCACCAGCTGCTAAAAGGAAAATAATTCCAAACAGAAAATATGTCTCACCTGAATGGGCATATTTAGCATCAGTGTCTGAAGAAGAGTCGGAACCAGAGTGTTATAGCCCCATAAACTGTTGCCAATACACCTTTGAAAGTGAACCTGAAGAAGAGAAACCACCTGGAGAATTCCTGAAAGACTGTCAAAGACTAAACTATACTATGGGAATTTTCAATCTAATATAAACCAAGGAGAGAGCGAGGAAATTGCGGGGTACGTCCCTATCCCCAGTTCAGGTATAAGCAAAACAATTTGGACGAACCCACTGAGAAGAGAGTTGTCAAGACTCACTGTCGTAATAAACAGTGCCAAGGAACCATTAGGTTTTCTTAAAAGACCCCTCACACACCAACCTGGTTGGTGTCATGCTTCATCATTGGGGTCCCAACCGGGCGGCCGAATGCCCCCCGGTTATGCTACAACGCCTGATTACAGCGGAGCTGGTGTGGTGTACTTGTGTGAAGTGGTGTAGTGCAAATTAAAAATATCTCTGTGAATCCTTACCTAATGTGTTTATTGGTGGCGTGTCAGGATACAGTTAAAATCAAAAAGCGCAACTAATGGAGAGCTTTACTCTTAGTTGTCAGAAAGTGGTCTACATGTTTCAGCCCAAAGAAAAAGATGAGTGGGCTTTCGTCAGGACCGGGTGAAAAGTGTGTGAGTGGCAAAAATTGCGCCACGTAAAAGTGAATATCCAACACACGCGCTAAGGTGTGTTGTGGTGTTAGGTGGTGTTGGTATACTTACGGACCCACTTTGAAAGCCTGTAAGGAAATAAAAAGACAAGACAAGACACATAATGGAAAAATGCAACATAAAATGCAATCTTTTGCGTGTTCATTAGTGCCTCTATACGAGTCTCAGGTAAGTAGGCACAACAGTGAGTCGATATGTTGTCATAGCCGGGTGAAAATGCATGTTATTTCGACACTTGGTGCACATATGTCTCATGGCAGGTATACGGCTGTGACTATAACGCAGCATGCTGATAGTCCAAAGAGGTGTGTCTATAATGCAATATCATAATAGACTGACGTGCGGCATGCTGACGTGGTACTATTAAACAAGGGGTTGGAATGACCCTGTGAGTACCCTAGGTACATGGAATCATGAGGTACAGGTGTGCCAGGTGATCGGCAAATGTGTGGCCGCAAGTACCGGCGTGTGGTGTGAACAGATGCGGCCACTATAGAATACAGTTAAAATAGATTACGTGCAGAATAATATTGTGAAAAAGGACATAGTTACACTAAATTAAGGTGTAAGGCAGAGATTCAGGGCCCGGGAGGGGTTCCATCTGTAGACACACTCTGAGGGTGGGAAAAGAGCAAGAGACGACATTAGCAACTTGCAAAACATAGCAATTGGCTGCGTAAGAAAAACAGAGAAAGGCGGCAAAAAAGGGGTAGGAAAAGGAACCCTTTGTCACCAAAAGGAGTCTAAATCTTACTTCGTCAAGACGGAAAACCCGCTGAGACCTAGTTCGGTCTCCTGTGGTCCTGGCTGCTGGGATGTCCCTGTTTGCAGGAGGAATAAATCAATGGTCACGGTCTGTGACGTGAGGGCATCAGCGTAGGAATGCGTGATGCCCGTGGTCAAGAAAGACTAGACCCGTATTACAGCAAGCAGCGCATGCGTGGGCGCCATATTGAAGAAGAAAAAATGCTGAGTGCCGGGAGTTGGGGGCATAACAAAGCAGCGTTAATGTAGGTGCCATGTAGGAGATGGCGGAGTGCCCAACGGGGTATTAAACAGAAATGTACTTGCTCCTTTGAGTATGTAGGCAAAGAGGGGAGCTAGCAGGAAAAATGCCCGCATGCTAGTTAGGGCTCGAGTACTGAGTTAAATAGAACCGGGAAAATGGATTCTCAGAAATGCTGAGACATCGTGATGGCAAGTTGTTTGCATACAATGAGGCTATAGGTAGCTGTAAAAGCCACTATACTAAATGAAGTATAAAGATATGTCAACAGGTATACTGCAGATGATATCAGGATGGTTTGCTCAGGGAATTCCACTGGATATTGTCATTTAGGCCCGTCAGATGACTGGACAGGCGGTAGATCCAGCGTTGTTCCTTCTCCAAGAGGCAGCTCTGTATATTAGGAATATTCGGGTCTAGTGTTTCTATCACGACCCACCGCATGTCGTTGGTGGTGTGGCCTGCCTCTAAGAAGTGGTTGGTCATCCGCGTAGTGTTTTTCTTGCATCGGATGGTACTGCGATGCTCGCATATGCGAGTTTTTATTTTGCAGCTAGTCATGCCGATGTATGTGAGGCCGCAGGGGCAGACAATGCGATAAATGGCATGTGCAGTATTACAGTTTGTATGCTGTCTGATATGCCATGTCTTGCCTGGTTCCAATTGTAGGCTTTTCGTGGTTTCCGTGATGTGACAGACACTACTGACCAACAATGTTGGGGAGGCCCCAAGCATTGAGAACTGTGTTGGTTGGTTTGGAGGGTTGGGCGAGTCGCGTGGATACCAGGGTATCTTTAATGGATCTGGCCCTCCTGTATGAGAGTCAAGGTTTTTCCCACTTGAGTTTGCCAGTGTGCAGTATCTTCCAGTTTTTCTTGATAATGTGGGAAACTTTATTAGAAACAGAGTTGAAGGTGACAACGCACGTGAGGGGAATGGGCGTGGATGTGCTTTGTATCGTTTCTAACAGCCCTTCCCGGTTCTGGTTACGTGCGCATTTCCTTGCCTTCTCTGTTATCCTTTTGGGGTAACCACGATGCTGTAATTTTGTGCTCAGGGCATTGGCCTGGTCCTTGAAGTCTTGGACTTTGCTGCAATTTCTGCGCAGCCGGAGAATTTGCCCGAAAGGGAGGTTTTCACGTAGAGTTTTAGGGTGAAAACTGGTGTAATGTAATAAAGAGTTACGGGCTGTAGGCTTAAAGTGTGTTTTGCTCTTCAGTCTACCCTCAGTTGCTTGGATCTCCAGGTCCAGGAAAATCATGTTATGCCTGTGGATGTTATGTGTGAACTTAAGATTCGGGTCACAGCCGTTTATCCATTGGCAGAAAGCTTTTAGGGACTGATTGTCCCCTTCCCAGATCAGAAGGATATCGTCTATGTAACGCTTGTAAAATTTGATCTGGGGGACTTGTGGCATGTTATGGTTAAACAGGTAGTTCATCTTGAAGTTGTAAACATAGAGTCCCGCCACACTTGGGGCAAAAATGCTTCCCATGGAAGTTCCATACTTTTGTAGGTAAATTTCTCCTTCAAACTCAAAATAGTTGTCTTTGAGTGCCAACGTTGCACATTCCAGTATGAATTTTTTAGGTGTATGGTAATTCCAAGTGGTGTTGTCCAATGCCAATTCTAATACGGTTAGTGTGTCGTCTTGTGGCAGGCTGGTGTACAGACTTTCAACATCAAGACTGACTAGAAATGAGGTCTCAGGATTGTAAGCCAGGGTGTTGATAAGCCCCAGAAGGTCTTTGGTATCCTTCAAGTAGGTACTGGTGGACTGCACTATAGGTTGTAAGAAAAAGTCACAGTAACGTGAGAGGGGTTCCAACAGTGACCCTATGCCCGAAACAATGGGGCGTCCGGGTGGTGGTATCTTGTTCTTATGTATTTTAGGAACTGTATAGAAATATGGAATTTTCCCTGGGGTGGTAGTAAGGAACCGTGCTTCTTGTTTGGTGATTTGTACAGTGTTTTCAGCTTCCTCAACCAGGTTGTGAATTCTGGTTTTGAGAGATTCACTTGGATCCTGGGTTAATTTTTGATAATTCTTGGTGTCGTTCAGAAGGCGTTTGCATTCTGTGCGGTAATCCTCCTTCTTCAAGATGACGATGCCACCGCCTTTGTCGGCTGGTTTGATGATTATTGTTTCATTTGCTTTGAGAGATTTCAAGGCTTCACGCTCCATGTTGCTGGTGTTTTGGAATATATGGTCTTCCTTCAGGCATTCTATCTCATTGAAGACAACTTGTTCGTACACTATGATTTCCGGTGGTATGGCACTTGGTGGTGGAATGAATGTAGACTTGGATTTGAATTGAGTGTCGCCCTGTATTTTCCGAGTTTGGTTGCTCAGGGAGATTCTCAAAAAATGCTTTAAGTTTGAGCTTGCGGAAAAATTCAGCAAGCTCGCAATGTAGTTGAAATTTATCCAGCTTGGCTGTTGGTGCATATCCTAGTCCCTTGTTAAGGACTGTCTTTTCTGATGGTGTGAGCACATGTGAGGATAGATTGGTCACGAGGCTTGTCTCGAGCTGGGGCCTGGTTGATGTTCCTTCGTCTTGCTCCTTGTTTGGGCTCCCGGGTGTTGGTCTTCTTCCCAGTGGACTTGGGCTTGTCGTCGTCTTTTGCCTCGTCCGCTTCGGCAGCCCCCTAAAAAAGGGAACCTTTGGTTTTGGTTCATGTAGGGAGGTGTTGGTCCGAAAGGGGGGTTCCATCCATACATGAATTGTGGATTCATCTGGGGGTAGGGGGCTTGAAAATGCATATTGCCCCCTGGGGGTAGTTGTGGCCATGGTTGTTGCCAGCTGTTGTTCTTGCCTCTCCCCCGTTGTCTGTTCCGGTAGCTCCCTGTACTGGAGCTACTGCTGGCAGATAAGTCCTCATCAGAGGAGCCTCCTGATGTATCTGAGCGCTTTGTGGGTTTGTAGTCACTGTCAGCGTACGGGTAGGTCTTAAGGTATGAGAATTTTTTCAAGTCCTTTTGAAACTTTTGAATTTTGGCTTGAGTGAGTCCCTCCTTATATTCATTATTCTCTCTGTTAGTCTCCTCCAGTTTCTTTTTGAAGGAGGTTATTGTGGTCTTGAAGTGGGCCTCCGTGGCTTGGATCTCGATTAGGACTGCATCGGATAATCTCTTTGCCGTCTGGATAATGAGAATTATCCGATCGCGCGTGCACCGCCACGCTATCTGGGCCCAGTCTTTGCGAAAGGTGGCGTCCTCTAGGAAAATGCGTGGGGCATTGGTGACAATGAGCCCCCTAGGGGCCGTATTGTTCCTTAAATATTCCGTGAGAATCACTCCATGTAGAATAGTCCGTATTCTATTCCGCTTTTTTTCATTCAGGTTTTCCCAATCAGCAGTTTGTGCGATGGATGTTGCTACATTTAGGTCTGCCAAGAGGGGTGGGTCGGAAAGGATGAGATTGACATCATCTTCCGTGAACCCAAGTCCCGGGTTTTCTGCCATGATAGCTACTGTGGTTGCAATCTATGGGTTTTAAAGAATACAGATAAGCTCTCACAGCTGTGCGCTGCAGAATCAATATAAACCAAGGAGAGAGCGAGGAAATTGCGGGGTACGTCCCTATCCCCAGTTCAGGTATAAGCAAAACAATGTGGACGAACCCACTGAGAAGAGAGTTGTCAAGACTCACTGTCGTAATAAACAGTGCCAAGGAACCATTAGGTTTTCTTAAAAGACCCCTCACACACCAACCTGGTTGGTGTCATGCTTCTTCATTGGGGTCCCAACCGGGCGGCCGAATGCCCCCCGGTTGTGCTACAACGCCTGATTACAGCGGAGCTGGTGTGGTGTACTTGTGTGAAGTGGTGTAGTGCAAATTAAAAATATCTCTGGGAATCCTTACCTAATGTGTTTATTGGTGGCGGCCCAGGATACAGTTAAAATCAAAAAGCGCAACTAATGGAGAGCCTTACTCTTAGTTGTCAGAAAGTAATCTACGTGTTTCAGCCCAAAAAAAAAGATGAGTGGGCTTTCGTCAGGACCGGGTGAAAAGTGTGTGAGTGGAAAAAATTGCGCCACGTGAAAGTGAATATCCAACACACGCGCTAAGGTGTAATCAGGCGTTGTAGCACAACCGGGGGGCATTCGGCCGCCCGGTTGGGACCCCAATGATGAAGCATGACACCAACCAGGTTGGTGTGTGAGGGGTCTTTTAAGAAAACCTAATGGTTCCTTGGCACTGTTTATTACGACAGTGAGTCTTGACAACTCTCTTCTCAGTGGGTTCGTCCACATTGATTTGCTTAATTTTCAATCTAAATCTAGAAGAAAAAGAAGAAAAATCTTTTGAGAGCATGGACTGAATGAACTTTGAAAAAAAAAAGAAACTTTTTGAAGCCTATTTTGATTTTTGATTATTGTTTGCAAAGAAATAAAAAGAAAATAAGAAAAGTGTATTATTATTTTTAAAATAAGAAGAAAATAGGAAAAGTTTATTATTGTTTTAAAGAAAATCTTTTTTAACTTTTGGAATTTTATGGTGGCTTTTGGTCTCAACAGAAAATGTTTAATAATAGATGCTGCATAATTATTGCATTAATTACTTTGCTAATGATACTAATAATCTTAATTGGCTTGTTGTTATGCCTTCTTTCTATGGTGTGATATGACTCCACAAAGACTGAACTAACTACAGTACTGCATTGGCACATAGGGAAAGCACAGTTAGTGGGCCTTATGATAATATTTATGCTAAAATGTTCAGTGAATATGTAGAGATCATAGTAGTGAAAGACTTCTTGGTATGTACTTTCCTTCCCTCTTGTGGAAGTGAAGGCACTATCTATTTGCAACTGCTATTATCTTGTGGGTTCGTATGTAATGTGTGTGTTAGTATTTTTAACAAACACAAATTTCTGTCTCCTTATTTGGCGGATTTCAACATGTGACTGAAAGATCTATTTTCTCTGAAGAAGAAGATATTAATAAGGGTCTTAAATATGGTAAATTTCTGAATACAATTGCACAAATTAAGCAGAAAAATAAAAGAACTAACCGGGAGTATGTGTGCAGTTTAAGCAATGAAAAGCATAATTTTGTTAAAAGAATACAATGAGAGAAGAGTTAAAATTGTAGGAGATTAGAGAGATGAAAAGAAGAGCTGATTAAGGCTGTGAAAGTATTGAGGATGGAACATGAGAGAAAGGGAGAATTGTGTATGGTGCGCCATGAACATAAAGGAATAAGATCAAATGAATATGTGGGTAAAAGTGAATGTGAAAAAAATGTCATAATGGTGATTTCCTGACTGGTGAGGAACCAGTTCTGAGAGGGATCTATTATATGTGCAGTAAGACTGCTTATTTCAATTTGCTGTGTGATTGGGTTGGATCATGTTATCTTGCTTTGTTGTTTCCTAGAGTCTGTCACTTGAGTGGAACAAATAATGCAGCTGGTTTGAGGAGAGTGAAACATGGGTTTGTACAGATAGTACTAGATATAGTAGGAGACATTTTTCCACCTATATGTGTGGCTATGAATGGTATGAAAATTTGATTTGTGCCTACCCTTGTTGACTGGCTTAGTACTAATTCAACTAAAGCATTAACTCTGATCTAATTGCAATGCGAACAATGATTATGCAAAAATGCTTAGTGCTCTGATATCCTTCTCGCAATGTTTGCAAGATGCTGAAGGTAAAGGAATGTTCTACCTTCATACCTGATGACGATAGGGTTATTAATGCATTTGCGAACAATATTACTAATATTTCTTGTGAACTATGAGCTTTAGAAGATCTTGGCTTGTAGGAAGCAGTAGGTTCCTGGGTTAGCGAGATAGGGAAGGGTTTTAGTAAGGTTGTTTAGTGGTTTGAAATGTGTTTATATTTTGTGCATCATTACCAAACATGTGTAATGCATTTTCACACTTGATTACACATATATACACTGATATAGTGCTATTGCTTTTCAAACAAATTCTTTAAGAATTGTAGATATTCAATTTTCCAACATATGTTACCTAGGCCTCAATTTAGGTATAAACGCCATCTTTTGCAAGATGGAAGTCAGCCCTGTCACTCATGATTCTCCCTCTGCCCAGGTCTCTGCTTGCAAACCCTGCAGTACACAGTCAAGCTGAGATGTACTGGTTTATTTCCACTGTCATTGTTTATGCTGATGCCAATGAACCTGCCAATGAACCTTCCAAGGCTCAGTCACAAACTGCAACATTAATTCCAAGGTCCTTTCACTGGTTTAATGTGCCTTATTCCTTCATATAACACGTTATTGCTAAATTATCTAGTTTGTTCTAGCATCTCCTGACAACATTAGCATAGAGGGTGCTGAATAATTATTCATATAGTGGGTTAGTGCATAGGTGATATCACAGTGATTCTGCTGTTTCTGTTAATTTCATATGCAAAAATAATTTATAAAAACTCTGAATATTTGGGGTGAGCAGGAAAACTTTCCTGTTCTACTAGGGATGCTGTCTGTTATTCTCTTGATTTTGCCGCCCACCCGGGACTTGGAATAATTTCTGATTTTTCATTTCTCTGTATTGCCTTTTCACTGACAGCCTTCATGGCATTGACTTTGATCCGTTTTACTTTGAATTTTGTAATAAAACTTTTTACCTTTCCATTGATTTGGAACTCAGTTTTTGAGTGGGCCCATTTACTAAATTACAGTTTTTTTCTGATTTCCTAAGCATTGTCTGGTGCCTTAATACGGGGGCACATTGCCTCATGACATTGAGGTTTAACATTGTCTCCGATTCAGTGAATGTGGGCATTTTGGTTGAGCTAAATTTTTGGGGTGCCTAGAATTTTGGGGTACTCTCCACCCATACATGCAAATACAGTTGCCACTGCAACTTGGTATCATGCTTTACATATATGGATGATACTCCCGCTTATCAGCTTTGCTACAGCTAAATGTCTGATAAATTTCCTTTTACCTAGAAAACTTGATTACTTTAACAGTCCCCAAGTGGGCCCCCAACACTTCTCTGCCCCCTTGGACAAGGTATTACATTTTGCTACAGTAACCCTTTACAACCACCTTAGGCATACCTTCACCTCAACGTGTCCACAACTAAACTGAGTGACTCCCCACTAAAAGTAGGGCCCTTTACAAGCGATTGGCGGTTGTTTTCAAAGCTACACACAGCCTAAATCATTCTTCCACACTAATCAGCTAGACATTCACTTGTTGTCTAAGTGTGCCAATCAGAACAATCTGGTTTCACCAAAACCATCCTGAACATCTAGATTCTGTCCCTCCTACATTTTTGATTCTTTTACAAGGAGGTTTTCATCTAAATGTTTGTCGGTTATTGCTCTTTTCTTGCATGAAACAATATTGTTTATGATCACCTCAGATTCTGAACCTGGTTTGCGTTACTCATCCTTCCCTCTGTATTACTATGTAGCATTTTGTAACACATTTCTGTTCGAAACATTGAGGCTATTGAATGAATAAGAACTGGTTAAGGAGTTACAGGTACCAGATGACCTTTATCTGCCTAGCAAATGAAGAAGGGTCTCAGATCTGACATCTTGATGAGGGTACATTTTTATAGATTAAAAGCAGACACAAAATGTTACCGACAGGTGAGACATTATTACCATATTTGAAGATCTCGTACAGGCGATGGTTGATAAAATGGAGGCTTAAAGTTTGTCATCGCTTTTCTCACTATCGGAATGAATGCTACGGATACTAGCAGGGCCGGACTGGCCGTAGCAGGCACCGGGCGTTTCCCCGGTGGGCCGCCAGGTCGGAGGCCGGTTTTGGCACCCTGGGGGGCCGTTTTTGTTACAGGGCCGTTTTTGCAGCATAACTGCAATATCGGCCCCTGTAACAAAATCGTCCGAAACCGGCCCTGGCTAAGTGCTCGGCCGCACCCCCAACCCCCGGGTGGCCAGCCGAGCACTTTGCCAGGGCCGGTTTTGGTTCCCAGTCCGGCCCTGGATACTAGTTTTGCCCAAAGTTAGTGTTAAAAAACAACCAGATATCTGTCACCATCAGAGAGGGCGAAGCCCTCATTCTTAATCTGTAAAATCAAACCCTGGAAGGAGCAACTTGCAAACTGCAATTAGAGTGAAAAAAACAATAAACCCAATGTGAAGAGAGTGGACAGGCAGTGGCGAGAAGACGACAAAAGGAAATGGAAGACAGCCTGGATCAGACATTTATTTTTTTAGGTTTTTTCTTTTATTTTTTACTTCAATGTTTTTTTTATTGAAGATAATCGAAAGAGCGTAAACAAACAGTGCAATAATCAGCATATATCAGGCATCCAACTTTGCAAATGACAACATTGTCATAAATATCAAGGTAAGCAGAGCTACATAACGTTCGTGGCCAGAAAGGCCTCTAGGCATTGGATCATCTGAGCAGTAGGATATTAAAGCAAACAAAGAAAGAAAGTAAAAAATAGAGCAAAAGGGAAAATGAAATGTAGGTCGGGGATACAGCAATTTGAAGCATTGTCATTCCAAGGAAGATTATGGGCGAGGGGATGTCTCGAGTGGGGGAGTTTAGAGGTTATATATGGAGATCCGAGTAATGGGAGACGATGGCACAGCAAGGGAGAGTCAGTCCCCCCTCTATGGGATGGTGTTGCAAGATCCAGGGAAGGTGTATTCAATTAGTTGAAGAGCTCTGAGCCGGTGGTATGAAACAGGAATGTTCCATTTTGAAGAAATAATCTATTAGAGGCTGCCAGATGTGGGCAAATTTGTTCTCAGTGTGAGTTACCCTGTGGGATAAAAGCTCCATAGCCATGATATGCCAAAGACGTGTAAACCATTGGGCGATCGGTGGCGCAGTACGTTTCTTCTAATGGAGAGGAAGTAATTATTTAGCCGCGCCTATCATTTGAGCTATAAGACTGTAGTCAGAGTGCATCATTGCTGTCAATGTTTGAGGGCGAATGCTAAGTATGATGGTGTTATATGAGTTTGGGATAGGGAAGCCTATAGTTCCTTTAATTTGGCTCAGGACTACTTTCCAATATAGGATAGGGAGGGGGCAGGGCCACCAGATGTGGAAGAAGTCACCAGTTGCTGTTTGGCAAAACCAGCAGTAAGGCAAGGAAGTGGTAAACATTCTCTGTAGTCGGGGTGTAGTACCACCTGGTCATTTTATTGTAGGCTGTTTCACGTTGGAAGATGCTCCTGTGTATCTTGGGGCAGTCACGCCAAAGTTGCTCTCATTGTTTCTGTGAGATACCTTCTGTGGAGTTAGCCTGCCAGTGTATCTGATAGTTGTGTGGATGTACAGGGGTGGAGTGTTGTAGTACCAGGTAGGTACAGGAGATCAGGCCCTGTGTCTCGTCAAAAGATCTAACCAGCACTTCAAAGGGGGTAAGTTGTTGTGTCACCCCTTATGTGTTGGGGGATTGAAGCAACCAGTGTCGCTATTGATAGTACTGTAGGCAGACAGTGTCAGGGATTTGGAAGTCCTCTTTGCATTGATCAAAGGTCTTGAAGGAACCCCCTATAAAAATGTCCCAAAATGTGCGGCAGTCTCCTTCCCTCCAGGCAGGAAATGAATGAGATTGTAAGGCTGGTGGCGGGGGGGGGAGTCCAGATTATTGGCCAAGGGTGTATTCAGAGTGGGGAAGGTAGTGAGACTTTGTTTGGGTGCTATTTTGTCCCAGATTTTGAGGACAGTTCTAGTAGGGGTAGCGATGTAGGCACTACAGGGTCTAAGATACCTTGGGAGTCCGGCCAGGTCCCAGAGGGGTCGACACACTACTGCACAGTCCATGTGGAACCAGAATTTCCTGCTCTTGCAGACAACCCACTCTGGGATACAGCGTAACTGTGCCTCCCAGTAGTATTCCAAAAGATTGGGACATGCCAAACTCCCCCGATCCCTGGGGAGCATGAGGATCGTGTTCGAGAACCTTGGGCACTTTCCGCCCCAGATGAAGATGTGGAGGTCATGTTGAAGATGAAGGATTGCATCCTGTGGAGTGGGGGTGGGCAATATCTGGAATAGATATAAGATTTTCGGTAAGATGGACATTTTAATCAATCAATCAATCAATCAATCAAGCATTTGTATAGCGCGCTACTCACCTGGAGGGTCTCAAGGCGCTTGGGGGGGGGTCCGCTACTGTTCGAACAGCCAGGTCTTGAGTTGCTTCCTGAAGGAGAGGTGGTCTTGGGTAAGGCGGAGGTGGATGGGTAGGGAGTTCCACGTCTTGGCAGCCAGGTAGGAGAAGGATCTTCCTCCCGTTGTGGCTCTTCGGATGCGGGGGACGGCGGCGAGGGCGTGGTTGGTCGATCGTAGCTGGCGGGTGGGAGTGTAGAAGGTCAGACGGTCGTTGAGGTATCTGGGGCCTTGGTTGTGGAGAGCTTTGTGTGCGTGGGTGAGGAGTCGGAACGTGATTCTCTTGCTGACGGGGAGCCAGTGCAGGTCTCTCAGGTGTCCGGCGATGTGGCTGTGTCGGGGGATGTCCAGGATGAGTCGAGCTGAGGCGTTCTGGATGCGTTGGAGTCTTTTTTGAAGTTTGGCTGTTGTTCCGGCGTAGAGGGAGTTGCCATAGTCCAGTCGGCTGGTGACGAGGGCCTGGGTGACCGTCTTCCTGGTTTCGGTGGGGATCCACCGGAAGATCTTGCGCAGCATGCGTAGGATGTTGAAGCAAGACGAGGAGACGGCGTTGACTTGTCGGGTCATTGAGAGGGACAAGTCCAGGATGAAGCCCAGGTTGCGTGCGTGGTCCGTTGGTTTGGGTGCGTTGCCCAGGGCAGGGGGCCACCAGGAGTCGTCCCAGGCGGAGGGTGATGATCCTAGGATGAGGACTTCCGTCTTATCTGAGTTCAGTTTCAGGCGGCTGTTCCTCATCCACTCGGCTACGTCCTTCATCCCTTCATGTAGGTTGGTTCTGGTGGTTGTGGGGTCGTTGGTGAGGGAGAGGATCAGCTGGGTGTCGTCGGCGTAGGAGATGATGTTGAGGTTGTGTTGGCGTGCGATGGCTGCGAGGGGGCTCATGTAGACATTGAAGAGGGTGGGGCTGAGTGATGATCCTTGTGGTACGCCGCAGATGACTTCGGTGGCCTCGGAACTGAATGGGGGGAGGCGGACTCTCTGGGTTCTTCCGGCGAGGAAGGAGATGATCCACTCCAGTGCCTTCTCTTGGATTCCGACGTTGTTCAGGCGTTGCACTAGGGTGCGGTGGCTGACTGTGTCGAACGCTGCGGAGAGGTCCAGGAGGATGAGGGCCGCTGTTTCCCCGTTGTCGAGCAGGGCTCGGATGTCGTCGGTGACTGCGATGAGGGCGGTCTCCGTGCTGTGGTTGGCCCGGAAGCCGGACTGCGAGTGGTCGAGGGATCCATTCGTCTCGAGGAAGGCGGCCAGTTGTCTGTTGACGGTCTTCTCGATGACTTTGGCAGGAAAAGGAAGGAGCAAGATGGGGCGGTAGTTTTTGAGGTCGGTGGGATCCGCTGACGGTTTCTTCAGTAGGGCGCTGAGTTCGGCGTGCTTCCAGCTCTCTGGGAAGGTGGCGGTGTCGAGGGAGGTGTTGATGATGTCCCGGAGGTGGGGTGCGATGACGGCGTCTGCCTTGTTGAAGACGTGGTGAGGGCAGGGGTCGGTTGGTGATCCGGAGTGGATGGAGTTCATCGTGCGGATAGTGTCTTCGGTGTTGATCGGGGTCCAGGCTCGGAGGGTGGAGGTGGGGGACGTTGGAACGGTCGTAGGGTACGTCGGCTGTGTGCTGAAACTGTTGTGTATGTCTGCGATCTTGCTGTGGAAGAACGAGGCGAGCGAGTTGCAGAGGTCTTGCGAGGGAGTGATGTCGTTGTTTCCGGCGCTGGGGTTCGAGAGTTCTTTGACGATGGTGAAGAGTTCCTTGCTGTTGTGGGCGTTGTTGTCCAGTCGTTCCTTGAATGCGGTTTTCTTGGTGGTGTGGATCAGCTGGTGGTGTTTTCGGGTGGCGTGCTTGAGGGTGGTCATGTTGTCTGCAGTCGGGTCTCTGCGCCATGCTTTCTCGAGGGCCCGGCAGTTCTTCTTGGATTTCTTGAGTTCGTCGGTGAACCAGGATGCTTTCTTGTTGCCGGGTCTGACTGGGGGGTCTTCAATGGGGCGAGGTCGTCTGCGCAGTTGGTGATCCATCTTGTGAGGTTGCTGGCGGCTTGGTTGGGGTTCGTTGAGCTGGCGGGAGGGTTCTGGCTCAGGGATGTGGTGAGTTGGTCGGTGGTGATCTTGTTCCAGCTTCTGCGCGGAAACTGTTGCGGGTGGTGGTGCGTGGTGATCCTGCTGAAGCTGAAGTGGACGCAGCTGTGGTCTGTCCAGTGGAGTCCGGTGGTGTGGCTGAAGGAGATGTCCTTGCTGGAGGAGAAGACGGGGTCAAGCGTGTGGCCGGCGTGGTGTGTGGGGGTGGTCACCAGTTGCTTGAGTCCGAGGTTGGCGAGGTTGTCCAGCAGGGTGGTGGTGTTGCGATCGTTGTTGTTCTCTAGGTGGAAGTTGAGGTCCCCAAGGAGGATGTAGTCAGCCGAGGGGAGGGTGTGCGGGCTGATGAGGTCGGCGATGTCTTCGCTGAATTGTGTGCGTGGTCCTGGGGTCTGTAGATGAGGGTGCCTCTGAGGGTGGTCTTGGGGTCGGTGTGTATCTGGAAGTGCAGGTGTTCGCCGGCTGTGAAGGTGTCGTCGGAGTTGGTCGTGATGCGGATGGTGTTCTTGTGGACGATGGCGATGCCTCATCCGGTCTGGTTGGCGCGGTCCCTTCGGGTGATCTTGTATCCGTCCGGGATGGCGATGGCGATGTCGGGCGCTGAGGAGGCGTTCATCCATGTTTCCGTGAGGAAAGCGACGTCTGGTGATGTGGAGTCGAGCAGGTTCCAAAGTTCCACGGCGTGTCTGTGGACGGAGCGGGTGTTGAGCAGGATGCACGTCAGGTGGTTGCTGCTGGTGCTCGGCTTGGTGGGTGCGGTGCAGGTCCGGAGGCAGGAGAACTTGCAGGATTGGCAGCCGAAGGGTCCGTGGGTGCGACCTGGGGTGGCACGGTGGCAGCCGGGGATACGGCCGGTGTTGAGTGCGTTGAGGGTGGCGGTGTCGTAAGTCCGGTGGGTGGGTTGGCTGCTGCGGGGGCCAGGGGGTTTGGCGCTGGGCGCGGTCCAGGCACGGACGGGCGCAGACGGGCTTGCCTTAGGCGCGCCTTCGGCGCGCCAGCGGCGCGGCCGCCCCGCGGCCGCCATTTATGGGGAGGTGGGAGGGAGGAGCAGCTGGGAGGCGGGAGGCAGGGTCAGCGAATGGGCAGACAGGGGGGCGGGGCCGCAGGGGACGCAGCGGCGGGAATGGCGAGAGGCAGCAGGGGCACAAAAGGAAAAAAGGGGAGAGAAAACGGACACAAATACAGGCACAATGCAAATGGGGCAGCGAGGGGCACAGAAGGGAAAACGGGGAGAGAAAAGCAGACACAAATACGGGCACAATGCAAATGGGGCAGCGAGGGGCACAGAAGGGAAAATGGGGAGAGAAAAGCAGACACAAATACGGGCACAATGCAAATGGGGCAGCGAGGGGCACAGAAGGGAAAATGGGGAGAGAAAAGCAGACACAAATACGGGCACAATGCAAATGGGGCAGCGAGGGGCACAGAAGGGAAAATGGGGAGAGAAAAGCAGACACAAATACGGGCACAATGCAAATGGGGCAGCGAGGGGTACAGAAGGGAAAATGGGGAGAGAAAAGCAGACACAAATACGGGCACAATGCAAATGGGGCAGCGAGGGGCACAGAAGGGAAAATGGGGAGAGAAAAGCAGACACAAATACGGGCACAATGCAAATGGGGCAGCGAGGGGTACAGAAGGGAAAATGGGGAGAGAAAAGCAGACACAAATACGGGCACAATGCAAATGGGGCAGCGAGGGGTACAGAAGGGAAAACGGGGAGAGAAAAGCAGACACAAATACGGGCACAATGCAAATGGGGCAGCGAGGGGCACAGAAGGGGAAATGGGGAGAGAAAAGCAGACACAAATACGGGCACAATGCAAATGGGGCAGCGAGGGGTACAGAAGGGAAAATGGGGAGAGAAAAGCAGACACAAATACGGGCACAATGCAAATGGGGCAGCGAGGGGTACAGAAGGGAAAATGGGGAGAGAAAAGCAGACACAAATACGGGCACAATGCAAATGGGGCAGCGAGGGGCACAGAAGGGAAAATGGGGAGAGAAAAGCAGACACAAATACGGGCACAATGCAAATGGGGCAGCGAGGGGTACAGAAGGGAAAATGGGGAGAGAAAAGCAGACACAAATACGGGTACAATGCAAATGGGGCAGCGAGGGGCACAGAAGGGAAAATGGGGAGAGAAAAGCAGACACAAATAAGGGCACAATGCAAATGGGGCAGCGAGGGGTACAGAAGGAAAAGGGGAGACAAGCAAGAAATGCGGGCACCGAGGCCACAAGCGGAACGGCGATCTTACCAGCAGCAGCAGCGGGCGGCCAACACAGGCGGAGCTGTGTGGTGGGGGAGCGACCTACCTGGCAAGGTCAAGGGTCGCTCTCGCATTAAGGCGGTCTAGCCAAGACACCTGAAGTGGTTTCTATCTGCATAGGTCTTCTAGGATTGATCTCCTATATTCTGACCAATTGGTGTGGGTCCAGGTTGTCAAAGATGGGGTTAAATATAAGCCTAAATATTGGAGTGAGCATGGCACCCACTGGAAGGGGGCCTGTGATTGTAGATTAGCTAGGTATTGTTGAGGAATCCTCAAATTCAGTGCTTGGGAAACCTAGAGACCCTCTCAAAAGATGGTAGGGTATTTACTAGGGCAGGTAGGGAAGATTCAGGTTGGGTAATGTGAGTAAGAGGTCATCGGCAAAGAGAGCGATCTTGTGCTTGCGGCCACCAAAGTGGATGCCCTCAATGTCTTTGACCCAACGAATAGCTATTGCCAATGGTTCAACCACCAGAGCGAAAAGCAGAGGTGAAAGCGGGCAGCCCTGTGTAGGGCCTCTCACCAGGTCAATAGGTTGGGCGAGCTGTCCACTAATCCGGATCTGTGCTGTTGGGGAGGTATAGGATGCCATTATCTGAGAAATCATGCCAAGTCCCAAACCTATTTTAGTTAAGACTGCACGCAAGAAGGGCAAGCTAACACGGTCTATGGCCTTCTCCGCGTCTAACGAGAGAAGGCAAGTTGGCATGCTGCAGCAGTGTGCTTTCTCGACTATGTCGGCAATATGGCGGATATTGTCCGCACCCTCACAATGGTGAATAAAGCCAACCTGATCGGGGTCGATTAAGCCAGGAAGGTACAATTCTAGGTGGTTTGCCAGAATCTTTGTGTAGATTTTGGCATCAATATTTAACAGTGCAATGGGGTGGTAAGAGGCGCATAGTGATAACACTTTGTTAGACTTAGGGATGAGCACTATTTTGACAGCGGACATGGTTGGGGTAAGGCCTGTATCTTCTGTGAATAAATTAAAGAGCTGTAGCATGTGGTCTTGGAGCTGGGGGAGGAATTTGTGGTAGAAAAACACTGGGAGGCCATCTGGGTTTTACCCAGGGGTAGTTCTCGGAGGGCACATTGTATTTCGGCCAAGGTAATAGGTGCCTCTAGGAGTTGTGTGTGTTGGGGGTTACCTCTTTCAAAAAGGGCCTTGTAGAAATTTTGGAACATGTGTTGCTTGGCTTTCTCAGTGACAGCCCAAGTGCCATCTCCAAGTTTAATTTTGGATATGTGAGTGCGTGCCATCTGTTGATGGAGTCTACGGGTGAGGATGGAGCCCACCTTGTCTCCCCCTCGTAATACCTCTATTTTAAAGCCAGCAGAGATTTCTCTGCCTTGTTCATTCAGAGTGCCCTCAGCTAGCCCCCTCAGCAGTGCTAGTTGTCTCTTGTGGCATCTAGATTGGGTCGATTGGTCAAGGTGTTTCAAGGATTTAATGTCCCTAATCAGGCCTGATTCAACCAGTCTGGCTTCTCTTGTGCGGACAATAGATAGCTGTATTGTTGCCTTGAAAGCGTCCCAAAGGGTAAAGCCTGAGGTCTTGGGAAGGGTGTTAGACTCAAAATACGCCGAGATCTCCCTCCAGATTTCAGCCACATCAATGGGATCTCTCAGCAAGTGGGGGGAAGACACCAGCGAGGGCAGGACTGCGATGAGGGCCCCCGACGGTGTAAGATCAATTCCAAGAGAGCGTGAGCGGAGAGAGGGAAATGTCTGAGATGTGGGCAGACTCCAGGTCCCTCAGTAAAGAGTGTGAAAGAAAAAGGTAGTCAATGCGGGAGTAGGAATGGTGAACATGCGAATAGAATGAGTAGTCTTGCGTGTCAGGGAATCTATAATGCCAAGCGTCAATGAGGCCCAGGTCAGTAAAGTCCCTCTTCAGGGGAGCCGACATTGCCTCCGTGCCCTGAACGGAGGAAGTGGTGTGGTCCAAGTCAGGATCCCACACCACGTTAAGGTCTCCTACCACCACCAAGTCACCCCTTCCTGTATCACCTGGTCCCTCAGTATAGTCCTAAGATACATGTCCTGTGATTGATTAGGGGCATAAATGTTTAAGAGGGTGAGAGTGTGGGTGCCCCGCTGTATCGAGTTTTAAGAAACGTCCTTCACCATCCCTGACCACCCGCAATACTTTAGAGCAGAAACCCACCTGGCACTACATTGCAACTCCAGCTGTTTTAATTGTGGAAGTTGCCCAATAGCGAACCAGGTATTTAGGGTGGGACATTCGATGCGTGTCAGATGATGTCTGGGTCTTGGAGGAGGAGATAATGCCATATCTGGCGTCTCGTATTTGGAGCGTTCAATCCCCAAATATTGAGAGACAGAAATTGGATGTGTGGGGGTATCAACCATAGTCGGGTCAGGGAACTCAGCCAGTGGGGGGTGATGGGGGAAGTGGGTATATGCCCCAGGTGTGCAGAGGTGACTTTAATAAGCCCCGGCGGGGGCACCAGACAGGCAAAAAGGTGAGGACATGGTCTGGCAGGGAATAGTAAGGCTGGTATAAGAGAGGCATAAGAAGCCCCCACAGTGCCGGGAATCAGAGAGTGTTGGCACTTGGAAAGAAATGAGAAGGAGAATAGCCATCAAAAGGTGTATAGTACCACCCCCGACCATTCGGCGAGAAAAAGAAAAAGAACAGTACAAACAATAACAGGCCAACCAGGCCAAGTAACTCCATTCAAGTCCTGGAATGACCTACGTGTCAGTGCACGAGTCATTCTGGAGAAGCCACACTCCAAAGGGATGAATCAAGTAGGGGGTCGTTGAAACGATTGGAAGAGTCCCCACTTCTGCAGCTAGCGCAAGTCAGGGCAAGAGTCGACCCAGCTACATTCACAGGAGTCTCGGAGGGTGAGTCTCGGGCCAGACACAGCATAGTGCCCCCATCGTCGGTTGTAGCAGTAGTTAGTGTTCCTTGAGGTAGAGGCAGTAGTTTCTGAGGGTAAATCAATCCAGCTCGGCATTGTGGAAAGGTTGGGGACCAAAGGGCATCTGTGCTGTTGCCCAAAGAATATAGTCAAAAAGAAGTTGAGGTGGAGCATACTTAAATGTGTCAAGTCTTGTTTGTTAGACAGAGGCTGAAGTGGAGGTGGCCAGCGAGGATGCGCCATCCAAGGAGCGGATATGTTGGATAATATCTTGCTTAGTTTCAAGAGAAATACGCTCCTTGTTGCGTGGTGTAGGCAGGGAAGGTGTCACTATGGACCATTCCGTGTGCAGGGTCTCACAATTTTATGCCCGCAGCGAAGACGGGCTGGCCTCTCCGGACTCAGATTGTATGTTCACAATTTTCTTAGCCTCCCATAGGGAGCGAACCACCTGGCGTCTGCCCTCCCATGTAATGATTAGGGCGAATGTGTGACCCCATTGATACTGACATTAAGTTTGCATAGCCTGTCCGTGATAGGTTTAAAGTCTCTGCGCTGTCGTAGAGTTACAGGAGTGATATCTTGGAATATTTGAATGAAATGGCCCCTGAAGACCAGGTCTGCTTCACAGCGTAAGGCTTGCAGAATGGCTTCTTTTTCAGTGAAAAAGTGCACCTGCGTGAGAATGTCCAGGACAAAGTCCAGGCATCCTGGGACTGAGGTCACATGATGGGCTCTATCCAGGGCAGTAGGGGAGGCGTCCCCCCCGATCGCCTGTAGGAGGTGAGCCGTGAACGTTATGATGTCCGATCCCTGTGCCGCCCTGGAGATTCTCCTGATACGAAGGTTGTTCCTCCTGCTCCTATTTTTGAAATCTTCCTGCTTTAGCTGAAGTCCAGTTTTTTTCTCCTCTAAAGTAGCCATTCTACGCCATAGGTTTTCCTGTTCTTCTGAGCAGGCGTCTACTGTGTGTTCCAAGTCGTCAACGCACCCATCTATCTCTGTAACGTCAAGTTTAAGTTCGTGTAGGCAGGTTTTGAACTCTGACTTGAGGGAACCAATTTCAGATCTAATTTCTTTCAAGAAGTTATTCATATAGGCCTGTGTGAAGGGGGCAGTGGAGGGATCCCCCAATGCAATCACTGAGGAAGGATTAGAGGAGCTCATGGTCGAAGGGGGCATCTTTAGAGAGGTTGTCGATGGTCTCTTTGATAGGCTTGCCTCGTGGCATGGCAAGAGGGTGTCCCTGTACCCAATGGATGGTAGGTGAGGAAGCGTGTGGTGTCTATACTGCGCGATCCATGTGCGGAGGATGCCACCAATGACATAGATCCAGAGTGAACTTGTCTCACATAGATCCCAGAGTGAACTTGTCTCAGCCAGTCACAGGGGAAAGCCAGAGCTTTGTTGTATAGAGGTGGAAGGCTAGGCCCCCGACTCCACATAAGCGGCCGGAGTGGACTTCAAGTGGGAGCTGAGGGTTGTTAGAGGCCAAGCACTGTTTCAGGGGCAGTCCAACCCTAGGTAGCAGACCTGGCTGAGGGGCCCACAAATTGAGAAATGGCAAGGAGAAGATTGGATGGCCCTATTGCAGGAGTGTTCACAGGAGGCCAGACCCAGGAGGCTGATGTGGTGGTTAGTTAAGCCCGAGAGTGGTAGTTCACAGTGTGTTCAAGCCAGGTGTATCTCACAATTGGAACATATGGGATGTAGTGTCATGAATAACAGTTGCCTTTCCAGATGATTCTTCCAAAGTGGCATTTATTCTATCCTATCTGGGAGGAGATGCAGCGCTTTGGTCGGTCCCTCTAGTTGAAAGAGACGATCCAATATTGTACAATTTCAGGGAGTTTGAACGTGCTATGAAAAAGATCTTTGCGAAGCATGTATTTGTGCAATCAGCAGATAATGAACTGTTGAATTTAAAACAGGGGTCGTCCGATTTACTTCATTATATCTCAGTCTTCAATCGTCTTGTGTTAGAGGCTAATTGGCCCTATGACAAGAGAGTCTCACTCTTTTATAGAGGACTCAAAGAAGAACTAAAAGACATGGTAATGCAGATTCTTGACCCTCCAGATGATTGTAACGAATTCATAGATATGGTAGTAAAATTAAATCACAGACTATCTGAAAGAAAGGGAGAAAGAGGAAAGACTGATCATAAGCTACTCTTGTTTAAAGATAAACCGTATAACAATAAATAAGTCGCTACTAAATCTGATTCTGTAGAACCTATGCAGATTGGTTCTATCCGAGGTCCTCTTTCAAAAGAGGAGAAAGAAAAGAGACGAAAGTTAAATCAATGCCTCTATTGTGGCAAGATGGGACATTTCGTTAAAGAGTGTCCAACGTGTCCCAATAAAACTAAACCAAAGACTTCAGATGTAGCAATTACACAAGTGCAATCGGAAAACGAGAACACTCGATAAAAGACGAGGTCAGTTTGTTGAGTGCCTACTCTAGTTTGGCCTCAACTTTACCACCCCAAGGGTGTCGACATCTACGTATTCAAGTGACATTAAAAGCTTTAGCCGATCCTATGCGCTCCTGGATAGTTGAAGCACTCATTGACTCCGGAGCTACTGGCAATTTTATAGATACCCACTTTTTGAGCAAGTTAGGTTTACAAACTGAGAGTAAAAGTCATCCAGAAATAGTGCGGGCGGTCGACGGAAAAGAACTCACGTAAGGACCCATACGTAAGCAGACTGAAGTATTGGAAATGGTCTGTTCCCCAATTCATAGAGAACCCATAACATTTGATGTCATAGATGCACCACAGTTTAGATTGATTCTAGGAATTCCTTGGTTAATACAACACAATCCTAGCATAGATTGGGTAACTAAAACCATAACATTCAATTCCTCTCAGTGTTACACCCACTGTTTTCAGGAACAAGTGAAAGAAGACATAGTCCAGGGTTTTGACGTTCCAAAGGAGTCACAGAGCATTTTACTTCTCGAAGGAGTACCTATAGAATATTCCAATTTAACAGACGTTTTTGACAAGAAAAAAGCAAATAGCAAATACCCTTCCCCCACATAGGGATTTTGACTGCAGGATAGATCTAGTACCTGGCGCTACCTTACCGTGCAGTAGAATATATGCACTCACAGAGAAAGAAAATGAACACCTCCAAGCCTATTTGGATGAATATCTTGCAAATGGGTTCATCAGACATTCAAAGTCTCCCGTCTCATCTTCTTTATTTTTTATACCGAAGAAGTGTGGCGAATTACGCACGTGTATCGATTATAGAGCCCTAAATAATGGTACAATCAAGAATAGGTACCCTTTGCCTCTTATCCCTACTTTGTTGGATCAAGTAAAACAAGCTACAATTTATATTAAACTGGATTTGCGCGGAGCATACCATCTTGTGAGAGTCCGTGAGGGCGATGAATGGAAGACTGCGTTTCGCACCAAATTTGGCCTTTTCGAATACCAAGTAATGCCCTTCGGACTCTGTAATGCTCCTGCTGCTTTCCAATTTTTTATAAATGAAGTGCTGCATGAGTTTATTGATGTGTGTTGTGTAGTTTATATAGACGACATACTTATTTACTCAAATTCAAGAGAAGAACATGTGAAGCAAGTACGTGCCATTCTTCAAACATTGCTTTCAAATTCCCTTTATGTCAAATTGGAAAAAAGCATGTTCCATGTGTCCAAAGTGGACTTTTTAGGATATGTCATTAGTCCTTCCGGGATTGAAATGGATCCAAAGAAGATAGAAGCTGTTAGTACTTGGCCTAGTCCAACGTCTGTAAAACAAATACAAAGTTTTTTAGGCTTTGCGAATTTTTATCGCCGATTCATTCAGAATTTTTCCCATCACCAAACTCCTTCGAAAAGGGGTAAAATTTTATTGGACTGAGTCGGGAGAAAAAGCCTTTCAAGAGCTAAAGAAAAGTTTCAACACTGCACCCGTTTTATGTCATCCTGATCCTTCTCACCCTTTTATTGTAGAAGCAGATGCGTCTCAGTACGCTTTAGGGGGAATCTTGTCACAACGAAACAAAGACACCGGACAAATGCACCCCATTGCGTATTATTCCAGGAAATTGTCTGCAGCTGAACAAAATTATGCTATTGCAGACAAGGAATTGTTGGCTATCAAAGCAGTTTTTGAGGAATGGCGCCATTACTTGTTAGGAGCGCGTCACCCAGTTACCATCTATACTGACCACAGAAACTTACAAGCTTTAAAGTCTGTCAAAGCTTTATCTGCCAGACAACTTCGATGGTCTTTGTTTTTCAATGATTATAATTTTGTAATCACTTTTCGGCCCGGAAAAGACAATCAAAAGGCCGATGCATTGTCACGGATAGGTGAATGCGAGGCAGACAATAATGTAATTGTGAAACCAGTATTACCAACGACTTGCTTTCAAGCTAGTATTTCCAGTTGTGATGTAATTACGGATATAAAAAAAGAAATTGCGTCTAAAGATATGAAAGAATGGAAGGAGAAATACCCATTCGCACAAGATAGAGATAAACTTTTATTTGTAAATGATCAGCTCATTGTACCTTCCTCAGAAATCCCAAAATCTATTATGCAATTACATCACGATACTCTTTTGTCAGCCCATTCGGGAGTTGCTAAAACTTATGAAGTCATTAAAAGAAAATTTTGGTGGCCTTCCATGTTCAAGGATATACAGACTTTTGTTGACACTTGTAGTGTTTGTATCCAAAATAAATCAGCACACCAAGCCCCAAGTGGTCTTTTGCAACCTTTGCCCATTCCACCTCAACCGTGGCATACCATCTCTTTAGATTTCATAGTCGAACTTCCACCAACTAAGAAGGGTTTTACAGTCATTCTAACTGTTGTAGACCAGTTCTCGCGTATGGCCCATTTTATACCCTTAAGAAAGCTTCCAACGGCTATGGAACTAGCACAAGTACTAATGACCAACGTGATACGTCTGCATGGAATCCCGTCAATGGTTATCTCCGATAGGGGTTCCCAATTCATATCCCATGTCTGGCAAAATCTGAGTATACTTTTGAACATGGAAGTGAGATTGTCATCAAGTTACCATCCACAAACAGATGGTTTAACAGAACGCACCAATCAAACTATTGAACAATATTTACGTTGCATGTTACCAAGTATAGATGATGACTGGTCTGAGATTTTAAGTGCCTTAGAATTTGCTTATAACAATTTAGAGCATTCTTCTACCAAAATGTCCCCGTTCTTCTGCAATTATGGTTATCATCCTAAACATATACCTGACCACTTGATTTCTACTAATTCGGTTCCATCCATACATGAGTACATCTCTAAGTTACATTTAATCCAATTAGAAGCTCGATTTAACTTGGCCAAAGCAAAAGAAACCCAAAAGGACACGGCAGACAAGCATCGGTCAGTTCAACCCTCATATGTTGTAGGGGACAAGGTATGGTTAAGTACTAGAAATTTACGTTTGAAAGGAAATAAGAAATTCAATCCTCGTTTTATAGGCCCCTTTCCTATTACAAAAGTGATAAATCCAGTAAGTGTAAAGTTAACCCTCCCACTCCATTATCGCTTTCACCCAGTCTTCCATGTATCTTTACTGAAACCGTACGATCCCAAGACACGAATAATCCGACCCCTCCTCCTATAAAAATTGAGGGGAATCCAGAATTTGAAGTAAAGGCAATCTTAGATTCAAAACGAATTCGTGGAAAAACTTTTTTATCTAATTGACTGGAAAGGTTATGGCCCAGAAGAACGGACCTGGGAACCTTTAGCTCACCTAAAAAATGCACCTAGGTTGATAAGAGCCTTTCAGACCCGATACCCAACTAAACCAAGACCTATCCCAAACATTTTAGGGGGGATCTTGAGAGGGGAGTACTGTCATGAATAACGAGGTCTGGTTCTACATGCACGGGCACAAGAACCAGCATCTTGTTGTTGTAGATTAAAAACCCGCCCCTTTCCCGTGCACAAGCACTCCTTTTGTCAGTATGATGTGCATATGTGTTAATGTACACTCTTTGTGGCAATTCGACTTTCATGTGAGATTTGTGCTATTGCGTAACATCAGAGATTTGTGTTATTATGTAACTTCACTTCAGAGTAACAACCTTGAGGCCAGTTGATTTTCCTTGTAAAATAATGTGACATCAAGTACTTGGGCATTCTGTGCATCTCTAGCGCTCTGTGCATCTCTAGCGCTCAACACCGCTGCTCGCAGGAGCCTCTATTCTTCGCTTGCGCTTGAGAAAAAAGAGCATGCTTCTCATCGCGGCGATGCCGCCCGGAAGGATGCTTTCCTCACGCGCCGCCCGTTCTACGTGACGGTACACAGCGTGTTTGGGTGCGGCTGGCTATAAAAGCCGCACCCGTCTTTCTGGAAGGCGCTTTGCTTTCCGCTTGATTTCCCGGACCGGAGCATTGCTGGGGAACTCTCGGCTTATCTGATTATCAGCATCGGACCTCTTCTCCTCTCTCGATGGCAGGATCTCTTCTCCTCTCACGACGGCAGGACCTGTAATGAGAAATCAAGGAAGGAGATAAGTAACTTTACATTTATTCGGCGCCCTTCGCAAGAAAGGTCAAGATAAAAGACTAATTTTTGGAATTCCTATGTTAAGAAGGACAAGGCAGTTTATTTCAGTTCTCTGAAAGCAACGATTTCAGTAATCAACCGGACTTATGCAAAAAAACATTGTAAAGAAGAGTTTGTTGCAATTAATGTAATTTTGTGCATTGTCTACCACAACCAGAGTACTTTAGAGAATTATGTGGCAATATTATTAGTGGATGTTTTCTTGGTATTATTTCCCCTATCTACAAATAGGCAAGTGTACAAGAGGTGCGGGACAAGCTCAACACTTAAATGTAAGTCAGCTTGCGAAGAAGGGAATAAGTGGAGTCAACTAATGTCATAGGATAGAAGAGTAATCTTTCTGTTTTATTTTATAGTTACAATAAAGACACGGATCTTGCTGTAAAAACTACATGCTTGCCTGAAGTACATTTTCGCCTGTCAAAAAGACAACACAAGAAAATACTGGGACGTAGGCCCGACACCCCACTGATCGCAGGTAGGCTAAAGGACAGTCTAAATCAGAACCCTACATGTGTGATAAGTCTTGTAGTTTAAAGAACTATCTGAGGAGTTAAGATTCTAATCAGACCTTCACTTGTTGCTTCGCAGGTCGACAGCAGGAATCCAGTCACGTCCAGTATCCGGCCCTCCTCCCTTATTTCTAATTTTTAAACTTGTAGTGGAGTTTAGTCACAAGTTTCTAGTTAGTGATTTGGGAAGTTGGTCCCTTGCGTCCATGCGAAAATCTACTACGCCATCGGAAGCAAGACAAGGTAGGGGACGGCGTAGTAACCTGACATGTAGCAGCATAAGAGAGAGAGACCACGGATGTCCTTAACTTAAATGTGTTCCTAGGGAAGAGCACGGTGGTGCCTGGGATGATAAAGAAGCTATGCTGTGCGCTGCCACAGCCTAATATAGACCTCTGGGTGGTACCGGAGTAAAGCCGGATGCTACCAACCAGGAGTGGGTCTTCTCCCAGCAGCCCCCAGTGCAGAGCACCAATGGGGGATGGCGAAGTCTGATGCAGGGAGGGTATTACCTTGCAGGGGTGCAGCTCAGGCCTCAGAGTGATGGTAAAGAGGCAATACAGCACCAGGAGGAGCAGGGCAGGAGGCCCCAAACTGATGGTGGGACCAGGCGTCCCGAGCCGAGTCCAGGAGAGCCACAGATAAGTAGGGCCCACACCAGGAACATTGTACGAGCCCACAGCTGGCACTGACCCCTTCTAGCAGTGTGGCATTAAGTTTTCCACAGCGGCGAAGGGAGCCAGAAGTGCCCCCGCACTTGGTTGTGTAGGTTGCAATAGGCCCTGGTCCGTGTAGTGTCCTGCTGTAGGCCTATCTATGGGACACAATAACTATCCGGACACAGGAGTTCACGTGGTAGCCAGAATCTAACTGAACCACGCCCGGAGCTGACATGACATCACACTGGCTTGGTGTACGCCGGGCCAGCCCACTACCACTTATGCTCAGCGGTTCCCAACCAGGATACCCCTGCGTTACGGGGAGAGTAGTATCTCCCATACATGTCAAAATTACATTCCTCCTTTACCAGGAGATAATTACAATTAACCAAAACTTCAATAATATGAACATGAAACATTAGGAAACACTCAGAGTTCATAAGTTACAGTCCATGACAGTAACATGCTTATGGAACATTCTTACTTGGTCTCAGGGTATCACGAAATCTTCTTACAGCAACAGGTTCATCTGTAGTCGGAGATTAGCAGGACACAAAGTCTTTGTATCTCTGGGACGGCTTCGGGTGTGATCGCAGATCATACCGACCTTGGCTACTTCGTCCTGAGGGTGTCGGTGATGATGCAGGTAGGTCATCGTGGTTTCTGGATCTTGCACTCGCACCCCTGATGTCAGGGATCTCTGGCTCTGAGTCTTGGGAAGCACCAAGGATTGGTGTTGTGATCAAGTTCTCTGTTGCTGCAGGTGTGGGGTCACTGAACTCTCCACCAGTGCCTGGAAGGCTGTTTGTGACAGTCTCTCTTGGTGGACTAGTTACTGGAAATTCTTCAGTATCGTCCTCTGGGACTTTCTTGAATTGAGATATGTTGCGGGTTACACTCTTGTGGCCTCTCCGAGCGGTTACTTTGGTGCCTTTGACTTCGACTACAATCCATGGGTCTAATTCGAAAGGTAACCGGAACTTTCCTCCTGGGTGGCGGTCTTGTACCAACACACAGTCGCCCACAACGACCAGGCGTTCTTTAGCATGTCTTCTACGAGAGGCTTCGGTATTGTTCTGGGTTCGCCTGGCGTCCGATTGATTCGTGGGGTTTGGTGTCTCTTCCCACACAGGATGGTGCGGGATGGTGTTGGTCACGGTTCGACCAAAGTATAGCCTGCTCGGAGAGATGCCAGTGGTACAGTGGAGGGTGAGCCGGTATTCACGGAGGAACTGGTACAGGGCTAGTTCCAGATTGTGATTTTCCGCTAGAGCGATTTGGATTGTTTTGTTGAGTGTTCTCATCAGGCGCTCCACTTCGCCTTTGGCCATCTTGGGGTTATCCTGCAGTGCTTGACTCTGTAGGATTCTAGGTAGTCTGTCAATTCCGCCCTGGTGAATGGCGGGCCGTTGTCAGTGCGGAACTCACCAAATAGTCTGTGTGTTGCCATGAGTTTTTCAAACTTTGGAATCACTTCCGCTGCAGATGTTGTCGAAACGATCTCGAGTTTCGGGTATCGTGAGAAGTCGTCCACCACCACTAGCATGTATTTCCCTCCAGATAGACTGCCAAAGTCGGCGCTCACTCTTTCCCATGGGACACCAGGAGCCGTTTCAGTGATGATTGGTGCAGGTTTACTTGGTGGGCCAGTCGCAAGGCAGACAGGACAGTGTTGTACAATTGTCTCTATCTGTTGGTCTAGGCCGGGAAACCAGACCTTGCTCCGGAGTCGGTTTTTCGACTTGACTATCCCT
Source organism: Calotriton arnoldi (assembly GCA_963921515.1). Taxonomy (NCBI): domain Eukaryota; kingdom Metazoa; phylum Chordata; class Amphibia; order Caudata; family Salamandridae; genus Calotriton; species Calotriton arnoldi. The sequence continues at coordinate 4,365,420 of CAWUFW010000233.1, read as the reverse complement.
TGATGGGCTCCATGTGCCAGAAGGGCCGCTTTCTGGGTTAGACTCTCTGGTAGGACAAGGCGCGGGCCTCTCAGGAGACAGCCATCGGCAGTCACGGACAGTTCTTGGCAGACTTGATATAGAGCTTTCAGGATAGACTGGGCTGTCGCTGTGCGGAGTGGCAACAGGCTTTGCAGTGGTCTCCAATCACCTGATGTGACTGCTTGGATGGGGATCTGGAGGCAGTCATCTTTCTTTGTGGCTTCTATGACATCATCTAGGGAGATTGGAAGGGGCCTGGACCTTTCCAAGATCATCCTCACATAATCTTCAGTAGCCGCCGCCTCTACGGCTTCGGGGAGGGTGACCGGTCGAGCATGCCTTGATAGGAAGTCTGCTGGGTTCCGGGTACCAGGTTAATACTCAACATTGAACTGAAACTCCTGCAGCTGCAGAATCCATTTTTCAATCCTCGGGGGAGGGCGTGACGATTAACCTTGAAATAGCGTGATTAGAGGTTTGTGGTCGGTGATGGCTGCAAACGGATGGCCATACAGGTATATGTAGAAGTGACGACACCCTCACAGGATTGCGATAGCTTCATTCTCAATCTGTGAGTACCGCTGCTCCATTGGCGTGAGGGTCCGGCTGGCATAGGTGACTGGGGCCCATTTTCCACACTCTTGCTGTTGTGCTAGGGCGGCGCCTAGGCCTGTGGGGCTGGCGTCTACTACCTGATGGGATTCCCTTTTGGGGTCGAAGTACTCTAGTGTGGTGTCTGCAGCTAGGGCTGCCTTGGTTCATTGGAATGCTTCTTCCTGTTCTGATTCCCATGTCCATTGACTGGTGGCTTTAGTCAGGTCTCTGAGTGGGCCCGTTATGTCAGACAAGTTCTTGGTGAAACGTCCACAGTAGGTTACCATACCCAAGAAACTGCGAACTCCAGACACTGATGTTGGGGCAGGCGCTTCCTGGATATCTTTCAACCTGTCTGGATCAGGCCCGAAGCCTTTATCAGAGAATTGATAGCTGAAAAAACTGATGTCTTTCCTTAGGAAATCGCATTTTTATCTGTGTAGCTTCAGCCCACTTTCTCTGAGGTGGGAGAATACGGCTTGAAGACAAAGGAGGTGTTCTTCCAGCGTGGGAGCTTGTACCAGGATGTCGTCGCTCACGTTGAGCACCCCTCTCAGCTCATGGAGAACGTTTTTGATGATGCTCTGGAAGACCTCAGCGGCGCTCGAGATCCCAAAGTTAAGCCGGGTGTACCTCCAGAGTCCCGCATGAGTCGCGAAAGTGGTGATGGGGCGGGAGTCTGGGTGCAGAGGTATTTGATGGTAGCCAGACCGAAGATCCATTTTGGAGAACCACTTAGATCCTGCCAGTACACCGATAATGTCATCTACTGTTGGTGTAAGATGGTACTCCCATTTGATTGCTAAGTTTGGGACTCTCATGTCTACGTAGATGCCACCTCATCGGGCTGCTTAGGTTTCTTCGCTACAAAGATGGGGGACATCCACGGCGTAGGGCCCCGCACTGGTTCGATGATGCCTGCTCTTTCCAGGAGTCGGAGCTCCGCTTCCACCTTCTGCCGGAGGTGGAAAGCAATCCTTCGGTGTCTGAGGGCTATCAGAGCTACTGACTTGTCCACGTGCAACTGGATGGCTGGTCCTTTCAAACACCCAATCTCGTCAAACAGTGGCGTGAAATCTTGCAACAGTCGGTCCAGGTCGTGAGTGTGCACTTCGAATGCAAACTGGATTAGGTTGAGGTCCTGGGTGGTGCGACAGCTGAGCAGGAATCCTGATCCTTCTTGCGACACATAGACTTTAGCTCATTGGTGTGTAGCGTTGTGATAGAGGTCTGCCTGAAGACACCGCACAGCTTAAGCGGAGAGTGGTTGCCGAATGCGTACACCTGCACGTTGGTGTTGCGGAGTGCTGGTGGGTAGGTTAGGCTGCGGTAAATGCTGGCGGCCATGAGCTTAATGGTGGCTCCGGTGTCAATGAGCGCAGCTACGGAGTGGTCTTGCACTCCGATCTTGCAAATCGGTGCATCCTGCCAGGTGGCTGTGAGCGCGTTCAACATCCTTACCACGTGGACAGTGGCTGCGTCATCTTCGTCCATGTTGCTGTTGGAGGAGCTGTCGGGGAGTGGTTCCAGTGCACGTACTTGCTTCTGTGGGCCCTTGGGCTGTCTTCTTTGTGATGAGTGACACACTTTGGAGAAGTGGTTCAGCTTTCCGCACGCACTGCAGGTCTTGCCGCCGGCAGGGCAGGTTCCTTCGTGGGGGTATGGGTCTCCACACCACCCACATGGGCGACTCCGCGGGCTTTGCTTGGAGAAGTGTGGGGTTGATTTGGTGAGCTTCGGTCTGCTCTCTCTCGTTTCCATGCAAATGGCGTTGACGGGTTCTTCTTTGATAGGCGTGGCAGGCTTGGGTTCCATGTGGGCCGCTCTGGCCTTAGACAGCTCTTTGGAATGCCCCAACGTCAGGATGTCTCTCATGGGCATGTTGTGTTCTTGCAGGACGCGTTCGCGCAGTTTGGGTGACGCGCATCCTTGGATGAACTGGGCCCGGACTTCGTCATCCTCGTCCGGGAGGGTGCAGGTGCTCGCCAACTCTTTCAGTCGTCCATAGAAGACGTCCACCGACTCATCCGGTTGTTGTCGCATCTGACAGAGGAGGAAGCGTTCATAGTCGGGGTTGGCGTAGGACTCGAAATGAGCTGTGATGGCATCATGCATGCTGGCGTAGTTCCTCGGGGGTCTGGCTTCACGTACCGTCTTGGAGATTTTATGGATGTCAGCCCCACCCAGATGGAGGAGCATGGGCCTTCTCCGGGGGGCTGGGATCTCTGCAGCGTCAAAGTAGGTCTCTAGGTGCTCAACCCACACCTTCCAGCGCGCCACTTGGGATAAAGGGGGGCCTATAATAGTGAACGGTTCCAGCGGCGGGATTGATGCCATGATGGCGAGTGGAGGGTAGCAGTGACGAGTAGGAGGCGAAGAACGCTGGGTAAGTCTGCAGTTGAGAGCACTTACGGCTTGTGGTGCTGGGTTGCAGGCTTGGATGTGCAGCAAGGCTGGCTGTGACCTCGTGCAACCTCACAAAAGGGGGGCGAAGAGCCTGGCAGAGAAGACAGTGTGATGCTCAGTGGGCCGGTTAGCAGAGGGTGTTGCCAAGGTGCAGGGTGAATGAGGCTCTTGCTGGCAGACAAAGCTCTGTGAGTGAGCTGTATTCAGCCAGCCTTGTGTGGATTGGCCACCATCTAGGAAGGTGTGGGCAGCAGTGGTGTGCAGTGGCAGAGATAGCACATGGGGCCGCTATAGGGCCTTGAGCGCGTCACCGTGTCTGGGACGGCCTCGGCGGAGCTCTGCAGTGAGTGCCGGTTATCGTTGTGTCCACGTGCAGTGGTGCAGGGCAGGCTGCAAGATGGCAGATCAGGCTGAGCAGGCCTCGGTCGTAGGCAGCAGAGGTAACGCTGTCAGGCAGGAGCCGGCACCCGGTCCAACCCTCAGGGAGCGGGAGGCAGCAGGGAGGTCAGGGCTCCAGTGGTGTAGTGGTCTCAGGCCCTGACGTTGATGGAAAAAGCTGACAACGCTGTCAAGAGAGCATGGACACAGTCAAGAGAGCGTAGCCACAGAGAGACGCATCTCACTCCATTGTTGGCTTGGCCACGCCCTATTTAGGTTTTTTCTAAACTATGATTGCTATGTTATGATCACTTCAGAGCGCTAGCACATACAGAAGAAGCACTGACAAAGCCAATAAGCCTGGTTTACATATGAAAGGAGTTGTATGTGTTTCTTACAAAATACATATCAAGATAAAGTGGTTCTGACAAAAAAAACTTCTCAAACCTTTTTCGTCGACTTTTTCTTTAATAATGGTTTGATGAAACCAAGCTGCAGATAACCATTTTTGAAGAAATATTTGTTTCTTTTGTTTTTTTATGGTTCAGAGGTGGTGTCATCACTCCCTCCTTTAATTCGATCACTTTGAAATGGGGTTCCCTCCTTAATCCCCTTCACCTGCCCGTCTCTTTCTTTAATACCCATACGTCTTCTACCCTCCAGCTTTACCTATTTTAAAAATTGTACTTTTATTCCTTCCCCTAATAATCCCACATTTCCTCGTCTTATACCCTCTCCCCTGCTACCATTGCCCCCCTTTTACTTCTCCTTCCTTTTCTTTAATACTGATGTGGTATTTAGCCTGCGCTTTACTCTTTTTTTTATTTTACCAATTCCCCCATAACATTTTCGTTTCCCCATCCAATACACCCTCCCCCTGTTACAGTCCCTCCTTTTCTTCCTTCTGTTCTTTTATCCCCTTCCCTTCTTTTGATAGCAATATGTCTTCTAACCTCCTCCTTTACTTCTTTTTTAAATTTACTTTTTCTTCTGTTTCCCCATCCTATACCCCCTTTCCCTTGAACTATTTTCCATTTACTTCTCCTGCCTTTACTTTAATTCCCATATCTCTTGTGCTCTCCTGCTTTTACATTTACTTTGTCGCATACCCCATTTACCCATGTATGTTTTCCCCATCCTATACCCCCGTTGCCTTTTTCCCTTTTACTCCATTCTATTTTTTACTTCCCCTTCCCTTCCTTTAATACAAATACATCTTCTGAGGTACTTTGCCATTATTACTGGTATTTTTAGACTATCACTAGTATTCACTACTCCACTGTTTTATGAATTAGTTATTCTATTTTGTCCATCTGTGTGCCCCATTTTTTATTCAGAAGTTAGCAGAGGAGTAGGTGTTTATTATTGTTTTTACTTGCATTGGCCGTTGGTGAGTTTGGTGCAAGGGTGGTGTCGGCTGGTTTGTGGCTAGGCACTCATATTGATCAGACTGACGTGAAGTATGTGTCAGCCCAACACTATTTTGCCTCCTCTGAGCTGGTCTTAATCAAATCCCGGTCTTGGTTTAGACTCTCGTTGTTGCTGCGGTTTAATGAGTAAGGAAGAAATCGCCAACTTAAGGATGCCTGCTGTGTGTTCGTCAAAGGTAATTTGCCATTATACCACATATTTGTAGACTTGCAGTATCACGTTAGGTGATTTGCTTTTTTATTAATTAGTTACTCTGTTTTACTCATGCTATTCATCTGTGTACCCCGTTTTGTATTCATTGTGACTGCTTCAGCAGTTAGCAGGGGAGCGGATGTTCATTGCAGTTTTTACTTGCATTAGCTACTGGTGAGTTTGGTGCAGATGCGATAGGTAGATGATTCGGGCACAGGTGGGATAAACTCTTCCCTGGTTTTAGGAAGTTTCTGGCGAGGCATTCCCATTAAAGGGAGTAGCCAGAAAATTAAAATACCTCCCACTTCAAAACAAAGCTCTTATGGCACCAAGCAAGCAAAGCAAGTCATCACAACCCTCCCCAGAAGAGCTCTCTTGCCTCTTCCATCCAAGCATCTACCCATTCATCTTTTCATCCTTCCATCCACCAGCTGATATCCACCATTTCACCTTTACATTCTGTCATCCATTCATTCTTTCATCCATCATTCAGTCTTCCACCATTCCGTCTGTGAACCCATCTAAATCCAATCCTATCCATCCATCTCCAAACCTAGCCATTCATCCATCCATTTATCTATGATTCCAACCATTCACACTTTCACTCATCCATCGCTCCATCCACCCTTTCAGTCATGCATCCACCCATCATTTCATTCATTCATCATCCATCCTGTCACTCACCCATCTATCCACCCTTTCACTCACACATCCATTCATCCACCCTTTCACTCACTCACCTCTGTCTGTCAAATTGCAGACAGAAGAGGCCCATCAAGAATTTCACAGAAGAGGCCCAGCAAGAACTTCACCCCCGCTGTAGTGGCTAATGTTGGATGCTCACAACATCCCATCATCTATTCTTTGACTCATTCAGCCACCCTTTTGCTCATCCATCTATGTTATGTTATGTTATGTTATAATGTACTTGTAAAGCGCTCGGCTACTCAGAAGTGTCCCGGCGCTAGACGGAGCCCTACATTATCCTGATAATACCAGGCAAACACTACCACCCTTTCACTCTGTACATCCATCTACACTTTCACACCATCCATCCATCACCCTTTAACATAGCCATCCATACTTTCACACACTCATGCAACCATACTTTCTCTCATCATCCATACATCATTTCACTCATCCATGCTTTCATCCATCCATCCACCCTCCATTTCATTCATCCATCCATTTGTTCACTTATCCATCCACCCACCCACCCACCCTTTGATCCATCTATCAATCTCACTCTCTTTCACCCATCTGTGCATTCTTTCACTCATCCATCCTTACATCTATTATTTCACTCATTCATTAATCCATCCATCTATCCATCCACCCTTTCACTCACACACCCATCCATCCTTTCACTCGCTCACCCACCCAGCCACCCTTTCACGTTATTTCTGAGCATTGGTCTGTCGAGTTGCAGACAGAAGAGACCCATCAAGACCTCCACCCCTGCTGTAGCTAGTAAAGCAGGGGGTTCACAAAACCCCTGTTCACATTGATCAGATAGACATGAAGTATAAATCTGCCCAACCCTAGTTTTCCTTCTCTGAGCTAATCTGAACCACGCCGCCATCTTAGTTTGCAGTCTAGCCATTGCTGAAGTTTAATGTGCAGACAAGAGGTCACCTACTTAAGGCTGCCTGCTGCGCAGTCACCACAGGTCATTTGCTATTATTCCACATATTTTTAGACTTGCACTACTATTACGTTAGGTGACTCGCCGTTTTATGAATTAGTTATTCTGTTTTACTCATACTGTTCATCTGTGTACCTTCTTTTTTATTCAGTCAGAAGTTAACAGGGGAACGTGCGTTTATTACTGTCTTTACTTTGTGGGAGGAAATGGGGTGTATTATATTATATTGTGTGGTTGTGCGATCTCATCGTGTAATGCACTTACCAACCCCTTTAGGACCAGTAGGTTTCATTTGTCAAACCTTTAGCTCAACCTTGGGTAGGTGTGGCTCTGAGCAGTCAGACTTAAACAAAGGAACAAGTGTATAGCAGTTAAACAGCTCCAAACCTATTGAAGAATAAATAGACAAGACACTCAAGAAATCCGACACCAATTTATAAAAAATAGATTGTATTTTTATATATTTTTAGACACCAAAACAAAAAAGATCCACAGAGGGTTCCAGAGATACAGTTTCTACAAAGTCCAGTTTGTCAACATTCTTTAATGAACCATGAATAAGCATTGGCAAATTCAACAAATGTGACACTTAAATTTGGGTAAGTATCAATGCGGTTACTTTGAGTTCATTTAGGTAACCAGCTCTGGCAGAGAGCCAGGCAGGGGGACCAGCATGGCCCTCAGAAAACAGTTTCCTTGAAAAAAGAAACAGTCTCCAGTTAATTCCAGGAACTTTTATCTCCTCGCCATAGACTCCTATATAAGTGGTCCCGATGCAAGGGATATAGGATGCTGAAGATGCTCAAGGTTGCTGTGGATGCAATGCAGTCAAGGTGGGTCGTCCTGCCGCTACTTTTTGATTCACAGCTTTGTGAGGTGATCCTGGCCATGGGGGTTGACGTCCTTCGAACTCCTTTTGAGCCTTGCCTGAAATCCAGTCACCACTGGGCAACCAGTCGCCTGGTATCGTGGTCGCAGACAAATCCTTCCTGAGGTGGTAACTTGCCTTCTAGGCAACCAAGCTGCATTCCGACGACTCTCCCAGGTCCAGGAGACTCAGGAGCAACTTTGAGTGGTGGTTCCTGGTCCTTGGTGCTGCATGGTGGCAAGAAGCGGCAGTGCGAAGACCTGGGCCACCAATTCACCCTAGCAGGGTTCTTCAGCTGTTGTGGCTCTGTGCTGCAAATAGGTCATCCAACTGACCATTGGAGTCTCCTTATTTATTTTATTTTATGTAGAGAGTTTTATATAGTGCTGGCAGGACCCATGGGTATCAGAGTGCTTTACAACATGTACACAGGCAAGAAATAGACAGACAAAACAAAACAGGCTGCCGTATGTAAGGCAGATAATACAGTCAAGAGTTACTTGATTGTAGGCTGCTAAAAAAGAGCTATGGTATATTGTCCGGAGGGTTAAAGGTGCTGAGCGACGAGGAGATCCTTTAGTTTTCTCTTGAAGGTCATGAAGGAGGGGTTAGTTCTGAGATCTGCTGGTAGGGAGTTCCAGAGTTTGGGGGATTGCCCGAGAAGGAGCGAGCCAGGGCTTTTTGTTTATGTCTCTTTGGGGGTATGAGAAGTAGGTTGTTGGTGCTCCTCAGGTTTCTTGCCTGGCCAGCCTTGGTGAGTTTGGCTGCCAGGTAGACTGGTTTACCAGTGTGAAGGACTTTGTGGGTGAGACAGGCAGTTTTGAAGTGGCAGCGAGCTTCAATTGGGAGCCACTTGAGATCTTTCAGGGAGGGGTAGATGTGATTGTGCCTTTTGGCTCCGGTGACCATCCTTGCTGCTGCATTTAGAGTTGCTCTCAGGGGGGCTAGGTGGGATTTTGCTGTGCCTGTGAGGGTAGCGTTCCCGTAGTCCAGTCTGGAAAGAACCAAGGCTTGCGTTGCGGTTTTGAGATCATTAGGGGGAGGAAGGGCTTGATTTTGTTAAGTAGCTTTTATTTGTAGAGGGCACTCCTTGCGGTAGTCTTAATGTGTGAGCCCATGCTCAGGTTAGGGTCCAGTGTGATTCCCAGCGATTTGGTGGAGCCGGCCAGGGTTAGGTTGTAATTTAGGGAGTTGATAGGTTTTATCCATTCTTGGACCTGGTGGGTTTGCCCATCGTTTGACAAGAGAAGAATTTCCGTCTTATCTTGGTTGAGTTTTAAGTGGTTGTCTGATAGCCAGTTTTGGATTTTTGTTAGAATATCATTTAGACGGCGTATGTCTTCTGGGGAGGATATTTCCAAGTAGAGCTGGATGTCATCTGCATAGAGGTGGAAGGGGATGTTAGCTTGCTGATTATGGTAGTGAGGGGCTCCATGTAGATATTGAAGAGAGTAGGTGAGAGGACTGAGCTCTGGGGAATACCTCTGGTTATAGTAAAGGTATCAGAAGTTGCGTTGTTTATTTTTATTTGTTGAGAGCGTTGTGAAAAAAGGATGTGAACCATTTCAACACCAGGCTGTTCGCTCGAATCCGTTGTTTGAGGGTGTTAAGAAGAAGTTTATAGTCCACCGTGTCGAAGGCCGCAGATAGATCTAGGAGGATGAGCAGGCAGCAATGTCTGGCATCCATACATTTGTGGATGTCATCTGCTATATTTAGTAAAGCTGTTTCTGTGCTACTGCCCTTTGTGAAGCCTGATTGGTAAGAATCCAGGAGATTGTTAGTGTCGATGTGCTGGTTGAGTTGGAGTAGGACACATTTCTCAAGGATTCTGGCCAGGAAGGGCAAGTTTAAGATTGGCCTGAAGTTGTTGAGGTCCTCAGGGTCTGATCCCGTTTTTTTAGTAGTGGAGTGACTTGGCCTAGTTTTAGGCAGTCTGGCATGACTCCCGTGCTTAGGGAGCTGTTTATTATCATCGTCCAGAGGGGGGTAATGACATGATTGAGATTGTTTGCCACGGAGGCCTGGAGGAAGTCTGCGAAGTGGAAGGAGGGCTTTGAATTCGCAATTAGTTTAGAGATGTCCATTTATGTGAGTGGGTTGAATGCTTTCCAGCAATTGGGGGTAGAGGGTGATCCTAGGGATTGGTTGCCCTCATTTGTCTCAGGAGGGGGGATCTCTACTTGGGTGTCAGAGGAAAGCAGGGTGGGATTTGTTTTTATCTGTGATGTGGAGGGTGATTACAGTAGATGCTTGTGTGTGGCATTCAAGAGAGGACTCAATCATCGTGATTTTCTCATCAAAGAATTTAGGGAATTTATCACAGCATTCTTTGGAGACCTGAGGGGCTTTAACGGGTGGTTTGGAAGTCTGTTTTTTTACAATGTTAAAAAGGTCTTTTGGGCTATTTATTGCATTGTCTAGGGCACTGCGGAAAAAGGCTGCTTTTTCTTTGATGATATGATTTTTATATGCTCTGCGTTCTGCTCTGAGTTTGGTGAAGGTGAATTAAGGAAGGGTTTGCTCACCAGAGTCTCTCTGCATCTCTGAGTTGCCTTCTTTCTGTATTGAGGTCTATGTTAAACCAGGACCTCTAACGGGTGTCTCTAATCTTTTTTAGTTTCACAGGGGCTACTTGGTCTAGGACGGCTGACATCGTAGAGTTAAAGTGGGTTGTGAGCTCATTTGTTGAGAGGCTGTCTGACCTTGGGGGAAGGCTAGAGATCATTTTTTCTTCCAGATCAGCTAGGGGAATCTGGCTTATGTTTCTAATCCACTCGAGGGTTTTCTTAGTATGGATTGAGTATGGCTTTTCCAGGTTTAAGTGGAACAGGATGATGCGGTGGTCCGACCAGTCGACTGGGAGGATGTTATAAATGGTTATCGCCTTCTCCTGGGCTAAAATGGCGTCAAGGGTTGAGCCTCTGTTGTGGGTTTGTTCTTTGCAGTGTTGAAGAAGGTTGTTCTCAAGTAAGTGTTCGTTTAAGGATTGGATTAGTGTGTTTTTCTCATCACTCCAATGGAGGTTGAAGTCACCTAAGATTATGTTGTTGGCATTTGAGAGTGAGCAATGAGTTACCAGGTCTGATAGGTGTTCATGGAAGGGGCGAGTGTTGCCAGGAGGGTGGTAGAGGAGGTGGCAATTCGTTGTTTTTTTCTTTTTCATCCGTATAGTGGTGCTGAGATATTCAAAAGTGCTATATGTGGAGGAGACAGTTTCCACCATCGTGATGGTATTTTTGTGGATAATGGCTAGGCCACCGCCTTGTTGATCCATTCTGTCTTTCTTGATGATTGAGAACCCAGGAGGGCCTACTAGGTCGAGGATCGGATAGGATGATTCATTAAGCCAAGTTTCGGTGATGAATGCAATATCGATGTCATGGTTAAGGATGGCTTCCGCCAGTTCGGTTGCATGCTTGGAGACAGATCTGCAGTTTATAAGCAGGCAGTTGAAATTACTACAGTTGCTGTTGTGTTTCTGAGAGGTGGGTGCCCTGGGGATATCTGAGAGGTGTGCTTGCAGTCTGGCCGTTTTCCTGGGTGGAATGAGGTTTCTCCCGATACCAGTGATCACCTGGATCTGGGAGGTGGGTTCTTTTTTCCCGGTTGGCGTAATGTGATACGGTTTGGCCAGCTCTATCGCTTCGTTGTGTGACATCCTAGGCCCTGATCGAATCGGTCTGTGAGCTCGGTTGCTGAGAGGATTAATAATCCAGCTATTAGGTTGAGTTTTTGAAGTGGAGGTCTGGCATTGCCGGAGGGGGAGAGGAATGAACAGTGGGCATAGTCGGGGGAGGTTTTGAGGGTCATTTGGATTATATTGATACCTAGTATCACTTTTTTGAGCTGACTTTCCATAAGACTTAGTCTTTGCTTTAGGTCTAGCGCGGGTATTTGGTTAGAGGCGGTGGGAACCGAGCTTTTTAGCTGCGATTTGTTAGGTGTGTGGTGTTCAAGATATGCGGGGAGTAGGTCAGAGAGTTGATGAGCAGGGAGTGTGTGTGTAATGTCCCTGCTAGGGTCAGTTTCGGAGTGCGGTTTTTGGGGACATGGTACTGAGTCAGTCACCGGCTTAGTGAGGGGGAGAATACGTTGTGCCTATCATGTGTGGGTGCTGTTTGCGTGGTTTCTCTGGTGGCCTGTGGGGAAAGGAGGTAGGGTGGTTTTTGGTTGAGGGGTAGGGTAGTGGGAGAATAGCTGGGTTGAGTGGGTGGACTGACATTGATGCTCGGATCCGGTCTGATAGTTCTAACTGTCAGTGCTCTTGGAGTGAGGGTTTATGATGTGTTTGAGTGGGATATTGGTGTCCGGATTAGAGAGAGAGGGGGTGAGATCGGAAACAGTGGTCGTGGTGAGGGTGGAGTTGTAAACTCGGGGTAGACTTGTATGGATGACCTCTTGCGGGATGGCTTCTGTGTGGGGGGTTGTATTTAGGGGGGTTGCGTGTGAGGGAGAGAGCCTTGCAAAGTGTGGGGAATATGATTTCGAATTAGCGCAGATTGGCATCTTTGGCTTGAACCAGTACGATTCCGTTTCTGTAGATAGTTAGGATGGCCTTGCCTTTGAACATGGGGCAGTGTGAGATCGTCAATATGTGGCCGTGTGGTATGTTAGAGGTTTTGCTAATGCGTAGGTAGTTTGTAAGGGTTCTATTCCATTTCGCAAGTCGGGTAGTGTAGAAGATGGTATCAGTTTTCTCCTGACCTTTGGAGGAGTTGTAGTAAAGATCTGTTATGAGTGTTTCATGATGTTGTTTGATCAGATTATGTTTGAATTTTTTAGAGGCGGTAACTGAGAGGTTTGGGGGTAGGAGATGTAGAAGGAGTTTGGGCCAAGTGGTTTCAAGTGGTGTGACATAGGAAAGAGGGGTACTGTGGAGGCAGGAATGGTGATTTGGACTGATGGGATAAATAAATGTGGGGTGGGTGCTATTCGTTCGTTTAGCCCCCCAAACGTGGGCCCGTGAGATTGGAGTGGAGGGAATTGACCTAAGTCAGGGGACCCTTAGGTTACTCTGCATTACATGACATGTGTCTGACTAAAAGCAAGTAATTTTGTTATTTTTTTATGATATCAGATGTAATGCTCTATTTTTTACAGTACATAACTAAAGGGGGGGTGACTATTTTTAAATTCACAGAGTTGGTGCAATGGATAGGTGTCTAAGAAGGGAACATACAGTGGAGAAGAAATGTTCCTGATCCACGATGGCCGCTCAGTGGGCTTGGGTAGTCCTCTTTCCATTTTGATGTCAACAAGTCTCTAGAGGTGGGGTCTGAGATCAGGAGGGCAAGGGGTGTTTCTCTTTTTAGTGTCTTATTGAGGGGCTTGAGGTAGGATACACACAGTGGAGAAGAAGTTTCCTGATCCAAGATGGCCACTCTGTGGGCTAGGGTAGTCCTCTTTCCTTTTCGGTGTCTACTAGTCTATAGAGGTGGGGGATGATATCAGGAGGGATTGGGGTGTTCCTCTTTTTGGTGTCTCATAGAGGGGCTTAAGGTAGTCCCTTTTCTATGTTTTTTTAAATGTATTTATTATTTACTTCGGTGCACTGAGGGAAGAATAGTCCTCTTTCTGTTTTGCAATGGGGAAGAGGAGAAGATACAGCCTTCAAGATGGAGGCTCAAAAATCCCAAGATGGGCTCCTGAATCTATGCCAAGGACTGAGTGACCGAGTTGCCTTGTGCTTGTGATCCTTAAGTACCGCCCATCATCCTAGGGCACCAGGACCGGTAGAGATCTCCTTCCCCCACCGGGGGTCACCGACCCTTAACAGGCTTTGGGTTGTAAGGCGAGAAAACAGAAAAACAGTCACAGGCGGGGGCTTAATGGGGGCCGCTAGACACCGATCCTTAACAGGCCCTGGGTTGGGAGGGGAGGAAAACAAAAAGAACAGTCATGAGCAGTCACGGGCGGGGGCTCGGGAAACAACTTCTCCACAAGCAAGAAACAGCAGGCACCATCCTTTCTACTTTGCTAGCCACCAGGTTCAGCAGGTGCAGTCCTTGATGGTGCAGCCTTTCTTCGCCGGGTCCTGAGTTCAGCAGGGCAGTCCTTTTTTCAGGGTTTTTCTCCAGTCCGAAAAACTGGTTTTACAACTGGTTTCCCCTCTTTGTCCCAGTGCAGGCCTGTCTGCCTACACAATAGGGCAGCACGCCTACACAATAGGGCAGCACTTCCTACATGGGCTTGCTACTTGCCCTTAAAAGGAAACTTCTCCTTTGAAGCTTGCCTTTGGGCCATCACCCCGTGTGGTTTCCTGCCAGGAGGAGGTAACACCTCCTCCAGTGGCAGGCCTCTATTGTTACCTTTCCTGGGAGTTGTTCACAAGTCTCCACAGGAGGACAGAAGGCTGTCTGTGAGGACAGTCCTTGTGTGCATCCGTAAACTTTGGGCAACTAAAGTGGGAACTTCTAAAGTTGCACTTTGCCCACCAGTGACATTAAATTCGATTTAACCAGTCCTTGTGTGCATCCGTAAACCTTGGGCAACTAAAGTGGGAACTTCTAAAGTTGCGCTTTGTCCACCAGTGACATTAAATTCGATTTAACCATTAAATTTAATTTAATGCTCTGATTCTTTTAATACCTGACAGTACCAAATTTAGTAATCCCATTCAGAAGTTAGCAGGGCTGAGATGCCAGCCTGTAACTCTGTACTTGCTAATGGGTCTACTAGCCTTTCCACAGTAAAAACAACAATTTAGTGGTTTAACTGGTTGAACATGTAAAAGTACATGTTCTACCTTTTAATATGCAGCAACCTGTCTTAGGGCTCGACAGGCCTACCTTAGGGGTGACATATATATTAGAAAGGGAGGACTGGGCTTTGCGATTAACTTAAATGGCAAAGTCTAGTTAGCAGTTTAAAACGGCTCCCAGTATGACACTGCAGACTGGAAGGGCAATGTTTTACCTTGTCCCAATCAGGCTGGCACAACAAGTGCTGCAATCCCTGAAGGGACACTCTAACTTAAAGGCGCTGGGTACCCCATGTACCATATACTTGGGACATACAAGTAAGTTAGGCTATGAGAATTGGGTATAAACTAATTAAACATACACCATTTTAAGGGTCAGAGCATAAGCACAAGTCCTGATTAGCAGTGCTCAGGGCATTTCAAAGCCATTACACCAGCGCCTAGTAGTCACAATGGAGGCAAAAAGTGGGGTCAAACCTGCCAAAGGCCTGTTTCCTCACATTTGCTTTTGCAATTGGTGAGCTTGGTGCATGAGAGGTGATTTGGGCATAGGTGGGACTAGTGCTTGTCTGGTCAGGAATTTTCTGACTAGGCATTCACATTGATTGGACTGTCGCGGAACACTTATCAGCCAGACACCATCTTTCCTCCTCTGAGCTAGGCTGAACAAAGCCGCCATCTTAGTTGCAATCTCGCTGTTGTCGAGGTTTAATGTGCAAGCAAGAGGTTGCCTACTTAAGTCTGCCTGCTGTTCAGCTGCGCTGGTGTGGCCAAAGGCAATCCCGTCTGCACCCATCCAAGCTCCAGCCATGCTTAGCGGAAGGTGTGCTGCCCATTTTTTGGTGGACGATAGGTCATTGTCTCTATTTAGTTACATCAGGGTGTATTGTCTACTCTAAGAAGGACCTATCAATCATTGGCCAGACTTGGCTTGGCCCCCAACAATTTTCAGCACTATTTGTGCCTCAGCAATTTTTACAAAGGTCTCAACAGCGTGCTGTGTACCCAATGATGGCCCCGCCTAACTATCTAGATCAATTTGAACTTTTCTCAATGGCTAGAAATAGATCTGATTTGGGGTTTGCCTTAATTAATGCTTGTTCATTGATAAAACATGGACCTTGGAGGATTTGGTACCTGATTTGGCAGCTGCTTGCCTGGAGGTCTAAAAGATCCTCCACCTACTTCATTCTCACCGTAGAGGTGGAGGGCTAGCCATAATTTTCGAAGAAGCCCTGATAGTACAAGATTTAATACTGAGCCCTTTCACATCTGCTGAATTGTTGAAATTCTATAAAGCTGTGTTTGCCTCAGTTTTAATAGGTGGCATATTATGCTATTGCCCCCCACATGCTCTGTCTAATTTAATTTTGCTGACTTTCTGATGCTGCTACATTTGTCTCACTCTGCCTTCCTTGTATTAGGCAATTTTTATACAAGAGTGAAACAGCCCACAAACACAAAGGCCATGCACCTCATTAACACTCATGCAGCACTTGAGCTCTCTCAAGAGGCTGCATGTTTACACATAAAGATGGCCACGCAACTTTTGAGCTGAAGGGGCAGGTATACGGTATGAGTATCATACATCCCCCAGGTCTACATGGGTCATTTCTGGATTTGCTTTAAGATCAAGGGGCAAAGTCAAATTTGTAACTTGAAGGCTACTAAGAGAAAGCCCTCTTTTGTATGTCCCTGGGCAAAGTTGTCAAGAATATGCTGAATGACTCTCTTAACTCAGTAGAAAGGGTGAGAGATGATCGCTCTGTAAGTTCTGAGTACAGGAGGTATCTTGAATTGGTTAATGCTGCTATAGATATCACTCTCCTCTTCAACACATTATCATTGAGCTCATCCTTCTGTCCCGTGGTACACAGATTCCCAAAAAGGTGCCAAAATTGGCTCTAAAAAGCTTGAAAGGATCAGACATACAGATTACACACCAAAGTTCATACTTGAGCTGAAGTCCATAAAAAGGTGGACCAATGTCTCTCTTACCGAGAAATAGGTCAATAGGCATTTATCAATTGGTCGCACTTATCAGGCTTGTCGGGCATATCGCTCTCCCCTTCAAAAGTTCACATTACCATCGGGCTCATCCTTCTGCCACACGGTACACAGCCTCCCTGAAAGACGTTGAAACTGGCTCTAAAAAGCTTTACAGGATCTGGTGTAGAGTTCAATAGACAGATATCAGGCTTTGTGGAACAGCATCAGCTATTAGACTCAGTTCAATCTGGATTCCGTTATGTTAATGGAACGGACACAGCCTTGGTGTCTGTCCTTGATGACCCGAGAATGTTGGTAGATAAGAGTCATATGATTGTTCTAGTGTTACTTGTTTTATCTGCCCCGTTCGATTCAGTATCTCATGCTATCTTGTACGCAGGGCACAAGTCCTAGAAAAAGAAGTGGGGGGACTAACCAAGTTAGGCAGTATGCAAGTGAAATCATGACATGTGCCATAACAGTGCATGATGTCACGGCACGTGACATTACCCATGACATAAAAGGAAGTGACCTCACTGGATGTGACATCACAAAAAGTGACATCAGATATTAAGACCTCATACATGTTTCGCAGGTATATCATGAGTAAATTTAAGCACATTATGAGATTTAACAAATGAAATTTGGCGTTGAGTTGTGCCAACAGAGTGGCACAATCCTGATGCAAAATCTGCGTCTCAACTAATATATATATTTTTTTAAACCCTTTCATAAAAAAATTGGCAACAAGGAGAAGCATGGCAGTAGATCTGTTCTGCTGAATTAGTTACAAAGACTGCATTTTAAAATATTCAGTGGGTTAAGGCATGTGCCGCAGAGGTGCCCAGTAAATCTCCGGGTATAAAAATTATTGTGATATAATTCTGGAGGTTAATGCGTTTGTTGGAGAGATCTGTGTTTTGTGAAGTTCCAGATTTGAATCAAAGTAGCATAGCGGGTTAATGTGTCTCCTGCACAGCACAATATGTAACATGCAGATGACAGAGTTTTATTTTTTATGTAGATAGTAAAGTGAATTACTGCTTTTAACACAGAGATCCTTTTATTACCTGCAGTTCATAAAATGTAATCCTTGTAATATAGCACAGTGAGCTATGGAGGACATGCAGCTTTGACACCTTGTAACCCTGTCTCTTGTAACTCATCTTATACAGTGATTTACACACGTACATGATTTATTGTCAATGTATAATGTGTATGTTACATAAAGAGCTCTGACACCCTGCAGTGGGTTGCGCAACGCTATAAAAGAAATAAAATCATGGTATTTAAATTGTTATTTGTGTAAATACTGGGACAGACCACACACCTGACATTCTTAAAGTGCATGCATCTCTTATACACAAGGACTGAACAAAGGCAAAAGCACACCTCTCTTAAGTACTTGTGAAGAGATAACAAGCTGTGTGCCTTTGTTTCCCCTCCCTGGCATTTACATTTAAGTGTGAGGTTCCAGGCCGCCTCCAGTCAGGATATTCAAAAAAAAAGGAAGCTTGATGGCCCCTTAACTTTGCCCAGCTGGAAGTGAAAAAAAGCTCCTTCGCTGCTTGCATGTTGCTGCTGGGAATGAAAGGCAGGCAATGTGCAAGCACTGCTGACCATGTCGCGGTGTCTGAAAATTACACCAGGACAAGTTCAGCATATTTTTGTGGGGCCCAAGTTCTTAGCAGGGGGCACGGCGTCCACCCTGAAACAAATAGTGGGTGGACGCCGTATACCTGCGTGTACCCCCGACTTGTGCCTCCTTGTTCGTGGAAATAGCATACCATAGTAAGGCTTGTGGAGGTGGGCATTCTCGGCTCTGCCTTGCAATGATGTAGGTCTTTTCTAAAAGGTAGATGCCAAGCTGTTTACCTCCCTTCATTTACAAGTCTCCCCCGAGTTTACAACTCCACCCTCTGAATTTAAGGCATTATGTCAAGGCGTTCCACAGGGATCTCTACTTAGTCCCACCCTTTTTCACTGCTTTATTCACTTACTGGTGCGGTTAACTAGATCTCATGGTGTAAATTTTCTGAGCTATGCAGATGACACACAACTGGTTATCTCTATTGATAACACAGTGTCTTCTCTATTTGATACCTTAAATCAATGTATGATGGCAGTTACATCATGGTTGTCCCATAATTATTTGAACTTTAATGTGGGCAAAACTGAAGTTTTGTGCTGCATAAATAAAACTCTCCCACAAGCTCTACCTGCAAACTTCTTGTTCACACCCCTGGAATCTGCTCCCTATCCTGTTGAGGTGGTTCACAATTTGGAATTCTACCTGAATGACAAACTGTCCCTCTCTAAGCAAGTTAATTAGTATCTGTAACATGATCTGTTGCGAGTTCTGCAAAAATCCTACTGCTTCTCCCTGTTTCCCTGTTTGGTGGTTCAGCTGAGAATTTTGATCCTATTGAACTACTGTAAATTCTCTATTCCTGGGTTCTCCTGCTGGTCTGATCAAATGACATAGGCTTAGGAGAAATACTGTCAAAGTCTGATGAAGCAGTTTCAAGAAAAACATTTTGCATTGATAATGGAACATTACAGTGAAAAATTTCTAGACACTTTGCCCTGATAGATTCCCAAAATTTCAACACATTGGAACAATAGTATAGTAGATGAATTAAAGCCCCTGTGAAGGAAGAACAGGACCAGCATAACGGAGAGGAGGTAGGAGAGAACTTGGAGATACATTCAGGAGTAATGAGAGCTCTATTATAAATAAAAATAAAGATTGTGTAACACGAGCTGCTTTAGATGTTTTAAATAATTTAAGCCAGAATTTATCCCAAGCAGGAATAGAAAATGAAATGGACAAATCAGTTTCACACAATAGCTTAATAGGTGTTTTGGATCTTTCAGGGAAAGGTGACAATAACATATTATATAAATAGACAGCTTTGGGTATAGAATCATGAGAGATGCTATAGAACGGTGTGTGGGGAGTGATAGTGCGTGGGGCAGTGGAAAAGGGGAAATTTGGCTAACTAAGGCAGAGTGTGTAATATTTACACCACGCGCCGATCAGTCCAAAAATCTCTATTTTATAAGACTGAATTTTGGCCCATATCAACATCAGGTCCTCCAACAACTCGGAGAGTTGACAGGGATTTCGCAAAAGATTTAGATGAATATCCCCCTCATGAGGACATAGAACAAAGGGAATATTTATACAAACCACATTATATACAACTATATATAAATATATCATTACTTACAATAATCAATAATGACAGACTCAGTTTCTCTATTACTTTGCTTTTATCTATTTTCTTTGAAAGCATATGGAATGGTCAAACAAAGGTACAGTATCGAATTAGAATCATCACACAAGAGAACACAAATTCAGTAATTCACAATAACATCTCATTTAAGGAGTATGAATTGAGTGGATAGAGTAACATACAAAAGAGCATTTTTATAAGAGCAATGCAAATACAGAATTTCATACGAACCTAAGAAAACTATAGCACAACGTGCTAATAGTTGGAAATGCTAACCCTCCGGCCGGAAGGGAAAGCTGGGGCAATCCTCACAAAAGTATGAGGAGCACAGTTAACAGTTTACAGACAGTATCAGCCAAAGAATCTTAAAGAAACAGCTCACACGAACGCCTCATACAGAAGTCTTGTTCTGACCTGACCAAAAAAACATGGATTCTATCACTAATAGTTATACCCTAAGGTTAAAAGTCCACCCCTACTCTTGTATCGAAATCCGGGAAAGTCTCTCTCCTTATTGGTCTAGCAGCATGGGGTGTAAAGTCACACCACTTCCGTCGC
This sequence comes from Calotriton arnoldi, assembly GCA_963921515.1. Classification (NCBI taxonomy): domain Eukaryota; kingdom Metazoa; phylum Chordata; class Amphibia; order Caudata; family Salamandridae; genus Calotriton; species Calotriton arnoldi. The sequence continues at coordinate 4,345,396 of CAWUFW010000233.1, read as the reverse complement.
TCTTTTTTCTCAAAAGTTCTTTGTTTAGATTCATGCTGTCATCATCGTCCTTCAGCAAAGGAAATCCAAATCTTCTCCTTCCTTGACAGACGCGCATTCGAACAAATGTTGTAACCTTTACTAGCACAATTATCCACAAATCTAAATATTTCCTCGGACAATAGGAAGTTCCGCTGATACTCCGCACACGTAGCAGCTATCGACAAGAAAGAACACAATAGTCATCTATGAAGAATAAAACACATTTTTCTGCATTTCTACAGTTTAAAGCAAAATTAACCCTAATGACAGCTTTTGAGGCCTTCTTTGTAAGCGTGCAGTTTTCTCTAGGAGAAATAAACAGATTCAGTTATTTGCTCAAAATAAAAGCTCCATTTAATTTTTCATTAGTCTAATATAAACGCAATCATTTTAAACTATTATTCTATGTGATTAATATTGCTTAATTAAACCCGTTTTCATTCACATTTGCTCATGAAAAAGAACATCATTTGCTCCTTCTTTGCTGTCTTTCGTGAAGGAATCGTTTGTGGCCTACTTAAACCAATTGTCATTTTCCTACACCTTTCTTATTTCTTTTCCAAAACTAAAGGTTAATAATACTTTTTCGGTTAATTTCAAAACTTTGTTAATGATTTTCACACAATGGAAGGTTTAATCCGAGCAGGTTTTATTTACGGAAAACCCTGCTCTATCAATCCCCCCTTTGATGGCTACTTAAGCCATCAATAAATCCAAAAATCTGATTACAATCTGATTGAATCATAACACACTTGTTCTCTTTTGTTTCAACCTAACCCCATCTATATCTTTCATTACCTCATAATAATTTCTCTTCCTGTCTTCCATTTCTGTTTCTTCTCTCTTTCTTTTCTTTTCTTTACTTTTCGTTTTGTTTCTAGTGTTTTACCCTTAAAATTTGCAGCATTTATATATTAGAAACTGCATTAGTATTCCAGTAGCAGTAGCAGTAATAGGTGTTAGTATTCTACCTAACAAGCTATTACCAAATGTTAAAAACCTGTCTCCCATAGAAGAGAAACCCTTACCAAGTTTCTCCCAAGCACCGTCAACCTTGAGTTCAGTTAAATCTTCCCTTAAATGTGTAATATTAGCAATATATCCCTCTAGATTCTTACTTTTGTCAGGGATATATGTACAGCATTCTTGAATTTTGAACATGCTACAGACTCCGCCCTCTTTTGCCAATAATACATCCAGAACAAGTCTATTTTGCAAAACCATAGATCTCATTGCCACCATTTCAGTGTCAATCATCAAAAATCCACCAGCAGTATCTGTTGATAAACGATCCACCACCGTGGATAGTTTTCTAATTTTGTGCGAATTCAAAATGACTCCAACTGAAGGTATCAATGCTTCAAAAATATCACCCACAATCTCAGCTACGCATTAATCCACTCTTACTCCTTTCACTGGTTCCATGGTTCTTATCAACATGGTAGACTTCGGAGAAGACAATACCCATACAACAACACCCATACCAACATGCTGGTAACCTATAATAGGCATTCTTACCACACACATAATAAATTCCAGGGAAAACAGGATCCGTACCACCCTTCAAACCCCAACCTCCTGTAATCAGGAAGGTATGATCACATTCACTAGAACCAATGAAATAGTTATTATAGTCTGTCTTCTGTCTTAGTAAGCAAAGCTTCCGTCTATGATGCCAATCCAGGGTCATTGCAGCATATGTCTCACCTTTCTTGTAATCTCCCTCTCTATGAGCCCAAGGAGGAATATGACTCTTTTCCTCTGCAGCTTTTCTCTGAAACTTTTCTCTTCTATCTTCTACAACATTAATTAATTCAATTTCTTCACTCCGTAAACTACAGGTTAAGTTATTTCTATGGGCATATACAGTATCTATTGTCTTAGTAGTATGAAAAAACTCTCCCATATACTCTGCATTCTTCGCACTACTTACTACATTCATATTCTTTCGAATTGGAAGTTCACAAAATACTAAATCTAAATTCGAATAAAAATATTGTATCTGGCCCTTCTCATAGAACAAACTTGTTAGTACACTACACAAAATATCATATGTTAAGGGAAGGTGGTGATAAGTCACCCCTTCTGACACAGAAGGCAGTAATTGCATGCACACATAACAATCTCTAGCATCCATAGTGTTTACATACTCATAAAGAAGTTTAGTAAAAACATTTAACGAAAAATCATTAATAGAATTATCTTGATGTAAATCATTCCCAGTTAATCTCTTCTTCTTTAAGAGTTTCTCCCACATTAGTTTTTATATTCACTAAATCATTGGTAGCATTACTCTTAGTAGGAAACATAAAGTAAGGCATGACAACTATTAGTATTAACCAAACAATCATTATTAGTAAAACACATAAACAACAAGCGTTAAAATACTTACGCCTGGTTGATCCCTGATTCTGATTACCAGTCTCGTGAATCCTAGCCATTTTAAGCTAAAGAACTAAGAAAACAAAAACATTTTTTTTTAAATTACATTTTTTTAGCCTTGATAGAAATATGTGTATCCAAGCACTTTCAGGCCTTAGGTCTCCACAGCTTCTCTTTTTCTCTGAAACATCTCCAAGACCTTCTCCAAACCCTCTTTAATTTTTTTTTTAAGTCTTCATAGCACAGTTCACAGGTTTAGTTTCAGTTTCAATTTTCAGTTTCTTTTCTGTATTTCCATACAAATTTTCAATCTTCTGCACCCAAGGTTTTTTAACACAGTTCATTTAGGGGCTCATAGCAATTTCTGTCGTTTGACTCGATTTCTTCTCCACTATTGTCTTCTTGATCAACTGTTTCAACAACGAAGTATGTCCATTCAGGTGCTGTGTATTTCTTGTTTGGTACTCTTGCTCTTTTTGTTCTCCGAACTGTATTTTCTTCTGTATCACTTTGTTCAGATATTTTGACTACTGTATTTGGAACACTCTCATTCAAAGTGTATTTCACTTCACTTTCAGTCTTTTCAGGTTCTTTTTGATCACTTTCTTTATCACCTTCAACCGATTCTTTACTTTCAAGTGGACTTGGGACTCTTCGTGTGTGGCTAGCATGAATCCAATTCGGCAAGCCACCACACTTTACTGCTGTCGTTGTCACCAGTATCACTTGATATGGCCCATGCCATCGAGGTTCCAAACACGACTTTCTCATGTGCTTCTTGACAAGAACCCACTCTCCAGGATTCAAGTCATATGCCTGTTCTTGCTGTGATGTGGTTGCAACTTCTCCAACCTGATGAGACACAGAATGCACCACATCAGCCAATCCTTTGCAATAATCGAGTACCAAATCATCAGTTATATTCATTAGTCGATTCACGGGAACTACTGGCTGTCTCATGGGCCTGCCCATGATGATCTCATGCGGAGACAATCTAGTTTTTCTATCTGGAATACTTCTCAGACTCATCAGAACTAAGGGCAATGCATCTGGCCATTTCAGTGCAGTGGACGCACACACCTTTGCAAGTCTTGATTTAACTGTTCCATTGACCTGCTCAACCATTCGTGATGCTTCTGGTCGATAGGCACAATGCAATTTTTGTTCAATTTGTAATGCAGAACAAATCACCCAAATTATTTCATTGTTGAAATGCATCACCCTATCAGATTCTAAAGAGACTGGAAATCCAAATCTTGGGATGATCTCTCTAAGAAGCAATTTAGCAACTGTTAGACTATCATTACGTCTTGTTGGGTAGGCTTCCACCCACCGAGAAAACAAACAGACAATCACCAAAACATAGTTTAGTTCATTACATCTTGGTAGTTCTATGAAATCAGCTTGTAATCGTGTAAAAGGACCAGCTGTTTTTCCAATTTGTCCCCAACTAACAACTGTCTTTCTCCCTGCATTTTGCTGCTGACAAGTCACACACCTCTGGCAAAGACTTTCTGCAATGACCCTGAACTTAGGGTTGAACCAGGATTCCTTGAACATCCTAATCATAGCATCTCTACCAATGTGTGTAGGACCATGATATAACCTCGCCATTTGGGACAAAAGACTATCTGGCATTATTGGTCTTCTATCAGGATAAATCCACACCTCATCTTCTTCTCTACGTGAACAACCTGCCTTGATCAAAATCTCTTTTTCTTCTGCACTTGCTTCTTCTTGTAATTGTCTAATTTCTTCCCATGTTTCAACAGATGAGAACATCAGATTGAATTCTTTTTCATCAGATTTCTGTATCTTTTTATTTATTGAAACCGAATTTAGCGCTCAAAAATGTGCAACTTCGTCAGCATACTTGATTTCAACCTTGATATAATCACTGCCAGATCTGTGTGCTGAACATTTCACAACCTCAATTTCTTTGGGCAATTGTAGTGCCAACAGTAGTTCTTTTACATACTCTCAATTTTGAATTGGTGAACCTGATGAGGTCAAGAAACCACGTTGAGACCACAGTTGTCCAAAGTCGTGGACAACCCCGAAGCCATACTATCAGTAAGTATGGTTACTCTCCAGTTCTCTCCAAAATAGCATGCTTTTGTCAGAGCCACTAGCTCCGAAATTTGGACAGATTTTATTCCTTTCAAGCATGAAGCTTCAATGACATTAGCCACTGTACAAACTGCATAGGAAGCTCGCTAGGTACCCATTTCATCTCTCAAGCAAGATCCATTCACAAACATCACACAATCTGATTCAGATATCAGGTCTTGGTTTTGTACACAATTCAATCACATCCAGACAATCATGATCTGCTTCATCCACCACCATTTCACAATCTGGATTTGGCAACAAAGTAGCTGGATTTAGATTCGTACATCTTGTCACTGTTTCATTCTCAGCTCCCAGTGTCACTCGTTCATATTTTGTCAACCGACTACTCGTAAGATGCTGTGTTTGAGTTTGTGTTAACAAAATCTTGACAGAATGCGGTACATACACCCTCAATGGATGTCCCATCACAATTGCTTCACTCTGTTCCAAACTCACACAAGTAGCAGCAACTGCTTTCAAACAACCTGGTAAAGCTGCAGCTACATAATCAAGTGTTGCTGAAAAATATGCCACAGGGTGACGTGCTGTTCCATGCATTTGCGTTAGAACTGAAAGTGTACAACCATCTCTTTCGTAATAGAATAATGCAAAATCCTTATTGAAATCTGGCATTCCTAATGCTGGTGCACGACAAAGGCTGTCTCGCAACTCAACAAATGCCCTCATGCTTTCCTCATCCAATTAAATCGGCTCTGACACATCTTTGTGAGTCAGTTTCTGTAATGGCTTGGCTATCAATGAAAATCCATTGATCCACTGTCTGCAGTATCCAACCATACCCAAAAACATTCAAATTTCTTTCTGTTTCTTGGGAGGGTTCATTTGCAAGATCACATTTATTCGATCCTGTGACACTGTCCTGACTCCTTTTTCAATTTTGTGCCCCAAATAAAGAACTTCTTTTTGGCAAAATTGCAATTTTGCTGGTGACTCTTTATGCCCACCTACTGCCAAATGGTTCAGTACAGCAGTAGTATCTGTCACACAAGCTTCTCTCGTCTTTGATGCAGCAAGCAAATCATCGATGTACTGGACCAGCACTGAGTTATTAGGCATTACCAATGACTCTAAGCACCTCTTCAAAATCTGATTGAAGATTGAGAGGCTTTTAGTATACTCATGAGGAACTCGGCACCATGCCAAGACACGGTCTACGAACCGGAACGCAAATAAATATTGCTTATCCGGATGCAAGGGTATCGAGAAAAATGCTTAGCACAAATCGATCACTGTGAACCACTCTGCGTCACATGGAATTTGATAAAGAATTACTGCTGGGTTTCGCACTATTGTGCAACAAGGTACTACTATCTGATTTATTTTCCTTAAATCCTGGACAATCCTATATTTTCCACTCTGTTTCTTAATTTCCATAAAAGGCGAATTACAAGGACTGCTTAGTATCTCTTTTAGAATACCTTGTTCAATCATCATTTCAATCACAGGCATTACTCCCACAATTGTTTCAGGACTCATTTTGTAAGGTGGTGTTTTTGGAAAGTCTGCACCTTGTTTGACTGTAATTTGAATAGGATCAACTCCTCTCATTAATCCAATGTCTTTCCCTGAAAAATCCCACACATCAGTCAACCCAGTTTCTCTCAATTCAGCAGGAAAATCCTTCACTGTAAATAAAGGATACAAATCATTCATCTCTCTCCCTTGCCTTGCCATTTTAAAAATGACATCCACGTCCTTTGTATGGAATGCTATTCCATCTGGTGTACAGTAGATGGTGCAATTCATTTTGCACAACAAGTCTCTACCCAAAAGGTTAACTGGACTTGTATCACACCCCACAAAACGATGTAAATCTCTGAAATCTCCCATTTGCACTTTCATTGGTTTTGTTTTGATCAATTGATTTGAAACGCCTTCAACTTGGATATTATCTCCCGAGAGGGGTAGGTTAGGAATTTCCACAGTTCTCACAGTGGAACGGGTAGCGCCAGTTTCTATAAGGAATGTAATCACATTACCTTCTATAACACAAGATCCTATGCACACGCTATGAGTGTTCTCATGACAGTTCATAATATGGTTAGAGCACAAATATTGATCGAATCTGATAAAGTCTTTTCTTTGTCTTTTATTCCAATAAACACAAAGGATCCAGCCAACAAGTGTTTCGTCGCTCTGGGGAAATGTCCCCCGACTTCTTCAGGGCTGGAAATGATACAATAATCTAGGAGTGGGCGGTGAACTTCGCTCCGTTCGCGGAGTTTGCGGAGTTTTCTGCACTCCGCGGAGCTCGCGGAGTGCAGAAAACTCTGCTTCACGATGTGCAGCAGAGTTTTTTCCCCGCTCGCGATCGCGAACGGTAAGTTCGCGACCGCGAACGGTAAGTTTGCGAGCGCGAGCTGCCGCTCTGGTAGAATTTCTACCCGAGCGGCAGGAATACCAGCACAAACTGCAGTTCGCACTGCACTCCGCCACTCGCGGAACTTCGCGGAGTTTTTTTGTAACTTCTCGGAGGTTCGCGTAGCAAAACTCCACGAACTATGCCCAGGCCTGCAATAAGCCCATAAAAAACACTAAGGCCACACATTGTGGAAAGCAGTATGGTGAGAATTTCACCTATGGTTGTCAAGGTAAGCACAATTCACCTTAAAAGTGGAAACCCTATCATTATTTTAAACCAAACAGTGTGACTTATTTTAAACAAAACATTTATCATCGTTATATGAAAATAAGCACATTATATAATTCTGAATGCAAGAGTGATTTGTGAAATTTAACGCGTGTTTTATGCATGTACTGTATAGCCCACATCACAATAAGATCCCCTAATAGATCGAGGTGAAAGAAATTAGTGAGAAAGTACAGAATCACCTATAGAGAGTTTTAAACATAAAAGGTCCAAAGTGCCTGAATTGAAGGTGGTTCTACCTGTTTTGGTCTTCGTATTTTTATCAAGTAATCTAAAGACAAAAAAAAACTAAAACAAAGGGCAAACAAAGTCATTCCCTAGTAAATAAATGATTCCTGAAGTACAAGGAGGAAATGAGGACTAAAAAACGCTGTATAAAGTATGAATTCCCCTCACCACTCCGCCGGTTGTAATTCCGACCCGGCTGGTCAAATATGTGGGTATTTTGAGTCAAAGTAACAGTGCTCTCCAAAGGTCGTGATTGAACTTGTAGGAGCAATATGGTTTTAATTATATGGATGTCATGAGCCACAAAAGGCTAAACAAGACCTCTACACAATAGAAATAATTGCCTCTATGCCCTTACCTAAAATGAAAAATGATCGGTGGTTAATCCGTGCCGTAATACGAGTATGACTTATCAGTGCAGAGAGATGTTGCTCGCTCTGCAATATAGATAAAAATCTCCATTAGACTCTATTTAACCGCTATTAGTCGACCATTAAGCCGGTTTATAGCCTCCTGTCCAAGAATATTCTTACCTGAAGCGAGTACCCTCCGATCGACTTCAGCCACAGGTGTGCGTTCTGTTCCGGATACGGACATAGACGCCACCCAAGAGTGAATATATATAAAAATGCTGGCTCTGAAAAACTAGAGCGTATGCCTCCGCAACTACGTAGTCAAAACGGGAATGCTTTATTAGCAAACAGTTAGCTAAATGTAATAGACGGACAGAGACCAAAATTGTGCCACTGCTTTCGCGTGCTATTTGTTAGCTACATAACGGGTCCTGACAGGACCAGTTTATGTATATACTTAAGTCGTAACGGGAAAAACATCCGTGTTCGTAGTTATAAAGAAAAAAAGAGGAAAAAAGTGAAATACGTGTGGAAATCGTGTATCCCCATGCAGATATATTGATACTCTCATGTGCAGTGTAAAATATATTTATGGATACTGTGGGCCTGTATGAAATGAAAAAATTAAAACTCAACATTCATTCTGAAAACCTAGATTGTGACAGTTGTGGTCAAATTCATATCTAAACAATTGTACTTGTCAAAATGATGTATCTAGTAAAATTCCACAACAAATGTGTTAAAACAAAACAGAATGGAAACATATTACGCTGTCTCTAGTTTGAATAAATTAAGATTAATACATTACAACCTTCCGCTGGTGGTACATATATTTTTTCAGCATTTCTTGATGAAGACATCTGTATCCTCTGACCATATCCATTAGTAGGACACAAACAACAGAGAATGTGACACTGTAGGTTATGTGTACACTCTATCTGGATCGTAATTCAAAAACCTATTGAAAATTTGAAGATTGTTGCTAGACATATCAGTACAGTGCGAAGAAAAACCCATAAAATGTGATGATGCTCGCAATACCATCGTCAAGGGTCCAGTTCTCTCAAACTCAATCACCCCAAAAATATTGCATCTCATGGTCACTGTTAAGGCCCAGTTCCACCATTCGGAGACGCATGATCCATGTCGCCTCAGTGCGTCTGAGTCTCAGTTCTCTATTGCCTCCTCTGAGATTCGGTTCCACAACATCGATTCCAAAAAATACGAAGCGCTTGTGTGGTCCTTGGGAAGGACATACTGTGGCGTGTAGCGCCATGGGGTATCTGGCGTCTTGTTGTTGCAGTGCCCTAGCGTGTTCCCCAATCCTTTCTCTAAGGGGTCTAATAGTACTGCCCACATATTGTCGTTTGCACTCGCATTCGATAATGTACACAACGTATCTGGTGTTGCAGTTGATGTTGAACCTAATGTTAAACTTTTTGTTGTTATGTCCCATAAATTCCTTAGTGTTTTGTTTTGCCCATCTACATATCCCACAGGAACCATATTTATAGAATCCTATGGTCCGGTGGGTAAGCCATGAGGAGTCACCACGAGCCCGTGGAACTGTGGGGCTAAGCCTGGTTCTAAGGGTCCTGCCCCTTCTGTATGTAATCTGTGGTTTGGAAGCTATTTGATCATCAAGTGACCTGTCTGTCTCGACACCCGGACGACGAGAGAAGCCACGCGAAAGGACAGCCTAAGGACGTAAAAACCCTAATTATAAAAGGGATCCATGCTGGGGCAACCATCAACCAATAAGGTGCACCGACAGCTGTAACTGACTACTTGGACATCTGTCCTCCTCATGATATAATAACTTTTTTTAAAAGACTTTTTAATTCCATCACCCGACCGAGGCCATTGGCGCCTGTGAACCCAATATACTTCAAAGTGCCATACCTAGCGGTTCACAGTTCGTTTTATGATTCTCCACGCATTGTCTAGTGGGACCCGAATAGGATAGAAGGAGGTAGATGCGCCTAGGGACCTATCGGACATTTTAAAATCCAGATACGCCTTGTTTTCATCTGACTACAGTAAGAGGAGGTCCAAACCGTTCCAGGTTCTAATCTTATGTTTGTGAGAGTTACAAATGATTCGGTCTTGAAAAAGATGGCTATATAAAGGCACCATCGAAACGCGTCGACGCTTTACAAAGGGAACACAATCTGTGAGGAAACTCGGACCACTGAATGCTCATTTTATGTATGGTACCGGGTCTCAGCTTCTTAATGAAACAATCACGGATGTGGGCCATTCAATGACATAGTCTTCTGTCTTTTACATGTACTCTCCTTGTTTTTTTATGTGACATTTGTTTTTAATGAAAATTGTATGTAATTATTGTGTCCCATGATGATATTTTGACAGAATAGAAATATTGTTTATCTTTGCACTGTTAAGCCTATGCTTTTTAATTTATAATCTACTACAATTTGAGAAATAAATCGATATATTTTTATAAAATTATTGTTTTTGATTCACTAGTAAAGGGTTTAGGGCGTGTTATTATACTGCTCCCTCTATGTATGTGGACAGGTTGAATGCATGTGTGTGTGCTGTATAACAGGATATATAGTCAATAGTATTAGACTAGTGGTTATTCCAAAGGAAACACGTTCTGTTGACTCGACAGAGTTCGGACACAACAACAGAAACAACCAGTAAGACTGATAACTGACTTTAATGATTTGAGCAACACCCTAATGAGAAGTTTGACGAAACATTGGGGGATCCTGAAAGCAGACAGGTCACTTGATGATCACATAGCTTCCAAACCACAGATTACATAAAGAAGGGGCAGGACCCTTAGAACCAGGCTTAGCCCCACAGTTCCACATTTTCAAATGAGAAATCCTTCAATAAGGAATGTTCAAACACAATCGATCATGGTATGGGAGTCTCATCAAATTCATGAGTTAGAGCAAAAAATTGTCTAATTAAAAATGAAGAGTAATATAATTTAAAGTCAGGAAAACGGACAGCACCCTCACTCTTGGGACATTTGAGTTTAGCCAAAGTAATACGGCAGTGTTTGTTATTCCATAGAAATTTGGGGCAGAGTGAATTAATTTGAGAGAAATAAGAAATAGGAATCTTAAAAGGTAACATAGATAATGTATAAAGGACATGTGAGACAATCCTCACCTTAATTGAATCCAACCTTCTCCACCATGATAAGTGAAGACGAGACCATGATGAAAGTAATTTCTGAGTGTAATTGTTAAAGCATCAAAAGAAAAACTAATTGTGTTCAGAACGGTGGAAGAGAACCAGATTCCAAGATACTTTATTTTGGTAGGGCACCAAGTAAAATTAGTATTAGCAAACATATATTGGTAACATGACAAATTTAAGGGCAATATTTCAGTTTTAGAAAAATTCAATTTATATCCAGAAATATTAAAGTATGATGAATTTCGTGTAGAAAAAGGAGGTAAAGAAGAAAGGGGATTTTGACATGTAGATTAAAATATCATTAGCATAAGCTGATAGTTTAGTTTCAGTAAAATTGTGTACAAAGCCTGAAATGAGTGTATTACAGCGAATACTTTCAAGGAAAGGTTCTAAGCAGAGAGTGAATAGCAAAGGGGAAAGAGGACATCCTTTTCGTGTCCCTCTATGTAACAGAAAATAATAGGGAAAATGATTATTAAAGAAAATACTAGCACACGGAGCAGAGTATAATAATTTAACAAATGAAATGAAATTAGAGCCAAACCCATACCATCGGAGAGTGGTAAACATAAATTGCCAGTTAATACGGTCAAAAGCCTTTTTAGCATCAAGAGACAATGCAGCCTGAGGAGAGTGATATTTTTACCAAAAGCAATGACATTAGAAAACATTCTCGCATTGTCTGCAGCCAGTCTTCCCTTAACAAAACCAGATTGATCAGTATTGACCAGTAAGGGAACAATAGTCTCAAGACGGGATGCTAGGATTAGGGCAAATATTTTGCAATCATAATTAATTAATGAAATAGGGTGATCATTTTTACAAAGGGTGTGATCTTTATCAGGTTTAGGAATAAGGACAATCAAAGCCTCTAGGAAAAAAAACAGTGGCCTTAGATTCTGGAAGAAAAGAATTAAAAAGTTCAAATAGTTTAGGGGCAACAATGGAGGAGAAAGAGGAGAAAAATTCAATAGAAAGGCCATCAGGACCAGGAGCCTTGGCTTTTTTAAGAATCTGATGGCATCCGTTATTTCCTGGAGATTTATCTCAACTTCTAATAAATCAAATTTATCAGACATAGATGGAGGATTAGGTAAACCACTGAAAAAGGTGTGCATATTGTGTTCTGAGGGGTTGGTATCATTAGAGTACAATAACTGGTAATATTCTTGAAAAGTGGAAGAGATGTCAGCATCAGAAGATGCAATTTTATTATTATGTTCGTTTACAATGGGGCCAATATGTTTACGTTCAGATTTGATTTTTAAGAAATTAGCCAACATCTTGCCCGCTTTGTTTTGGCCTCCATGATATTTGGATTTAACTTTAAGGAGGATATTACAGGCATCAACAGTGGCAATTTTGTTAGGAGCAGACTTGACTTTAATTAACTCGTGTAGGACAGAAGAGGATTTAGAGGAAAAATAAGTATGTTCAGATGTTTTGAGTTGTTGTAATAAAGTAGTGTATTTGGCATGATTTAGTTTTTTCCTCCTTGCTGAGTAGGCTATAGTGAAGGCATGAAAGGAGGCCTTAAAGGTATCCCAAGTGTTAAAAATAGATGTGTCCTAAGGTTGATTAATTTAAAAAAACTTGTTAATAAAAGTAGTAGCTTCAGATAGGAAATTATTATCGGAGAGGAGAAAGTTATTAAATTTCCATCGACCAGTTTTAGAATTATTCAAAGATAAATCAAAGGAAGAAAAAACAGGGGCATGATCAGAAATAAAAATAGAGCCAATGTCTGAGGATTGGATAGAAGGAAGTAAAGGTTTACTTACCAAAATATAATCAATTCTATAATGAGTATGGTGAACATTGGAGAAAAACGTGAATTCAAAAGAATCAGGGTTACAAGTTTTCCAAACATCAAATAATGGACGAGTGGTAATGACAGATTGAAATGCTTTATGAGATTTATCAGGATTAAATTTGCATTTAGACTGTCTATCAGTAAATGGGTCTAACCATTGATTAAAGTCTCCTGGAACAATAATGTTAGGGTTGTCAAGAGAAGCTAATATAATCTTGATGTTGTTCCAGAAATCTGGATCCGGTTTAACAGGACCATAAATATTAAATAAAGAGATTTGTCTGTTATGAATGACAGCCTTAGCCAATGCCCATCGTCCATCCTTATCACAATGAGTTGATACAATTTGTGCATTCAATGAATTATGAGAAAGAATAGCAACACCACCTTTATGATTAAATGCAGGAGAATATACAGCTTGGCCTGCCCACTGTCTTTTCAATTTAAGAGATTCTACATTGCTGCAATGAGTTTCCTGCAAAAAGAAACATGTGAATTCAATCTGGACAAATGAGAAAGTACCTTTTGTCTTTTGACAGGATGTCCCAGACCACGAACATTCCACGAGACAACTTTAAACATATTGGGGAATGGGATGAAAGATACAGGAATACAGATGACACGCTGCGTGAACACTGCAGAAAACAAAAAGACACCATATATTCAATAAATATGTAACATATACACAGTATGAAAAGAGAAGAACAAAAAACGAAAGAGCACTCATCAAAGAGTACAAAAAAGGAGAGTAAAAAAGAATTGGTAGGAAAGGGTAAAAGAATGATAGTAAGGTAAAGAAATAGATCAAGGAAAAAGATCCAGATCTAAGGGGAAGAGTAGAAGAGATGAGCATGGGACACAACAGCACCAAAAGCAAGAAGAGCGGCGGAATGATAGAAACTAAGATAAGAAAGTGAAAACAGCCGTATAGACACAATATAGTGGAGGATAAAAGAAAGTAAAGAAATGTGAGAGTAACAAGAGTTAGTTAGAATTATTTAGGAGCGCTGGGTATAAGTGTACCCAGAATGCTGGGAGATAGTTTGGAGAAAAGATTGTAATTTGACAGGGTCATCAAAGGAGCATGTAGTGCACTTGTGAGTGATTTTACATAAACAAGGATGCAGAATGCTATAACGAATGTGTAATTGGCTCATTAGTGGACGAAGAGCAAGAAATTCATCCCTTCTGGCATCAGTAGCATTAGAGAGATCTTGATAAATATAAATGGCGTGACCAGACCATATGAGACGACGTTTCACTTTTGCTGCCTTCAACACAAGAATCAGGTCTGTATATTCCAGGAGTAACATTATAATTCCTCTGGGTCTGGTAGAATGAGGTTGGAAACGACCAAGACGATGGGCACGTTGAATGTTCAATGATGGATCATGCTAAAGGTCCAAACGTTCAGGCAGGAACTTTTTCAAGAAGATAAGAAGGTCCGGGCCTTGCAAATTTTCTGGTAGGCCATATAAACGAAGGTTGTTGCATCTATTACATGTTTCAAGATCCTCAGTATGCAATTTGAGCCGTTGGATTTCTTGTTCCAAGATAGGAATCCTGTTATTAGCATCATGCAACTCACTTATACATTGCTCCATGTTAAACAGTTTTGCTTCCATAGTTATCCATCTAGCCTAGATTTGCTGAAGTTTTTCATCGGTAGCTGTCATGAAAGTTTTTAAGCCCCTCACCTCATCAGGGATAGTGTCGAGAACAGGATTGTGCGATGACAATAGGTGAGGGGGGGGGGGTCATTTTTCACCTGCTTTGGTTTAGTGCCAAAAGAAGAGGACTTAGAAGAAGCTAAAATTTCACTGGCCATTGTAGCGTAATGAAGAGGACGATGTGTAGATTTTAGTGACGGTCTGAGCCTGCCCATATGCTGTATGAACAGCATGCAGAAATATACAAACGTGGAAAAAATTGAAGAGAGGACAAAAAAATATGTGTATCAAATTAAAGCACAGTAGATATCTAGAGTGAAGAAAGCACTCAAAAATACTCAAAAACCCAGCATGAGAGAAAAGTAGCAATGTCTATGTAGAAACGACTGTGAGACTGCAGCAGAGGAGCATTTTAAATGGCATTTATAGCAAAAAAACTGTTAAATGCCAGAGAAAGCATTAAAGATCTGTAATGCTCACAGCACTACTGAAAAAAGCGAAAACAAAACGTTGCCGGGCGTTTAATTGTTGAAAACAAAGGTATCTCTCAGCAAAGAGCCTTAAAGCACGAGCGACACAGCCATGAAAAGCAGCCACCCGCGTATGAGGAAATAAACTCACCGCCTCAGCTCTGTGTCAGGAACGTGAGTAAATGGAGTCAGAGCAGCTCAAAATGCCGCTCTGACCGAAGAGGACAACATGGTGAGAAGCAGCCGAACCAAAGCAACGTGGGGAGGATGCACGAAGAGGAAAGAGCTCCGCGCTCCAGCGGAGCTCAGCCTACCGCCGCCATCTTCACTGGCACACAGACCACGCCCCTCTACAAAATAATTAACATAACATATCATGCCCTTCCACTTTACTCCTCTTTTAATTTCACTTTCATTACTTCCCCGTACACACTCTATGTTTTCTCAATTTTATACATTCTCCCCTCTTACTGTCTTAATTTTCTCTTGACGATATTTGCTTTTTCCATGTAAATATACTGTTTATGTGGAAAAGGCATTTAATAATTTTGGCATTTCTCCAACATGTTGTTTTGTCAGCCGGATTTCATCAGGCTGACTTTGTTCAAGTTGGAAAACCGTCAAAACACTGGTATACCACTTAAAGTACTTCTTCATTGATTGTATGGATGGATGTTTGGATGGGTTAGCAAATGATTTAATGTTGGATGAATGTATAGATAGGAGACAAAAGAGTAAAATGGGGGGTGTGAGCCCCATACCTACAATTGAAAATCAGCCAATGCAGCTACACACTACAAACAAATAAATACATGGTATTCTTTCTAGAGAATATGAGGGCATCACATAGGGGTCATAGATATTACTGAGGTACTAACCATCTTTCCTCACAAGTAGAAACTGAAAATGAAGGTGCACAAAGGGAAATATATAGGCTTTGGCCAGATCATAAAAAAAACATTTTAACATCAAGAGTCAGCAGAGGGTATCACTTGGTGTCCCGCTTTCTCACATAACAGTACACCTTGTTGATCTAGAGGCGAGGCATGGAGGGCTTAACAATCAGATGGCAATGTGTTCATCTATGATGGACTCCTATGATTCATCCATATCCTTCTTGCAAGGACAAATTCAGGGTTTGGAAGACCAGAGTTGATGGTCCTACCTCAAGCTGTATGGAATACCACAGGATGCTGAGGGAGGCAATGTTCTGTAGGGTATTCCAAAGTTACTCATCAAGGCCCATCCAGACCTGACAAGACTGGATTTGGACAAAGAGAGTGGACGGAGATGGGGGGAGGGGTCACAGGGATGAGAGGTGCGAAAGAGGAAGAAATGAATGGGTACAACAATAAATAAACTAAAAAAGGAAAAGGTAATGTGACTGGATTAGCATATCATGGCTTCTCTCTCAGGGTTTTATACATTACTATCTGGTAGACTATGGATGTGAAATCAAATGCACAGGGGATACAGTTATGATATTTAAAAATTGGATAAAGTGTGGCCTGACACAGACCACCTGCAAGGGCCAATGTGTTTTTATTCAGTAACATTTTAATAATGTATCCTTCTGCATATGTTCATTTCCTGGCTAAATGTGGAAGGCCAGCAGGTTTGGTCCCCAACTTTTGTTTAAACATATTTTCTTTTGTGGTCTAGTAATCTGTGGTGAGGTGTGGGACTTCATTACACTATTTCAAAGAAGCAATGGCAATGCCAGTAGGTCTGGTTTTGACTGCATGACTTTTGACTTTGTCAGTGCTTGTTTGGTCATGGGTATTGCAAACCTTTATTGCTTTAATGCCAGGCCTTCATCAATCTGAAAAAATTATTTCTTAAGAAAGGAAACATTTTTTTGTTCTCAAAAATCAAGAAATATTTTGTGTGTGGATGTGCCCCATGTGAAAGGACAGAATGCAATCACAGTGAAGCCAGCTAATGGCTGAAGTGGGCTGACCTTTGGCCCATACGGTATGCTGATCGGGGGTAGAAAAAATGTGATGTCACAATAACAGACCAATGGACAAAGAGGACTGGCTGAAAGACCCTTAGAAGGAAGTGTATTATGCATACAATTTAAATAAAACCAAAAGGACCTGGCTAACTCCAGACCTATAAACACAGTATTGGTTACCACACAGGATTCTACATTCGGCACAATTTAAGCAGTGACAAGGGATACCATGTAATAAGGCCTGAGGGCACTTGATTTGTTAAACATTTAGTGAATGCAGATCCCAGATAATAGGAACATATATATTTCTAATGCCCACATAGGCTTCATTAGTTAATGGAGTTTTTTCTCCGCTGTGATCACTGCAAAACTCAAATGTAGCAAATTATGGTTACAGAGCATGCAGTTATTACACTTGTTATATTGTGATCATTGGCAAGGTTCATATAACATAATACGCAAAGTAACTCCAGTGACATAACAGTTAGAATTTCCAAGTAGGAAGAATGAAACTCAGATTTCCATGCTAATTGTCAGGAAATCGCACAGCACAGCTAATACCACAGTGGCCTGTGTGATTTGCCAAGACCCTCGTGGCCTTCATACAAATCATATTGCGGTACTTGCCTGAATATATCCCTTGTTGTATTGAGTATATCGTTGCAGCGGCCAATATCTTTTACAGGTACTAGTTGTTGCTGCCAACGCTTATTGTTTCCTATGTGCAGCACATTTATATCTGCCCCGCTTATTTATTTATGTGAAACAACCGATGCACGCCTGGAAGATGCGCATTAGCTTTGTTTTCTGGTCTCCATGGAAATGCACGAGACCGGAGCATGACAACGGCCGAACACATGGGAAAACAATGTTACCAGGCACATTGTTACAATGTGCCCAGCAACGCCCTGACATTGGCTATAAATAGCCACACACCCCCGGCATACGGCGCTTGGCTTTCTTTCTTCACCGCGTCTGGGAAATCCTTCTATGTGAAGTGGCCTGCCGCGTCACAGAGTCTTCTGGGTCTTCCCTGAACAACGGGATCCTCTCATCAAGCCGGCTCCATCTCTTCATGTGTAATGGCAGAACTACAGCTAAAAGCTAAGTGAACATTTCTTCAGTAGAAAACTGTGTGCGCAGTGTGTTTTGCACTTTGGCTGTCAGCGTTTAAAACTGCTGATCGGTCAGAGTGTGCGTATTTCCTTTTTTTTTTATTGACATTGAGTTAAAGGCCTGTTTGGTGAATGAGCCTTATTCGTAGGTACTATCTGCTGGCATCTGACTCTCAATCTTTTCTTTTGGGCATTTGGATTTGCTGGCATTTGACTCTTGATATTGTCTACTGGGCATTTGGATTATGTTTTGCCCTGAACATTGATGTGCATGAGAATTATCAGCGCTATACTTATGCTAGGTGGACAGTTCTCACTAAACCCGTTCAAGGTGAGAGTCGCTCAGAGTGAGGGTATACTAATACGTTCCGTGGAAATTTACATGGCATTATAATATGTTCCACTCATTGTGTCTTACACAGACCCAGTTGTTCATTACTTCTGCATGTATCTACCCCCTGTTCCTGTGATGAGAGATTGCTTGTGAACAAGAGACATCTTGTGCATCCTGTCATAACAAATGTTTAACAGCATCAATTTTAAAGGTAATTCCCTTGTACATGTGGGGTGTAAGTGGTTTTTAGTTTGCTGATTTGTCACAACCGTTAGCTAATACACAAGTTCTTGTTCCTAAGGTAAAGACGAGCGATCCTCCTGCACACCCAGAACTCGGATCCTGGCTGGCCCAGGTGGCAGAACGTAGCTGTGTCTTTCTCTTCTCTTTTCTCTCATCCACATCCCCTTCCCCCTTGGAACACCTGCCAGGGCTCCTGTTAAAAAAAAAAAAAAGTAAGTCCGTTTTTATATAGCGCAGCTACTCACCCTTACGGGTCTCAAGGCGCTGGGGGCCGTAGTGGAAATTAAGTGAGCTATTGCCCAGAGTCACATGGTGCTGAGCTGCCACCGGAGCCGGGGATCGAACCGTGAACCCTGTGCTCCGAAGTCAGCTGCCCTGGCCGCTGCACCACACCTCTCCACTCTCTGTTTACTTCAGTAGTGCTGAAAGGTGTTCTAGGAGGACTGGAGACCTGTCATCGCCCCTGCAGACTGTCCTGGATTTCAGGTGAGTGGTTGCACTCACGCCAAACATAATATCCTTGAAAAATGGGGAGGTCCCCCACCACTTAATACCTCCTTCGTCCTACTTCTTAAAACCAAGACAGAGTTAGAAGACTTGGAGATTAATAAGGACCTGATTGAAAACCAAAGGAAAGTGTTACTAATCACGGTGCAACCTTTCTCTCAAAACATTCTCAAAATTGCCAGACAAGACTTCATTTATCCATCATGAAATTCGGACAGAACTAGGGAGAATTATTAAACAGAAACATTATAGAATCCTTGAAGCACGAAAAAAAGCCATTGAAGAGGAGGTGGAAAAAATGTTAGAGCTGAAAGTCATAGAACCTTCCACCACTAACAGGAGTTAACCAGTCGTTTTAGCACTAAAAACTAGATGGATCAGTACAGTTCCACATAGATTTTAGAAAGGTCAACCAACTTGACACGTTCTATTTACCCCGAATAGAGTAACTAATCAAGCAGCTCGGTGAGACCAAATATCACTACACTCGATCTAACATATGAATACTGGCAAATCCCCTTAAACAAGAGAGAAAAAGAGAAAACAGCTTTCTCTACCCCAAAGGGTTTGTTCGAATTCACTGTACGTCCCTTTGGCCTCCATGGGGCACCATCAATATTTCAACACCTTATAAACTTACGGCTGACTAAACATCAAAATTATGCTGCTGCCTATCCAGATGACATAGTTATCTTCAGCAATTTATGGTCTGACCACCTACTGCATTTATCTGCTGTTCTTGCCAAATTAAAACAAGCAGGCTTGAACATCAACCTAAGAAAAAGTAAGGTGGCTGTGCAGCAAGCTCAATATGTAGGATATTTTCTGGGAAAGGGTTACATTAGACCCCATGAGAAGACATTAGCTGCCCTTTAAGTGATACCTCTACCCAAAACCAAGTGGGATTTGAGGGCTTTCCTGGGTTTTGTAGGCTACAATAAACTCTTTATTCCCCAGTTCTCTCAAATATCAGCCCCGATCTCTGGCCTATTAAGGAAGGATCAATCCCAAAAGCTTCCTCCCGTGAAGTAAAAAAGGCCATTCAAATGCTCAAGGACATTATCTCATCTGAGCCAATGTCACAGTGTCTGCACTTCTCAGGGTCATTTATTTTACAAACAGACATGTCTGATTTAGGCAAAGCTGTAGTTCTGTCTCAAACAGATACGGAAGGGTTGGAAACACCAGTCCTCTTCATTAGTCGGAAGCTCTTTCCGAGAGAAAGAGCTTACCTGACTATTAAAAAGAAATGTCTTCCCATCAAATGGTCAATAGAGAAACTCAATTATTTTATGGAATGGAAAGAATTTACAATGTTTACAAATCGTGCGCCACTAACATGACTGTCCTGGAAAAAAGGTACATGGTACCAGGTCATATTTATCTACTCCACTCATGTACTTGTTGTAATCAAGTATACAGATGGACTTGTGAACTCCTGCCAACTGATCCCAGACTGTGATTGGAGACGTGCTTTCAATCTGCAGTATAGGGAGCACATATACTTCCCACCTATTTGGTAATTGGACAGCGAGCAGTTCATTGCAATGCAATGTACTGCTTTAGTTTCATTGGAGCTTCTTTCAACAAACTCCGGAGAAAATCTTTAGCAGTGCCTTCTAATTGTACCACAAGCCACAGTACCAGCTTTGCACAGCTGGTTGAACAGCTGGACTCCTGTATAGAAGTTATCCACATAAAGGTTATAACCTAATGAAGGAGTGATTGTGCAAGCTCTCATAAATCTTCTCACTATCTCCTAAAATGGAAGGACAACCTGCAGAATTTATTATGGCGTCCTTCTCTGTATATTTTTTCCCGCCATTATTTATAATTAGTAGAGCACTCGCACAACATGTACATCTTGACGATGTCAAAAGCTCTTTTACTTGGTATGTACTGCCAAACCAGCAGCCGCCATTTGTATAGGATTATCAACTCGTCATTTGCTATATTCTTCCCAGGACTATTCATTTCTGGAAATTTGGCAGACAAATGTTCCATGACAGGCCAATTTTAAACAACCTGCCATAGTCTGGATGGTCCTGGAGCAATGCTGAAGAATTATCACTGAAATGCAGCATGCACTGCATAATGAAGCCTGTATCTGCTCATGACTGAGCGAAACTGTGTGTTTCACAAACCGGATGAGTAGAACAGTAGGACTGTTCAGTTGGTTTGTGCACAATTCGCATGTTGTGCATAAGACCCAGACCTTTTGAAGTCCAAAGCTGTGCACTAGAATGAGGCTTCAGATTGCATTCTGTTCTCTTGAAAAACTGCTTGGCATGCAAATTTATTTGATAGATATTTCCCTCATGGAAGCCATCATCCATATCAAGATGGATGTAGTCAATACACAAAACATTTGTAGTATTGACTTAACTTCCAGCATCACCAGTGAATGGGGGAACTTGTGGTTGAGTTAAATTGAGAGTTGTCAAATGAGAACTCTCCTTATACTGAGCTCGCTACCTGTCCATGCTCCAGATTAGGCTGGCCGGCCTGTGGCTCTCAGCTGGACGGTTTATGCCTGTGAAGGGACATCACAATTGCCCTTGGCAAGTTGCTCAGAATCATTGAAAGAGGAGTCATCATCAGATGGAACTCCACCGACGAAAAATCAGTTCCAGATGCTGCTCTATGGCCCTTTCCCTCAGATGCTGTCTTGGTACCAGCCTGTTGTAATTTGGCAGCACTTAAGTTAAGCATTAGCCGAAGACATCCTGTATTCAGAGACTAAATTGTCCGCTTTGTGGAATCCATTTTATATTTCTGTCAGCCATTTTGGTTGCCATGTGCTCGTCATGTGCTCTGTCCTACCTTCCTGTTAACTGCTCTTGAAATCTGCCTAGAGACGAGTTATATTTAGTCTTTTTTGCTTTACACATGCTCAGTTGAGCTCGCAGCTGTCTATGCAGCTGTTCCGAGTTTATAAATGTCAGGATGTGTCTACTAGAAGTAGAAACTGTTAGCTCCACCCACTTGTCG
Organism: Calotriton arnoldi; assembly: GCA_963921515.1. NCBI lineage: Eukaryota > Metazoa > Chordata > Amphibia > Caudata > Salamandridae > Calotriton > Calotriton arnoldi. The sequence goes on along the minus strand of CAWUFW010000233.1, from coordinate 4,323,349 downwards.
ACTGTGCATTTTTTGTATGACCTTATATGTACCTAAAACCAGCATTTTGTGTTTGTACCGCCTTCATTTGAGCCCCTGTGTGGGTATAAAAGGACCAAGGTCCTTCCATTCGGTGTGCTACTTCATGCATTACCGAAGGGTGCTGTGTGAATGTAGTTCCACCTCATGAGGTTTAATAAACTCTGTCTTTTCTATTCCAGTTTCTGTGCCAACTTCTTCCTATTGGTCTGAGGACTCTGTGCAGAAAGGAGAACCCCTAAGCACTGGTAGGCCTTGTTGAGGCTCACCACCACAAATTGGCGCTTCCAACGTGGGGCTCATCGGCGACTCGGATGCCCGAAGGATTGGTCGAGACGAAGGATTGGAATCTCGCTTCTGGACGCGATCGCTGCCTGAGGAGACCCGAGTCTTGGCACCCACGGCGTTTTTCCTTTCTTTCTGATCTGACCATCCCGGCGGCGCCGGTCCTCGACTGAGATCTCTTCTGTTGATTCGCTGTGCAGTGACCATTTGGTCGATTTTGAGACCTTGGCAGTTGGAACCTGGACACCATTTGATTGGTAAGAGCCGTTTTGCGGCACTTGCTGTTGGTTTGATGCCTTTGATTGGTAAGGTAGTTTAGTAACACTTACTGCGGCTTTGTTTGTATGATTGGCCAATTTTGGAATCTGTTTTGTAATTATATATGTATTGCAATACATATAGGCAGGTAATGAGGAGAATTTTCTCTATTTAAAATTGTTTGAACAGCGCAACGTACGAAGAGTACCTTAAGCGCTACTTTGATTATAATACTGCATATTCTGCACTATTTTTTTTTTGGCATGCCTGTTTTCAGCACACTTCGTAGGATGTGTTGCTTTTGTAGTGGTACCAATTTGAGACTTGACGAAGCACAACCAGCCCCCCGGAGGGGACGCCTAATAGGGATATGTATATTAAGTATGGTATTTCTTCTATAATGTACTGCACGTTATGGAATAAATATACTAGTAAAGATCCTGAGTTGCGTTGGCCGATGTATGGGTCATTTGATTTGCGAAAGATTCAGTATGTGGAACAATGTATGTTTAAACGAAAGACTAGGCAAGATATGTTTGATTGTGTGCGAATGTGGGAGAAAGAAGTGTGTGAGCGAATGAAGCGTGAGCAAGCCTTGATTGACAAAGAACAGCGAAAGACCATTTATGCGAAAGCATTAGAGTTAAAAAACAAGGAGATGAAAGAAATTAAAGAGAGGGAAGATAGGGAACGCCATTTACAGGTAACTGGCCAATACGCTGTTAGGCAGCCCCTTTATCCTATCCTTAATAAACCGCAAGATGATTTCTTGTTATTAGATCGTTCTCCACCTCCGTATATTTTTTCTTCCGCTCCTCATGAGTCAGATGAGGACTCTTTTTCAGACCAGGACAAAGCTCGAGAAACTCGCTCAATGTTATCTACTGGGCGTGCATCTGACATTAGATCTGCTGCGCGTAAAGCCGTTCGTAGTACTACCACTGCTTCTGAACTTTTAGATAGTATAAAAGGATGGCAGGAAAGGGAGCAAATATATTTTACCGATACATTTGCTGTAGAGGTTATTGAACGATTTAGGAAGCATTCGGTAGAAATGGAGCCCGATGATGTAGCAGCTGATTGTAAACAATTACGTGACGGTCTTTTTGTCTTCTCCCAGGTGGCTGACACGATCAGACGCTTGGTTAAACTGCGTGTTGAAGCAGCCCGTTTGCGAGAGGAGAAAAAGGCAGCAGAAGCAGCTGCACTAGCATCTCAGATCAGCATGGCACGAACTTCTACTCCTGAAACAGACAAGAATGTTGTAATTCATGTGAAACCCATGCGGGAAGCCGCGCCTTTATATGTTCCTCCTAAAGGAACGGGTGCAGATGATGATAAGACTTCTCTTAATGCGAAAGGGTACTTTATTTATAATTGGGTTTACACTCCTTGGAATAGAGCAGATGTTATGGCCCTTAAAAATGCATTGCCTGACCCGCGAAAGAATCCAGCAGCCTTTTATGAGGAAGTTGAGGGTGCAATTAGCTCTTGTACTATGACTTTGTCTGATATTGATTTGTTTTTTGGATTAATATTACCGCCTGATATGTGGAGAACTGTGCGTAAAATTGATGATAATGCGACATTTGGAGCATTGTGGAAAGATTTAGAGCGGTTAGATGAAGATAGAGAACCTGCACAGAAACCGTGTCAGTTAATTTTAAATCTTCCGGCAGCTATATTAGTTAAGTTAAAGACGATCATTCCCCCTAAAAAGATAGATTGGACAGTGTTAGCGTCTTGCAAGCAAAAGGTAGATGAATCAGTTTCTGACTTTTTCACACGCTTTGAAGAGGCATTCCACGATTTTAGTGGCCAGTCATTGATAGATGACACGGGTAGGCATCTGTTTGTTGATAAATATGTCGCAAACCTTTTGCCAGGGATAGCTAGTCGCTTAAAGGCCAGTGAGAGTTCATGGACTACCTCTTCTCCGGTTTCTCTTTTAACTATGGCTCAGTATTATGAGCGACAAGAATTAGAAACTAAAGGTAATGAGGACAAAAAGTCTAAAGAGTTGAAAACAAAGGTTATGTTGGCTCAAGCTTATGGTCCGCCTTCTAGAGGTCATGATAGAGGTGGACGTGGATCTTATGGTTCGTCCTTTCCTTCCTATACTCGTTCGAATTTGTCTGTTGATCAGTGTGCGTACTGCAAAAAATTTGGACATTGGCTTTCTGATTGTCCAGTACTGCGTGCTCAGCAGAATCTACGTGGTCGGGGACAAATGAGAAATCGTTCAGGATATCCAGGGCCTAGAGGAAGCGCGAATGATCGTGCTCGGTTTGATGCTAATACACGTGGGCAGGATGGGTTTAACACTTTTGATAGAAGGAACCAATATCAAGTGTCTGACTATGTGCCCTCTGATTTTCAAGATTCTGCTTATGCATAGGATTGCCTAGGATGGGGTAAGGAATCGGTTGAAGTTCCAGTAGATCAGAGGGGTCCCTATGTTACAGCACATGTTTTGGGCTCTACTGATCAGTTTCTGGTTGATACAGGAGCTACTCGTAGCGCCTTGTCTAAACAATTGGTTCCAAGGGCTCCCCTGTCTGGCTTAACCATCACATCGATAGGTTTCGATGGAACACCTTCCCTTAGCCCATTGTCACAACCACTTGCATTCGATGTTGATAAGTTTACTGCTCCATGTCCGTTTTTGCTTTCTCCAAACACACCAGACAATATTGTGGGTCTTGATATGCTTAAATATTTCAGGGCTACGATACGGTGTTCTCCGGAAGGAGTACGGGTTATTTTGAATGACAACTACCCTGTGATTGAGAGATCTTGTATTGTTAAAGAGGACATTGCACTAGCCTCACTCCCTAGTACTTTGTGGGCTACTTCGGACACTGATGTAGGACAAATGGTTATTCCACCAGTACATATTAGTGTCAAGGAGGGCGCTTTATTGCCAAGACTGCCTCAGTATAAAATTTCTCGAGAAGGAGAAGAAGCACTCACACGTATTGTACATGATTTAATTAAGGTGGGGGTTGTGGAAGAAGTTCCTTACAATGTTTGCAATAGTCCGATTCTTCCCATTTTGAAAAAAGATACTGACACTAGGATCTATAGATTTATCATCGATTTGAGAGAAGTTAACAAGATTGTAGTACCACAGTACCCTGTAGTATCTGACATAACGACATTGCTTACCTTGGTCCCTCCAACAGCAACTACATTTTCTGTAATTGATCTGAAGAATGCTTTCTTCTCGATTCTTATTCATCCTGATAGCCGATATTTGTTCGGTTTCACTTTGAATAATAGATCATACAGATTTTGTAGAGTTCCTCAAGGCTATACTGAGAGTCCTAGTATTTACAGTCAAGCATTGAAGAGACAGCTTGATTCCTTTACCTTGCCTAAAGGAGTGGCTCTCATACAATATGTCGATGACATCTTGTTGGCAGCTGATACACCTGAGCAGTGTGAGAAATGCACTTTGTCCTTGCTTTCTTTTCTTGCTACACACCACCATAAAGTATCACGGAAGAAATTGCAATATTGTAGACCGAAGGTGACCTATTTAGGACACCTTCTGTCTAAGGAGGGCCGTGCACTAACACCAGATCGCATTCAAGCAATTTTAGACACCCCAGTACCTTCCACGCAGAAAGATGTCCGTGCATTCATTGGTCTGACTTCGTTTTGCAGGCAATGGATATTGGGTTTTTCACACATTGTTAAACCCTTGCTAGCACTTTTGACTAAAAACACTCCGATCCCCCTTCCATGGACAGATGAATGTCAAAATGCTTTTTGTCAGTTGAGACAAGCTCTTTGCTCTGCACCAGTGTTAGGCACACCAGATTACACGAAGGCTTTTACACTCTATGTACATGAGAAAGAAGGATGTGCATTGTCAGTTTTAGTACAGACACACGGGGACAAACAGCGTCCTTGCGCATACCTTTCTGCGGTTCTTGATCCTGTTGCTCGTGCATTACCTGGGTGCTTCCGTTCAGTTGCAGCGACGGCTGTGTCCATACGTCAGAGTGAAGGGATAGTTTTGTCACACAAACTGTTGGTGCTAGTACCCCATGCAGTAGATGCCCTTTTGAATCAGACTAAGACTCAGCACTTAACTAGTGCTCGTTTGACAGGATACGAATTGACACTGCTAGCACCTCATATTACCTTGAAGAGATGTGCGACACTGAACCCAGCCACTTTGTTGCCATATCCTGCGACTCAGTCTCAGTCAAAGGAGCCTCACGATTGCATATTCCTTACTGAGGAGCAGACAAAGGGTCGCATCGATTTGCAAGATACGCCCCTTCCAGATGTAGATGGGGAACTGTGGGTTGATGGGTCCTGTCTGAAGTTACCAGATGGCACGACTTCAGCTGCTTATGCAATTACCACGCTTGAGACAGTAGTGGAAACAGCTCGCATACCTCAGAAGTCAGCTCAAGCAGCTGAACTAATAGCTTTGACACGAGCGTGTGAGCTTAGCACTGACTTGTGTGTGAACATTTACACGGATAGCCGCTATGCTTTTGGAGTGGTTCATGATTTTGGCCTACTCTGGAAGGAAAGAGGCTTTCTTACATCCCATGGGATGCAGATAATGCACGGAGAGTTAGTGCATAATCTCTTGACTGCACTTACATACCCAAAGAGAGTTGCTATTATGAAGTGTAGCGCACACAAGAAAGTGACTGACAAAATAGGACAAGGCAATGCCTTTGCAGACCGCGTAGCCCGTGAAACTGCGATGCAGCGAAGCACTACATCCATGTACGTAGTGAAATCACAAGCTGAGCGTTGGCATGATGCTAGAGAGGAAGTATTGGATATACAGAGATCTGCTTCTGTGGAAGAGTTTGAGCAATGGTCTAAAGAAGGAATGTTAGATGATGAGGGTTGTTGGCGTAACAAAGAAATGAATAAGTGGAAATTGCCTGCAGCCTATTTACAACCTATGGTTCAAATGGCACATGGGCTGGCACATGTTGGAGCTCTAGCAATAACTAAATTGCTTACACAAGTTTGGGAGCATCCTGAAATTGCTAGCACAGCCAAAAGAGTAGTACAGTCCTGTTTGATCTGTTGGCAGTATAATCCTGGAAAAGGGACACAAACTCCTACAGGAGGGTTTGCTACACCAACCGCACCTTTTGAAGTTTTGCAGATGGATTACATCCAACTCGAACGCTGCAATAATCTGAAATATGTCCTAGTGGTGGTATGTGCCTTCAGTAAGTGGATAGAGGCATACCCTACAAAGGATAATACTGCTCTCACCACAGCAAAGGTGCTTCTAAAGGAGTTTTTCCCTAGATACGGTGTTTGCAAACTTTTGTGGAGTGACAATGGACCTCATTTTATTGGGCAAGTTGTTGAGCATGTACTGAAAGGATTAGGGATCAAACAGAAATTCCATACAGTTTTCCACCCGCAATCAGCAGGATTGGTGGAAAGGTATAACGCTACTTTAAAATTAAAATTGGCGAAAATACTGGCTTCCACGTCTCTAAAGTGGCCAGATGCACTACCCTTGGCATTGTTGTCCATAAGATCGGTGCCACATTCACGATCAGGTCTTACCCCTATGAGGTGGTGTTTGGGAGACCGATGAACATTTGGGGAATTCCTAAGCCACGCCCCATACATGATGTTCCTTGTGTTCTGATGAATGATTATTTGGCACAGTTAACCGACAGTTTGATTTCTATTCATCAACAGGTTCGAGAAGCTCTTCCTGACAGATCTACAGGTGAGGCCCACGAACTCCGTCCTGGTGATCACGTAATGGTCAAGGTCTTCGACAGATCAAACAGCTTGGAGCCGAGGTGGCGAGGACCAGAGCAGGTGCTCCTTGCGACAAGGACAGCAGTTCGAGTGACAAACAGAAAGAATTGGATCCACAGCACACACTGCAAACGCGTGTCGCCTGCCTTGGTGGAACCTGCTGTGTTGACCGACCATCGAGAGATTCTGGAGACGGAGAAAGGCCAAGCTATCTCACCTGACGAATCTGCGGAAGTCTTCCCGGACCACACGATCACTGGAGTATCCAGATATCAATTGAGACCGAGGAAAGAATCTGCAGTTTTGAAAAAGACTGGTTGAGCTACTGCCCTGGGTTAGTGAAACGGAGAGCCGATGTGGCAAGGGGAGGGGGATCAGCCCTGCATTAGTGTAGTGACACCCGCCTTGGCCCATGGTGAAGAAATCAACGGCTGCCCAGGGAGAAGAGCTCCAACGATTGTTTTCAATAAGTTTTTAGAAAGATCAATCATTACTGTTGCTGAAATGAATAACAAAAGAATCATTTGTGCTGTAGGGTTTGTTGTTGCTATGGTGGCTATGGCAGCAATTACGTGGTACATCGAGAAGGTGGCTCCTGTTCGACAGCTTTTTGTTGCCACTACGCCAGTACCAGTGGAACACTACTACTTCACTCTTCCCTACCATGAGCAGAAGCATCGACAATCCTATCTAAACAATACCTTTATCCAGATGTTGCACCATACTCACAATGCTACAAATACTACCAACTGTTGGGTGTGTGGGATGATACCTGCACATCAAAAGAAAGGAGGAACACCTTTTATTCCTCTTCCATTTTCTCACAATGGTTCTTGTCAAGCTTGGTATGCGCTTTTGTTTGCATTTGGAAAGCCTTCAGTAGGTGGGATTATTTTTCAACTTAATAAAGTGTGTTATCAAAATAAAGAAGGTTATCCACAAGCCAAAGGGACTAAATGGGAATGGGAAGAGTATCAACCGGACAATATTTCAACACCATATGCCTTCACAAATGTGAGAATAATAAAGAACATTGGACCTTTTGTGATTTCTGTGACAAAAACTAAAGCAGATTTGTGTATCTGTAGTGTTGGAAGAATTCCAGTGGGGAGGAGCGAGTGTACTGTAATCCTGACCATTGAAGGTGCCAATAACAGCACTTTCACAGCCTCGCATAATACGTATTTTGTGTGTGGAAATAACGGATATTATCAATTACCTGTTGGGTGGTCAGGAATCTGCTATGTATCTTTTCTGTTGCCCCCTGTGTTTCTGGCACCTGCATTATATCACCGTGATTTTAAACTGTACAATGATATTTCCAAAAACAGAAATAAGAGGACAATAAGTATGGATGAAGTTGACCAAACCGACACTACCCTACAACAATATGTTGATTTCAACTTGGGCTTATTTTTCTTTGTGGGTGCTGCATTGAACAGTAGAAAGATCAGGCGATTGACTCGTGTTGTGGAAGCTGTTACCAATCAGACAGCTATGGCACTTGGGAACATTACAGAGGAACTACAGATTGCAAGGATTGTAGCACTCCAGAATAGGATGGTGTTAGACGTGATTTTGGCTGATCGAGGTGGTGCATGTCGCATCATCGGTAGCAGCTGTTGCGTATTCATACCGGATCACTCACCTTCAGTATATGGCGCAATATCAAAACTGCATAAGATTGCTGCAGAAATTCATCCAGAGACTGGTACTTGGACTTTTGCTGGATGGTTTTGGACTCTTGTTTCTGCTTGGGGCTGGAAGCTACTGACTATCCTGTGTGTAATGATTATAATACTTTTTACATGCTGTGTATGTATCCAATGTGGTCCAATGCTTTGCTCCATTTGCATCTCTGCTTGTATACCTGCCAAAAGGAACGTTGCTGAAACAAAGGCCCAACAAATGTTGAATAAAGAGGTGGCCGAAATAATGTTAATAGATGTACGGGATGAATATTTAGATTACCCCAGATAAACGAATGTCTTCAGCTAATGCTGAAAGGGTTGTCTGTTGTAATTTGGCAGCACTTAAGTTAAGCATTAGCCGAAGACATCCTGTATTCAGAGACTAAATTGTCCGCTTTGTGGAATCCATTTTATATTTCTGTCAGCCATTTTGGTTGCCATGTGCTCGTCATGTGCTCTGTCCTACCTTCCTGTTAACTGCTCTTGAAATCTGCCTAGAGACGAGTTATATTTAGTCTTTTTTGCTTTACACATGCTCAGTTGAGCTCGCAGCTGTCTATGCAGCTGTTCCGAGTTTATAAATGTCAGGATGTGTCTACTAGAAGTAGAAACTGTTAGCTCCACCCACTTGTCGACTGTGCATTTTTTGTATGACCTTATATGTACCTAAAACCAGCATTTTGTGTTTGTACCGCCTTCATTTGAGCCCCTGTGTGGGTATAAAAGGACCAAGGTCCTTCCATTCGGTGTGCTACTTCATGCATTACCGAAGGGTGCTGTGTGAATGTAGTTCCACCTCATGAGGTTTAATAAACTCTGTCTTTTCTATTCCAGTTTCTGTGCCAACTTCTTCCTATTGGTCTGAGGACTCTGTGCAGAAAGGGAGAACCCCTAAGCACTGGTAGGCCTTGTTGAGGCTCACCACCACAAGCCCATGCCTCTCAGCTTTTGTCAATTATTTGCTCCTCAAATACTGTGTCCTATGATGTAGAATGCAGAGGTACTCATAGAAATGTTGTGAGTTTGTGTGTGTGATATGATCTAAAAGTGAGAATTCAATGCTGTGCAAGTGAGAGGTAGTAATGAAAAACAATGTGTCTCAATGGAAAGGAAATAAAGGACTTATATGTCTCCAAGCTGCGATGCAAAGACGTTTTCCAAGAAACCTAAAAGAGAAAAAAGTGACCTCAACTGGCAGGACACACAATAAGGCAAAACACATACTGCCATATTTGTCCCTGGCACTGAAAAGAATTACTTGTGTAAGGACATGCTCCTTGTGAAAGAGCAGAATGCAGATGACTCACAGTGAAGTTAGCAACGTGCCCCTCTGCTTCCACCCACCACAGAATATGGCAAGGTGTCAGCCAACTTCAGCCATTGATAAGTTATTGTGCCGTTTACATTTTACATCCTCCCTCCACTGCACATATCATGGGGCAATGGGTGAGCCCACTTCACCCATTTTTCTACTTTTGCTTCCACACACATCACTATAGCACAATGTGTCAGCCAACTTCAGACATTGATCATTTAATGTGCCATTCGCATTTTACTTCCACCGACCACAGCATACAACATAGGACAATGGGTCAGCCAACTTTACCTGTTGTTCTGTTGTTGTGCTATTTACATTTTTGTTGTGCTGGCAGTGTGGCTGACAGAAAGGCCTTGGGCAGTCATGATAAAAAGAAGTATAGCCACCATGTATTCCCTTCCCTGTGGGCAAGGTGATTGTGCCCTACTCTGAAGCAGGGGGCGATCCCCCCCCCCCAGGAAAGGAAAAACCTCATCATTTAAATTTGTCCAGATGGGGAGGGGGGAGTTGACCCATGTGATGAATATAAATTCTTCTTTTTAAAAAGTGCATTACATCCTATTGCACTTTTAATATTGTGAACTAGATAGCCATCATGTTTTGAAAGAATATCACATCCAATACCCTGAAAAAAACAGAAATGAGCTGATTTTTGATTATATACTTAGCTTTGGTGACTAGGTACTTCATCCCAAACATGGCAAATGTCACAACAAGTGCATTATAATTATTAACTCTTTTAATAAAGTGGATGGAGCATCTGTCATATTTGTGATTTTGTCCCTGTCTGACACACTCAAAATACATGCCTCTAACAAAAATGTAGACATTTGTTAAAAGTGAATTCTAATTGGCAGTACATGCCTCTGATAATAGGAAGTGAAAAAATATTCTGAAACATTAAAAATCATCTTGACATATATCGGTTACACAAACAGGCATACCTCTGATCTTAGTACAAGACCCAACATGAGAAATTAACATAATGCAATGACTAGGAATATATACCCATGTTATGTAATGTTTACTTGTGTGGCGTGCATTTCACACAGGAGGGTGTCTTGGTACCTAAAGAAGTATGGTGCAGCCCTGGCTTTGACCTATTGAAAAAGCCAGGCTTTCAGTTTCTTGCGAAATTCAAGGACTGAGCTAGTGACCTTTATGTGCAGGGGGAGGTAATTCTGGGCTTTGGGAGGCAGGCACGAGAAGGTACGTCCATCGGCTCAGGTTCTTTGGGTGTTGGGAATGTGGGCAAGTAGGAGGCTGGCCAAGTGGAGCTTTCTGGTCGGAGTGTGGAATTTGATGCAATTTATCATGTAATTGGGGCCTAGATTGTGTAGGACTTTGTATGCATGTGTGCATGTTTATGAACTGGGAGCCAGTGGAAGTGTTTTAGGTGTGTGGAGATGTAGCTGCAGGGTGTTGATTGACCTGGAGTTTCTCAGTGAGATGTGTGGTGATGTTGACATAGATGGCAGGCCACCAGGTCTGGGTCCACAGTGAGGGGTCC